>CAXAJV010001239.1:0-1200000 GCA_963969225.1 Xylocopa violacea
CGTATAAATTAATAACGAAATATAACCTAACCTAAACCAACCTATCATCTCGGCGGTAATATTTGACATCATTCCTGGCGAGATGGCCTCTACGTCTCCGTGGAACCTTTATATACATCAATAACGTAATATAACCTAACCTAACCCAACGTAACATCTCGGCGGTAATATTTGACCACATTCCTGGCGAGTTGGCCTCTACGTCTCCGTGTAACCCTCATATACATCAATAACGTAATATAACGTAACCTAACCCAACCTAACATCTCGGCGTTAATATTTGACGACATTCCTGGCTTGTTGGCCTCTGTGTTTCCGTGGGACCTTTATATACATCAATAACATAATATAAACTAGGCTAACCCAACCTAACATCTCGCCGGTAATATTTGACAACATTCCTGGCGAGTTGGCTTCTCCGTTTCCGTGGGACGTTTATATACATCAATAACGTAATATAACCAAAACAAACCCAACCTAACATTTCGGCGGTAATATTTGACAACATTCCTGGCGAGTTGGCCTCTACGTCTCCGTGTAACCCTCATATACATCAATAACGTAATATAACGTAACCTAACCCAACCTAACATCTCGGCGTTAATATTTGACGACATTCCTGGCTTGTTGGCCTCTGCGTCTCCGTGGGACCTTTATATACATCAATAACATAATATAAGCTAGCCTAACCCAACCTAACATCTCGCCGGTAATATTTGACAACATTCCTGGCGAGTTGGCTTCTCCGTCTCTGTGGGACCTTTATATACATCAATAACGTAATATAAACTAACCTAACCCAACCTAACATCTCGGCGGTAATATTGGACAACATACCTGGCGAGTTGGCCTCTACGTCTCCGTGGAACCTTCGTATACATTAATAACGAAATATAACCTAACCTAAACCAACCTATCATCTCGGCGTTAATATTTGACAACATTCCTGGTGAGTTGGCCTCTATGTCTGCGTGGGACCTTTATATACATCAATACCATAATATAGGCTAGGCTAACCCAACCTACCATCTCGGCGGTAATATTTGACCACATTCCTGACGAGTTGGCTTCTACGTCTCTGTGGGACCTTTATATACATCAATGACGTAATATAACCTAACCTAACCCAACGTAACATCTCGGCGGTAATATTTGACCACATTCCTGGCGAGTTGGCCTCTACGTCTCCGTGTAACCCTCATATACATCAATAACGTAATATAACGTAACCTAACCCAACGTAACATCTCGGCGTTAATATTTGACCACATTCCTGGCTTGCTGGCCTCTACGTCTCCGTGGGACCTTTATATACATCAATAACGTAATATAACCTAACCTAACCCAACGTAACATCTCGGCAGTAATATTTGACCACATTCCTGGCGAGTTGGCCTCTACGTCTCCGTGTAACCCTCATATACATCAATAACGTAATATAACGTAACCTAACCCAACCTAACATCTCGGCGTTAATATTTGACGACATTCCTGGCTTGTTGGCCTCTGCGTCTCCGTGGGACCTTTATATACATCAATAACATAATATAAGCTAGCCTAACCCAACCTAACATCTCGGCGGTAATATTTGACCACATTCCTGGCGAGTTGGCCTCTACGTCTCCGTGTAACCCTCATATACATCAATAACGTAATATAACGTAACCTAACCCAACCTAACATCTCGGCGTTAATATTTGACGACATTCCTGGCTTGTTGGCCTCTGCGTCTCCGTGGGACCTTTATATACATCAATAACATAATATAAGCTAGCCTAACCCAACCTAACATCTCGCCGGTAATATTTGACAACATTCCTGGCGAGTTGGCTTCTCCGTCTCCGTGGGACCTTTATATACATCAATAACGTAATATAACCAAAACTAACCCAACCTAACATTTCGGCGGTAATATTTGACAACATTCCTGGCGAGTTGGCCTCTACGTCTCCGTGTAACCCTCATATACATTAATGACGTAATATAACGTAACCTAACCCAACCTATCATCTCGGCGGTAATATTTGACAACATTCCTGGCGAGTTGGCCTCTACGTCTCCGTTTGACCTTCATATACATCAATAACGTAATATAACCTAACCTAACCCGACCTATCACCTCGGCGGTAATATTTGACCACATTCCTGGCGAGTTGGCTTCTCCGTCTCTGTGGGACCTTTATATACATCAATAACGTAATATAAACTAACCTAACCCAACCTAACATCTCGGCGGTAATATTGGACAACATACCTGGCGAGTTGGCCTCTACGTCTCCGTGGAACCTTCGTATACATTAATAACGAAATATAACCTAACCTAAACCAACCTATCATCTCGGCGGTAATATTTGACAACATTCCTGGTGAGTTGGCCTCTATGTCTGCGTGGGACCTTTATATACATCAATACCATAATATAGGCTAGGCTAACCCAACCTACCATCTCGGCGGTAATATTTGACCACATTCCTGACGAGTTGGCTTCTACGTCTCTGTGGGACCTTTATATACATCAATGACGTAATATAACCTAACCTAACCCAACGTAACATCTCGGCGGTAATATTTGACCACATTCCTGGCGAGTTGGCCTCTACGTCTGCGTGGGACCTTTATATACATCAATAACGAAATATAACCTAACCTAAACCAACCTATCATATCGGCGGTAATATTTGACAAACATACCTGGCGTGTTGGCCTCTACGTCCCCGTGGTACCTTTATATACTTCAATAACGAAATATAACCTATCCTAACCCAACCTATCATCTCGGCGGTAATATTTGACAACATTCCTGGCGAGTTGGCCTCTACGTCTCCGTGGAACCTTCGTATACATTAATAACGAAATATAACCTAACCTAAACCAACCTATCGTCTCGGCGGTAATATTTGACAACATTCCTGGTGAGTTGGCCTCTATGTCTGCGTGGGACCTTTATATACATCAATACCATAATATAGGCTAGGCTAACCCAACCTACCATCTCGGCGGTAATATTTGACCACATTCCTGACGAGTTGGCTTCTACGTCTCTGTGGGACCTTTATATACATCAATGACGTAATATAACCTAACCTAACCCAACGTAACATCTCGGCGGTAATATTTGACCACATTCCTGGCGAGTTGGCCTCTACGTCTCCGTGTAACCCTCATATACATCAATAACGTAATATAACGTAACCTAACCCAACCTAACATATCGGCGTTAATATTTGACGACATTCCTGGCTTGTTGGCCTCTGCGTCTCCGTGGGACCTTTATATACATCAATAACATAATATAAGCTAGCCTAACCCAACCTAACATCTCGGCGGTAATATTTGACCACATTCCTGGCGAGTTGGCCTCTACGTCTCCGTGTAACCCTCATATACATCAATAACGTAATATAACGTAACCTAACCCAACCTAACATCTCGGCGTTAATATTTGACGACATTCCTGGCTTGTTGGCCTCTGCGTCTCCGTGGGACCTTTATATACATCAATAACATAATATAAGCTAGCCTAACCCAACCTAACATCTCGCCGGTAATATTTGACAACATACCTGGCGAGTTGGCTTCTCCGTCTCCGTGGGACCTTTATATACATCAATAACGTAATATAACCAAAACTAACCCAACCTAACATTTCGGCGGTAATATTTGACAACATTCCTGGCGAGTTGGCCTCTACGTCTCCGTGTAACCCTCATATACATTAATAACGTAATATAACGTAACCTAACCCAACCTATCATCTCGGCGGTAATATTTGACAACATTCCTGGCGAGTTGGCCTCTACGTCTCCGTTTGACCTTCATATACATCAATAACGTAATATAACCTAACCTAACCCGACCTATCACCTCGGCGGTAATATTTGACCACATTCCTGGCGAGTTGGCTTCTACGTCTCCGTGGGACCTTTATATACATCAATAACATAATATAAGCTAGGCTAACCCAACCTAACATCTCGGCGGTAATATTGGACAACATACCTGGCGAGTTGGCCTCTATGTCTCCGTGGGACCTTTATATAATTCAATAACGAATTATAACCTATGCTAACCCAACCTATCATCTCGGCGGTAATATTTGACAACATTCCTGGCAAGTTGGCCTCTACGTCTCCGTGGAACCTTCGTATACATCAATAACGAAATATAACCTAACCTAACCCAACCTATCGTCTCGGCGGTAATATTTGACCACATTCCCGGCGAGTTGGCCTCTACGTCTCCGTGGGACCTTTATATACTTCAATAACGAAATATAACCTATGCTAACCCAACCTATCATCTCGCCGGTGATATTTGACAACATTCCTGGCTAGTTGGCCTCTACGTCTCCGTTTGACCTTCATATACATCAATAACGTTATATAGCCTAACCTAACCCGACCTATCACCTCAGCGGTAATATTTGACCACATTCCTGGCGTGTTGGCTTCTACGTCTCTGTGGGACCCTTATATACATCAATAACGTAATATAAACTAACCTAACTCAACCTATCATTTCGGCGGTAATATTGGGCAACCTTCCTGGCGACTTGGCCTCTACGTCTCCGTTTGACCTTTATATACATCAATAACGTAATATAACCTAACCTAACCCAACCTAACATCTCGGCGGTAATATTTCACAACATACCTGGCGAGTTGGCCTCTACGTCTCCGTGGGACCTTTATATACTTCAATAACGAAATATAACCTATCCTAACCCAACCTATCATCTCGGCGGTAATATTTGACAACATTCCTGGCGAGTTGGCCTGTACGTCTCCGTGGAACCTTCGTATACATCAATAACGAAATATAACCTAACCTAAACCAACCTATCATCTCGGCGGTAATATTTGACAACATTCCTGGCGAGTTGGCCTCTACGTCTCCGTGGAACCTTCGTATACATTAATAACGATATATAACCTAACCTAAACCAACCTATCATCTCGGCGGTAATATTTGACATCATTCCTGGCGAGATGGCCTCTACGTCTCCGTGGAACCTTTATATACATCAATAACGTAATATAACCTAACCTAACCCAACGTAACATCTCGGCGGTAATATTTGACCACATTCCTGGCGAGTTGGCCTCTACGTCTCCGTGTAACCCTCATATACATCAATAACGTAATATAACGTAACCTAACCCAACCTAACATCTCGGCGTTAATATTTGACGACATTCCTGGCTTGTTGGCCTCTGTGTTTCCGTGGGACCTTTATATACATCAATAACATAATATAAACTAGGCTAACCCAACCTAACATCTCGCCGGTAATATTTGACAACATTCCTGGCGAGTTGGCTTCTCCGTTTCCGTGGGACGTTTATATTCATCAATAACGTAATATAACCAAAACAAACCCAACCTAACATTTCGGCGGTAATATTTGACAACATTCCTGGCGAGTTGGCCTCTACGTCTCCGTGTAACCCTCATATACATCAATAACGTAATATAACGTAACCTAACCCAACCTAACATCTCGGCGTTAATATTTGACGACATTCCTGGCTTGTTGGCCTCTGCGTCTCCGTGGGACCTTTATATACATCAATAACATAATATAAGCTAGCCTAACCCAACCTAACATCTCGCCGGTAATATTTGACAACATTCCTGGCGAGTTGGCTTCTCCGTCTCTGTGGGACCTTTATATACATCAATAACGTAATATAAACTAACCTAACCCAACCTAACATTTCGGCGGTAATATTTGACAACATTCCTGGCGAGTTGGCCTCTACGTCTCCGTGTAACCCTCATATACATTAATAACGTAATATAACGTAACCTAACCCAACCTATCATCTCGGCGGTAATATTTGACAACATTCCTGGCGAGTTGGCCTCTACGTCTCCGTTTGACCTTCATATACATCAATAACGTAATATAACCTAACCTAACCCGACCTATCACCTCGGCGGTAATATTTGACCACATTCCTGGCGAGTTGGCTTCTACGTCTCCGTGGGACCTTTATATACATCAATAACATAATATAAGCTAGGCTAACCCAACCTAACATCTCGGCGGTAATATTGGACAACATACCTGGCGAGTTGGCCTCTATGTCTCCGTGGGACCTTTATATAATTCAATAACGAATTATAACCTATGCTAACCCAACCTATCATCTCGGCGGTAATATTTGACAACATTCCTGGCAAGTTGGCCTCTACGTCTCCGTGGAACCTTCGTATACATCAATAACGAAATATAACCTAACCTAACCCAACCTATCGTCTCGGCGGTAATATTTGACCACATTCCCGGCGAGTTGGCCTCTACGTCTCCGTGGGACCTTTATATACTTCAATAACGAAATATAACCTATGCTAACCCAACCTATCATCTCGCCGGTGATATTTGACAACATTCCTGGCGAGTTGGCCTCTACGTCTCCGTTTGACCTTCATATACATCAATAACGTTATATAGCCTAACCTAACCCGACCTATCACCTCGGCGGTAATATTTGACCACATTCCTGGCGTGTTGGCTTCTACGTCTCTGTGGGACCCTTATATACATCAATAACGTAATATAAACTAACCTAACTCAACCTATCATCTCGGCGGTAATATTGGGCAACCTTCCTGGCGACTTGGCCTCTACGTCTCCGTTTGACCTTTATATACATCAATAACGTAATATAACCTAACCTAACCCAACCTAACATCTCGGCGGTAATATTTCACAACATACCTGGCGAGTTGGCCTCTACGTCTCCGTGGGACCTTTATATACTTCAATAACGAAATATAACCTATCCTAACCCAACCTATCATCTCGGCGGTAATATTTGACAACATTCCTGGCGAGTTGGCCTGTACGTCTCCGTGGAACCTTCGTATACATCAATAACGAAATATAACCTAACCTAAACCAACCTATCATCTCGGCGGTAATATTTGACAACATTCCTGGCGAGTTGGCCTCTACGTCTCCGTGGAACCTTCGTATACATTAATAACGATATATAACCTAACCTAAACCAACCTATCATCTCGGCGGTAATATTTGACATCATTCCTGGCGAGATGGCCTCTACGTCTCCGTGGAACCTTTATATACATCAATAACGTAATATAACCTAACCTAACCCAACGTAACATCTCGGCGGTAATATTTGACCACATTCCTGGCGAGTTGGCCTCTACGTCTCCGTGTAACCCTCATATACATCAATAACGTAATATAACGTAACCTAACCCAACCTAACATCTCGGCGTTAATATTTGACGACATTCCTGGCTTGTTGGCCTCTGTGTTTCCGTGGGACCTTTATATACATCAATAACATAATATAAACTAGGCTAACCCAACCTAACATCTCGCCGGTAATATTTGACAACATTCCTGGCGAGTTGGCTTCTCCGTTTCCGTGGGACGTTTATATACATCAATAACGTAATATAACCAAAACAAACCCAACCTAACATTTCGGCGGTAATATTTGACAACATTCCTGGCGAGTTGGCCTCTACGTCTCCGTGTAACCCTCATATACATCAATAACGTAATATAACGTAACCTAACCCAACCTAACATCTCGGCGTTAATATTTGACGACATTCCTGGCTTGTTGGCCTCTGCGTCTCCGTGGGACCTTTATATACATCAATAACATAATATAAGCTAGCCTAACCCAACCTAACATCTCGCCGGTAATATTTGACAACATTCCTGGCGAGTTGGCTTCTCCGTCTCTGTGGGACCTTTATATACATCAATAACGTAATATAAACTAACCTAACCCAACCTAACATCTCGGCGGTAATATTGGACAACATACCTGGCGAGTTGGCCTCTACGTCTCCGTGGAACCTTCGTATACATTAATAACGAAATATAACCTAACCTAAACCAACCTATCATCTCGGCGTTAATATTTGACAACATTCCTGGTGAGTTGGCCTCTATGTCTGCGTGGGACCTTTATATACATCAATACCATAATATAGGCTAGGCTAACCCAACCTACCATCTCGGCGGTAATATTTGACCACATTCCTGACGAGTTGGCTTCTACGTCTCTGTGGGACCTTTATATACATCAATGACGTAATATAACCTAACCTAACCCAACGTAACATCTCGGCGGTAATATTTGACCACATTCCTGGCGAGTTGGCCTCTACGTCTCCGTGTAACCCTCATATACATCAATAACGTAATATAACGTAACCTAACCCAACGTAACATCTCGGCGTTAATATTTGACCACATTCCTGGCTTGCTGGCCTCTACGTCTCCGTGGGACCTTTATATACATCAATAACGTAATATAACCTAACCTAACCCAACGTAACATCTCGGCAGTAATATTTGACCACATTCCTGGCGAGTTGGCCTCTACGTCTCCGTGTAACCCTCATATACATCAATAACGTAATATAACGTAACCTAACCCAACCTAACATCTCGGCGTTAATATTTGACGACATTCCTGGCTTGTTGGCCTCTGCGTCTCCGTGGGACCTTTATATACATCAATAACATAATATAAGCTAGCCTAACCCAACCTAACATCTCGGCGGTAATATTTGACCACATTCCTGGCGAGTTGGCCTCTACGTCTCCGTGTAACCCTCATATACATCAATAACGTAATATAACGTAACCTAACCCAACCTAACATCTCGGCGTTAATATTTGACGACATTCCTGGCTTGTTGGCCTCTGCGTCTCCGTGGGACCTTTATATACATCAATAACATAATATAAGCTAGCCTAACCCAACCTAACATCTCGCCGGTAATATTTGACAACATTCCTGGCGAGTTGGCTTCTCCGTCTCCGTGGGACCTTTATATACATCAATAACGTAATATAACCAAAACTAACCCAACCTAACATTTCGGCGGTAATATTTGACAACATTCCTGGCGAGTTGGCCTCTACGTCTCCGTGTAACCCTCATATACATTAATGACGTAATATAACGTAACCTAACCCAACCTATCATCTCGGCGGTAATATTTGACAACATTCCTGGCGAGTTGGCCTCTACGTCTCCGTTTGACCTTCATATACATCAATAACGTAATATAACCTAACCTAACCCGACCTATCACCTCGGCGGTAATATTTGACCACATTCCTGGCGAGTTGGCTTCTACGTCTCCGTGGGACCTTTATATACATCAATAACATAATATAGGCTAGGCTAACCCAACCTAACATCTCGGCGGTAATATTTGACTACATACCTGGCGAGTTGGCCTCTACGTCTCCGTGGGACCTTTATATACTTCAATAACGAAATATAACCTATCCTAACCCAACGTAACATCTCGGCGGTAATATTTGACAACATTCCTGGCGAGTTGGCTTCTACGTCTCGGTGGGACCTTTATATACATCAATAAAGTAATATAAACAAACCTAACCCAACCTATCAACTCGGCGGTAATATTTGACAACATTCCTGGCGAGTTGGCCTCTACGTCTCCGTGGAACCTTCGTATACATCAATAACCAAATATAACCTAACCTAAACCAACCTATCATCTCGGCGGTAATATTTGACAACATTCCTGGTGAGTTGGCCTCTATGTCTGCGTGGGACCTTTATATACATCAATACCATAATATAGGCTAGGCTAACCCAACCTACCATCTCGGCGGTAATATTTGACCACATTCCTGACGAGTTGGCTTCTACGTCTCTGTGGGACCTTTATATACATCAATGACGTAATATAACCTAACCTAACCCAACGTAACATCTCGGCGGTAATATTTGACCACATTCCTGGCGAGTTGGCCTCTACGTCTCCGTGTAACCCTCATATACATCAATAACGTAATATAACGTAACCTAACCCAACCTAACATCTCGGCGTTAATATTTGACGACATTCCTGGCTTGTTGGCCTCTGCGTCTCCGTGAGACCTTTATATACATCAATAACATAATATAAGCTAGCCTAACCCAACCTAACATCTCGGCGGTAATATTTGACCACATTCCTGGCGAGTTGGCCTCTACGTCTCCGTGTAACCCTCATATACATCAATAACGTAATATAACGTAACCTAACCCAACCTAACATCTCGGCGTTAATATTTGACGACATTCCTGGCTTGTTGGCCTCTGCGTCTCCGTGGGACCTTTATATACATCAATAACATAATATAAGCTAGCCTAACCCAACCTAACATCTCGCCGGTAATATTTGACAACATTCCTGGCGAGTTGGCTTCTCCGTCTCTGTGGGACCTTTATATACATCAATAACGTAATATAAACTAACCTAACCCAACCTAACATCTCGGCGGTAATATTGGACAACATACCTGGCGAGTTGGCCTCTATGTCTCCGTGGGACCTTTATATAATTCAATAACGAATTATCACATATGCTAACCCAACCTATCATCTCGGCGGAAATATTTGACAACATTCCTGGCAAGTTGGCCTCTACGTCTCCGTGGAACCTTCGTATACATCAATAACGAAATATAACCTAACCTAACCCAACCTATCGTCTCGGCGGTAATATTTGACCACATTCCTGGCGAGTTGGCCTCTACGTCTCCGTGGGACCTTTATATACTTCAATAACGAAATATAACCTATGCTAACCCAACCTATCATCTCGCCGGTAATATTTGACAACATTCCTGGCGAGTTGGCCTCTACGTCTCCGTTTGACCTTCATATACATCAATAACGTTATATAGCCTAACCTAACCCGACCTATCACCTCGGCGGTAATATTTGACCACATTCCTGGCGTGTTGGCTTCTACGTCTCTGTGGGACCCTTATATACATCAATAGCGTAATATAAACTGACCTAACTCAACCTATCATCTCGGCGGTAATATTGGGCAACCTTCCTGGCGAGTTGGCCTCTACGTCTCCGTTTGACCTTTATATACATCAATAACGTAATATAACCTAACCTAACCCAACCTAACATCTCGGCGGTAATATTTCACAACATACCTGGCGAGTTGGCCTCTACGTCTCCGTGGGACCTTTATATACTTCAATAACGAAATATAACCTATCCTAACCCAACCTATCATCTCGGCGGTAATATTTGACAACATTCCTGGCGAGTTGGCCTGTACGTCTCCGTGGAACCTTCGTATACATCAATAACGAAATATAACCTAACCTAAACCAACCTATCATATCGGCGGTAATATTTGACAACATACCTGGCGAGTTGGACTCTACGTCTCCGTGGTACCTTTATATACTTCAATAACGAAATATAACCTATCCTAACCCAACCTATCATCTCGGCGGTAATATTTGACAACATTCCTGGCGAGTTGGCCTCTACGTCTCCGTGGAACCTTCGTATAAATTAATAACGAAATATAACCTAACCTAAACCAACCTATCATCTCGGCGGTAATATTTGACATCATTCCTGGCGAGATGGCCTCTACGTCTCCGTGGAACCTTTATATACATCAATAACGTAATATAACCTAACCTAACCCAACGTAACATCTCGGCGGTAATATTTGACCACATTCCTGGCGAGTTGGCCTCTACGTCTCCGTGTAACCCTCATATACATCAATAACGTAATATAACGTAACCTAACCCAACCTAACATATCGGCGTTAATATTTGACGACATTCCTGGCTTGTTGGCCTCTGCGTCTCCGTGGGACCTTTATATACATCAATAACATAATATAAGCTAGCCTAACCCAACCTAACATCTCGGCGGTAATATTTGAACACATTCCTGGCGAGTTGGCCTCTACGTCTCCGTGTAACCCTCATATACATCAATAACGTAATATAACGTAACCTAACCCAACCTAACATCTCGGCGTTAATATTTGACGACATTCCTGGCTTGTTGGCCTCTGCGTCTCCGTGGGACCTTTATATACATCAATAACATAATATAAGCTAGCCTAACCCAACCTAACATCTCGCCGGTAATATTTGACAACATTCCTGGCGAGTTGGCTTCTCCGTCTCCGTGGGACCTTTATATACATCAATAACGTAATATAACCAAAACTAACCCAACCTAACATTTCGGCGGTAATATTTGACAACATTCCTGGCGAGTTGGCCTCTACGTCTCCGTGTAACCCTCATATACATTAATAACGTAATATAACGTAACCTAACCCAACCTATCATCTCGGCGGTAATATTTGACAACATTCCTGGCGAGTTGGCCTCTACGTCTCCGTTTGACCTTCATATACATCAATAACGTAATATAACCTAACCTAACCCGACCTATCACCTCGGCGGTAATATTTGACCACATTCCTGGCGAGTTGGCTTCTACGTCTCCGTGGGACCTTTATATACATCAATAACATAATATAAGCTAGGCTAACCCAACCTAACATATCGGCGGTAATATTGGACAACATACCTGGCGAGTTGGCCTCTATGTCTCCGTGGGACCTTTATATAATTCAATAACGAATTATAACCTATGCTAACCCAACCTATCATCTCGGCGGTAATATTTGACAACATTCCTGGCAAGTTGGCCTCTACGTCTCCGTGGAACCTTCGTATACATCAATAACGAAATATAACCTAACCTAACCCAACCTATCGTCTCGGCGGTAATATTTGACCACATTCCTGGCGAGTTGGCCTCTACGTCTCCGTGGGACCTTTATATACTTCAATAACGAAATATAACCTATGCTAACCCAACCTATCATCTCGCCGGTGATATTTGACAACATTCCTGGCGAGTTGGCCTCTACGTCTCCGTTTGACCTTCATATACATCAATAACGTTATATAGCCTAACCTAACCCGACCTATCACCTCGGCGGTAATATTTGACCACATTCCTGGCGTGTTGGCTTCTACGTCTCTGTGGGACCCTTATATACATCAATAACGTAATATAAACTAACCTAACTCAACCTATCATCTCGGCGGTAATATTGGGCAACCTTCCTGGCGACTTGGCCTCTACGTCTCCGTTTGACCTTTATATACATCAATAACGTAATATAACCTAACCTAACCCAACCTAACATCTCGGCGGTAATATTTCACAACATACCTGGCGAGTTGGCCTCTACGTCTCCGTGGGACCTTTATATACTTCAATAACGAAATATAACCTATCCTAACCCAACCTATCATCTCGGCGGTAATATTTGACAACATTCCTGGCGAGTTGGCCTGTACGTCTCCGTGGAACCTTCGTATACATCAATAACGAAATATAACCTAACCTAAACCAACCTATCATCTCGGCGGTAATATTTGACAACATTCCTGGCGAGTTGGCCTCTACGTCTCCGTGGAACCTTCGTATACATTAATAACGAAATATAACCTAACCTAAACCAACCTATCATCTCGGCGGTAATATTTGACATCATTCCTGGCGAGATAGCCTCTACGTCTCCGTGGAACCTTTATATACATCAATAACGTAATATAACCTAACCTAACCCAACGTAACATCTCGGCGGTAATATTTGACCACATTCCTGGCAAGTTGGCCTCTACGTCTCCGTGTAACCCTCATATACATCAATAACGTAATATAACGTAACCTAACCCAACCTAACATCTCGGCGTTAATATTTGACGACATTCCTGGCTTGTTGGCCTCTGTGTTTCCGTGGGACCTTTATATACATCAATAACATAATATAAACTAGGCTAACCCAACCTAACATCTCGCCCGTAATATTTGACAACATTCCTGGCGAGTTGGCTTCTCCGTTTCCGTGGGACGTTTATATACATCAATAACGTAATATAACCAAAACAAACCCAACCTAACATTTCGGCGGTAATATTTGACAACATTCCTGGCGAGTTGGCCTCTACGTCTCCGTGTAACCCTCATATACATCAATAACGTAATATAACGTAACCTAACCCAACCTAACATCTCGGCGTTAATATTTGACGACATTCCTGGCTTGTTGGCCTCTGCGTCTCCGTGGCACCTTTATATACATCAATAACATAATATAAGCTAGCCTAACCCAACCTAACATCTCGCCGGTAATATTTGACAACATTCCTGGCGAGTTGGCTTCTCCGTCTCCGTGGGACCTTTATATACATCAATAACGTAATATAACCAAAACTAACCCAACCTAACATTTCGGCGGTAATATTTGACAACATTCCTGGCGAGTTGGCCTCTACGTCTCCGTGTAACCCTCATATACATTAATAACGTAATATAACGTAACCTAACCCAACCTATCATCTCGGCGGTAATATTTGACAACATTCCTGGCGAGTTGGCCTCTACGTCTCCGTTTGACCTTCATATACATCAATAACGTAATATAACCTAACCTAACCCGACCTATCACCTCGGCGGTAATATTTGACCACATTCCTGGCGAGTTGGCTTCTACGTCTCCGTGGGACCTTTATATACATCAATAACATAATATAAGCTAGGCTAACCCAACCTAACATCTCGGCGGTAATATTGGACAACATACCTGGCGAGTTGGCCTCTATGTCTCCGTGGGACCTTTATATAATTCAATAACGAATTATAACCTATGCTAACCCAACCTATCATCTCGGCGGTAATATTTGACCACATTCCTGGCGTGTTGGCTTCTACGTCTCTGTGGGACCCTTATATACATCAATAACGTAATATAAACTAACCTAACTCAACCTATCATCTCGGCGGTAATATTGGGCAACCTTCCTGGCGACTTGGCCTCTACGTCTCCGTTTGACCTTTATATACATCAATAACGTAATATAACCTAACCTAACCCAACCTAACATCTCGGCGGTAATATTTCACAACATACCTGGCGAGTTGGCCTCTACGTCTCCGTGGGACCTTTATATACTTCAATAACGAAATATAACCTATCCTAACCCAACCTATCATCTCGGCGGTAATATTTGACAACATTCCTGGCGAGTTGGCCTGTACGTCTCCGTGGAACCTTCGTATACATCAATAACGAAATATAACCTAACCTAAACCAACCTATCATCTCGGCGGTAATATTTGACAACATTCCTGGCGAGTTGGCCTCTACGTCTCCGTGGAACCTTCGTATACATTAATAACGAAATATAACCTAACCTAAACCAACCTATCATCTCGGCGGTAATATTTGACATCATTCCTGGCGAGATGGCCTCTACGTCTCCGTGGAACCTTTATATACATCAATAACGTAATATAACCTAACCTAACCCAACGTAACATCTCGGCGGTAATATTTGACCACATTCCTGGCAAGTTGGCCTCTACGTCTCCGTGTAACCCTCATATACATCAATAACGTAATATAACGTAACCTAACCCAACCTAACATCTCGGCGTTAATATTTGACGACATTCCTGGCTTGTTGGCCTCTGTGTTTCCGTGGGACCTTTATATACATCAATAACATAATATAAACTAGGCTAACCCAACCTAACATCTCGCCCGTAATATTTGACAACATTCCTGGCGAGTTGGTTTCTCCGTTTCCGTGGGACGTTTATATACATCAATAACGTAATATAACCAAAACAAACCCAACCTAACATTTCGGCGGTAATATTTGACAACATTCCTGGCGAGTTGGCCTCTACGTCTCCGTGTAACCCTCATATACATCAATAACGTAATATAACGTAACCTAACCCAACCTAACATCTCGGCGTTAATATTTGACGACATTCCTGGCTTGTTGGCCTCTGCGTCTCCGTGGCACCTTTATATACATCAATAACATAATATAAGCTAGCCTAACCCAACCTAACATCTCGCCGGTAATATTTGACAACATTCCTGGCGAGTTGGCTTCTCCGTCTCCGTGGGACCTTTATATACATCAATAACGTAATATAACCAAAACTAACCCAACCTAACATGTCGGCGGTAATATTTGACAGTATTCCTGGCGAGTTGGCCTCTTCGTCTCCGTGTAACCCTCATATACATCAATAACGTAATATAACGTAACCTAACCCAACCTATCATCTCGGCGGTAATATTTGACAACATTCGTGGCGAGTTGGCCTCTATGTCTCCGTGGGACCTTTATATACATCAATAATATAATATAAGCTAGGCTAACCCAACCTAACATCTCGGCGGTAATATTTGACAACATTCCTGGCGAGTTGGCTTCTACGTCTCTGTGGGACCTTTATATACATCAATAACGTAATATAAACTAACCTAAACCAACCTATCATCTCGGCGGTAATATTGGACAACATTCAAGGCGAGTTGACCTCTACGTCTCCGTTTGACCTTCATATACATCAATAACGTAATTTAACCTAACCTAACCCGACCTATCACCTCGGCGGTAATATTTGACCACATTCCTGGCGAGTTGGCTTCTACGTCTCTGTGGGACCTTTATATACATCAATAACGTAATATAAACTAACCTAACCCAACCTAACATCTCGGCGGTAATATTGGACAACATACCTGGCGAGTTGGCCTCTATGTCTCCGTGGGACCTTTATATAATTCAATAACGAATTATAACCTATGCTAACCCAACCTATCATCTCGGCGGTAATATTTGACAACATTCCTGGCAAGTTGGCCTCTACGTCTCCGTGGAATCTTCGTATACATCAATAACGAAATATAACCTAACCTAACCCAACCTATCGTCTCGGCGGTAATATTTGACCACATTCCTGGCGAGTTGGCCTCTACGTCTCCGTGGGACCTTTATATACTTCAATAACAAAATATAACCTATGCTAACCCAACCTATCATTTCGCCGGTAATATTTGACAACATTCCTGGCGAGTTGGCCTCTTCGTCTCCGTTTGACCTTCATATACATCAATAACGTAATATAACCTAACCTAACCCGACCTATCACCTCGGCGGTAATATTTGACCACATTCCTGGCGAGTTGGCTTCTACGTCTCTGTGGGACCCTTATATACATCAATAACGTAATATAAACTAACCTAACCCAACCTATCATCTCGGCGGTAATATTGGCCAACCTTCCTGGCGAGTTGGCCTCTACGTCTCCGTTTGACCTTTATATACATCAATAACGTAATATAACCTAACCTAACCCAACCTAACATCTCGGCGGTAATATTTGACAGCATACCTGGCGAGTTGGCCTCTACGTCTCCGTGTAACCCTCATATACATCAATAACGTAATATAACGTAACCTAACCCAACCTAACATCTCGGCGTTAACATTTGACGACATTCCTGGCTTGTTGGCCTCTGCGTCTCCGTGGGACCTTTATATACATCAATAACATAATATAACCTATCCTAACCCAACCTATCATCTCGGCGGTAATATTTGACAACATTCCTGGCGAGTTGGCCTCTATGTCTCCGTGGAACCTTCGTATACATTAATAACGAAATATAACCTAACCTAAACCAACCTATCATCTCGGCGGTAATATTTGACGACATTCCTGGCGAGATGGCCTCTACGTCTCCGTGGAACCTTTATATACATCAATAACGTAATATAACCTAACCTAACCCAACGTAACATCTCGGCGGTAATATTTGACAACATTCCTGGCGAGTTGGCTTCTACGTCTCGGTGGGACCTTTATATACATCAATAACGTAATATAAACAAACCTAACCCAACCTAACATCTCGGCGTTAATATTTGACCACACTCCTGGCTTGTTGGCCTCTACGTCTCCGTGGGACCTTTATATACATCAATAACGTAATATAACCTAACCTAACCCAACCTAACATCTCGGCGGTAATATTTGACAACATTCCTGGCTTGTTGGCCTCTGCGTCTCCGTGGCACCTTTATATACATCAATAATATAATATAAGCTAGGCTAACCCAACCTAACATCTCGGCGGTAATATTTGACCACATTCCTGGCAAGTTGGCCTCTACGTCTCCGTGTAACCCTCATATACATCAATAACGTAATATAACGTAACCTAACCCAACCTAACATCTCGGCGTTAATATTTGACGACATTCCTGGCTTGTTGGCCTCTGTGTTTCCGTGGGACCTTTATATACATCAATAACATAATATAAACCAGGCTAACCCAACCTAACATCTCGCCCGTAATATTTGACAACATTCCTGGCGAGTTGGTTTCTCCGTTTCCGTGGGACGTTTATATACATCAATAACGTAATATAACCAAAACAAACCCAACCTAACATTTCGGCGGTAATATTTGACAACATTCCTGGCGAGTTGGCCTCTACGTCTCCGTGTAACCCTCATATACATCAATAACGTAATATAACGTAACCTAACCCAACCTAACATCTCGGCGTTAATATTTGACGACATTCCTGGCTTGTTGGCCTCTGCGTCTCCGTGGCACCTTTATATACATCAATAACATAATATAAGCTAGCCTAACCCAACCTAACATCTCGCCGGTAATATTTGACAACATTCCTGGCGAGTTGGCTTCTCCGTCTCCGTGGGACCTTTATATACATCAATAACGTAATATAACCAAAACTAACCCAACCTAACATGTCGGCGGTAATATTTGACAGTATTCCTGGCGAGTTGGCCTCTTCGTCTCCGTGTAACCCTCATATACATCAATAACGTAATATAACGTAACCTAACCCAACCTATCATCTCGGCGGTAATATTTGACAACATTCGTGGCGAGTTGGCCTCTATGTCTCCGTGGGACCTTTATATACATCAATAATATAATATAAGCTAGGCTAACCCAACCTAACATCTCGGCGGTAATATTTGACAACATTCCTGGCGAGTTGGCTTCTACGTCTCTGTGGGACCTTTATATACATCAATAACGTAATATAAACTAACCTAAACCAACCTATCATCTCGGCGGTAATATTGGACAACATTCAAGGCGAGTTGACCTCTACGTCTCCGTTTGACCTTCATATACATCAATAACGTAATTTAACCTAACCTAACCCGACCTATCACCTCGGCGGTAATATTTGACCACATTCCTGGCGAGTTGGCTTCTACGTCTCTGTGGGACCTTTATATACATCAATAACGTAATATAAACTAACCTAACCCAACCTAACATCTCGGCGGTAATATTGGACAACATACCTGGCGAGTTGGCCTCTATGTCTCCGTGGGACCTTTATATAATTCAATAACGAATTATAACCTATGCTAACCCAACCTATCATCTCGGCGGTAATATTTGACAACATTCCTGGCAAGTTGGCCTCTACGTCTCCGTGGAATCTTCGTATACATCAATAACGAAATATAACCTAACCTAACCCAACCTATCGTCTCGGCGGTAATATTTGACCACATTCCTGGCGAGTTGGCCTCTACGTCTCCGTGGGACCTTTATATACTTCAATAACAAAATATAACCTATGCTAACCCAACCTATCATTTCGCCGGTAATATTTGACAACATTCCTGGCGAGTTGGCCTCTACGTCTCCGTTTGACCTTCATATACATCAATAACGTAATATAACCTAACCTAACCCGACCTATCACCTCGGCGGTAATATTTGACCACATTCCTGGCGAGTTGGCTTCTACGTCTCTGTGGGACCCTTATATACATCAATAACGTAATATAAACTAACCTAACCCAACCTATCATCTCGGCGGTAATATTGGCCAACCTTCCTGGCGAGTTGGCCTCTACGTCTCCGTTTGACCTTTATATACATCAATAACGTAATATAACCTAACCTAACCCAACCTAACATCTCGGCGGTAATATTTGACAGCATACCTGGCGAGTTGGCCTCTACGTCTCCGTGTAACCCTCATATACATCAATAACGTAATATAACGTAACCTAACCCAACCTAACATCTCGGCGTTAACATTTGACGACATTCCTGGCTTGTTGGCCTCTGCGTCTCCGTGGGACCTTTATATACATCAATAACATAATATAACCTATCCTAACCCAACCTATCATCTCGGCGGTAATATTTGACAACATTCCTGGCGAGTTGGCCTCTATGTCTCCGTGGAACCTTCGTATACATTAATAACGAAATATAACCTAACCTAAACCAACCTATCATCTCGGCGGTAATATTTGACGACATTCCTGGCGAGATGGCCTCTACGTCTCCGTGGAACCTTTATATACATCAATAACGTAATATAACCTAACCTAACCCAACGTAACATCTCGGCGGTAATATTTGACAACATTCCTGGCGAGTTGGCTTCTACGTCTCGGTGGGACCTTTATATACATCAATAACGTAATATAAACAAACCTAACCCAACCTAACATCTCGGCGTTAATATTTGACCACACTCCTGGCTTGTTGGCCTCTACGTCTCCGTGGGACCTTTATATACATCAATAACGTAATATAACCTAACCTAACCCAACCTAACATCTCGGCGGTAATATTTGACAACATTCCTGGCTTGTTGGCCTCTGCGTCTCCGTGGCACCTTTATATACATCAATAATATAATATAAGCTAGGCTAACCCAACCTAACATCTCGGCGGTAATATTTGACCACATTCCTGGCAAGTTGGCCTCTACGTCTCCGTGTAACCCTCATATACATCAATAACGTAATATAACGTAACCTAACCCAACCTAACATCTCGGCGTTAATATTTGACGACATTCCTGGCTTGTTGGCCTCTGTGTTTCCGTGGGACCTTTATATACATCAATAACATAATATAAACTAGGCTAACCCAACCTAACATCTCGCCCGTAATATTTGACAACATTCCTGGCGAGTTGGTTTCTCCGTTTCCGTGGGACGTTTATATACATCAATAACGTAATATAACCAAAACAAACCCAACCTAACATTTCGGCGGTAATATTTGACAACGTTCCTGGCGAGTTGGCCTCTACGTCTCCGTGTAACCCTCATATACATCAATAACGTAATATAACGTAACCTAACCCAACCTAACATCTCGGCGTTAATATTTGACGACATTCCTGGCTTGTTGGCCTCTGCGTCTCCGTGGCACCTTTATATACATCAATAACATAATATAAGCTAGCCTAACCCAACCTAACATCTCGCCGGTAATATTTGACAACATTCCTGGCGAGTTGGCTTCTCCGTCTCCGTGGGACCTTTATATACATCAATAACGTAATATAACCAAAACTAACCCAACCTAACATGTCGGCGGTAATATTTGACAGTATTCCTGGCGAGTTGGCCTCTTCGTCTCCGTGTAACCCTCATATACATCAATAACGTAATATAACGTAACCTAACCCAACCTATCATCTCGGCGGTAATATTTGACAACATTCGTGGCGAGTTGGCCTCTATGTCTCCGTGGGACCTTTATATACATCAATAATATAATATAAGCTAGGCTAACCCAACCTAACATCTCGGCGGTAATATTTGACAACATTCCTGGCAAGTTGGCCTCTACGTCTCCGTGGAATCTTCGTATACATCAATAACGAAATATAACCTAACCTAACCCAACCTATCGTCTCGGCGGTAATATTTGACCACATTCCTGGCGAGTTGGCCTCTACGTCTCCGTGGGACCTTTATATACTTCAATAACAAAATATAACCTATGCTAACCCAACCTATCATTTCGCCGGTAATATTTGACAACATTCCTGGCGAGTTGGCCTCTACGTCTCCGTTTGACCTTCATATACATCAATAACGTAATATAACCTAACCTAACCCGACCTATCACCTCGGCGGTAATATTTGACCACATTCCTGGCGAGTTGGCTTCTACGTCTCTGTGGGACCCTTATATACATCAATAACGTAATATAAACTAACCTAACCCAACCTATCATCTCGGCGGTAATATTGGCCAACCTTCCTGGCGAGTTGGCCTCTACGTCTCCGTTTGACCTTTATATACATCAATAACGTAATATAACCTAACCTAACCCAACCTAACATCTCGGCGGTAATATTTGACAGCATACCTGGCGAGTTGGCCTCTACGTCTCCGTGTAACCCTCATATACATCAATAACGTAATATAACGTAACCTAACCCAACCTAACATCTCGGCGTTAACATTTGACGACATTCCTGGCTTGTTGGCCTCTGCGTCTCCGTGGGACCTTTATATACATCAATAACATAATATAACCTATCCTAACCCAACCTATCATCTCGGCGGTAATATTTGACAACATTCCTGGCGAGTTGGCCTCTATGTCTCCGTGGAACCTTCGTATACATTAATAACGAAATATAACCTAACCTAAACCAACCTATCATCTCGGCGGTAATATTTGACGACATTCCTGGCGAGATGGCCTCTACGTCTCCGTGGAACCTTTATATACATCAATAACGTAATATAACCTAACCTAACCCAACGTAACATCTCGGCGGTAATATTTGACAACATTCCTGGCGAGTTGGCTTCTACGTCTCGGTGGGACCTTTATATACATCAATAACGTAATATAAACAAACCTAACCCAACCTAACATCTCGGCGTTAATATTTGACCACACTCCTGGCTTGTTGGCCTCTACGTCTCCGTGGGACCTTTATATACATCAATAACGTAATATAACCTAACCTAACCCAACCTAACATCTCGGCGGTAATATTTGACAACATTCCTGGCTTGTTGGCCTCTGCGTCTCCGTGGCACCTTTATATACATCAATAATATAATATAAGCTAGGCTAACCCAACCTAACATCTCGGCGGTAATATTTGACCACATTCCTGGCAAGTTGGCCTCTACGTCTCCGTGTAACCCTCATATACATCAATAACGTAATATAACGTAACCTAACCCAACCTAACATCTCGGCGTTAATATTTGACGACATTCCTGGCTTGTTGGCCTCTGTGTTTCCGTGGGACCTTTATATACATCAATAACATAATATAAACTAGGCTAACCCAACCTAACATCTCGCCCGTAATATTTGACAACATTCCTGGCGAGTTGGTTTCTCCGTTTCCGTGGGACGTTTATATACATCAATAACGTAATATAACCAAAACAAACCCAACCTAACATTTCGGCGGTAATATTTGACAACATTCCTGGCGAGTTGGCCTCTACGTCTCCGTGTAACCCTCATATACATCAATAACGTAATATAACGTAACCTAACCCAACCTAACATCTCGGCGTTAATATTTGACGACATTCCTGGCTTGTTGGCCTCTGCGTCTCCGTGGCACCTTTATATACATCAATAACATAATATAAGCTAGCCTAACCCAACCTAACATCTCGCCGGTAATATTTGACAACATTCCTGGCGAGTTGGCTTCTCCGTCTCCGTGGGACCTTTATATACATCAATAACGTAATATAACCAAAACTAACCCAACCTAACATGTCGGCGGTAATATTTGACAGTATTCCTGGCGAGTTGGCCTCTTCGTCTCCGTGTAACCCTCATATACATCAATAACGTAATATAACGTAACCTAACCCAACCTATCATCTCGGCGGTAATATTTGACAACATTCGTGGCGAGTTGGCCTCTATGTCTCCGTGGGACCTTTATATACATCAATAATATAATATAAGCTAGGCTAACCCAACCTAACATCTCGGCGGTAATATTTGACAACATTCCTGGCGAGTTGGCTTCTACGTCTCTGTGGGACCTTTATATACATCAATAACGTAATATAAACTAACCTAAACCAACCTATCATCTCGGCGGTAATATTGGACAACATTCAAGGCGAGTTGACCTCTACGTCTCCGTTTGACCTTCATATACATCAATAACGTAATTTAACCTAACCTAACCCGACCTATCACCTCGGCGGTAATATTTGACCACATTCCTGGCGAGTTGGCTTCTACGTCTCTGTGGGACCTTTATATACATCAATAACGTAATATAAACTAACCTAACCCAACCTAACATCTCGGCGGTAATATTGGACAACATACCTGGCGAGTTGGCCTCTATGTCTCCGTGGGACCTTTATATAATTCAATAACGAATTATAACCTATGCTAACCCAACCTATCATCTCGGCGGTAATATTTGACAACATTCCTGGCAAGTTGGCCTCTACGTCTCCGTGGAATCTTCGTATACATCAATAACGAAATATAACCTAACCTAACCCAACCTATCGTCTCGGCGGTAATATTTGACCACATTCCTGGCGAGTTGGCCTCTACGTCTCCGTGGAACCTTCGTATACATTAATAACGAAATATAACCTAACCTAAACCAACCTATCATCTCGGCGGTAATATTTGACAACATTCCTGGTGAGTTGGCCTCTATGTCTGCTTGGGACCTTTATATACATCAATACCATAATATAGGCTAGGCTAACCCAACCTACCATCTCGGCGGTAATATTTGACCACATTCCTGACGAGTTGGCTTCTACGTCTCTGTGGGACCTTTATATACATCAATGACGTAATATAAACTAACCTAACCCAACCTAACATCTCGGCGGTAATATTTGACATCATTCCTGGCGGGATGGCCTCTACGTATCCGTGGAACCTTTATATACATCAATAACGTAATATAACCTATCCCAACCCAAACTATCATCTCGGCGGTAATATTTGACAACATACCTGGCGAGTTGGCATCTACGTCTCCGTGGAACCTTTATATACATCAATAACGTAATATAACCGAACCTAACCCAACCTAACACCTCGGCGTTAATATTTGACCACATTCCTGGCTTGCTGGCCTCTACGTCTCCGTGGGACCTTTATATACATCAATAACGTAATATAACCTAACCTAACCCAACGTAACATCTCGGCAGTAATATTTGACCACATTCCTGGCGAGTTGGCCTCTACGTCTCCGTGTAACCCTCATATACATCAATAACGTAATATAACGTAACCTAACCCAACCTAACATCTCGGCGTTAACATTTGACGACATTCCTGGCTTGTTGGCCTCTGCGTCTCCGTGGGACCTTTATATACATCAATAACATAATATAACCTATCCTAACCCAACCTATCATCTCGGCGGTAATATTTGACAACATTCCTGGCGAGTTGGCCTCTATGTCTCCGTGGAACCTTCGTATACATTAATAACGAAATATAACCTAACCTAAACCAACCTATCATCTCGGCGGTAATATTTGACGACATTCCTGGCGAGATGGCCTCTACGTCTCCGTGGAACCTTTATATACATCAATAACGTAATATAACCTAACCTAACCCAACGTAACATCTCGGCGGTAATATTTGACAACATTCCTGGCGAGTTGGCTTCTACGTCTCGGTGGGACCTTTATATACATCAATAACGTAATATAAACAAACCTAACCCAACCTAACATCTCGGCGTTAATATTTGACCACACTCCTGGCTTGTTGGCCTCTACGTCTCCGTGGGACCTTTATATACATCAATAACGTAATATAACCTAACCTAACCCAACCTAACATCTCGGCGGTAATATTTGACAACATTCCTGGCTTGTTGGCCTCTGCGTCTCCGTGGCACCTTTATATACATCAATAATATAATATAAGCTAGGCTAACCCAACCTAACATCTCGGCGGTAATATTTGACCACATTCCTGGCAAGTTGGCCTCTACGTCTCCGTGTAACCCTCATATACATCCATAACGTAATATAACGTAACCTAACCCAACCTAACATCTCGGCGTTAATATTTGACGACATTCCTGGCTTGTTGGCCTCTGTGTTTCCGTGGGACCTTTATATACATCAATAACATAATATAAACTAGGCTAACCCAACCTAACATCTCGCCCGTAATATTTGACAACATTCCTGGCGAGTTGGTTTCTCCGTTTCCGTGGGACGTTTATATACATCAATAACGTAATATAACCAAAACAAACCCAACCTAACATTTCGGCGGTAATATTTGACAACATTCCTGGCGAGTTGGCCTCTACGTCTCCGTGTAACCCTCATATACATCAATAACGTAATATAACGTAACCTAACCCAACCTAACATCTCGGCGTTAATATTTGACGACATTCCTGGCTTGTTGGCCTCTGCGTCTCCGTGGCACCTTTATATACATCAATAACATAATATAAGCTAGCCTAACCCAACCTAACATCTCGCCGGTAATATTTGACAACATTCCTGGCGAGTTGGCTTCTCCGTCTCCGTGGGACCTTTATATACATCAATAACGTAATATAACCAAAACTAACCCAACCTAACATGTCGGCGGTAATATTTGACAGTATTCCTGGCGAGTTGGCCTCTTCGTCTCCGTGTAACCCTCATATACATCAATAACGTAATATAACGTAACCTAACCCAACCTATCATCTCGGCGGTAATATTTGACAACATTCGTGGCGAGTTGGCCTCTATGTCTCCGTGGGACCATTATATACATCAATAATATAATATAAGCTAGGCTAACCCAACCTAACATCTCGGCGGTAATATTTGACAACATTCCTGGCGAGTTGGCTTCTACGTCTCTGTGGGACCTTTATATACATCAATAACGTAATATAAACTAACCTAAACCAACCTATCATCTCGGCGGTAATATTGGACAACATTCAAGGCGAGTTGACCTCTACGTCTCCGTTTGACCTTCATATACATCAATAACGTAATTTAACCTAACCTAACCCGACCTATCACCTCGGCGGTAATATTTGACCACATTCCTGGCGAGTTGGCTTCTACGTCTCTGTGGGACCTTTATATACATCAATAACGTAATATAAACTAACCTAACCCAACCTAACATCTCGGCGGTAATATTGGACAACATACCTGGCGAGTTGGCCTCTATGTCTCCGTGGGACCTTTATATAATTCAATAACGAATTATAACCTATGCTAACCCAACCTATCATCTCGGCGGTAATATTTGACAACATTCCTGGCAAGTTGGCCTCTACGTCTCCGTGGAATCTTCGTATACATCAATAACGAAATATAACCTAACCTAACCCAACCTATCGTCTCGGCGGTAATATTTGACCACATTCCTGGCGAGTTGGCCTCTACGTCTCCGTGGGACCTTTATATACTTCAATAACAAAATATAACCTATGCTAACCCAACCTATCATTTCGCCGGTAATATTTGACAACATTCCTGGCGAGTTGGCCTCTACGTCTCCGTTTGACCTTCATATACATCAATAACGTAATATAACCTAACCTAACCCGACCTATCACCTCGGCGGTAATATTTGACCACATTCCTGGCGAGTTGGCTTCTACGTCTCTGTGGGACCCTTATATACATCAATAACGTAATATAAACTAACCTAACCCAACCTATCATCTCGGCGGTAATATTGGCCAACCTTCCTGGCGAGTTGGCCTCTACGTCTCCGTTTGACCTTTATATACATCAATAACGTAATATAACCTAACCTAACACAACCTAACATCTCGGCGGTAATATTTGACAACATACCTGGCGAGTTGGCCTCTACGTCTCCGTGGTACCTTTATATACTTCAGTAACGAAATATAACCTATCCTAACGCAACCTATCATCTCGGCTGTAATATTTGACAACATTCCTGGCGAGTTGGCCTCTACGTCTCCGTGGAACCTTCGTATACATTAATAACGAAATATAACCTAACCTAAACCAACCTATCATCTCGGCGGTAATATTTGACAACATTCCTGGTGAGTTGGCCTCTATGTCTGCTTGGGACCTTTATATACATCAATAATATAATATAAGCTAAGCTAACCCAACCTAACATCTCGGCGGTAATATTTGACAACATTCCTGGCGAGTTGGCTTCTACGTCTCTGTGGGACCTTTATATACATCAATAACGTAATATAAACTAACCTAAACCAACCTATCATCTCGGCGGTAATATTGGACAACATTCAAGGCGAGTTGACCTCTACGTCTCCGTTTGACCTTCATATACATCAATAACGTAATTTAATCTAACCTAACCCGACCTATCACCTCGGCGGTAATATTTGACCACATTCCTGGCGAGTTGGCTTCTACGTCTCTGTGGGACCTTTATATACATCAATAACGTAATATAAACTAACCTAACCCAACCTAACATCTCGGCGGTAATATTGGACAACATACCTGGCGAGTTGGCCTCTATGTCTCCGTGGGACCTTTATATAATTCAATAACGAATTATAACCTATGCTAACCCAACCTATCATCTCGGCGGTAATATTTGACAACATTCCTGGCGAGTTGGCCTCTACGTCTCCGTGGGACCTTTATATACTTCAATAACGAAATATAACCTATGCTAACCCAACCCATCATCTCGCCGGTAATATTTGACAACATTCCTGGCGAGTTGGCCTCTACGTCTCCGTTTGACCTTCATATACATCAATAACGTAATATAACCTAACCTAACCCGAATTATCACCTCGGCGGTAATATTTGACCACATTCCTGGCGAGTTGGCTTCTACGTCTCTGTGGGACCCTTATATACATCAATAACGTAATATAAACTAACCTAACCCAACCTATCATCTCGGCGGTAATATTGGGCAACCTTCCTGGCGAGTTGGCCTCTACGTCTCCGTTTGACCTTTATATACATCAATAACGTAATATAACCTAACCTAACCCAACCTAACATCTCGGCGGTAATATTTCACAACATACCTGGCGAGTTGGCCTCTACGTCTCCGTGTAACCCTTATATACATCAATAACGTAATATAACGTAACCTAACCCAACCTAACATCTCGGCGTTAATATTTGACGACATTCCTGGCTTGTTGGCCTCTGCGTCTCCGTGGGACCTTTATATACATCAATAACATAATATAAGCTAGCCTAACCCAACCTAACATCTCGCCGGTAATATTTGACAACATTCCTGGCGAGTTGGCTTCTCCGTCTCCGTGGGACCTTTATATACATCAATAACGTAATATAACCAAAACTAACCCAACCTAACATTTCGGCGGTAATATTTGACAACATTCCTGGCGAGTTGGTTTCTACGTCTCTGTGGGACCTTTATATACATCAATAACGTAATATAAACTAACCTAAACCAACCTATCATCTCGGCGGTAATATTGGACAACATTCAAGGCGAGTTGACCTCTACGTCTCCGTTTGACCTTCATATACATCAATAACGTAATTTAACCTATCCTAATCCGACCTATCACCTCGGCGGTAATATTTGACCACATTCCTGGCGAGTTGGCTTCCACGTCTCTGTGGGACCTTTATATACGTCAATAACGTAATATAAACTAACCTAACCCAACCTAACATCTCGGCGGTAATATTGGACAACATACCTGGCGAGTTGGCCTCTATGTCTCCGTGGGACCTTTATATAATTCAATAACGAATTATAACCTATGCTAACCCAACCTAACATCTCGGCGGTAATATTTGACAACATTCCTGGCTTGTTGGCCTCTGCGTCTCCGTGGCACCTTTATATACATCAATAATATAATATAAGCTAGGCTAACCCAACCTAACATCTCGGCGGTAATATTTGACCACATTCCTGGCAAGTTGGCCTCTACGTCTCCGTGTAACCCTCATATACATCCATAACGTAATATAACGTAACCTAACCCAACCTAACATCTCGGCGTTAATATTTGACGACATTCCTGGCTTGTTGGCCTCTGTGTTTCCGTGGGACCTTTATATACATCAATAACATAATATAAACTAGGCTAACCCAACCTAACATCTCGCCCGTAATATTTGACAACATTCCTGGCGAGTTGGTTTCTCCGTTTCCGTGGGACGTTTATATACATCAATAACGTAATATAACCAAAACAAACCCAACCTAACATTTCGGCGGTAATATTTGACAACATTCCTGGCGAGTTGGCCTCTACGTCTCCGTGTAACCCTCATATACATCAATAACGTAATATAACGTAACCTAACCCAACCTAACATCTCGGCGTTAATATTTGACGACATTCCTGGCTTGTTGGCCTCTGCGTCTCCGTGGCACCTTTATATACATCAATAACATAATATAAGCTAGCCTAACCCAACCTAACATCTCGCCGGTAATATTTGACAACATTCCTGGCGAGTTGGCTTCTCCGTCTCCGTGGGACCTTTATATACATCAATAACGTAATATAACCAAAACTAACCCAACCTAACATGTCGGCGGTAATATTTGACAGTATTCCTGGCGAGTTGGCCTCTTCGTCTCCGTGTAACCCTCATATACATCAATAACGTAATATAACGTAACCTAACCCAACCTATCATCTCGGCGGTAATATTTGACAACATTCGTGGCGAGTTGGCCTCTATGTCTCCGTGGGACCATTATATACATCAATAATATAATATAAGCTAGGCTAACCCAACCTAACATCTCGGCGGTAATATTTGACAACATTCCTGGCGAGTTGGCTTCTACGTCTCTGTGGGACCTTTATATACATCAATAACGTAATATAAACTAACCTAAACCAACCTATCATCTCGGCGGTAATATTGGACAACATTCAAGGCGAGTTGACCTCTACGTCTCCGTTTGACCTTCATATACATCAATAACGTAATTTAACCTAACCTAACCCGACCTATCACCTCGGCGGTAATATTTGACCACATTCCTGGCGAGTTGGCTTCTACGTCTCTGTGGGACCTTTATATACATCAATAACGTAATATAAACTAACCTAACCCAACCTAACATCTCGGCGGTAATATTGGACAACATACCTGGCGAGTTGGCCTCTATGTCTCCGTGGGACCTTTATATAATTCAATAACGAATTATAACCTATGCTAACCCAACCTATCATCTCGGCGGTAATATTTGACAACATTCCTGGCAAGTTGGCCTCTACGTCTCCGTGGAATCTTCGTATACATCAATAACGAAATATAACCTAACCTAACCCAACCTATCGTCTCGGCGGTAATATTTGACCACATTCCTGGCGAGTTGGCCTCTACGTCTCCGTGGGACCTTTATATACTTCAATAACAAAATATAACCTATGCTAACCCAACCTATCATTTCGCCGGTAATATTTGACAACATTCCTGGCGAGTTGGCCTCTACGTCTCCGTTTGACCTTCATATACATCAATAACGTAATATAACCTAACCTAACCCGACCTATCACCTCGGCGGTAATATTTGACCACATTCCTGGCGAGTTGGCTTCTACGTCTCTGTGGGACCCTTATATACATCAATAACGTAATATAAACTAACCTAACCCAACCTATCATCTCGGCGGTAATATTGGCCAACCTTCCTGGCGAGTTGGCCTCTACGTCTCCGTTTGACCTTTATATACATCAATAACGTAATATAACCTAACCTAACACAACCTAACATCTCGGCGGTAATATTTGACAACATACCTGGCGAGTTGGCCTCTACGTCTCCGTGGTACCTTTATATACTTCAGTAACGAAATATAACCTATCCTAACGCAACCTATCATCTCGGCTGTAATATTTGACAACATTCCTGGCGAGTTGGCCTCTACGTCTCCGTGGAACCTTCGTATACATTAATAACGAAATATAACCTAACCTAAACCAACCTATCATCTCGGCGGTAATATTTGACAACATTCCTGGTGAGTTGGCCTCTATGTCTGCTTGGGACCTTTATATACATCAATAATATAATATAAGCTAAGCTAACCCAACCTAACATCTCGGCGGTAATATTTGACAACATTCCTGGCGAGTTGGCTTCTACGTCTCTGTGGGACCTTTATATACATCAATAACGTAATATAAACTAACCTAAACCAACCTATCATCTCGGCGGTAATATTGGACAACATTCAAGGCGAGTTGACCTCTACGTCTCCGTTTGACCTTCATATACATCAATAACGTAATTTAATCTAACCTAACCCGACCTATCACCTCGGCGGTAATATTTGACCACATTCCTGGCGAGTTGGCTTCTACGTCTCTGTGGGACCTTTATATACATCAATAACGTAATATAAACTAACCTAACCCAACCTAACATCTCGGCGGTAATATTGGACAACATACCTGGCGAGTTGGCCTCTATGTCTCCGTGGGACCTTTATATAATTCAATAACGAATTATAACCTATGCTAACCCAACCTATCATCTCGGCGGTAATATTTGACAACATTCCTGGCGAGTTGGCCTCTACGTCTCCGTGGGACCTTTATATACTTCAATAACGAAATATAACCTATGCTAACCCAACCCATCATCTCGCCGGTAATATTTGACAACATTCCTGGCGAGTTGGCCTCTACGTCTCCGTTTGACCTTCATATACATCAATAACGTAATATAACCTAACCTAACCCGAATTATCACCTCGGCGGTAATATTTGACCACATTCCTGGCGAGTTGGCTTCTACGTCTCTGTGGGACCCTTATATACATCAATAACGTAATATAAACTAACCTAACCCAACCTATCATCTCGGCGGTAATATTGGGCAACCTTCCTGGCGAGTTGGCCTCTACGTCTCCGTTTGACCTTTATATACATCAATAACGTAATATAACCTAACCTAACCCAACCTAACATCTCGGCGGTAATATTTCACAACATACCTGGCGAGTTGGCCTCTACGTCTCCGTGTAACCCTTATATACATCAATAACGTAATATAACGTAACCTAACCCAACCTAACATCTCGGCGTTAATATTTGACGACATTCCTGGCTTGTTGGCCTCTGCGTCTCCGTGGGACCTTTATATACATCAATAACATAATATAAGCTAGCCTAACCCAACCTAACATCTCGCCGGTAATATTTGACAACATTCCTGGCGAGTTGGCTTCTCCGTCTCCGTGGGACCTTTATATACATCAATAACGTAATATAACCAAAACTAACCCAACCTAACATTTCGGCGGTAATATTTGACAACATTCCTGGCGAGTTGGTTTCTACGTCTCTGTGGGACCTTTATATACATCAATAACGTAATATAAACTAACCTAAACCAACCTATCATCTCGGCGGTAATATTGGACAACATTCAAGGCGAGTTGACCTCTACGTCTCCGTTTGACCTTCATATACATCAATAACGTAATTTAACCTATCCTAATCCGACCTATCACCTCGGCGGTAATATTTGACCACATTCCTGGCGAGTTGGCTTCCACGTCTCTGTGGGACCTTTATATACGTCAATAACGTAATATAAACTAACCTAACCCAACCTAACATCTCGGCGGTAATATTGGACAACATACCTGGCGAGTTGGCCTCTATGTCTCCGTGGGACCTTTATATAATTCAATAACGAATTATAACCTATGCTAACCCAACCTATCATCTCGGCGGTAATATTTGACAACATTCCTGGCAAGTTGGCCTCTACGTCTCCGTGGAATCTTCGTATACATCAATAACGAAATATAACCTAACCTAACCCAACCTATCGTCTCGGCGGTAATATTTGACCACATTCCTGGCGAGTTGGCCTCTACGTCTCCGTGGGACCTTTATATACTTCAATAACGAAATATACCCTATGCTAACCCAACCTATCATCTCGCCGGTAATATTTGACAACATTCCTGGCGAGTTGGCCTCTACGTCTCCGTTTGACCTTCATATACATCAATAACGTAATATAACCTAACCTAACCCGACCTATCACCTCGGCGGTAATATTTGACCACATTCCTGGCGAGTTGGCTTCTACGTCTCTGTGGGACCCTTATATACATCAATAACGTAATATAAACTAACCTAACCCAACCTATCATCTCGGCGGTAATATTGGGCAACCTTCCTGGCGAGTTGGCCTCTACGTCTCCGTTGACCTTTATATACATCGATAACGTAATATAACCTAACCTAACCCAACCTAACATCTCGGCGGTAATATTTGACAACATACCTGGCGAGTTGGCCTCTACGTCTCCGTGGTACCCTTATATACTTCAATAACGAAATATAACCTATCCTAACCCAACCTATCATCTCGGCGGTAATATTTGACATCATTCCTGGCGAGATGGCCTCTACGTCTCCGTGGAACCTTTATATACATCAATAACGTAATATAACCTAACCTAACCCAACGTAACATCTCGGCGGTAATATTTGACAACATTCCTGGCGAGTTGGCTTCTACGTCTCAGTGGGACCTTTATATACAACAATAACGTAATATAAACAAACCTAACCCAACCTAACATCTCGGCGTTAATATTTGACCACATTCCTGGCTTGTTGGCCTCTACGTCTCCGTGGGACCTTTACATACATCAATAACGTAATATAACCTAACCTAACCCAACCTAACATCTCGGCGGTAATATTTGACAACATTCCTGGCGAGTTGGCCTCTACGTCTCCGTGGAACCTTCGTATACATCAATAACGAAATATAACCTAACCTAAACCAACCTATCATATCGGCGGTAATATTTGACAACATACCTGGCGAGTTGGCCTCTACGTCTCCGTGGTACCTTTATATACTTCAATAACGAAATATAACCTATCCTAACCCAACCTATCATCTCGGCGGTAATATTTGACAACATTCCTGGCGAGTTGGCCTCTACGTCTCCGTGGAACCTTCGTATACATTAATAACGAAATATAACCTAACCTAAACCAACCTATCATCTCGGCGGTAATATTTGACATCATTCCTGGCGAGATGGCCTCTACGTCTCCGTGGAACCTTTATATACATCAATAACGTAATATAACCTAACCTAACCCAACATAACATCTCGGCGGTAATATTTGACCACATTCCTGGCGAGTTGGCCTCTACGTCTCCGTGTAACCCTCATATACATCAATAACGTAATATAACGTAACCTAACCCAACCTATCATCTCGGCGGTAATATTTGACAACATTCCTGGCGAGTTGGCCTCTACGTCTCCGTTTGACCTTCATATACATCAATAACGTAATATAACCTAACCTAACCCGACCTTTCACCTCGGCGGTAATATTTGATCACATTCCTGGCTAGTTGGATTCTACGTCTCCGTGGGACCTTTATATACATCAATAACATAATATAAGCTAGGCTAACCCAACCTAACATTTCGGCGGTAATATTTGACAACATACCTGGCGAGTTGGCCTCTACGTCTCCGTGGAACCTTTATATACATCAATAACGTAATATAACCGAACCTAACCCAACGTAACATCTCGGCGGTAATATTTGACCACATTCCTGGCGAGTTGGCCTCTACGTCTCCGTGTAACCCTCATATACATCAATAACGTAATATAACGTAACCTATCCCAACCTAACATCTCGGCGTTAATATTTGACGACATTCCTGGCTTGTTGGCCTCTGCGTCTCCGTGGGACCTTTATATACATCAATAACATAATATAAGCTAGCCTAACCCAACCTAACATCTCGCCGGTAATATTTGACAACATTCCTGGCGAGTTGGCTTCTACGTCTCTGTGGGACCTTTATATACATCAATAACGTAATATAACCGAACCTAACCCAACGTAACATCTCGGCGGTAATATTTGACCACATTCCTGGCTTGTTGGCCTCTGCGTCTCCGTGGGACCTTTATATACATCAATAATATAATATAAGCTAGGCTAACCCAACCTAACATCTCGGCGGTAATATTTGACAACATTCCTGGCTTGTTGGCCTCTGCGTCTCCGTGGCACCTTTATATACATCAATAATATAATATAAGCTAGGCTAACCCAACCTAACATCTCGGCGGTAATATTTGACCACATTCCTGGCAAGTTGGCCTCTACGTCTCCGTGTAACCCTCATATACATCCATAACGTAATATAACGTAACCTAACCCAACCTAACATCTCGGCGTTAATATTTGACGACATTCCTGGCTTGTTGGCCTCTGTGTTTCCGTGGGACCTTTATATACATCAATAACATAATATAAACTAGGCTAACCCAACCTATCATTTCGCCGGTAATATTTGACAACATTCCTGGCGAGTTGGCCTCTACGTCTCCGTTTGACCTTCATATACATCAATAACGTAATATAACCTAACCTAACCCGACCTATCACCTCGGCGGTAATATTTGACCACATTCCTGGCGAGTTGGCTTCTACGTCTCTGTGGGACCCTTATATACATCAATAACGTAATATAAACTAACCTAACCCAACCTATCATCTCGGCGGTAATATTGGCCAACCTTCCTGGCGAGTTGGCCTCTACGTCTCCGTTTGACCTTTATATACATCAATAACGTAATATAACCTAACCTAACACAACCTAACATCTCGGCGGTAATATTTGACAACATACCTGGCGAGTTGGCCTCTACGTCTCCGTGGTACCTTTATATACTTCAGTAACGAAATATAACCTATCCTAACGCAACCTATCATCTCGGCTGTAATATTTGACAACATTCCTGGCGAGTTGGCCTCTACGTCTCCGTGGAACCTTCGTATACATTAATAACGAAATATAACCTAACCTAAACCAACCTATCATCTCGGCGGTAATATTTGACAACATTCCTGGTGAGTTGGCCTCTATGTCTGCTTGGGACCTTTATATACATCAATAATATAATATAAGCTAAGCTAACCCAACCTAACATCTCGGCGGTAATATTTGACAACATTCCTGGCGAGTTGGCTTCTACGTCTCTGTGGGACCTTTATATACATCAATAACGTAATATAAACTAACCTAAACCAACCTATCATCTCGGCGGTAATATTGGACAACATTCAAGGCGAGTTGACCTCTACGTCTCCGTTTGACCTTCATATACATCAATAACGTAATTTAATCTAACCTAACCCGACCTATCACCTCGGCGGTAATATTTGACCACATTCCTGGCGAGTTGGCTTCTACGTCTCTGTGGGACCTTTATATACATCAATAACGTAATATAAACTAACCTAACCCAACCTAACATCTCGGCGGTAATATTGGACAACATACCTGGCGAGTTGGCCTCTATGTCTCCGTGGGACCTTTATATAATTCAATAACGAATTATAACCTATGCTAACCCAACCTATCATCTCGGCGGTAATATTTGACAACATTCCTGGCGAGTTGGCCTCTACGTCTCCGTGGGACCTTTATATACTTCAATAACGAAATATAACCTATGCTAACCCAACCCATCATCTCGCCGGTAATATTTGACAACATTCCTGGCGAGTTGGCCTCTACGTCTCCGTTTGACCTTCATATACATCAATAACGTAATATAACCTAACCTAACCCGAATTATCACCTCGGCGGTAATATTTGACCACATTCCTGGCGAGTTGGCTTCTACGTCTCTGTGGGACCCTTATATACATCAATAACGTAATATAAACTAACCTAACCCAACCTATCATCTCGGCGGTAATATTGGGCAACCTTCCTGGCGAGTTGGCCTCTACGTCTCCGTTTGACCTTTATATACATCAATAACGTAATATAACCTAACCTAACCCAACCTAACATCTCGGCGGTAATATTTCACAACATACCTGGCGAGTTGGCCTCTACGTCTCCGTGTAACCCTTATATACATCAATAACGTAATATAACGTAACCTAACCCAACCTAACATCTCGGCGTTAATATTTGACGACATTCCTGGCTTGTTGGCCTCTGCGTCTCCGTGGGACCTTTATATACATCAATAACATAATATAAGCTAGCCTAACCCAACCTAACATCTCGCCGGTAATATTTGACAACATTCCTGGCGAGTTGGCTTCTCCGTCTCCGTGGGACCTTTATATACATCAATAACGTAATATAACCAAAACTAACCCAACCTAACATTTCGGCGGTAATATTTGACAACATTCCTGGCGAGTTGGTTTCTACGTCTCTGTGGGACCTTTATATACATCAATAACGTAATATAAACTAACCTAAACCAACCTATCATCTCGGCGGTAATATTGGACAACATTCAAGGCGAGTTGACCTCTACGTCTCCGTTTGACCTTCATATACATCAATAACGTAATTTAACCTATCCTAATCCGACCTATCACCTCGGCGGTAATATTTGACCACATTCCTGGCGAGTTGGCTTCCACGTCTCTGTGGGACCTTTATATACGTCAATAACGTAATATAAACTAACCTAACCCAACCTAACATCTCGGCGGTAATATTGGACAACATACCTGGCGAGTTGGCCTCTATGTCTCCGTGGGACCTTTATATAATTCAATAACGAATTATAACCTATGCTAACCCAACCTATCATCTCGGCGGTAATATTTGACAACATTCCTGGCAAGTTGGCCTCTACGTCTCCGTGGAATCTTCGTATACATCAATAACGAAATATAACCTAACCTAACCCAACCTATCGTCTCGGCGGTAATATTTGACCACATTCCTGGCGAGTTGGCCTCTACGTCTCCGTGGGACCTTTATATACTTCAATAACGAAATATACCCTATGCTAACCCAACCTATCATCTCGCCGGTAATATTTGACAACATTCCTGGCGAGTTGGCCTCTACGTCTCCGTTTGACCTTCATATACATCAATAACGTAATATAACCTAACCTAACCCGACCTATCACCTCGGCGGTAATATTTGACCACATTCCTGGCGAGTTGGCTTCTACGTCTCTGTGGGACCCTTATATACATCAATAACGTAATATAAACTAACCTAACCCAACCTATCATCTCGGCGGTAATATTGGGCAACCTTCCTGGCGAGTTGGCCTCTACGTCTCCGTTGACCTTTATATACATCGATAACGTAATATAACCTAACCTAACCCAACCTAACATCTCGGCGGTAATATTTGACAACATACCTGGCGAGTTGGCCTCTACGTCTCCGTGGTACCCTTATATACTTCAATAACGAAATATAACCTATCCTAACCCAACCTATCATCTCGGCGGTAATATTTGACATCATTCCTGGCGAGATGGCCTCTACGTCTCCGTGGAACCTTTATATACATCAATAACGTAATATAACCTAACCTAACCCAACGTAACATCTCGGCGGTAATATTTGACAACATTCCTGGCGAGTTGGCTTCTACGTCTCAGTGGGACCTTTATATACAACAATAACGTAATATAAACAAACCTAACCCAACCTAACATCTCGGCGTTAATATTTGACCACATTCCTGGCTTGTTGGCCTCTACGTCTCCGTGGGACCTTTACATACATCAATAACGTAATATAACCTAACCTAACCCAACCTAACATCTCGGCGGTAATATTTGACAACATTCCTGGCGAGTTGGCCTCTACGTCTCCGTGGAACCTTCGTATACATCAATAACGAAATATAACCTAACCTAAACCAACCTATCATATCGGCGGTAATATTTGACAACATACCTGGCGAGTTGGCCTCTACGTCTCCGTGGTACCTTTATATACTTCAATAACGAAATATAACCTATCCTAACCCAACCTATCATCTCGGCGGTAATATTTGACAACATTCCTGGCGAGTTGGCCTCTACGTCTCCGTGGAACCTTCGTATACATTAATAACGAAATATAACCTAACCTAAACCAACCTATCATCTCGGCGGTAATATTTGACATCATTCCTGGCGAGATGGCCTCTACGTCTCCGTGGAACCTTTATATACATCAATAACGTAATATAACCTAACCTAACCCAACATAACATCTCGGCGGTAATATTTGACCACATTCCTGGCGAGTTGGCCTCTACGTCTCCGTGTAACCCTCATATACATCAATAACGTAATATAACGTAACCTAACCCAACCTATCATCTCGGCGGTAATATTTGACAACATTCCTGGCGAGTTGGCCTCTACGTCTCCGTTTGACCTTCATATACATCAATAACGTAATATAACCTAACCTAACCCGACCTTTCACCTCGGCGGTAATATTTGATCACATTCCTGGCTAGTTGGATTCTACGTCTCCGTGGGACCTTTATATACATCAATAACATAATATAAGCTAGGCTAACCCAACCTAACATTTCGGCGGTAATATTTGACAACATACCTGGCGAGTTGGCCTCTACGTCTCCGTGGAACCTTTATATACATCAATAACGTAATATAACCGAACCTAACCCAACGTAACATCTCGGCGGTAATATTTGACCACATTCCTGGCGAGTTGGCCTCTACGTCTCCGTGTAACCCTCATATACATCAATAACGTAATATAACGTAACCTATCCCAACCTAACATCTCGGCGTTAATATTTGACGACATTCCTGGCTTGTTGGCCTCTGCGTCTCCGTGGGACCTTTATATACATCAATAACATAATATAAGCTAGCCTAACCCAACCTAACATCTCGCCGGTAATATTTGACAACATTCCTGGCGAGTTGGCTTCTACGTCTCTGTGGGACCTTTATATACATCAATAACGTAATATAACCGAACCTAACCCAACGTAACATCTCGGCGGTAATATTTGACCACATTCCTGGCTTGTTGGCCTCTGCGTCTCCGTGGGACCTTTATATACATCAATAATATAATATAAGCTAGGCTAACCCAACCTAACATCTCGGCGGTAATATTTGACAACATTCCTGGCTTGTTGGCCTCTGCGTCTCCGTGGCACCTTTATATACATCAATAATATAATATAAGCTAGGCTAACCCAACCTAACATCTCGGCGGTAATATTTGACCACATTCCTGGCAAGTTGGCCTCTACGTCTCCGTGTAACCCTCATATACATCCATAACGTAATATAACGTAACCTAACCCAACCTAACATCTCGGCGTTAATATTTGACGACATTCCTGGCTTGTTGGCCTCTGTGTTTCCGTGGGACCTTTATATACATCAATAACATAATATAAACTAGGCTAACCCAACCTAACATCTCGCCCGTAATATTTGACAACATTCCTGGCGAGTTGGTTTCTCCGTTTCCGTGGGACGTTTATATACATCAATAACGTAATATAACCAAAACAAACCCAACCTAACATTTCGGCGGTAATATTTGACAACATTCCTGGCGAGTTGGCCTCTACGTCTCCGTGTAACCCTCATATACATCAATAACGTAATATAACGTAACCTAACCCAACCTAACATCTCGGCGTTAATATTTGACGACATTCCTGGCTTGTTGGCCTCTGCGTCTCCGTGGCACCTTTATATACATCAATAACATAATATAAGCTAGCCTAACCCAACCTAACATCTCGCCGGTAATATTTGACAACATTCCTGGCGAGTTGGCTTCTCCGTCTCCGTGGGACCTTTATATACATCAATAACGTAATATAACCAAAACTAACCCAACCTAACATGTCGGCGGTAATATTTGACAGTATTCCTGGCGAGTTGGCCTCTTCGTCTCCGTGTAACCCTCATATACATCAATAACGTAATATAACGTAACCTAACCCAACCTATCATCTCGGCGGTAATATTTGACAACATTCGTGGCGAGTTGGCCTCTATGTCTCCGTGGGACCATTATATACATCAATAATATAATATAAGCTAGGCTAACCCAACCTAACATCTCGGCGGTAATATTTGACAACATTCCTGGCGAGTTGGCTTCTACGTCTCTGTGGGACCTTTATATACATCAATAACGTAATATAAACTAACCTAAACCAACCTATCATCTCGGCGGTAATATTGGACAACATTCAAGGCGAGTTGACCTCTACGTCTCCGTTTGACCTTCATATACATCAATAACGTAATTTAACCTAACCTAACCCGACCTATCACCTCGGCGGTAATATTTGACCACATTCCTGGCGAGTTGGCTTCTACGTCTCTGTGGGACCTTTATATACATCAATAACGTAATATAAACTAACCTAACCCAACCTAACATCTCGGCGGTAATATTGGACAACATACCTGGCGAGTTGGCCTCTATGTCTCCGTGGGACCTTTATATAATTCAATAACGAATTATAACCTATGCTAACCCAACCTATCATCTCGGCGGTAATATTTGACAACATTCCTGGCAAGTTGGCCTCTACGTCTCCGTGGAATCTTCGTATACATCAATAACGAAATATAACCTAACCTAACCCAACCTATCGTCTCGGCGGTAATATTTGACCACATTCCTGGCGAGTTGGCCTCTACGTCTCCGTGGGACCTTTATATACTTCAATAACAAAATATAACCTATGCTAACCCAACCTATCATTTCGCCGGTAATATTTGACAACATTCCTGGCGAGTTGGCCTCTACGTCTCCGTTTGACCTTCATATACATCAATAACGTAATATAACCTAACCTAACCCGACCTATCACCTCGGCGGTAATATTTGACCACATTCCTGGCGAGTTGGCTTCTACGTCTCTGTGGGACCCTTATATACATCAATAACGTAATATAAACTAACCTAACCCAACCTATCATCTCGGCGGTAATATTGGCCAACCTTCCTGGCGAGTTGGCCTCTACGTCTCCGTTTGACCTTTATATACATCAATAACGTAATATAACCTAACCTAACACAACCTAACATCTCGGCGGTAATATTTGACAACATACCTGGCGAGTTGGCCTCTACGTCTCCGTGGTACCTTTATATACTTCAGTAACGAAATATAACCTATCCTAACGCAACCTATCATCTCGGCTGTAATATTTGACAACATTCCTGGCGAGTTGGCCTCTACGTCTCCGTGGAACCTTCGTATACATTAATAACGAAATATAACCTAACCTAAACCAACCTATCATCTCGGCGGTAATATTTGACAACATTCCTGGTGAGTTGGCCTCTATGTCTGCTTGGGACCTTTATATACATCAATAATATAATATAAGCTAAGCTAACCCAACCTAACATCTCGGCGGTAATATTTGACAACATTCCTGGCGAGTTGGCTTCTACGTCTCTGTGGGACCTTTATATACATCAATAACGTAATATAAACTAACCTAAACCAACCTATCATCTCGGCGGTAATATTGGACAACATTCAAGGCGAGTTGACCTCTACGTCTCCGTTTGACCTTCATATACATCAATAACGTAATTTAATCTAACCTAACCCGACCTATCACCTCGGCGGTAATATTTGACCACATTCCTGGCGAGTTGGCTTCTACGTCTCTGTGGGACCTTTATATACATCAATAACGTAATATAAACTAACCTAACCCAACCTAACATCTCGGCGGTAATATTGGACAACATACCTGGCGAGTTGGCCTCTATGTCTCCGTGGGACCTTTATATAATTCAATAACGAATTATAACCTATGCTAACCCAACCTATCATCTCGGCGGTAATATTTGACAACATTCCTGGCGAGTTGGCCTCTACGTCTCCGTGGGACCTTTATATACTTCAATAACGAAATATAACCTATGCTAACCCAACCCATCATCTCGCCGGTAATATTTGACAACATTCCTGGCGAGTTGGCCTCTACGTCTCCGTTTGACCTTCATATACATCAATAACGTAATATAACCTAACCTAACCCGAATTATCACCTCGGCGGTAATATTTGACCACATTCCTGGCGAGTTGGCTTCTACGTCTCTGTGGGACCCTTATATACATCAATAACGTAATATAAACTAACCTAACCCAACCTATCATCTCGGCGGTAATATTGGGCAACCTTCCTGGCGAGTTGGCCTCTACGTCTCCGTTTGACCTTTATATACATCAATAACGTAATATAACCTAACCTAACCCAACCTAACATCTCGGCGGTAATATTTCACAACATACCTGGCGAGTTGGCCTCTACGTCTCCGTGTAACCCTTATATACATCAATAACGTAATATAACGTAACCTAACCCAACCTAACATCTCGGCGTTAATATTTGACGACATTCCTGGCTTGTTGGCCTCTGCGTCTCCGTGGGACCTTTATATACATCAATAACATAATATAAGCTAGCCTAACCCAACCTAACATCTCGCCGGTAATATTTGACAACATTCCTGGCGAGTTGGCTTCTCCGTCTCCGTGGGACCTTTATATACATCAATAACGTAATATAACCAAAACTAACCCAACCTAACATTTCGGCGGTAATATTTGACAACATTCCTGGCGAGTTGGTTTCTACGTCTCTGTGGGACCTTTATATACATCAATAACGTAATATAAACTAACCTAAACCAACCTATCATCTCGGCGGTAATATTGGACAACATTCAAGGCGAGTTGACCTCTACGTCTCCGTTTGACCTTCATATACATCAATAACGTAATTTAACCTATCCTAATCCGACCTATCACCTCGGCGGTAATATTTGACCACATTCCTGGCGAGTTGGCTTCCACGTCTCTGTGGGACCTTTATATACGTCAATAACGTAATATAAACTAACCTAACCCAACCTAACATCTCGGCGGTAATATTGGACAACATACCTGGCGAGTTGGCCTCTATGTCTCCGTGGGACCTTTATATAATTCAATAACGAATTATAACCTATGCTAACCCAACCTATCATCTCGGCGGTAATATTTGACAACATTCCTGGCAAGTTGGCCTCTACGTCTCCGTGGAATCTTCGTATACATCAATAACGAAATATAACCTAACCTAACCCAACCTATCGTCTCGGCGGTAATATTTGACCACATTCCTGGCGAGTTGGCCTCTACGTCTCCGTGGGACCTTTATATACTTCAATAACGAAATATACCCTATGCTAACCCAACCTATCATCTCGCCGGTAATATTTGACAACATTCCTGGCGAGTTGGCCTCTACGTCTCCGTTTGACCTTCATATACATCAATAACGTAATATAACCTAACCTAACCCGACCTATCACCTCGGCGGTAATATTTGACCACATTCCTGGCGAGTTGGCTTCTACGTCTCTGTGGGACCCTTATATACATCAATAACGTAATATAAACTAACCTAACCCAACCTATCATCTCGGCGGTAATATTGGGCAACCTTCCTGGCGAGTTGGCCTCTACGTCTCCGTTGACCTTTATATACATCGATAACGTAATATAACCTAACCTAACCCAACCTAACATCTCGGCGGTAATATTTGACAACATACCTGGCGAGTTGGCCTCTACGTCTCCGTGGTACCCTTATATACTTCAATAACGAAATATAACCTATCCTAACCCAACCTATCATCTCGGCGGTAATATTTGACATCATTCCTGGCGAGATGGCCTCTACGTCTCCGTGGAACCTTTATATACATCAATAACGTAATATAACCTAACCTAACCCAACGTAACATCTCGGCGGTAATATTTGACAACATTCCTGGCGAGTTGGCTTCTACGTCTCAGTGGGACCTTTATATACAACAATAACGTAATATAAACAAACCTAACCCAACCTAACATCTCGGCGTTAATATTTGACCACATTCCTGGCTTGTTGGCCTCTACGTCTCCGTGGGACCTTTACATACATCAATAACGTAATATAACCTAACCTAACCCAACCTAACATCTCGGCGGTAATATTTGACAACATTCCTGGCGAGTTGGCCTCTACGTCTCCGTGGAACCTTCGTATACATCAATAACGAAATATAACCTAACCTAAACCAACCTATCATATCGGCGGTAATATTTGACAACATACCTGGCGAGTTGGCCTCTACGTCTCCGTGGTACCTTTATATACTTCAATAACGAAATATAACCTATCCTAACCCAACCTATCATCTCGGCGGTAATATTTGACAACATTCCTGGCGAGTTGGCCTCTACGTCTCCGTGGAACCTTCGTATACATTAATAACGAAATATAACCTAACCTAAACCAACCTATCATCTCGGCGGTAATATTTGACATCATTCCTGGCGAGATGGCCTCTACGTCTCCGTGGAACCTTTATATACATCAATAACGTAATATAACCTAACCTAACCCAACATAACATCTCGGCGGTAATATTTGACCACATTCCTGGCGAGTTGGCCTCTACGTCTCCGTGTAACCCTCATATACATCAATAACGTAATATAACGTAACCTAACCCAACCTATCATCTCGGCGGTAATATTTGACAACATTCCTGGCGAGTTGGCCTCTACGTCTCCGTTTGACCTTCATATACATCAATAACGTAATATAACCTAACCTAACCCGACCTTTCACCTCGGCGGTAATATTTGATCACATTCCTGGCTAGTTGGATTCTACGTCTCCGTGGGACCTTTATATACATCAATAACATAATATAAGCTAGGCTAACCCAACCTAACATTTCGGCGGTAATATTTGACAACATACCTGGCGAGTTGGCCTCTACGTCTCCGTGGAACCTTTATATACATCAATAACGTAATATAACCGAACCTAACCCAACGTAACATCTCGGCGGTAATATTTGACCACATTCCTGGCGAGTTGGCCTCTACGTCTCCGTGTAACCCTCATATACATCAATAACGTAATATAACGTAACCTATCCCAACCTAACATCTCGGCGTTAATATTTGACGACATTCCTGGCTTGTTGGCCTCTGCGTCTCCGTGGGACCTTTATATACATCAATAACATAATATAAGCTAGCCTAACCCAACCTAACATCTCGCCGGTAATATTTGACAACATTCCTGGCGAGTTGGCTTCTACGTCTCTGTGGGACCTTTATATACATCAATAACGTAATATAACCGAACCTAACCCAACGTAACATCTCGGCGGTAATATTTGACCACATTCCTGGCTTGTTGGCCTCTGCGTCTCCGTGGGACCTTTATATACATCAATAATATAATATAAGCTAGGCTAACCCAACCTAACATCTCGGCGGTAATATTTGACAACATTCCTGGCGAGTTGGCTTCTACGTCTCTGTGGGACCTTTATATACATCAATAACGTAATATAAACTAACCTAAACCAACCTATCATCTCGGCGGTAATATTGGACAACATTCAAGGCGAGTTGACCTCTACGTCTCCGTTTGACCTTCATATACATCAATAACGTAATTTTACCTATCCTAATCCGACCTATCACCTCGGCGGTAATATTTGACCACATTCCTGGCGAGTTGGCTTCCACGTCTCTGTGGGACCTTTATATACGTCAATAACGTAATATAAACTAACCTAACCCAACCTAACATCTCGGCGGTAATATTGGACAACATACCTGGCGAGTTGGCCTCTATGTCTCCGTGGGACCTTTATATAATTCAATAACGAATTATAACCTATGCTAACCCAACCTATCATCTCGGCGGTAATATTTGACAACATTCCTGGCAAGTTGGCCTCTACGTCTCCGTGGAACCTTCGTATACATCAATAACGAAATATAACCTAACCTAACCCAACCTATCGTCTCGGCGGTAATATTTGACCACATTCCTGGCGAGTTGGCCTCTACGTCTCCGTGGGACCTTTATATACTTCAATAACGAAATATAACCTATGCTAACCCATCCTATCATCTCGCCGGTAATATTTGACAACATTCCTGGCGAGTTGGCCTCTACGTCTCCGTTTGACCTTCATATACATCAATAACGTAATATAACCTAACCTAACCCGACCTATCACCTCGGCGGTAATATTTGACCACATTCCTGGCGAGTTGGCTTCTACGTCTCTGTGGGACCCTTATATACATCAATAACGTAATATAAACTAACCTAACCCAACCTATCATCTCGGCGGTAATATTGGGCAACCTTCCTGGCGAGTTGGCCTCTACGTCTCCGTTTGACCTTTATATACATCAATAACGTAATATAACCTAACCTAACCCAACCTAACATCTCGGCGGTAATATTTGACAACATACCTGGCGAGTTGGCCTCTACGTCTCCGTGGTACCTTTATATACTTCAATAACGAAATATAACCTATCCTAACCCAACCTATCATCTCGGCGGTAATATTTGACAACATTCCTGGCGAGTTGGCCTGTACGTCTCCGTGGAACCTTCGTATACATCAATAACGAAATATAACCTAACCTAAACCAACCTATCATCTCGGCGGTAATATTTGACATCATTCCTGGCGAGATGGCCTCTACGTCTCCGTGGAACCTTTATATACATCAATAACGTAATATAACCTAACCTAACCCAACGTAACATCTCGGCGGTAATATTTGACCACATTCCTGGCGAGTTGGCCTCTACGTCTCCGTGTAACCCTCATATACATCAATAACGTAATATAACGTATCCTAACCCAACCTAACATCTCGGCGTTAATATTTGACGACATTCCTGGCTTGTTGGCCTCTACGTCTCCGTGGGACCTTTATATACATCAATAACATAATATAAGCTAGCCTAACCCAACCTAACATCTCGCCGGTAATATTTGACAACATTCCCGGCGAGTTGGCTTCTCCGTCTCCGTGGGACCTTTATATACATCAGTAACGTAATATAACCAAAACTAACCCAACCTAACATTTCGGCGGTGATATTTGACAACATTCCTTGCGAGTTGGCCTCTACGTCTCCGTGTAACCCTCATATACATCAATAACGTAATATAACGTAACCTAACCCAACCTATCATCTCGGCGGTAATATTTGACAACATTCCTGGCGAGTTGGCCTCTACGTCTCCGTTTGACCTTCATATACATCAATAACGTAATATAACCTAACCTAACCCGACCTATCACCTCGGCGGTAATATTTGACCACATTCCTGGCGAGTTGGATTCTACGTCTCCGTGGGACCTTTATATACATCAATAACATAATATAAGCTAGGCTAACCCAACCTAACATTTCGGCGGTAATATTTGACAACATACCTGGCGAGTTGGCCTCTACGTCTCCGTGAAACCTTTATATACATCAATAACGTAATATAACCGAACCTAACCCAACGTAACATCTCGGCGGTAATATTTGACCACATTCCTGGCGAGTTGGCCTCTACGTCTCCGTGTAACCCTCATATACATCAATAACGTAATATAACGTAACCTAACCCAACCTAACATCTCGGCGTTAATATTTGACGACATTCCTGGCTTGTTGGCCTCTGCGTCTCCGTGGGACCTTTATATACATCAATAACATAATATAAGCTAGCCTAACCCAACCTAACATCTCGCCGGTAATATTTGACAACATTCCTGGCGAGTTGGCTTCTACGTCTCTGTGGGACCTTTATATACATCAATAACGTAATATAACCGAACCTAACCCAACGTAACATCTCGGCGGTAATATTTGACCACATTCCTGGCTTGTTGGCCTCTGCGTCTCCGTGGGACCTTTATATACATCAATAATATAATATAAGCTAGGCTAACCCAACCTAACATCTCGGCGGTAATATTTGACAACATTCCTGGCGAGTTGGCTTCTACGTCTCTGTGGGACCTTTATATACATCAATAACGTAATATAAACTAACCTAAACCAACCTATCATCTCGGCGGTAATATTGGACAACATTCAAGGCGAGTTGACCTCTACGTCTCCGTTTGACCTTCATATACATCAATAACGTAATTTAACCTATCCTAATCCGACCTATCACCTCGGCGGTAATATTTGACCACATTCCTGGCGAGTTGGCTTCCACGTCTCTGTGGGACCTTTATATACGTCAATAACGTGATATAAACTAACCTAACCCAACCTAACATCTCGGCGGTAATATTGGACAACATACCTGGCGAGTTGGCCTCTATGTCTCCGTGGGACCTTTATATAATTCAATAACGAATTATAACCTATGCTAACCCAACCTATCATCTCGGCGGTAATATTTGACAACATTCCTGGCAAGTTGGCCTCTACGTCTCCGTGGAACCTTCGTATACATCAATAACGAAATATAACCTAACCTAACCCAACCTATCGTCTCGGCGGTAATATTTGACCACATTCCTGGCGAGTTGGCCTCTACGTCTCCGTGGGACCTTTATATACTTCAATAACGAAATATAACCTATGCTAACCCAACCTATCATCTCGCCGGTAATATTTGACAACATTCCTGGCGAGTTGGCCTCTACGTCTCCGTTTGACCTTCATATACATCAATAACGTAATATAACCTAACCTAACCCGACCTATCACCTCGGCGGTAATATTTGACCACATTCCTGGCGAGTTGGCTTCTACGTCTCTGTGGGACCCTTATATACATCAATAACGTAATATAAACTAACCTAACCCAACCTATCATCTCGGCGGTAATATTGGGCAACCTTCCTGGCGAGTTGGCCTCTACGTCTCCGTTTGACCTTTATATACATCAATAACGTAATATAACCTAACCTAACCCAACCTAACATCTCGGCGGTAATATTTGACAACATACCTGGCGAGTTGGCCTCTACGTCTCCGTGGTACCTTTATATACTTCAATAACGAAATATAACCTATCCTAACCCAAACTATCATCTCGGCGGTAATATTTGACAACATTCCTGGCGAGTTGGCCTGTACGTCTCCGTGGAACCTTCGTATACATCAATAACGAAATATAACCTAACCTAAACCAACCTATCATCTCGGCGGTAATATTTGACATCATTCCTGGCGAGATGGCCTCTACGTCTCCGTGGAACCTTTATATACATCAATAACGTAATATAACCTAACCTAACCCAACGTAACATCTCGGCGGTAATATTTGACCACATTCCTGGCGAGTTGGCCTCTACGTCTCCGTGTAACCCTCATATACATCAATAACGTAATATAACGTATCCTAACCCAACCTAACATCTCGGCGTTAATATTTGACGACATTCCTGGCTTGTTGGCCTCTACGTCTCCGTGGGACCTTTATATACATCAATAACATAATATAAGCTAGCCTAACCCAACCTAACATCTCGCCGGTAATATTTGACAACATTCCCGGCGAGTTGGCTTCTCCGTCTCCGTGGGACCTTTATATACATCAGTAACGTAATATAACCAAAACTAACCCAACCTAACATTTCGGCGGTGATATTTGACAACATTCCTTGCGAGTTGGCCTCTACGTCTCCGTGTAACCCTCATATACATCAATAACGTAATATAACGTAACCTAACCCAACCTATCATCTCGGCGGTAATATTTGACAACATTCCTGGCGAGTTGGCCTCTACGTCTCCGTTTGACCTTCATATACATCAATAACGTAATATAACCTAACCTAACCCGACCTATCACCTCGGCGGTAATATTTGACCACATTCCTGGCGAGTTGGATTCTACGTCTCCGTGGGACCTTTATATACATCAATAACATAATATAAGCTAGGCTAACCCAACCTAACATTTCGGCGGTAATATTTGACAACATACCTGGCGAGTTGGCCTCTACGTCTCCGTGAAACCTTTATATACATCAATAACGTAATATAACCGAACCTAACCCAACGTAACATCTCGGCGGTAATATTTGACCACATTCCTGGCGAGTTGGCCTCTACGTCTCCGTGTAACCCTCATATACATCAATAACGTAATATAACGTAACCTAACCCAACCTAACATCTCGGCGTTAATATTTGACGACATTCCTGGCTTGTTGGCCTCTGCGTCTCCGTGGGACCTTTATATACATCAATAACATAATATAAGCTAGCCTAACCCAACCTAACATCTCGCCGGTAATATTTGACAACATTCCTGGCGAGTTGGCTTCTACGTCTCTGTGGGACCTTTATATACATCAATAACGTAATATAACCGAACCTAACCCAACGTAACATCTCGGCGGTAATATTTGACCACATTCCTGGCTTGTTGGCCTCTGCGTCTCCGTGGGACCTTTATATACATCAATAATATAATATAAGCTAGGCTAACCCAACCTAACATCTCGGCGGTAATATTTGACAACATTCCTGGCGAGTTGGCTTCTACGTCTCTGTGGGACCTTTATATACATCAATAACGTAATATAAACTAACCTAAACCAACCTATCATCTCGGCGGTAATATTGGACAACATTCAAGGCGAGTTGACCTCTACGTCTCCGTTTGACCTTCATATACATCAATAACGTAATTTAACCTATCCTAATCCGACCTATCACCTCGGCGGTAATATTTGACCACATTCCTGGCGAGTTGGCTTCCACGTCTCTGTGGGACCTTTATATACATCAATAACGTAATATAAACTAACCTAACCCAACCTAACATCTCGGCGGTAATATTGGACAACATACCTGGCGAGTTGGCCTCTATGTCTCCGTGGGACCTTTATATAATTCAATAACGAATTATAACCTATGCTAACCCAACCTATCATCTCGGCGGTAATATTTGACAACATTCCTGGCAAGTTGGCCTCTACGTCTCCGTGGAACCTTCGTATACATCAATAACGAAATATAACCTAACCTAACCCAACCTATCGTCTCGGCGGTAATATTTGACCACATTCCTGGCTAGTTGGCCTCTACGTCTCCGTTTGACCTTCATATACATCAATAACGTTATATAGCCTAACCTAACCCGACCTATCACCTCGGCGGTAATATTTGACCACATTCCTGGCGAGTTGGCTTCTACGTCTCTGTGGGACCCTTATATACATCAATAACGTAATATAAACTAACCTAACCCAACCTATCATCTCGGCGGTAATATTGGGCAACCTTCCTGGCGAGTTGGCCTCTACGTCTCCGTTTGACCTTTATATACATCAATAACGTAATATAACCTAACCTAACCCAACCTAACATCTCGGCGGTAATATTTCACAACATACCTGGCGAGTTGGCCTCTACGTCGCCGTGGGACCCTTATATACTTCAATAACGAAATATAACCTATCCTAACCCAACCTATCATCTCGGCGGTAATATTTGACAACATTCCTGGCGAGTTGGCCTGTACGTCTCCGTGGAACCTTCGTATACATCAATAACGAAATATAACCTAACCTAAACCAACCTATCATCTCGGCGGTAATATTTGACAACATTCCTGGCGAGTTGGCCTCTTCGTCTCCGTGGAACCTTCGTATACATTAATAACGAAATATAACCTAACCTAAACCAACCTATCATCTCGGCGGTAATATTTGACATCATTCCTGGCGAGATGGCCTCTACGTCTCCGTGGAACCTTTATATACATCAATAACGTAATATAACCTAACCTAACCCAACGTAACATCTCGGCGGTAATATTTGACCACATTCCTGGCGAGTTGGCCTCTACGTCTCCGTGTAACCCTCATATACATCAATAACGTAATATAACGTAACCTAACCCAACCTAACATCTCGGCGTTAATATTTGACGACATTCCTGGCTTGTTGGCCTCTGCGTCTCCGTGGGACCTTTATATACATCAATAACATAATATAAGCTAGCCTAACCCAACCTAACATCTCGCCGGTAATATTTGACAACATTCCTGGCGAGTTGGCTTCTCCGTCTCCGTGGGACCTTTATATACATCAATAACGTAATATAGCCAAAACTAACCCAACCTAACATTTCGGCGGTAATATTTGACAACATTCCTGGCGAGTTGGCCTCTACGTCTCCGTGTAACCCTCATATACATCAATAACGTAATATAACGTAACCTAACCCAACCTATCATCTCGGCGGTAATATTTGACAACATTCCTGGCGAGTTGGCCTCTACGTCTCCGCTTGACCCTCATATACATCAATAACGTAATATAACCTAACCTAACCCGACCTATCACCTCGGCGGTAATATTTGACCACATTCCTGGCGAGTTGGATTCTACGTCTCCGTGGGACCTTTATATACATCAATAACATAATATAAACTAGGCTAACCCAACCTAACATCTCGGCGGTAATATTTGACAACATACCTGGCGAGTTGGCCTCTACGTCTCCGTGGAACCTTTATATACATCAATAACGTAATATAACCGAACCTAACCCAACGTAACATCTCGGCGGTAATATTTGACCACATTCCTGGCGAGTTGGCCTCTACGTCTCCGTGTAACCCTCATATACATCAATAACGTAATATAACGTAACCTAAACCAACGTAACATCTCGGCGGTAATATTTGACAACATTCCTGGCGAGTTGGCTTCTACGTCTCGGTGGGACCTTTATATACATCAATAACGTAATATAAACAAACCTAACCCAACCTAACATCTCGGCGTTAATATTTGACCACACTCCTGGCTTGTTGGCCTCTACGTCTCCGTGGGACCTTTATGTACATCAATAACGTAATATAACCTAACCTAACCCAACCTAACATCTCGGCGGTAATATTTGACAACATTCCTGGCGAGTTGGCCTCTACGTCTCCGTGGAACCTTCGTATACATCAATAACGAAATATAACCTAACCTAAACCAACCTATCATTCCGGCGGTAATATTTGACAACATACCTGGCGAGTTGGCCACTACGTCTCCGTGGTACCTTTATATACTTCAATAACGAAATATAACCTATCCTAACCCAACCTATCATCTCGGCGGTAATATTTGACAACATTCCTGGCGAGTTGGCCTCTACGTCTCCGTGGAACCTTCGTATACATTAATAACGAAATATAACCTAACCTAACCCAACCTAACATTTCGGCGGTAATATTTGACAACATTCCTGGCGAGTTGGCCTCTACGTCTCCGTGTAACCCTCATATACATCAATAACGTAATATAACGTAACCTAACCCAACCTATCATCTCGGCGGTAATATTTGACAACATTCCTGGCGAGTTGGCCTCTACGTCTCCGCTTGACCCTCATATACATCAATAACGTAATATAACGTAACCTAACCCGACCTATCACCTCGGCGGTAATATTTGACCACATTCCTGGCGAGTTGGATTCTACGTCTCCGTGGGACCTTTATATACATCAATAACATAATATAAACTAGGCTAACCCAACCTAACATCTCGGCGGTAATATTTGACAACATACCTGGCGAGTTGGCCTCTACGTCTCCGTGGAACCTTTATGTACATCAATAACGTAATATAACCGAACCTAACCCAACGTAACATCTCGGCGGTAATATTTGACCACATTCCTGGCGAGTTGGCCTCTACGTCTCCGTGTAACCCTCATATACATCAATAACGTAATATAACGTAACCTAACCCAACCTAACATCTCGGCGTTAATATTTGACGACATTCCTGGCTTGTTGGCCTCTGCGTCTCCGTGGGACCTTTATATACATCAATAACATAATATAAGCTAGCCTAACCCAACCTAACATCTCGCCGGTAATATTTGACAACATTCCTGGCGAGTTGGCTTCTCCGTCTCCGTGGGACCTTTATCTACATCAATAACGTAATATAACCAAAACTAACCCAACCTAAAATTTCGGCGGTAATATTTGACAACATTCCTGGCGAGTTGGCCTCTACGTCTCCGTGTAACCCTCATATACATCAATAACGTATTATAACGTAACCTAACCCAACCTATCATCTCGGCGGTAATATTTGACAACATTCCTGGCGAGTTGGCCTCTACGTCTCCGCTTGACCTTCATATACATCAATAACGTAATATAACCTAACCTAACCCGACCTATCACCTCGGCGGTAATATTTGACCACATTCCTGGCGAGTTGGATTCTACGTCTCCGTGGGACCTTTATATACATCAATAACGTAATATAAACTAATCTAACCCAACCTAACATCTCGGCGGTAATATTGGACAACATACCTGGCGAGTTGGCCTCTATGTCTCCGTGGGACCTTTATATAATTCAATAACGAATTATAACCTATGCTAACCCAACCTATCATCTCGGCGGTAATATTTGACATCATTCCTGGCGAGATGGCCTCTACGTCTCCGTGGAACCTTTATATACATCAATAACGTAATATAACCTAACCTAACCCAACGTAACATCTCGGCGGTAATATTTGACAACATTCCTGGCGAGTTGGCTTCTACGTCTCGGTGGGACCTTTATATACATCAATAACTTAATATAAACAAACCTAACCCAACCTAACATCTCGGCGTTAATATTTGACCACACTCCTGGCTTGTTGGCCTCTACGTCTCCGTGGGACCTTTATGTACATCAATAACGTAATATAACCTAACCTAACCCAACCTAACATCACGGCGGTAATATTTGACAACATTCCTGGCGAGTTGGCCTCTACGTCTCCGTGGAACCTTCGTATACATCAATAACGAAATATAACCTAACCTAAACCAACCTATCATTCCGGCGGTAATATTTGACAACATACCTGGCGAGTTGGCCACTACGTCTCCGTGGTACCTTTATATACTTCAATAACGAAATATAACCTATCCTAACCCAACCTATCATCTCGGCGGTAATATTTGACAACATTCCTGGCGAGTTGGCCTCTACGTCTCCGTGGAACCTTCGTATACATTAATAACGAAATATAACCTAACCTAAACCAACCTATCATCTCGGCGGTAATATTTGACATCATTCCTGGCGAGATGGCCTCTACGTCTCCGTGGAACCTTTATATACATCAATAACGTAATATAACCTAACCTAACCCAACGTAACATCTCGGCGGTAATATTTGACCACATTCCTGGCGAGTTGGCCTCTACGTCTCCGTGTAACCCTCATATACATCAATAACGTAATATAACGTAACCTAACCCAACCTAACATCTCGGCGTTAATATTTGACGACATTCCTGGCTTGTTGGCCTCTGCGTCTCCGTGGGACCTTTATATACATCAATAACATAATATAAGCTAGCCTAACCCAACCTAACATCTCGCCGGTAATATTTGACAACATTCCTGGCGAGTTGGCTTCTACGTCTCTGTGGAACCCTCATATACATCAATAACGTAATATAACGTAACCTAACCCAACCTAACATCTCGGCGTTAATATTTGACGACATTCCTGGCTTGTTGGCCTCTGCGTCTCCGTGGGACCTTTATATACATCAATAACATAATATAAGCTAGCCTAACCCAACCTAACATCTCGCCGGTAATATTTGACAACATTCCTGGCGAGTTGGCTTCTACGTCTCTGTGGAACCCTCATATACATCAATAACGTAATATAACGTAACCTAACCCAACCTAACATCTCGGCGTTAATATTTGACGACATTCCTGGCTTGTTGGCCTCTGCGTCTCCGTGGGACCTTGATATACATCAATAACATAATATAAGCTAGCCTAACCCAACCTAACATCTCGCCGGTAATATTTGACAACATTCCTGGCGAGTTGGCTTCTACGTCCCTGTGGGACCTTTATATACATCAATAACGTAATATAACCGAACCTAACCCAACGTAACATCTCGGCGGTAATATTTGACCACATTCCTGGCTTGTTGGCCTCTGCGTCTCCGTGGGACCTTTATATACATCAATAATATAATATAAGCTAGGCTAACCCAACCTAACATCTCGGCGGTAATATTTGACAACAGTCCTGGCGAGTTGGCTTCTACGTCTCTGTGGGACCTTTATATACATCAATAACGTAATATAAACTAACCTAAACCAACCTATCATCTCGGCGGTAATATTGGACAACATTCAAGGCGAGTTGACCTCTACGTCTCCGTTTGACCTTCATATACATCAATAACGTAATTTAACCTATCCTAATCTGACCTATCACCTCGGCGGTAATATTTGACCACATTCCTGGCGAGTTGGCTTCCACGTCTCTGTGGGACCTTTATATACATCAATAACGTAATATAAACTAACCTAACCCAACCTAACATCTCGGCGGTAATATTGGACAACATACCTGGCGAGTTGGCCTCTACGTCTCCGTTTGACCTTCATATACATCAATAACGTAATATAACCTAACCTAACCCGACCTATCACCTCGACGGTAATATTTGACCACATTCCTGGCGAGTTGGCTTCTACGTCTCTGTGGGACCCTTATATACATCAATAACGTAATATAAACTAACCTAACCCAACCTATCATCTCGGCGGTAATATTGGGCAACCTTCCTGGCGAGTTGGCCTCTACGTCTCCGTTTGACCTTTATATACATCAATAACGTAATATAACCTAACCTAACCCGACCTATCACCTCGGCGGTAATATTTGACCACATTCCTGGCGAGTTGGATTCTACGTCTCCGTGGGACCTTTATATACATCAGTAACATAATATAAACTAGGCTAACCCAACCTAACATCTCGGCGGTAATATTTGACAACATACCTGGCGAGTTGGCCTCTACGTCTCCGTGGAACCTTTATATACATCAATAACGTAATATAACCAAAACTAACCCAACCTAACATTTCGGCGGTAATATTTGACAACATTCCTGGCGAGTTGGCCTCTACGTCTCCGTGTAACCCTCATATACATCAATAACGTAATATAACGTAACCTAACCCAACCTATCATCTCGGCGGTAATATTTGACAACATTCCTGGCGAGTTGGCCTCTACGTCTCCGCTTGACCTTCATATACATCAATAACGTAATATAACCTAACCTAACCCGACCTATCACCTCGGCGGTAATATTTGACCACATTCCTGGCGAGTTGGATTCTACGTCTCCGTGGGACCTTTATATACATCAATAACATAATATAAACTAGGCTAACCCAACCTAACATCTCGGCGGTAATATTTGACAACATACCTGGCGAGTTGGCCTCTACGTCTCCGTGGAACCTTTATATACATCAATAACGTAATATAACCGAACCTAACCCAACGTAACATCTCGGCGGTAATATTTGACCACATTCCTGGCGAGTTGGCCTCTACGTCTCCGTGTAACCCTTATATACATCAATAACGTAATATAACGTAACCTAACCCAACCTAACATTTCGGCGGTAATATTTGACAACATTCCTGGCGAGTTGGCCTCTACGTCTCCGTGTAACCCTCATATACATCAATAACGTATTATAACGTAACCTAACCCAACCTATCATCTCGGCGGTAATATTTGACAACATTCCTGGCGAGTTGGCCTCTACGTCTCCGCTTGACCTTCATATACATCAATAACGTAATATAACCTAACCTAACCCGACCTATCACCTCGGCGGTAATATTTGACCACATTCCTGGCGAGTTGGATTCTACGTCTCCGTGGGACCTTTATATACATCAATAACGTAATATAAACTAACCTAACCCAACCTAACATCTCGGCGGTAATATTGGACAACATACCTGGCGAGTTGGCCTCTATGTCTCCGTGGGACCTTTATATAATTCAATAACGAATTATAACCTATGCTAACCCAACCTATCATCTCGGCGGTAATATTTGACAACATTCCTGGCAAGTTGGCCTGTACGTCTCCGTGGAACCTTCGTATACATCAATAACGAAATATAACCTAACCTAACCCAACCTATCGTGTCGGCGGTAATATTTGACCACATTCCTGGCGAGTTGGCCTCTACGTCTCCGTGGGACCTTTATATACTTCAATAACCAAATATAACCTATGCTAACCCAACCTATCATCTCGCCGGTAATATTTGACAACATTCCTGGCGAGTTGGCCTCTACGTCTCCGTTTGACCTTCATATACATCAATAACGTAATATAACCTAACCTAACCCGACCTATCACCTCGGCGGTAATATTTGACCACATTCCTGGCGAGTTGGCTTCTACGTCTCTGTGGGACCCTTATATACATCAATAACGTAATATAAACTAACCTAACCCAACCTATCATCTCGGCGGTAATATTGGGCAACCTTCCTGGCGAGTTGGCCTCTACGTCTCCGTTTGACCTTTATATACATCAATAACGTAATATAACCTAACCTAACCCAACCTAACATCTCGGCGGTAATATTTGACAACATACCTGGCGAGTTGGCCTCTACGTCTCCGTGGTACCTTTATATACTTCAATAACGAAATATAACCTATCCTAACCCAACCTATCATCTCGGCGGTAATATTTGACAACATTCCTGGCGAGTTGGCCTGTACGTCTCCGTGGAACCTTCGTATACATCAATAACGAAATATAACCTAACCTAAACCAACCTATCATCTCGGCGGTAATATTTGACATCATTCCTGGCGAGATGGCCTTTACGTCTCCGTGGAACCTTTATATACATCAATAACGTAATATAACCTAACCTAACTCAACGTAACATCTCGGCGGTAATATTTGACAACATTCCTGGCGAGTTGGCTTCTACGTCTCAGTGGGACCTTTATATACAAAAATAACGTAATATAAACAAACCTAAACCAACCTATCATCTCGGCGGTAATATTTGACATCATTCCTGGCGAGATGGCCTCTACGTCTCCGTGGAACCTTTATATACATCAATAACGTAATATAACCTAACCTAACCCAACGTAACATCTCGGCGGTAATATTTGACCACATTCCTGGCGAGTTGGCCTCTACGTCTCCGTGTAACCCTCATATACATCAATAACGTAATATAACGTAACCTAACCCAACCTAACATCTCGGCGTTAATATTTGACGACATTCCTGGCTTGTTGGCCTCTACGTCTCCGTGGGACCTTTATATACATCAATAACATAATATAAGCTAGCCTAACCCAACCTAACATCTCGCCGGTAATATTTGACAACATTCCCGGCGAGTTGGCTTCTCCGTCTCCGTGGGACCTTTATATACATCAATATCGTAATATAACCAAAACTAACCCAACCTAACATTTCGGCGGTGATATTTGACAACATTCCTGGCGAGTTGGCCTCTACGTCTCCGTGTAACCCTCATATACATCAATAACGTAATATAACGTAACCTAACCCAACCTATCATCTCGGCGGTAATATTTGACAACATTCCTGGCGAGTTGGCCTCTACGTCTCCGTTTGACCTTCATATACATCAATAACGTAATATAACCTAACCTAACCCGACCTATCACCTCGGCGGTAATATTTGACCACATTCCTGGCGAGTTGGATTCTACGTCTCCGTGGGACCTTTATATACATCAATAACATAATATAAGCTAGGCTAACCCAACCTAACATTTCGGCGGTAATATTTGACAACATACCTGGCGAGTTGGCCTCTACGTCTCCGTGGAACCTTTATATACATCAATAACGTAATATAACCGAACCTAACCCAACGTAACATCTCGGCGGTAATATTTGACCACATTCCTGGCGAGTTGGCCTCTACGTCTACGTGCAACCCTCATATACATCAATAACGTAATATAACGTAACCTAAACCAACCTAACATCTCGGCGTTAATATTTGACGACATTCCTGGCTTGTTGACCTCTGCGTCTCCGTGGGACCTTTATATACATCAATAACATAATATAAGCTAGCCTAACCCAACCTAACATCTCGCCGGTAATATTTGACAACATTCCTGGCGAGTTGGCTTCTACGTCTCTGTGGGACCTTTATATACATCAATAACGTAATATAACCGAACCTAACCCAACGTAACATCTCGGCGGTAATATTTGACCACATTCCTGTCTTGTTGGCCTCTGCGTCTCCGTGGGACCTTTATATACATCAATAATATAATATAAGCTAGGCTAACCCAACCTAACATCTCGGCGGTAATATTTGACAACATTCCTGGCGAGTTGGCTTCTACGTCTCTGTGGGACCTTTATATACATCAATAACGTAATATAAACTAACCTAAACCAACCTATCATCTCGGCGGTAATATTGGACAACATTCAAGGCGAGTTGACCTCTACGTCTCCGTTTGACCTTCATATACATCAATAACGTAATTTAACCTATCCTAATCCGAACTATCACCTCGGCGGTAATATTTGACCACATTCCTGGCGAGTTGGCTTCCACGTCTCGGTGGGACCTTTATATACATCAATAACGTAATATAAACTAACCTAACCCAACCTAACATCTCGGCGGTAATATTGGACAACATACCTGGCGAGTTGGCCTCTATGTCTCCGTGGGACCTTTATATAATTCAATAACGAATTATAACCTATGCTAACCCAACCTATCATCTCGGCGGTAATATTTGACAACATTCCTGCAAGTTGGCCTCTACGTCTCCGTGGAACCTTCGTATACATCAATAACGAAATATAACCTAACCTAACCCAACCTATCGTCTCGGCGGTAATATTTGACCACATTCCTGGCTAGTTGGCCTCTACGTCTCCGTGGGACCTTTATATACTTCAATAACGAAATATAACCTATGCTAACCCAACCTATCATCTCGCCGGTAATATTTGACAACATTCCTGGCGAGTTGGCCTCTACGTCTCCGTTTGACCTTCATATACATCAATAACGTTATATAGCCTAACCTAACCCGACCTATCACCTCGGCGGTAATATTTGACCACATTCCTGGCGAGTTGGCTTCTACGTCTCTGTGGGACCCTTATATACATCAATAACGTAATATAAACTAACCTAACCCAACCTACCATCTCGGCGGTAATATTGGGCAACCTTCCTGGCGAGTTGGCCTCTACGTCTCCGTTTGACCTTTATATACATCAATAACGTAATATAACCTAACCTAACCCAACCTAACATCTCGGCGGTAATATTTCACAACATACCTGGCGAGTTGGCCTCTACGTCTCCGTGGGACCCTTATATACTTCAATAACGTAATATAACCTATCCTAACCCAACCTATCATCTCGGCGGTAATATTTGACAACATTCCTGGCGAGTTGGCCTCTTCGTCTCCGTGGAACCTTCGTATACATTAATAACGAAATATAACCTAACCTAACCCAACCTATCATCTCGGCGGTAATATTTGACAACATTCCTGGCGAGTTGGCCTCTACGTCTCCGCTTGACCTTCATATACATCAATAACGTAATATAACCTAACCTAACCCGACCTATCACCTCGGCGGTAATATTTGACCACATTCCTGGCGAGTTGGATTCTACGTCTCCGTGGGACCTTTATATACATCAATAACATAATATAAACTAGGCTAACCCAACCTAACATCTCGGCGGTAATATTTGACAACATACCTGGCGAGTTGGCCTCTACGTCTCCGTGGAACCTTTATATACATCAATAACGTAATATAACCGAACCTAACCCAACGTAACATCTCGGCGGTAATATTTGACCACATTCCTGGCGAGTTGGCCTCTACGTCTCCGTGTAACCCTCATATACATCAATAACGTAATATAACGTAACCTAACCCAACCTAACATCTCGGCGTTAATATTTGACGACATTCCTGGCTTGTTGGCCTCTGCGTCTCCGTGGGACCTTTATATACATCAATAACGTAATATAAACTAACCTAAACCAACCTATCATCTCGGCGGTAATATTGGACAACATTCAAGGCGAGTTGACCTCTACGTCTCCGTTTGACCTTCATATACATCAATAACGTAATTTAACCTATCCTAATCCGACCTATCACCTCGGCGGTAATATTTGACCACATTCCTGGCGAGTTGGCTTCCACGTCTCTGTGGGACCTTTATATACATCAATAACGTAATATAAACTAACCTAACCCAACCTAACATCTCGGCGGTAATATTGGACAACATACCTGGCGAGTTGGCCTCTATGTTTCCGTGGGACCTTTATATAATTCAATAACGAATTATAACCTATGCTAACCCAACCTATCATCTCGGCGGTAATATTTGACAACATTCCTGGCAAGTTGGCCTCTACGTCTCCGTGGAACCTTCGTATACATCAATAACGAAATATAACCTAACCTAACCCAACCTATCGTCTCGGCGGTAATATTTGACCACATTCCTGCCTAGTTGGCCTCTACGTCTCCGTGGGACCTTTATATACTTCAATAACGAAATATAACCTATGCTAACCCAACCTATCATCTCGCCGGTAATATTTGACAACATTCCTGGCGAGTTGGCCTCTACGTCTCCGTTTGACCTTCATATACATCAATAACGTTATATAGCCTAACCTAACCCGACCTATCACCTCGGCGGTAATATTTGACCACATTCCTGGCGAGTTGGCTTCTACGTCTCTGTGTGACCCTTATATACATCAATAACGTAATATAAACTAACCTAACCCAACCTACCATCTCGGCGGTAATATTGGGCAACCTTCCTGGCGAGTTGGCCTCTACGTCTCCGTTTGACCTTTATATACATCAATAACGTAATATAACCTAGCCTAACCCAACCTAACATCTCGGCGGTAATATTTCACAACATACCTGGCGAGTTGGCCTCTACGTCTCCGTGGGACCCTTATATACTTCAATAACGTAATATAACCTATCCTAACCCAACCTATCATCTCGGCGGTAATATTTGACAACATTCCTGTCGAGTTGGCCTCTTCGTCTCCGTGGAACCTTCGTATACATTAATAACGAAATATAACCTAACCTAAACCAACCTATCATCTCGGCGGTAATATTTGTCATCATTCCTGGCGAGATGGCCTCTACGTCTCCGTGGGACCTTTATATACATCAATAACGTAATATAACCAAAACTAACCCAACCTAACATTTCGGCGGTAATATTTGACAACATTCCTGGCGAGTTGGCCTCTACGTCTCCGTGTAACCCTCATATACATCAATAACGTAATATAACGTAACCTAACCCAACCTATCATCTCGGCGGTAATATTTGACAACATTCCTGGCGAGTTGGCCTCTACGTCTCCGCTTGACCTTCATATACATCAATAACGTAATATAACCTAACCTAACCCGACCTATCACCTCGGCGGTAATATTTGACCACATTCCTGGCGAGTTGGATTCTACGTCTCCGTGGGACCTTTATATACATCAATAACATAATATAAACTAGGCTAACCCAACCTAACATCTCGGCGGTAATATTTGACAACATACCTGGCGAGTTGGCCTCTACGTCTCCGTGGAACCTTTATATACATCAATAACGTAATATAACCGAACCTAACCCAACGTAACATCTCGGCGGTAATATTTGACCACATTCCTGGCGAGTTGGCTTCTACGTCTCTGTGGGACCTTTATATACATCAATAACGTAATATAAACTAACCTAACCCAACCTAACATCTCGGCGGTAATATTGGACAACATACCTGGCGAGTTGGCCTCTATGTCTCCGTGGGACCTTTATATAATTCAATAACGAATTATAACCTATGCTAACCCAACCTATCATCTCGGCGGTAATATTTGACAACATTCCTGGCAAGTTGGCCTCTACGTCTCCGTGGGACCTTTATATACTTCAATAACGAAATATAACCTATCCTAACCCAACCTATCATCTCGGCGGTAATATTTGACGACATTCCTGGCTTGTTGGCCTCTACGTCTCCGTGGGACCTTTATATACATCAATAACATAATATAAGCTAGCCTAACCCAACCTAACAAATCGCCGGTAATATTTGACAACATTCCCGGCGAGTTGGCTTCTCCGTCTCCGTGGGACCTTTATATACATCAATAACGTAATATAACCAAAACTAACCCAACCTAACATTTCGGCGGTGATATTTGACAACATTCCTGGCGAGTTGGCCTCTACGTCTCCGTGTAACCCTCATATACATCAATAACGTAATATAACGTAACCTAACCCAACCTATCATCTCGGCGGTAATATTTGACAACATTCCTGGCGAGTTGGCCTCTACGTCTCCGTTTGACCTTCATATACATCAATAACGTAATATAACCTAACCTAACCCGACCTATCACCTCGGCGGTAATATTTGACCACATTCCTGGCGAGTTGGATTCTACGTCTCCGTGAGACCTTTATATACATCAATAACATAATATAAGCTAGGCTAACCCAACCTAACATTTCGGCGGTAATATTTGACAACATACCTGGCGAGTTGGCCTCTACGTCTCCGTGGAACCTTTATATACATCAATAACGTAATATAACCGAACCTAACCCAACGTAACATCTCGGCGGTAATATTTGACCACATTCCTGGCGAGTTGGCCTCTACGTCTCCGTTTGACCTTCATATACATCAATAACGTAATATAACCTAACCTAACCCGACCTATCACCTCGGCGGTAATATTTGACCACATTCCTGGCGAGTTGGCTTCTACGTCTCTGTGGGACCCTTATATACATCAATAACGTAATATAAACTAACCTAACCCAACCTATCATCTCGGCGATAATATTGGGCAACCTTCCTGGCGAGTTGGCCTCTACGTCTCCGTTTGACCTTTATATACATCAATAACGTAATATAACCTAACCTAACCCAACCTAACAACTCGGCGGTAATATTTCACAACATACCTGGCGAGTTGGCCTCTACGTCTCCGTGGGACCTTTATATACTTCAATAACGAAATATAACCTATCCTAACCCAACCTATCATCTCGGCGGTAATATTTGACAACATTCCTGGCGAGTTGGCCTCTTCGTCTCCGTGGAACCTTCGTATACATTAATAACGAAATATAACCTAACCTAAACCAACCTATCATCTCGGCGGTAATATTTGACAACATTCCTGGCGAGTTGGCCTCTATGTCTCCGTGGAACCTTCGTATACATTAATAACGAAATATAACCTAACCTAAACCAACCTATCATCTCGGCGGTAATATTTGACATCATTCCTGGCGAGATGGCCTCTACGTCTCCGTGGAACCTTTATATACATCAATAACGTAATATAACCTAACCTAACCCAACGTAACATCTCGGCGGTAATATTTGACAACATTCCTGGCGAGTTGGCTTCTACGTCTCGGTGGGACCTTTATATACATCAATAACGTAATATAAACAAACCTAACCCAACCTAACATCTCGGCGTTAATATTTGACCACACTCCTGGCTTGTTGGCCTCTACGTCTCCGTGGGACCTTTATGTACATCAATAACGTAATATAACCTAACCTAACCCAACCTAACATCTCGGCGGTAATATTTGACAACATTCCTGGCGAGTTGGCCTCTACGTCTCCGTGGAACCTTCGTATACATCAATAACGAAATATAACCTAACCTAAACCAACCTATCATTCCGGCGGTAATATTTGACAACATACCTGGCGAGTTGGCCTCTACGTCTCCGTGGTACCTTTATATACTTCAATAACGAAATATAACCTATCCTAACCCAACCTATCATCTCGGCGGTAATATTTGACAACATTCCTGGCGAGTTGGCCTCTACGTCTCCGTGGAACCTTCGTATACATTAATAACGAAATATAACCTAACCTAAACCAACCTATCGTCTCGGCGGTAATATTTGACCACATTCCTGGCGAGTTGGCCTCTACGTCTCCGTGGGACCTTTATATACTTCAATAACGAAATATAACCTATGCTAACCCAACCTATCATCTCGCCGGTAATATTTGACAACATTCCTGGCGAGTTGGCCTCTACGTCTCCGTTTGACCTTCATATACATCAATAACGTAATATAACCTAACCTAACCCGACCTATCGCCTCGGCGGTAATATTTGACCACATTCCTGGCGAGTTGGCTTCTACGTCTCTGTGGGACCCTTATATACATCAATAACGTAATATAAACTAACCTAACCCAACCTATCATCTCGGCGATAATATTGGGCAACCTTCCTGGCGAGTTGGCCTCTACGTCTCCGTTTGACCTTTATATACATCAATAACGTAATATAACCTAACCTAACCCAACCTAACAACTCGGCGGTAATATTTCACAACATACCTGGCGAGTTGGCCTCTACGTCTCCGTGGGACCTTTATATACTTCAATAACGAAATATAACCTATCCTAACCCAACCTATCATCTCGGCGGTAATATTTGACAACATTCCTGGCGAGTTGGCCTCTTCGTCTCCGTGGAACCTTCGTATACATTAATAACGAAATATAACCTAACCTAAACCAACCTATCATCTCGGCGGTAATATTTGACAACATTCCTGGCGAGTTGGCCTCTATGTCTCCGTGGAACCTTCGTATACATTAATAACGAAATATAACCTAACCTAAACCAACCTATCATCTCGGCGGTAATATTTGACATCATTCCTGGCGAGATGGCCTCTACGTCTCCGTGGAACCTTTATATACATCAATAACGTAATATAACCTAACCTAACCCAACGTAACATCTCGGCGGTAATATTTGACAACATTCCTGGCGAGTTGGCTTCTACGTCTCGGTGGGACCTTTATATACATCAATAACGTAATATAAACAAACCTAACCCAACCTAACATCTCGGCGTTAATATTTGACCACACTCCTGGCTTGTTGGCCTCTACGTCTCCGTGGGACCTTTATGTACATCAATAACGTAATATAACCTAACCTAACCCAACCTAACATCTCGGCGGTAATATTTGACAACATTCCTGGCGAGTTGGCCTCTACGTCTCCGTGGAACCTTCGTATACATCAATAACGAAATATAACCTAACCTAAACCAACCTATCATTCCGGCGGTAATATTTGACAACATACCTGGCGAGTTGGCCTCTACGTCTCCGTGGTACCTTTATATACTTCAATAACGAAATATAACCTATCCTAACCCAACCTAACATTTCGGCGGTGATATTTGACAACATTCCTGGCGAGTTGGCCTCTACGTCTCCGTGTAACCCTCATATACATCAATAACGTAATATAACGTAACCTAACCCAACCTATCATCTCGGCGGTAATATTTGACAACATTCCTGGCGAGTTGGCCTCTACGTCTCCGTTTGACCTTCATATACATCAATAACGTAATATAACCTAACCTAACCCGACCTATCACCTCGGCGGTAATATTTGACCACATTCCTGGCGAGTTGGATTCTACGTCTCCGTGAGACCTTTATATACATCAATAACATAATATAAGCTAGGCTAACCCAACCTAACATTTCGGCGGTAATATTTGACAACATACCTGGCGAGTTGGCCTCTACGTCTCCGTGGAACCTTTATATACATCAATAACGTAATATAACCGAACCTAACCCAACGTAACATCTCGGCGGTAATATTTGACCACATTCCTGGCGAGTTGGCCTCTACGTCTCCGTTTGACCTTCATATACATCAATAACGTAATATAACCTAACCTAACCCGACCTATCACCTCGGCGGTAATATTTGACCACATTCCTGGCGAGTTGGCTTCTACGTCTCTGTGGGACCCTTATATACATCAATAACGTAATATAAACTAACCTAACCCAACCTATCATCTCGGCGATAATATTGGGCAACCTTCCTGGCGAGTTGGCCTCTACGTCTCCGTTTGACCTTTATATACATCAATAACGTAATATAACCTAACCTAACCCAACCTAACAACTCGGCGGTAATATTTCACAACATACCTGGCGAGTTGGCCTCTACGTCTCCGTGGGACCTTTATATACTTCAATAACGAAATATAACCTATCCTAACCCAACCTATCATCTCGGCGGTAATATTTGACAACATTCCTGGCGAGTTGGCCTCTTCGTCTCCGTGGAACCTTCGTATACATTAATAACGAAATATAACCTAACCTAAACCAACCTATCATCTCGGCGGTAATATTTGACAACATTCCTGGCGAGTTGGCCTCTATGTCTCCGTGGAACCTTCGTATACATTAATAACGAAATATAACCTAACCTAAACCAACCTATCATCTCGGCGGTAATATTTGACATCATTCCTGGCGAGATGGCCTCTACGTCTCCGTGGAACCTTTATATACATCAATAACGTAATATAACCTAACCTAACCCAACGTAACATCTCGGCGGTAATATTTGACAACATTCCTGGCGAGTTGGCTTCTACGTCTCGGTGGGACCTTTATATACATCAATAACGTAATATAAACAAACCTAACCCAACCTAACATCTCGGCGTTAATATTTGACCACACTCCTGGCTTGTTGGCCTCTACGTCTCCGTGGGACCTTTATGTACATCAATAACGTAATATAACCTAACCTAACCCAACCTAACATCTCGGCGGTAATATTTGACAACATTCCTGGCGAGTTGGCCTCTACGTCTCCGTGGAACCTTCGTATACATCAATAACGAAATATAACCTAACCTAAACCAACCTATCATTCCGGCGGTAATATTTGACAACATACCTGGCGAGTTGGCCTCTACGTCTCCGTGGTACCTTTATATACTTCAATAACGAAATATAACCTATCCTAACCCAACCTATCATCTCGGCGGTAATATTTGACAACATTCCTGGCGAGTTGGCCTCTACGTCTCCGTGGAACCTTCGTATACATTAATAACGAAATATAACCTAACCTAAACCAACCTATCGTCTCGGCGGTAATATTTGACCACATTCCTGGCGAGTTGGCCTCTACGTCTCCGTGGGACCTTTATATACTTCAATAACGAAATATAACCTATGCTAACCCAACCTATCATCTCGCCGGTAATATTTGACAACATTCCTGGCGAGTTGGCCTCTACGTCTCCGTTTGACCTTCATATACATCAATAACGTAATATAACCTAACCTAACCCGACCTATCGCCTCGGCGGTAATATTTGACCACATTCCTGGCGAGTTGGCTTCTACGTCTCTGTGGGACCCTTATATACATCAATAACGTAATATAAACTAACCTAACCCAACCTATCATCTCGGCGATAATATTGGGCAACCTTCCTGGCGAGTTGGCCTCTACGTCTCCGTTTGACCTTTATATACATCAATAACGTAATATAACCTAACCTAACCCAACCTAACAACTCGGCGGTAATATTTCACAACATACCTGGCGAGTTGGCCTCTACGTCTCCGTGGGACCTTTATATACTTCAATAACGAAATATAACCTATCCTAACCCAACCTATCATCTCGGCGGTAATATTTGACAACATTCCTGGCGAGTTGGCCTCTTCGTCTCCGTGGAACCTTCGTATACATTAATAACGAAATATAACCTAACCTAAACCAACCTATCATCTCGGCGGTAATATTTGACAACATTCCTGGCGAGTTGGCCTCTATGTCTCCGTGGAACCTTCGTATACATTAATAATGAAATATAACCTAACCTAAACCAACCTATCATCTCGGCGGTAATATTTGACATCATTCCTGGCGAGATGGCCTCTACGTCTCCGTGGAACCTTTATATACATCAATAACGTAATATAACCTAACCTAACCCAACGTAACATCTCGGCGGTAATATTTGACAACATTCCTGGCGAGTTGGCTTCTACGTCTCGGTGGGACCTTTATATACATCAATAACGTAATATAAACAAACCTAACCCAACCTAACATCTCGGCGTTAATATTTGACCACACTCCTGGCTTGTTGGCCTCTACGTCTCCGTGGGACCTTTATGTACATCAATAACGTAATATAACCTAACCTAACCCAACCTAACATCTCGGCGGTAATATTTGACAACATTCCTGGCGAGTTGGCCTCTACGTCTCCGTGGAACCTTCGTATACATCAATAACGAAATATAACCTAACCTAAACCAACCTATCATTCCGGCGGTAATATTTGACAACATACCTGGCGAGTTGGCCTCTACGTCTCCGTGGTACCTTTATATACTTCAATAACGAAATATAACCTATCCTAACCCAACCTATCATCTCGGCGGTAATATTTGACAACATTCCTGGCGAGTTGGCCTCTACGTCTCCGTGGAACCTTCGTATACATTAATAACGAAATATAACCTAACCTAAACCAACCTATCATCTCGGCGGTAATATTTGACATCATTCCTGGCGAGATGGCCTCTACGTCTCCGTGGAACCTTTATATACATCAATAACGTAATATAACCTAACCTAACCCAACGTAACATCTCGGCGGTAATATTTGACCACATTCCTGGCGAGTTGGCCTCTACGTCTCCGTGTAACCCTCATATACATCAATAACGTAATATAACGTAACCTAACCCAACCTAACATCTCGGCGTTAATATTTGACGACATTCCTGGCTTGTTGGCCTCTACGTCTCCGTGGGACCTTTATATACATCAATAACATAATATAAGCTAGCCTAACCCAACCTAACAAATCGCCGGTAATATTTGACAACATTCCCGGCGAGCTGGCTTCTCCGTCTCCGTGGGACCTTTATATACATCAATAACGTAATATAACCAAAACTAACCCAACCTAACATTTCGGCGGTGATATTTGACAACATTCATGGCGAGTTGGCCTCTACGTCTCCGTGTAACCCTCATATACATCAATAACGTAATATAACGTAACCTAACCCAACCTATCATCTCGGCGGTAATATTTGACAACATTCCTGGCGAGTTGGCCTCTACGTCTCCGTTTGACCTTCATATACATCAATAACGTAATATAACCTAACCTAACCCGACCTATCACCTCGGCGGTAATATTTGACCACATTCCTGGCGAGTTGGATTCTACGTCTCCGTGGGACCTTTATATACATCAATAACATAATATAAGCTAGGCTAACCCAACCTAACATTTCGGCGGTAATATTTGACAACATACCTGGCGAGTTGGCCTCTACGTCTCCGTGGAACCTTTATATACATCAATAACGTAATATAACCGAACCTAACCCAACGTAACATTTCGGCGGTAATATTTGACCACATTCCTGGCGAGTTGGCCTCTACGTCTCCGTGTAACCCTCATATACATCAATAACGTAATATAACGTAACCTAACCCAACCTAACATCTCGGCGTTAATATTTGACGACATTCCTGGCTTGTTGGCCTCTGCGTCTCCGTGGGACCTTTATATACATCAATAACATAATATAAGCTAGCCTAACCCAACCTAACATCTCGGCGGTAATATTTGACCACATTCCTGGCGAGTTGGCCTCTACGTCTCCGTGTAACCCTCATATACATCAATAACGTAATATAACGTAACCTAACCCAACCTAACATCTCGGCGTTAATATTTGACGACATTCCTGGCTTGTTGGCCTCTACGTCTCCGTGGGACCTTTATGTACATCAATAACGTAATATAACCTAACCTAACCCAACCTAACATCTCGGCGGTAATATTTGACAACATTCCTGGCGAGTTGGCCTCTACGTCTCCGTGGAACCTTCGTATACATCAATAACGAAATATAACCTAACCTAAACCAACCTATCATTCCGGCGGTAATATTTGACAACATACCTGGCGAGTTGGCCTCTACGTCTCCGTGGTACCTTTATATACTTCAATAACGAAATATAACCTATCCTAACCCAACCTATCATCTCGGCGGTAATATTTGACAACATTCCTGGCGAGTTGGCCTCTACGTCTCCGTGGAACCTTCGTATACATTAATAACGAAATATAACCTAACCTAAACCAACCTATCGTCTCGGCGGTAATATTTGACCACATTCCTGGCGAGTTGGCCTCTACGTCTCCGTGGGACCTTTATATACTTCAATAACGAAATATAACCTATGCTAACCCAACCTATCATCTCGCCGGTAATATTTGACAACATTCCTGGCGAGTTGGCCTCTACGTCTCCGTTTGACCTTCATATACATCAATAACGTAATATAACCTAACCTAACCCGACCTATCGCCTCGGCGGTAATATTTGACCACATTCCTGGCGAGTTGGCTTCTACGTCTCTGTGGGACCCTTATATACATCAATAACGTAATATAAACTAACCTAACCCAACCTATCATCTCGGCGATAATATTGGGCAACCTTCCTGGCGAGTTGGCCTCTACGTCTCCGTTTGACCTTTATATACATCAATAACGTAATATAACCTAACCTAACCCAACCTAACAACTCGGCGGTAATATTTCACAACATACCTGGCGAGTTGGCCTCTACGTCTCCGTGGGACCTTTATATACTTCAATAACGAAATATAACCTATCCTAACCCAACCTATCATCTCGGCGGTAATATTTGACAACATTCCTGGCGAGTTGGCCTCTTCGTCTCCGTGGAACCTTCGTATACATTAATAACGAAATATAACCTAACCTAAACCAACCTATCATCTCGGCGGTAATATTTGACAACATTCCTGGCGAGTTGGCCTCTATGTCTCCGTGGAACCTTCGTATACATTAATAATGAAATATAACCTAACCTAAACCAACCTATCATCTCGGCGGTAATATTTGACATCATTCCTGGCGAGATGGCCTCTACGTCTCCGTGGAACCTTTATATACATCAATAACGTAATATAACCTAACCTAACCCAACGTAACATCTCGGCGGTAATATTTGACAACATTCCTGGCGAGTTGGCTTCTACGTCTCGGTGGGACCTTTATATACATCAATAACGTAATATAAACAAACCTAACCCAACCTAACATCTCGGCGTTAATATTTGACCACACTCCTGGCTTGTTGGCCTCTACGTCTCCGTGGGACCTTTATGTACATCAATAACGTAATATAACCTAACCTAACCCAACCTAACATCTCGGCGGTAATATTTGACAACATTCCTGGCGAGTTGGCCTCTACGTCTCCGTGGAACCTTCGTATACATCAATAACGAAATATAACCTAACCTAAACCAACCTATCATTCCGGCGGTAATATTTGACAACATACCTGGCGAGTTGGCCTCTACGTCTCCGTGGTACCTTTATATACTTCAATAACGAAATATAACCTATCCTAACCCAACCTATCATCTCGGCGGTAATATTTGACAACATTCCTGGCGAGTTGGCCTCTACGTCTCCGTGGAACCTTCGTATACATTAATAACGAAATATAACCTAACCTAAACCAACCTATCATCTCGGCGGTAATATTTGACATCATTCCTGGCGAGATGGCCTCTACGTCTCCGTGGAACCTTTATATACATCAATAACGTAATATAACCTAACCTAACCCAACGTAACATCTCGGCGGTAATATTTGACCACATTCCTGGCGAGTTGGCCTCTACGTCTCCGTGTAACCCTCATATACATCAATAACGTAATATAACGTAACCTAACCCAACCTAACATCTCGGCGTTAATATTTGACGACATTCCTGGCTTGTTGGCCTCTACGTCTCCGTGGGACCTTTATATACATCAATAACATAATATAAGCTAGCCTAACCCAACCTAACAAATCGCCGGTAATATTTGACAACATTCCCGGCGAGCTGGCTTCTCCGTCTCCGTGGGACCTTTATATACATCAATAACGTAATATAACCAAAACTAACCCAACCTAACATTTCGGCGGTGATATTTGACAACATTCATGGCGAGTTGGCCTCTACGTCTCCGTGTAACCCTCATATACATCAATAACGTAATATAACGTAACCTAACCCAACCTATCATCTCGGCGGTAATATTTGACAACATTCCTGGCGAGTTGGCCTCTACGTCTCCGTTTGACCTTCATATACATCAATAACGTAATATAACCTAACCTAACCCGACCTATCACCTCGGCGGTAATATTTGACCACATTCCTGGCGAGTTGGATTCTACGTCTCCGTGGGACCTTTATATACATCAATAACATAATATAAGCTAGGCTAACCCAACCTAACATTTCGGCGGTAATATTTGACAACATACCTGGCGAGTTGGCCTCTACGTCTCCGTGGAACCTTTATATACATCAATAACGTAATATAACCGAACCTAACCCAACGTAACATTTCGGCGGTAATATTTGACCACATTCCTGGCGAGTTGGCCTCTACGTCTCCGTGTAACCCTCATATACATCAATAACGTAATATAACGTAACCTAACCCAACCTAACATCTCGGCGTTAATATTTGACGACATTCCTGGCTTGTTGGCCTCTGCGTCTCCGTGGGACCTTTATATACATCAATAACATAATATAAGCTAGCCTAACCCAACCTAACATCTCGCCGGTAATATTTGACAACATTCCTGGCGAGTTGGCTTCTACGTCCCTGTGGGACCTTTATATACATCAATAACGTAATATAACCGAACCTAACACAACGTAACATCTCGGCGGTAATATTTGACCACATTCCTGGCTTGTTGGCCTCTGCGTCTCCGTGGGACCTTTATATACATCAATAATATAATATAAGCTAGGCTAACCCAACCTAACATCTCGGCGGTAATATTTGACAACATTCCTGGCGAGTTGGCTTCTACGTCTCTGTGGGACCTTTATATACATCAATAACGTAATATAAACTAACCTAAACCAACCTATCATCTCGGCGGTAATATTGGACAACATTCAAGGCGAGTTGACCTCTACGTCTCCGTTTGACCTTCATATACATCAATAACGTAATTTAACCTATCCTAATCCGACCTATCACTTCGGCGGTAATATTTGACCACATTCCTGGCGAGTTGGCTTCCACGTCTCTGTGGGACCTTTATATACATCAATAACGTAATATAAACTAACCTAACCCAACCTAACATCTCGGCGGTAATATTGGACAACATACCTGGCGAGTTGGCCTCTATGTCTCCGTGGGACCTTTATATAATTCAATAACGAATTATAACCTATGCTAACCCAACCTATCATCTCGGCGGTAATATTTGACAACATTCCTGGCAAGTTGGCCTCTACGTCTCCGTGGAACCTTCGTATACATCAATAACGAAATATAACCTAACCTAACCCAACCTATCGTCTCGGCGGTAATATTTGACCACATTCCTGGCTAGTTGGCCTCTGCGTCTCCGTGGGACCTTTATATACTTCAATAACGAAATATAACCTATGCTAACCCAACCTATCATCTCGCCGGTAATATTTGACAACATTCCTGGCGAGTTGGCCTCTACGTCTCCGTTTGACCTTCATATACATCAATAACGTTATATAGCCTAACCTAGCCCGACCTATCACCTCGGCGGTAATATTTGACCACATTCCTGGCGAGTTGGCTTCTACGTCTCTGTGGGACCCTTATATACATCAATAACGTAATATAAACTAACCTAACCCAACCTATCATCTCGGCGGTAATATTGGGCAACCTTCCTGGCGAGTTGGCCTCTACGTCTCCGTTTGACCTTTATATACATCAATAACGTAATATAACCTAACCTAACCCAACCTAACATCTCGGCGGTAATATTTCACAACATACCTGGCGAGTTGGCCTCTACGTCTCCGTGGGACCCTTATATACTTCAATAACGTAATATAACCTATCCTAACCCAACCTATCATCTCGGCGGTAATATTTGACAACATTCCTGGCGAGTTGGCCTCTTCGTCTCCGTGGAACCTTCGTATACATTAATAACGAAATATAACCTAACCTAAACCAACCTATCATCTCGGCGGTAATATTTGACATCATTCCTGGCGAGATGGCCTCTACGTCTCCGTGGGACCTTAATATACATCAATAACGTAATATAACCAAAACTAACCCAACCTAACATTTCGGCGGTAATATTTGACAACATTCCTGGCGAGTTGGGCTCTACGTCTCCGTGTAACCCTCATATACATCAATAACGTAATATAACGTAACCTAACCCAACCTATCATCTCGGCGGTAATATTTGACAACATTCCTGGCGAGTTGGCCTCTACGTCTCCGCTTGACCTTCATATACATCAATAACGTAATATAACCTAACCTAACCCGACCTATCACCTCGGCGGTAATATTTGACCACATTCCTGGCGAGTTGGATTCTACGTCTCCGTGGGACCTTTATATACATCAATAACATAATATAAACTAGGCTAACCCAACCTAACATCTCGGCGGTAATATTTGACAACATACCTGGCGAGTTGGCCTCTACGTCTCCGTGGAACCTTTATATACATCAATAACGTAATATAACCGAACCTAACCCAACGTAACATCTCGGCGGTAATATTAGACCACATTCCTGGCGAGTTGGCCTCTACGTCTCCGTGTAACCCTCATATACATCAATAACGTAATATAACGTAACCTAACCCAACCTAACATCTCGGCGTTAATATTTGACGACATTCCTGGCTTGTTGGCCTCTGCGTCTCCGTGGGACCTTTATATACATCAATAACATAATATAAGCTAGCCTAACCCAACCTAACATCTCGCCGGTAATATTTGACAACATTCCTGGCGAGTTGGCTTCTCCGTCTCCGTGGGACCTTTATATACATCAATAACGTAATATAACCAAAACTAACCCAACCTAACATTTCGGCGGTAATATTTGACAACATTCCTGGCGAGTTGGCCTCTACGTCTCCGTGTAACCCTCATATACATCAATAACGTATTATAACGTAACCTAACCCAACCTATCATCTCGGCGGTAATATTTGACAACATTCCTGGCGAGTTGGCCTCTACGTCTCCGTGGAACCTTCGTATACATCAATAACGAAATATAACCTAACCTAAACCAACCTATCATTCCGGCGGTAATATTTGACAACATACCTGGCGAGTTGGCCTCTACGTCTCCGTGGTACCTTTATATACTTCAATAACGAAATATAACCTATCCTAACCCAACCTATCATCTCGGCGGTAATATTTGACAACATTCCTGGCGAGTTGGCCTCTACGTCTCCGTGGAACCTTCGTATACATTAATAACGAAATATAACCTAACCTAAACCAACCTATCATCTCGGCGGTAATATTTGACATCATTCCTGGCGAGATGGCCTCTACGTCTCCGTGGAACCTTTGTATACATCAATAACGTAATATAACCTAACCTAACCCAACGTAACATCTCGGCGGTAATATTTGACCACATTCCTGGCGAGTTGGCCTCTACGTCTCCGTGTAACCCTCATATACATCAATAACGTAATATAACGTAACCTAACCCAACCTAACATCTCGGCGTTAATATTTGACGACATTCCTGGCTTGTTGGCCTCTACGTCTCCGTGGGACCTTTATATACATCAATAACATAATATAAGCTAGCCTAACCCAACCTAACAAATCGCCGGTAATATTTGACAACATTCCCGGCGAGCTGGCTTCTCCGTCTCCGTGGGACCTTTATATACATCAATAACGTAATATAACCAAAACTAACCCAACCTAACATTTCGGCGGTGATATTTGACAACATTCATGGCGAGTTGGCCTCTACGTCTCCGTGTAACCCTCATATACATCAATAACGTAATATAACGTAACCTAACCCAACCTATCATCTCGGCGGTAATATTTGACAACATTCCTGGCGAGTTGGCCTCTACGTCTCCGTTTGACCTTCATATACATCAATAACGTAATATAACCTAACCTAACCCGACCTATCACCTCGGCGGTAATATTTGACCACATTCCTGGCGAGTTGGATTCTACGTCTCCGTGGGACCTTTATATACATCAATAACATAATATAAGCTAGGCTAACCCAACCTAACATTTCGGCGGTAATATTTGACAACATACCTGGCGAGTTGGCCTCTACGTCTCCGTGGAACCTTTATATACATCAATAACGTAATATAACCGAACCTAACCCAACGTAACATTTCGGCGGTAATATTTGACCACATTCCTGGCGAGTTGGCCTCTACGTCTCCGTGTAACCCTCATATACATCAATAACGTAATATAACGTAACCTAACCCAACCTAACATCTCGGCGTTAATATTTGACGACATTCCTGGCTTGTTGGCCTCTGCGTCTCCGTGGGACCTTTATATACATCAATAACATAATATAAGCTAGCCTAACCCAACCTAACATCTCGCCGGTAATATTTGACAACATTCCTGGCGAGTTGGCTTCTACGTCCCTGTGGGACCTTTATATACATCAATAACGTAATATAACCGAACCTAACACAACGTAACATCTCGGCGGTAATATTTGACCACATTCCTGGCTTGTTGGCCTCTGCGTCTCCGTGGGACCTTTATATACATCAATAATATAATATAAGCTAGGCTAACCCAACCTAACATCTCGGCGGTAATATTTGACAACATTCCTGGCGAGTTGGCTTCTACGTCTCTGTGGGACCTTTATATACATCAATAACGTAATATAAACTAACCTAAACCAACCTATCATCTCGGCGGTAATATTGGACAACATTCAAGGCGAGTTGACCTCTACGTCTCCGTTTGACCTTCATATACATCAATAACGTAATTTAACCTATCCTAATCCGACCTATCACTTCGGCGGTAATATTTGACCACATTCCTGGCGAGTTGGCTTCCACGTCTCTGTGGGACCTTTATATACATCAATAACGTAATATAAACTAACCTAACCCAACCTAACATCTCGGCGGTAATATTGGACAACATACCTGGCGAGTTGGCCTCTATGTCTCCGTGGGACCTTTATATAATTCAATAACGAATTATAACCTATGCTAACCCAACCTATCATCTCGGCGGTAATATTTGACAACATTCCTGGCAAGTTGGCCTCTACGTCTCCGTGGAACCTTCGTATACATCAATAACGAAATATAACCTAACCTAACCCAACCTATCGTCTCGGCGGTAATATTTGACCACATTCCTGGCTAGTTGGCCTCTGCGTCTCCGTGGGACCTTTATATACTTCAATAACGAAATATAACCTATGCTAACCCAACCTATCATCTCGCCGGTAATATTTGACAACATTCCTGGCGAGTTGGCCTCTACGTCTCCGTTTGACCTTCATATACATCAATAACGTTATATAGCCTAACCTAGCCCGACCTATCACCTCGGCGGTAATATTTGACCACATTCCTGGCGAGTTGGCTTCTACGTCTCTGTGGGACCCTTATATACATCAATAACGTAATATAAACTAACCTAACCCAACCTATCATCTCGGCGGTAATATTGGGCAACCTTCCTGGCGAGTTGGCCTCTACGTCTCCGTTTGACCTTTATATACATCAATAACGTAATATAACCTAACCTAACCCAACCTAACATCTCGGCGGTAATATTTCACAACATACCTGGCGAGTTGGCCTCTACGTCTCCGTGGGACCCTTATATACTTCAATAACGTAATATAACCTATCCTAACCCAACCTATCATCTCGGCGGTAATATTTGACAACATTCCTGGCGAGTTGGCCTCTTCGTCTCCGTGGAACCTTCGTATACATTAATAACGAAATATAACCTAACCTAAACCAACCTATCATCTCGGCGGTAATATTTGACATCATTCCTGGCGAGATGGCCTCTACGTCTCCGTGGGACCTTTATATACATCAATAACGTAATATAACCAAAACTAACCCAACCTAACATTTCGGCGGTAATATTTGACAACATTCCTGGCGAGTTGGGCTCTACGTCTCCGTGTAACCCTCATATACATCAATAACGTAATATAACGTAACCTAACCCAACCTATCATCTCGGCGGTAATATTTGACAACATTCCTGGCGAGTTGGCCTCTACGTCTCCGCTTGACCTTCATATACATCAATAACGTAATATAACCTAACATAACCCGACCTATCACCTCGGCGGTAATATTTGACCACATTCCTGGCGAGTTGGATTCTACGTCTCCGTGGGACCTTTATATACATCAATAACATAATATAAACTAGGCTAACCCAACCTAACATCTCGGCGGTAATATTTGACAACATACCTGGCCAGTTGGCCTCTACGTCTCCGTGGAACCTTTATATACATCAATAACGTAATATAACCGAACCTAACCCAACGTAACATCTCGGCGGTAATATTAGACCACATTCCTGGCGAGTTGGCCTCTACGTCTCCGTGTAACCCTCATATACATCAATAACGTAATATAACGTAACCTAACCCAACCTAACATCTCGGCGTTAATATTTGACGACATTCCTGGCTTGTTGGCCTCTGCGTCTCCGTGGGACCTTTATATACATCAATAACATAATATAAGCTAGCCTAACCCAACCTAACATCTCGCCGGTAATATTTGACAACATTCCTGGCGAGTTGGCTTCTCCGTCTCCGTGGGACCTTTATATACATCAATAACGTAATATAACCAAAACTAACCCAACCTAACATTTCGGCGGTAATATTTGACAACATTCCTGGCGAGTTGGCCTCTACGTCTCCGTGTAACCCTCATATACATCAATAACGTATTATAACGTAACCTAACCCAACCTATCATCTCGGCGGTAATATTTGACAACATTCCTGGCGAGTTGGCCTCTACGTCTCCGTGGAACCTTTATATACATCAATAACGTAATATAACCGAACCTAACCCAACGTAACATTTCGGCGGTAATATTTGACCACATTCCTGGCGAGTTGGCCTCTACGTCTCCGTGTAACCCTCATATACATCAATAATATAATATAAGCTAGGCTAAACCAACCTAACATCTCGGCGGTAATATTTGACAACATTCCTGGCGAGTTGGCTTCTACGTCTCTGTGGGGCCTTTATATACATCAATAACGTAATATAAACTAACCTAAACCAACCTAACATCTCGGCGGTAATATTGGACAACATACCTGGAGAGTTGGCCTCTATGTTTCCGTGGGACCTTTATATAATTCAATAACGAATTATAACCTATGCTAACCCAACCTATCATCTCGGCGGTAATATTTGACAACATTCCTGGCAAGTTGGCCTCTACGTCTCCGTGGAACCTTCGTATACATCAATAACGAAATATAACCTAACCTAACCCAACCTATCGTCTCGGCGGTAATATTTGACCACATTCCTGGCTAGTTGGCCTCTACGTCTCCGTGGGACCTTTATATACTTCAATAACGAAATATAACCTATGCTAACCCAACCTATCATCTCGCCGGTAATATTTGACAACATTCCTGGCGAGTTGGCCTCTACGTCTCCGTTTGACCTTCATATACATCAATAACGTTATATAGCCTAACCTAACCCGACCTATCACCTCGGCGGTAATATTTGACCACATTCCTGGCGAGTTGGCCTCTACGTCACCGTGGGACCTTTATATACTTCAATAACGAAATATAACCTATGCTAACCCAACCTATCATCTCGCCGGTAATATTTGACAACATTCCTGGCGAGTTGGCCTCTACGTCTCCGTTTGACCTTCATATACATCAATAACGTAATATAACCTAACCTAACCCGACCTATCACCTCGGCGGTAATATTTGACCACATTCCTGGCGAGTTGGCTTCTACGTCTCTGTGGGACCCTTATATACATCAATAACGTAATATAAACTAACCTAACCCAACCTATCATCTCGGCGATAATATTGGGCAACCTTCCTGGCGAGTTGGCCTCTACGTCTCCGTTTGACCTTTATATACATCAATAACGTAATATAACCTAACCTAACCCAACCTAACAACTCGGCGGTAATATTTCACAACATACCTGGCGAGTTGGCCTCTACGTCTCCGTGGGACCTTTATATACTTCAATAACGAAATATAACCTATCCTAACCCAACCTATCATCTCGGCGGTAATATTTGACAACATTCCTGGCGAGTTGGCCTGTACGTCTCCGTGGAACCTTCGTATACATCAATAACGAAATATAACCTAATCTAAACCAACCAACCATCTCGGCGGTAATATTTGACTACATTCCTGGCGAGTTGGCCTCTACGTCTCCGTGAAACCTTCGTATACATCAATAACGAAATATAACCTAACCTAAACCAACCTATCATATCGGCGGTAATATTTGACAACATACCTGGCGAGTTGGCCTCTACGTCTCCGTGGTACCTTTATATACTTCAATAACGAAATATAACCTATCCTAACCCAACCTATCATCTCGGCGGTAATATTTGACAACATTCCTGGCGAGTTGGCCTCTACGTCTCCGTGGAACCTTCGTATACATTAATAACGAAATATAACCTAACCTAAACCAACCTATCATCTCGGCGGTAATATTTGACATCATTCCTGGCGAGATGGCCTCTACGTCTCCGTGGAACCTTTATATACATCAATAACGTAATATAACCTAACCTAACCCAACGTAACATCTCGGCGGTAATATTTGACCACATTCCTGGCGAGTTGGCCTCTACGTCTCCGTGTAACCCTCATATACATCAATAACGTAATATAACGTAACCTAACCCAACCTAACATCTCGGCGTTAATATTTGACGACATTCCTGGCTTGTTGGCCTCTACGTCTCCGTGGGACCTTTATATACATCAATAACATAATATAAGCTAGCCTAACCCAACCTAACAAATCGCCGGTAATATTTGACAACATTCCCGGCGAGCTGGCTTCTCCGTCTCCGTGGGACCTTTATATACATCAATAACGTAATATAACCAAAACTAACCCAACCTAACATTTCGGCGGTGATATTTGACAACATTCATGGCGAGTTGGCCTCTACGTCTCCGTGTAACCCTCATATACATCAATAACGTAATATAACGTAACCTAACCCAACCTATCATCTCGGCGGTAATATTTGACAACATTCCTGGCGAGTTGGCCTCTACGTCTCCGTTTGACCTTCATATACATCAATAACGTAATATAACCTAACCTAACCCGACCTATCACCTCGGCGGTAATATTTGACCACATTCCTGGCGAGTTGGATTCTACGTCTCCGTGGGACCTTTATATTCATCAATAACATAATATAAGCTAGGCTAACCCAACCTAACATTTCGGCGGTAATATTTGACAACATACCTGGCGAGTTGGCCTCTACGTCTCCGTGGAACCTTTATATACATCAATAACGTAATATAACCGAACCTAACCCAACGTAACATTTCGGCGGTAATATTTGACCACATTCCTGGCGAGTTGGCCTCTACGTCTCCGTGTAACCCTCATATACATCAATAACGTAATATAACGTAACCTAACCCATCCTAACATCTCGGCGTTAATATTTGACGACATTCCTGGCTTGTTGGCCTCTGCGTCTCCGTGGGACCTTTATATACATCAATAACATAATATAAGCTAGCCTAACCCAACCTAACATCTCGCCGGTAATATTTGACAACATTCCTGGCGAGTTGTCTTCTACGTCCCTGTGGGACCTTTATATACATCAATAACGTAATATAACCGAACCTAACCCAACGTAACATCTCGGCGGTAATATTTGACCACATTCCTGGCTTGTTGGCCTCTGCGTCTCCGTGGGACCTTTATATACATCAATAATATAATATAAGCTAGGCTAACCCAACCTAACATCTCGGCGGTAATATTTGACAACATTCCTGGCGAGTTGGCTTCTACGTCTCTGTGGGACCTTTATATACATCAATAACGTAATATAAACTAACCTAAACCAACCTATCATCTCGGCGGTAATATTGGACAACATTCAAGGCGAGTTGACCTCTACGTCTCCGTTTGACCTTCATATACATCAATAACGTAATTTAACCTATCCTAATCCGACCTATCACTTCGGCGGTAATATTTGACCACATTCCTGGCGAGTTGGCTTCCACGTCTCTGTGGGACCTTTATATACATCAATAACGTAATATAAACTAACCTAACCCAACCTAACATCTCGGCGGTAATATTGGACAACATACCTGGCGAGTTGGCCTCTATGTCTCCGTGGGACCTTTATATAATTCAATAACGAATTATAACCTATGCTAACCCAACCTATCATCTCGGCGGTAATATTTGACAACATTCCTGGCAAGTTGGCCTCTACGTCTCCGTGGAACCTTCGTATACATCAATAACGAAATATAACCTAACCTAACCCAACCTATCGTCTCGGCGGTAATATTTGACCACATTCCTGGCTAGTTGGCCTCTGCGTCTCCGTGGGACCTTTATATACTTCAATAACGAAATATAACCTATGCTAACCCAACCTATCATCTCGCCGGTAATATTTGACAACATTCCTGGCGAGTTGGCCTCTACGTCTCCGTTTGACCTTCATATACATCAATAACGTTATATAGCCTAACCTAGCCCGACCTATCACCTCGGCGGTAATATTTGACCACATTCCTGGCGAGTTGGCTTCTACGTCTCTGTGGGACCCTTATATACATCAATAACGTAATATAAACTAACCTAACCCAACCTATCATCTCGGCGGTAATATTGGGCAACCTTCCTGGCGAGTTGGCCTCTACGTCTCCGTTTGACCTTTATATACATCAATAACGTAATATAACCTAACCTAACCCAACCTAACATCTCGGCGGTAATATTTCACAACATACCTGGCGAGTTGGCCTCTACGTCTCCGTGGGATCCTTATATACTTCAATAACGTAATATAACCTATCCTAACCCAACCTATCATCTCGGCGGTAATATTTGACAACATTCCTGGCGAGTTGGCCTCTTCGTCTCCGTGGAACCTTCGTATACATTAATAACGAAATATAACCTAACCTAAACCAACCTATCATCTCGGCGGTAATATTTGACATCATTCCTGGCGAGATGGCCTCTACGTCTCCGTGGGACCTTTATATACATCAATAACGTAATATAACCAAAACTAACCCAACCTAACATTTCGGCGGTAATATTTGACAACATTCCTGGCGAGTTGGCCTCTACGTCTCCGTGTAACCCTCATATACATCAATAACGTAATATAACGTAACCTAACCCAACCTATCATCTCGGCGGTAATATTTGACAACATTCCTGGCGAGTTGGCCTCTACGTCTCCGCTTGACCTTCATATACATCAATAACGTAATATAACCTAACCTAACCCGACCTATCACCTCGGCGGTAATATTTGACCACATTCCTGGCGAGTTGGATTCTACGTCTCCGTGGGACCTTTATATACATCAATAACATAATATAAACTAGGCTAACCCAACCTAACATCTCGGCGGTAATATTTGACAACATACCTGGCGAGTTGGCCTCTACGTCTCCGTGGAACCTTTATATACATCAATAACGTAATATAACCGAACCTAACCCAACGTAACATCTCGGCGGTAATATTAGACCACATTCCTGGCGAGTTGGCCTCTACGTCTCCGTGTAACCCTCATATACATCAATAACGTAATATAACGTAACCTAACCCAACCTAACATCTCGGCGTTAATATTTGACGACATTCCTGGCTTGTTGGCCTCTGCGTCTCCGTGGGACCTTTATATACATCAATAACATAATATAAGCTAGCCTAACCCAACCTAACATCTCGCCGGTAATATTTGACAACATTCCTGGCGAGTTGGCTTCTCCGTCTCCGTGGGACCTTTATATACATCAATAACGTAATATAACCAAAACTAACCCAACCTAACATTTCGGCGGTAATATTTGACAACATTCCTGGCGAGTTGGCCTCTACGTCTCCGTGTAACCCTCATATACATCAATAACGTATTATAACGTAACCTAACCCAACCTATCATCTCGGCGGTAATATTTGACAACATTCCTGGCGAGTTGGCCTCTACGTCTCCGTGGAACCTTTATATACATCAATAACGTAATATAACCGAACCTAACCCAACGTAACATTTCGGCGGTAATATTTGACCACATTCCTGGCGAGTTGGCCTCTACGTCTCCGTGTAACCCTCATATACATCAATAACGTAATATAACGTAACCTAACCCAACCTAACATCTCGGCGTTAATATTTGACGACATTCCTGGCTTGTTGGCCTCTGCGACTCCGTGGGACCTTTATATACATCAATAACATAATATAAGCTAGCCTAACCCAACCTAACATCTCGCCGGTAATATTTGACAACATTCCTGGCGAGTTGGCTTCTACGTCCCTGTGGGACCTTTATATACATCAATAACGTAATATAACCGAACCTAACCCAACGTAACATCTCGGCGGTAATATTTGACCACATTCCTGGCTTGTTGGCCTCTGCGTCTCCGTGGGACCTTTATATACATCAATAATATAATATAAGCTAGGCTAACCCAACCTAACATCTCGGCGGTAATATTTGACAACATTCCTGGCGAGTTGGCTTCTACGTCTCTGTGGGTCCGTTATATACATCAATAACGTAATATAAACTAACCTAAACCAACCTATCATCTCGGCGGTAATATTGGACAACATTCAAGGCGAGTTGACCTCTACGTCTCCGTTTGACCTTCATATACATCAATAACGTAATTTAACCTATCCTAATCCGACCTATCACTTCGGCGGTAATATTTGACCACATTCCTGGCGAGTTGGCTTCCACGTCTCTGTGGGACCTTTATATACATCAATAACGTAATATAAACTAACTAACACAACCTAACATCTCGGCGGTAATATTGGACAACATACCTGGCGAGTTGGCCTCTATGTCTCCGTGGGACCTTTATATAATTCAATAACGAATTATAACCTATGCTAACCCAACCTATCATCTCGGCGGTAATATTTGACAACATTCCTGGCAAGTTGGCCTCTACGTCTCCGTGGAACCTTCGTATACGTCAATAACGAAATATAACCTAACCTAACCCAACCTATCGTCTCGGCGGTAATATTTGACCACATTCCTGGCTAGTTGGCCTCTGCGTCTCCGTGGGACCTTTATATACTTCAATAACGAAATATAACCTATGCTAACCCAACCTATCATCTCGCCGGTAATATTTGACAACATTCCTGGCGAGTTGGCCTCTACGTCTCCGTTTGACCTTCATATACATCAATAACGTTATATAGCCTAACCTAACCCGACCTATCACCTCGGCGGTAATATTTGACCACATTCCTGGCGAGTTGGCTTCTACGTCTCTGTGGGACCCTTATATACATCAATAACGTAATATAAACTAACCTAACCCAACCTATCATCTCGGCGGTAATATTGGGCAACCTTCCTGGCGAGTTGGCCCCTACGTCTCCGTTTGACCTTTATATACATCAATAACGTAGTATAACCTAACCTAACCCAACCTAACATCTCGGCGGTAATATTTCACAACATACCTGGCGAGTTGGCCTCTACGTCTCCGTGGGACCCTTATATACTTCAATAACGTAATATAACCTATCCTAACCCAACCTATCATCTCGGCGGTAATATTTGACAACATTCCTGGCGAGTTGGCCTCTTCGTCTCCGTGGAACCTTCGTATACATTAATAACGAAATATAACCTAACCTAAACCAACCTATCATCTCGGCGGTAATATTTGACATCATTCCTGGCGAGATGGCCTCTACGTCTCCGTGGGACCTTTATATACATCAATAACGTAATATAACCAAAACTAACCCAACCTAACATTTCGGCGGTAATATTTGACAACATTCCTGGCGAGTTGGCCTCTACGTCTCCGTGTAACCCTCATATACATCAATAACGTAATATAACGTAACCTAACCCAACCTATCATCTCGGCGGTAATATTTGACAACATTCCTGGCGAGTTGGCCTCTACGTCTCCGCTTGACCTTCATATACATCAATAACGTAATATAACCTAACCTAACCCGACCTATCACCTCGGCGGTAATATTTGACCACATTCCTGGCGAGTTGGATTCTACGTCTCCGTCGGACCTTTATATACATCAATAACATAATATAAACTAGGCTAACCCAACCTAACATCTCGGCGGTAATATTTGACAACATACCTGGCGAGTTGGCCTCTACGTCTCCGTGGAACCTTTATATACATCAATAACGTAATATAACCGAACCCAACCCAACGTAACATCTCGGCGGTAATATTTGACCACATTCCTGGCGAGTTGGCCTCTACGTCTCCGTGTAACCCTCATATACATCAATAACGTAATATAACGTAACCTAACCCAACCTAACATCTCGGCGTTAATATTTGACGACATTCCTGGCTTGTTGGCCTCTGCGTCTCCGTGGGACCTTTATATACATCAATAACGTAATATAAACTAACCTAAACCAACCTATCATCTCGGCGGTAATATTGGACAACATTCAAGGCGAGTTGACCTCTACGTCTCCGTTTGACCTTCATATACATCAATAACGTAATTTAACCTATCCTAATCCGACCTATCACTTCGGCGGTAATATTTGACCACATTCCTGGCGAGTTGGCTTCCACGTCTCTGTGGGACCTTTATATACATCAATAACGTAATATAAACTAACTAACACAACCTAACATCTCGGCGGTAATATTGGACAACATACCTGGCGAGTTGGCCTCTATGTCTCCGTGGGACCTTTATATAATTCAATAACGAATTATAACCTATGCTAACCCAACCTATCATCTCGGCGGTAATATTTGACAACATTCCTGGCAAGTTGGCCTCTACGTCTCCGTGGAACCTTCGTATACATCAATAACGAAATATAACCTAACCTAACCCAACCTATCATCTCGCCGGTAATATTTGACAACATTCCTGGCGAGTTGGCCTCTACGTCTCCGTTTGACCTTCATATACATCAATAACGTTATATAGCCTAACCTAACCCGACCTATCACCTCGGCGGTAATATTTGACCACATTCCTGGCGAGTTGGCTTCTACGTCTCTGTGGGACCCTTATATACATCAATAACGTAATATAAACTAACCTAACCCAACCTATCATCTCGGCGGTAATATTGGGCAACCTTCCTGGCGAGTTGGCCCCTACGTCTCCGTTTGACCTTTATATACATCAATAACGTAATATAACCTAACCTAACCCAACCTAACATCTCGGCGGTAATATTTCACAACATACCTGGCGAGTTGGCCTCTACGTCTCCGTGGGACCCTTATATACTTCAATAACGTAATATAACCTATCCTAACCCAACCTATCATCTCGGCGGTAATATTTGACAACATTCCTGGCGAGTTGGCCTCTTCGTCTCCGTGGAACCTTCGTATACATTAATAACGAAATATAACCTAACCTAAACCAACCTATCATCTCGGCGGTAATATTTGACATCATTCCTGGCGAGATGGCCTCTACGTCTCCGTGGGACCTTTATATACATCAATAACGTAATATAACCAAAACTAACCCAACCTAACATTTCGGCGGTAATATTTGACAACATTCCTGGCGAGTTGGCCTCTACGTCTCCGTGTAACCCTCATATACATCAATAACGTAATATAACGTAACCTAACCCAACCTATCATCTCGGCGGTCATATTTGACAACATTCCTGGCGAGTTGGCCTCTACGTCTCCGCTTGACCTTCATATACATCAATAACGTAATATAACCTAACCTAACCCGACCTATCACCTCGGCGGTAATATTTGACCACATTCCTGGCGAGTTGGATTCTACGTCTCCGTGGGACCTTTATATACATCAATAACATAATATAAACTAGGCTAACCCAACCTAACATCTCGGCGGTAATATTTGACAACATACCTGGCGAGTTGGCCTCTACGTCTCCGTGGAACCTTTATATACATCAATAACGTAATATAACCGAACCTAACCCAACGTAACATCTCGGCGGTAATATTAGACCACATTCCTGGCGAGTTGGCCTCTACGTCTCCGTGTAACCCTCATATACATCAATAACGTAATATAACGTAACCTAACCCAACCTAACATCTCGGCGTTAATATTTGACGACATTCCTGGCTTGTTGGCCTCTACGTCTCCGTGGAACCTTTATATACATCAATAACGTAATATAACCGAACCTAACCCAACGTAACATTTCGGCGGTAATATTTGACCACATTCCTGGCGAGTTGGCCTCTACGTCTCCGTGTAACCCTCATATACATCAATAACGTAATATAACGTAACCTAACCCAACCTAACATCTCGGCGTTAATATTTGACGACATTCCTGGCTTGTTGGCCTCTGCGACTCCGTGGGACCTTTATATACATCAATAACATAATATAAGCTAGCCTAACCCAACCTAACATCTCGCCGGTAATATTTGACAACATTCCTGGCGAGTTGGCTTCTACGTCCCTGTGGGACCTTTATATACATCAATAACGTAATATAACCGAACCTAACCCAACGTAACATCTCGTCGGTAATATTTGACCACATTCCTGGCTTGTTGGCCTCTGCGTCTCCGTGGGACCTTTATATACATCAATAATATAATATAAGCTAGGCTAACCCAACCTAACATCTCGGCGGTAATATTTGACAACATTCCTGGCGAGTTGGCTTCTACGTCTCTGTGGGTCCTTTATATACATCAATAACGTAATATAAACTAACCTAAACCAACCTATCATCTCGGCGGTAATATTGGACAACATTCAAGGCGAGTTGACCTCTACGTCTCCGTTTGACCTTCATATACATCAATAACGTAATTTAACCTATCCTAATCCGACCTATCACTTCGGCGGTAATATTTGACCACATTCCTGGCGAGTTGGCTTCCACGTCTCTGTGGGACCTTTATATACATCAATAACGTAATATAAACTAACCTAACCCAACCTAACATCTCGGCGGTAATATTTGACAACATTCCTGGCGAGTTGGCCTCTTCGTCTCCGTGGAACCTTCGTATACATTAATAACGAAATATAACCTAACCTAAACCAACCTATCATCTCGGCGGTAATATTTGACATCATTCCTGGCGAGATGGCCTCTACGTCTCCGTGGGACCTTTATATACATCAATAACGTAATATAACCAAAACTAACCCAACCTAACATTTCGGCGGTAATATTTGACAACATTCCTGGCGAGTTGGCCTCTACGTCTCCGTGTAACACTCATATACATCAATAACGTAATATAACGTAACCTAACCCAACCTATCATCTCGGCGGTAATATTTGACAACATTCCTGGCGAGTTGGACTCTACGTCTCCGCTTGACCTTCATATACATCAATAACGTAATATAACCTAACCTAACCCGACCTATCACCTCGGCGGTAATATTTGAGCACATTCCTGGCGAGTTGGATTCTACGTCTCCGTGGGACCTTTATATACATCAATAACATAATATAAACTAGGCTAACCCAACCTAACATCTCGGCGGTAATATTTGACAACATACCTGGCGAGTTGGCCTCTACGTCTCCGTGGAACCTTTATATACATCAATAACGTAATATAACCGAACCTAACCCAACGTAACATCTCGGCGGTAATATTAGACCACATTCCTGGCGAGTTGGCCTCTACGTCTCCGTGTAACCCTCATATACATCAATAACGTAATATAACGTAACCTAACCCAACCTAACATCTCGGCGTTAATATTTGACGACATTCCTGGCTTGTTGGCCTCTGCGTCTCCGTGGGACCTTTATATACATCAATAACATAATATAAGCTAGCCTAACCCAACCTAACATCTCGCCGGTAATATTTGACAACATTCCTGGCGTGTTGGCTTCTCCGTCTCCGTGGGACCTTTATATACATCAATAACGTAATATAACCAAAACTAACCCAACCTAACATTTCGGCGGTAATATTTGACAACATTCCTGGCGAGTTGGCCTCTACGTCTCCGTGTAACCCTCATATACATCAATAACGTATTATAACGTAACCTAACCCAACCTATCATCTCGGCGGTAATATTTGACAACATTCCTGGCGAGTTGGCCTCTACGTCTCCGCGGAACCTTTATATACATCAATAACGTAATATCACTGAACCTAACCCAACGTAACATTTCGGCGGTAATATTTGACGACATTCCTGGCGAGTTGGCCTCTACGTCTCCGTGTAACCCTCATATACATCAATAACGTAATATAACGTAACCTAACCCAACCTAACATCTCGGCGTTAATATTTGACGACATTCCTGGCTTGTTGGCCTCTGCGACTCCGTGGGACCTTTATATACATCAATAACATAATATAAGCTAGCCTAACCCAACCTAACATCTCGCCGGTAATATTTGACAACATTCCTGGCGAGTTGGCTTCTACGTCCCTGTGGGACCTTTATATACATCAATAACGTAATATAACCGAACCTAACCCAACGTAACATCTCGGCGGTAATATTTGACCACATTCCTGGCTTGTTGGCCTCTGCGTCTCCGTGGGACCTTTATATACATCAATAATATAATATAAGCTAGGCTAACCCAACCTAACATCTCGGCGGTAATATTTGACAACATTCCTGGCGAGTTGGCTTCTACGTCTCTGTGGGTCCTTTATATACATCAATAACGTAATATAAACTAACCTAAACCAACCTATCATCTCGGCGGTAATATTGGACAACATTCAAGGCGAGTTGACCTCTACGTCTCCGTTTGACCTTCATATACATCAATAACGTAATTTAACCTATCCTAATCCGACCTATCACTTCGGCGGTAATATTTGACCACATTCCTGGCGAGTTGGCTTCCACGTCTCTGTGGGACCTTTATATACATCAATAACGTAATATAAACTAACCTAACCCAACCTAACATCTCGGCGGTAATATTGGACAACATACCTGGCGAGTTGGCCTCTATGTCTCCGTGGGACCTTTATATAATTCAATAACGAATTATAACCTATGCTAACCCAACCTATCATCTCGGCGGTAATATTTGACAACATTCCTGGCAAGTTGGCCTCTACGTCTCCGTGGAACCTTCGTATACATCAATAACGAAATATAACCTAACCTAACCCAACCTATCGTCTCGGCGGTAATATTTGACCACATTCCTGGCTAGTTGGCCTCTGCGTCTCCGTGGGACCTTTATATACTTCAATAACGAAATATAACCTATGCTAACCCAACCTATCATCTCGCCGGTAATATTTGACAACATTCCTGGCGAGTTGGCCTCTACGTCTCCGTTTGACCTTCATATACATCAATAACGTTATATAGCCTAACCTAACCCGACCTATCACCTCGGCGGTAATATTTGACCACATTCCTGGCGAGTTGGCTTCTACGTCTCTGTGGGACCCTTATATACATCAATAACGTAATATAAACTAACCTAACCCAACCTATCATCTCGGCGGTAATATTGGGCAACCTTCCTGGCGAGTTGGCCCCTACGTCTCCGTTTGACCTTTATATACATCAATAACGTAATATAACCTAACCTAACCCAACCTAACATCTCGGCGGTAATATTTCACAACATACCTGGCGAGTTGGCCTCTACGTCTCCGTGGGACCCTTATATACTTCAATAACGTAATATAACCTATCCTAACCCGACCTATCACCTCGGCGGTAATATTTGACAACATTCCTGGCGAGTTGGCTTCTACGTCTCTGTGGGTCCTTTATATACATCAATAACGTAATATAAACTAACCTAAACCAACCTATCATCTCGGCGGTAATATTGGACAACATTCAAGGCGAGTTGACCTCTACGTCTCCGTTTGACCTTCATATACATCAATAACGTAATTTAACCTATCCTAATCCGACCTATCACTTCGGCGGTAATATTTGACCACATTCCTGGCGAGTTGGCTTCCACGTCTCTGTGGGACCTTTATATACATCAATAACGTAATATAAACTAACCTAACCCAACCTAACATCTCGGCGGTAATATTTGACAACATTCCTGGCGAGTTGGCCTCTTCGTCTCCGTGGAACCTTCGTATACATTAATAACGAAATATAACCTAACCTAAACCAACCTATCATCTCGGCGGTAATATTTGACATCATTCCTGGCGAGATGGCCTCTACGTCTCCGTGGGACCTTTATATACATCAATAACGTAATATAACCAAAACTAACCCAACCTAACATTTCGGCGGTAATATTTGACAACATTCCTGGCGAGTTGGCCTCTACGTCTCCGTGTAACACTCATATACATCAATAACGTAATATAACGTAACCTAACCCAACCTATCATCTCGGCGGTAATATTTGACAACATTCCTGGCGAGTTGGACTCTACGTCTCCGCTTGACCTTCATATACATCAATAACGTAATATAACCTAACCTAACCCGACCTATCACCTCGGCGGTAATATTTGAGCACATTCCTGGCGAGTTGGATTCTACGTCTCCGTGGGACCTTTATATACATCAATAACATAATATAAACTAGGCTAACCCAACCTAACATCTCGGCGGTAATATTTGACAACATACCTGGCGAGTTGGCCTCTACGTCTCCGTGGAACCTTTATATACATCAATAACGTAATATAACCGAACCTAACCCAACGTAACATCTCGGCGGTAATATTAGACCACATTCCTGGCGAGTTGGCCTCTACGTCTCCGTGTAACCCTCATATACATCAATAACGTAATATAACGTAACCTAACCCAACCTAACATCTCGGCGTTAATATTTGACGACATTCCTGGCTTGTTGGCCTCTGCGTCTCCGTGGGACCTTTATATACATCAATAACATAATATAAGCTAGCCTAACCCAACCTAACATCTCGCCGGTAATATTTGACAACATTCCTGGCGTGTTGGCTTCTCCGTCTCCGTGGGACCTTTATATACATCAATAACGTAATATAACCAAAACTAACCCAACCTAACATTTCGGCGGTAATATTTGACAACATTCCTGGCGAGTTGGCCTCTACGTCTCCGTGTAACCCTCATATACATCAATAACGTATTATAACGTAACCTAACCCAACCTATCATCTCGGCGGTAATATTTGACAACATTCCTGGCGAGTTGGCCTCTACGTCTCCGCTTGACCTTCATATACATCAATAACATAATATAACCTAACCTAACCCGACCTATCACCTCGGCGGTAATATTTGACCACATTCCTGGCGAGTTGGATTCTACGTCTCCGTGGGACCTTTATATACATCAATAACATAATATAAACTAGGCTAACCCAACCTAACATCTCGGCGGTAATATTTGACAACATACCTGGCGAGTTGGCCTCTACGTCTCCGTGGAACCTTTATATACATCAATAACGTAATATAACCGAACCCAACCCAACGTAACATCTCGGCGGTAATATTTGACCACATTCCTGGCGAGTTGGCCTCTACGTCTCCGTGTAACCCTCATATACATCAATAACGTAATATAACGTAACCTAACCCAACCTAACATCTCGGCGTTAATATTTGACGACATTCCTGGCTTGTTGGCCTCTACGTCTCCGTGGAACCTTCGTATACATCAATAACGAAATATAACCTAACCTAACCCAACCTATCGTCTCGGCGGTAATATTTGACCACATTCCTGGCTAGTTGGCCTCTACGTCTCCGTGGGACCTTTATATACTTCAATAACGAAATATAACCTATGCTAACCCAACCTATCATCTCGCCGGTAATATTTGACAACATTCCTGGCGAGTTGGCCTCTACGTCTCCGTTTGACCTTCATATACATCAATAACGTTATATAGCCTAACCTAACCCGACCTATCACCTCGGCGGTAATATTTGACCACATTCCTGGCGAGTTGGCTTCTACGTCTCTGTGGGACCCTTATATACATCAATAACGTAATATAAACTAACCTAACCCAACCTATCATCTCGGCGGTAATATTGGGCAACCTTCCTGGCGAGTTGGCCTCTACGTCTCCGTTTGACCTTTATATACATCAATAACGTAATATAACCTAACCTAACCCAACCTAACATCTCGGCGGTAATATTTCACAACATACCTGGCGAGTTGGCCTCTACGTCTCCGTGGGACCCTTATATACTTCAATAACGTAATATAACCTATCCTAACCCAACCTATCATCTCGGCGGTAATATTTGACAACATTCCTGTCGAGTTGGCCTCTTCGTCTCCGTGGAACCTTCGTATACATTAATAACGAAATATAACCTAACCTAAACCAACCTATCATCTCGGCGGTAATATTTGACATCATTCCTGGCGAGATGGCCTCTACGTCTCCGTGGGACCTTTATATACATCAATAACGTAATATAACCAAAACTAACCCAACCTAACATTTCGGCGGTAATATTTGACAACATTCCTGGCGAGTTGGCCTCTACGTCTCCGTGTAACCCTCATATACATCAATAACGTAATATAACGTAACCTAACCCAACCTATCATCTCGGCGGTAATATTTGACAACATTCCTGGCGAGTTGGCCTCTACGTCTCCGCTTGACCTTCATATACATCAATAACGTAATATAACCTAACCTAACCCGACCTATCACCTCGGCGGTAATATTTGACCACATTCCTGGCGAGTTGGATTCTACGTCTCCGTGGGACCTTTATATACATCAATAACATAATATAAACTAGGCTAACCCAACCTAACATCTCGGCGGTAATATTTGACAACATACCTGGCGAGTTGGCCTCTACGTCTCCGTGGAACCTTTATATACATCAATAACGTAATATAACCGAACCTAACCCAACGTAACATCTCGGCGGTAATATTAGACCACATTCCTGGCGAGTTGGCCTCTACGTCTCCGTGTAACCCTCATATACATCAATAACGTAATATAACGTAACCTAACCCAACCTAACATCTCGGCGTTAATATTTGACGACATTCCTGGCTTGTTGGCCTCTGCGTCTCCGTGGGACCTTTATATACATCAATAACATAATATAAGCTAGCCTAACCCAACCTAACATCTCGCCGGTAATATTTGACAACATTCCTGGCGAGTTGGCTTCTCCGTCTCCGTGGGACCTTTATATACATCAATAACGTAATGTAACCAAAACTAACCCAACCTAACATTTCGGCGGTAATATTTGACAACATTCCTCGCGAGTTGGCCTCTACGTCTCCGTGTAACCCTCATATACATCAATAACGTATTATAACGTAACCTAACCCAACCTATCATCTCGGCGGTAATATTTGACAACATTCCTGGCGAGTTGGCCTCTACGTCTCCGTGGAACCTTTATATACATCAATAACGTAATATCACCGAACCTAACCCAACGTAACATTTCGGCGGTAATATTTGACCACATTCCTGGCGAGTTGGCCTCTACGTCTCCGTGTAATCCTCATATACATCAATAACGTAATATAACGTAACCTAACCCAACCTAACATCTCGGCGTTAATATTTGACGACATTCCTGGCTTGTTGGCCTCTGCGACTCCGTGGGACCTTTATATACATCAATAACATAATATAAGCTAGCCTAACCCAACCTAACATCTCGCCGGTAATATTTGACAACATTCCTGGCGAGTTGGCTTCTACGTCCCTGTGGGACCTTTATATACATCAATAACGTAATATAACCGAACCTAACCCAACGTAACATCTCGGCGGTAATATTTGACCACATTCCTGGCTTGTTGGCCTCTGCGTCTCCGTGGGACCTTTATATACATCAATAATATAATATAAGCTAGGCTAACCCAACCTAACATCTCGGCGGTAATATTTGACAACATTCCTGGCGAGTTGGCTTCTACGTCTCTGTGGGTCCTTTATATACATCAATAACGTAATATAAACTAACCTAAACCAACCTATCATCTCGGCGGTAATATTGGACAACATTCAAGGCGAGTTGACCTCTACGTCTCCGTTTGACCTTCATATACATCAATAACGTAATTTAACCTATCCTAATCCGACCTATCACTTCGGCGGTAATATTTGACCACATTCCTGGCGAGTTGGCTTCCACGTCTCTGTGGGACCTTTATATACATCAATAACGTAATATAAACTAACCTAACCCAACCTAACATCTCGGCGGTAATATTGGACAACATACCTGGCGAGTTGGCCTCTATGTCTCCGTGGGACCTTTATATAATTCAATAACGAATTATAACCTATGCTAACCCAACCTATCATCTCGGCGGTAATATTTGACAACATTCCTGGCAAGTTGGCCTCTACGTCTCCGTGGAACCTTCGTATACATCAATAACGAAATATAACCTAACCTAACCCAACCTATCGTCTCGGCGGTAATATTTGACCACATTCCTGGCTAGTTGGCCTCTGCGTCTCCGTGGGACCTTTATATACTTCAATAACGAAATATAACCTATGCTAACCCAACCTATCATCTCGCCGGTAATATTTGACAACATTCCTGGCGAGTTGGCCTCTACGTCTCCGTTTGACCTTCATATACATCAATAACGTTATATAGCCTAACCTAACCCGACCTATCACCTCGGCGGTAATATTTGACCACATTCCTGGCGAGTTGGCTTCTACGTCTCTGTGGGACCCTTATATACATCAATAACGTAATATAAACTAACCTAACCCAACCTATCATCTCGGCGGTAATATTGGGCAACCTTCCTGGCGAGTTGGCCCCTACGTCTCCGTTTGACCTTTATATACATCAATAACGTAATATAACCTAACCTAACCCAACCTAACATCTCGGCGGTAATATTTCACAACATACCTGGCGAGTTGGCCTCTACGTCTCCGTGGGACCCTTATATACTTCAATAACGTAATATAACCTATCCTAACCCAACCTATCATCTCGGCGGTAATATTTGACAACATTCCTGGCGAGTTGGCCTCTTCGTCTCCGTGGAACCTTCGTATACATTAATAACGAAATATAACCTAACCTAAACCAACCTATCATCTCGGCGGTAATATTTGACATCATTCCTGGCGAGATGGCCTCTACGTCTCCGTGGGAACTTTATATACATCAATAACGTAATATAACCAAAACTAACCCAACCTAACATTTCGGCGGTAATATTTGACAACATTCCTGGCGAGTTGGCCTCTACGTCTCCGTGTAACACTCATATACATCAATAACGTAATATAACGTAACCTAACCCAACCTATCATCTCGGCGGTAATATTTGACAACATTCCTGGCGAGTTGGCCTCTACGTCTCCGCTTGACCTTCATATACATCAATAACGTAATATAACCTAACCTAACCCGACCTATCACCTCGGCGGTAATATTTGACCACATTCCTGGCGAGTTGGATTCTACGTCTCCGTGGGACCTTTATATACATCAATAACATAATATAAACTAGGCTAACCCAACCTAACATCTCGGCGGTAATATTTGACAACATACCTGGCGAGTTGGCCTCTACGTCTCCGTGGAACCTTTATATACATCAATAACGTAATATAACCGAACCTAACCCAACGTAACATCTCGGCGGTAATATTAGACCAGATTCCTGGCGAGTTGGCCTCTACGTCTCCGTGTAACCCTCATATACATCAATAACGTAATATAACGTAACCTAACCCAACCTAACATCTCGGCGTTAATATTTGACGACATTCCTGGCTTGTTGGCCTCTGCGTCTCCGTGGGACCTTTATATACATCAATAACATAATATAAGCTAGCCTAACCCAACCTAACATCTCGCCGGTAATATTTGACAACATTCCTGGCGTGTTGGCTTCTCCGTCTCCGTGGGACCTTTATATACATCAATAACGTAATATAACCAAAACTAACCCAACCTAACATTTCGGCGGTAATATTTGACAACATTCCTGGCGAGTTGGCCTCTACGTCTCCGTGTAACCCTCATATACATCAATAACGTATTATAACGTAACCTAACCCAACCTATCATCTCGGCGGTAATATTTGACAACATTCCTGGCGAGTTGGCCTCTACGTCTCCGCTTGACCTTCATATACATCAATAACATAATATAACCTAACCTAACCCGACCTATCACCTCGGCGGTAATATTTGACCACATTCCTGGCGAGTTGGATTCTACGTCTCCGTGGGACCTTTATATACATCAATAACATAATATAAACTAGGCTAACCAAACCTAACATCTCGGCGGTAATATTTGACAACATACCTGGCGAGTTGGCCTCTACGTCTCCGTGGAACCTTTATATACATCAATAACGTAATATAACCGAACCCAACCCAACGTAACATCTCGGCGGTAATATTTGACCACATTCCTGGCGAGTTGGCCTCTACGTCTCCGTGTAACCCTCATATACATCAATAACGTAATATAACGTAACCTAACCCAACCTAACATCTCGGCGTTAATATTTGACGAAATTCCTGGCTTGTTGGCCTCTGCGTCTCCGTGGGACCTTTATATACATCAATAACGTAATATAAACTAACCTAAACCAACCTATCATCTCGGCGGTAATATTGGACAACATTCAAGGCGAGTTGACCTCTACGTCTCCGTTTGACCTTCATATACATCAATAACGTAATTTAACCTATCCTAATCCGACCTATCACCTCGGCGGTAATATTTGACCACATTCCTGGCGAGTTGGCTTCCACGTCTCTGTGGGACCTTTATATACATCAATAACGTAATATAAACTAACCTAACCCAACCTAACATCTCGGCGGTAATATTGGACAACATACCTGGCGAGTTGGCCTCTATGTTTCCGTGGGACCTTTATATAATTCAATAACGAATTATAACCTATGCTAACCCAACCTATCATCTCGGCGGTAATATTTGACAACATTCCTGGCAAGTTGGCCTCTACGTCTCCGTGGAACCTTCGTATACATCAATAACGAAATATAACCTAACCTAACCCAACCTATCGTCTCGGCGGTAATATTTGACCACATTCCTGGCTAGTTGGCCTCTACGTCTCCGTGGGACCTTTATATACTTCAATAACGAAATATAACCTATGCTAACCCAACCTATCATCTCGCCGGTAATATTTGACAACATTCCTGGCGAGTTGGCCTCTACGTCTCCGTTTGACCTTCATATACATCAATAACGTTATATAGCCTAACCTAACCCGACCTATCACCTCGGCGGTAATATTTGACCACATTCCTGGCGAGTTGGCTTCTACGTCTCTGTGGGACCCTTATATACATCAATAACGTAATATAAACTAACCTAACCCAACCTATCATCTCGGCGGTAATATTGGGCAACCTTCCTGGCGAGTTGGCCTCTACGTCTCCGTTTGACCTTTATATACATCAATAACGTAATATAACCTAACCTAACCCAACCTAACATCTCGGCGGTAATATTTCACAACATACCTGGCGAGTTGGCCTCTACGTCTCCGTGGGACCCTTATATACTTCAATAACGTAATATAACCTATCCTAACCCAACCTATCATCTCGGCGGTAATATTTGACAACATTCCTGTCGAGTTGGCCTCTTCGTCTCCGTGGAACCTTCGTATACATTAATAACGAAATATAACCTAACCTAAACCAACCTATCATCTCGGCGGTAATATTTGACATCATTCCTGGCGAGATGGCCTCTACGTCTCCGTGGGACCTTTATATACATCAATAACGTAATATAACCAAAACTAACCCAACCTAACATTTCGGCGGTAATATTTGACAACATTCCTGGCGAGTTGGCCTCTACGTCTCCGTGTAACCCTCATATACATCAATAACGTAATATAACGTAACCTAACCCAACCTATCATCTCGGCGGTAATATTTGACAACATTCCTGGCGAGTTGGCCTCTACGTCTCCGCTTGACCTTCATATACATCAATAACGTAATATATCCTAACCTAACCCGACCTATCACCTCGGCGGTAATATTTGACCACATTCCTGGCGAGTTGGATTCTACGTCTCCGTGGGACCTTTATATACATCAATAACATAATATAAACTAGGCTAACCCAACCTAACATCTCGGCGGTAATATTTGACAACATACCTGGCGAGTTGGCCTCTACGTCTCCGTGGAACCTTTATATACATCAATAACGTAATATAACCAAAACTAACCCAACCTAACATGTCGGCGGTAATATTTGACAGTATTCTTGGCGAGTTGGCCTCTTCGTCTCCGTGTAACCCTCATATACATCAATAACGTAATATAACGTAACCTAACCCAACCTATCATCTCGGCGGTAATATTTGACAACATACGTGGCGAGTTGGCCTCTACGTCTCCGTGGGACCTATATATACATCAATAATATAATATAAGCTAGGCTAACCCAACCTAACATCTCGGCGGTAATATTTGACAACATTCCTGGCGAGTTGGCTTCTACGTCTCTGTGGGACCTTTATATACATCAATAACGTAATATAAACTAACATAAACCAACCTATCATCTCGGCGGTAATATTGGACAACATTCAAGGCGAGTTGACCTCTACGTCTCCGTTTGACCTTCATATACATCAATAACGTAATTTAACCTAACCTAACCCGACCTATCACCTCGGCGGTAATATTTGACCACATTCCTGGCGAGTTGGCTTCTACGTCTCTGTGGGACCTTTATATACATCAATAACGTAATATAAACTAACCTAACCCAACCTAACATCTCGGCGGTAATATTGGACAACATACCTGGCGAGTTGGCCTCTATGTCTCCGTGGGACCTTTATATAATTCAATAACGAATTATAACCTATGCTAACCCAACCTATCATCTCGGCGGTAATATTTGACAACATTCCTGGCAAGTTGGCCTCTACGTCTCCGTGGAATCTTCGTATACATCAATAACGAAATATAACCTAACCTAACCCAACCTATCGTCTCGGCGGTAATATTTGACCACATTCCTGGCGAGTTGGCCTCTACGTCTCCGTGGGACCTTTATATACTTCAATAACGAAATATAACCTATGCTAACCCAACCTATCATCTCGCCGGTAATATTTGACAACATTCCTGGCGAGTTGGCCTCTACGTCTCCGTTTGACCTTCATATACATCAATAACGTAATATAACCTAACCTAACCCGACCTATCACCTCGGCGGTAATATTTGACCACATTCCTGGCGAGTTGGCTTCTACGTCTCTGTGGGACCCTTATATACATCAATAACGTAATATAAACTAACCTAACCCAACCTATCATCTCGGCGATAATATTGGGCAACCTTCCTGGCGAGTTGGCCTCTACGTCTCCGTTTGACCTTTATATACATCAATAACGTAATATAACCTAACCTAACCCAACCTAACAACTCGGCGGTAATATTTCACAACATACCTGGCGAGTTGGCCTCTACGTCTCCGTGGGACCCTTATATACTTCAATAACGTAATATAACCTATCCTAACCCAACCTATCATCTCGGCGGTAATATTTGACAACATTCCTGGCGAGTTGGCCTCTTCGTCTCCGTGGAACCTTCGTATACATTAATAACGAAATATAACCTAACCTAAACCAACCTATCATCTCGGCGATAATATTTGACATCATTCCTGGCGAGATGGCCTCTACGTCTCCGTGGGACCTTTATATACATCAATAACGTAATATAACCAAAACTAACCCAACCTAACATTTCGGCGGTAATATTTGACAACATTCCTGGCGAGTTGGCCTCTACGTCTCCGTGTAACCCTCATATACATCAATAACGTAATATAACGTAACCTAACCCAACCTATCATCTCGGCGGTAATATTTGACAACATTCCTGGCGAGTTGGCCTCTACGTCTCCGCTTGACCTTCATATACATCAATAACGTAATATAACCTAACCTAACCCGACCTATCACCTCGGCGGTAATATTTGACCACATTCCTGGCGAGTTGGATTCTACGTCTCCGTGGGACCTTTATATACATCAATAACATAATATAAACTAGGCTAACCCAACCTAACATCTCGGCGGTAATATTTGACAACATACCTGGCGAGTTGGCCTCTACGTCTCCGTGGAACCTTTATATACATCAATAACGTAATATAACCGAACCTAACCCAACGTAACATCTCGGCGGTAATATTTGACCACATTCCTGGCGAGTTGGCCTCTACGTCTCCGTGTAACCCTCATATACATCAATAACGTAATATAACGTAACCTAACCCAACCTAACATCTCGGCGTTAATATTTGACGACATTCCTGGCTTGTTGGCCTCTGCGTCTCCGTGGGACCTTTATATACATCAATAACATAATATAAGCTAGCCTAACCCAACCTAACATCTCGCCGGTAATATTTGACAACATTCCTGGCGAGTTGGCTTCTCCGTCTCCGTGGGACCTTTATATACATCAATAACGTAATATAACCAAAACTAACCCAACCTAACATTTCGGCGGTAATATTTGACAACATTCCTGGCGAGTTGGCCTCTACGTCTCCGTGTAACCCTCATATACATCAATAACGTATTATAACGTAACCTAACCCAACCTATCATCTCGGCGGTAATATTTGACAACATTCCTGGCGAGTTGGCCTCTACGTCTCCGCTTGTCCTTCATATACATCAATAACATAATATAACCTAACCTAACCCGACCTATCACCTCGGCGGTAATATTTGACCACATTCCTGGCGAGTTGGATTCTACGTCTCCGTGGGACCTTTATATACATCAATAACATAATATAAACTAGGCTAACCCAACCTAACATCTCGGCGGTAATATTTGACTACATACCTGGCGAGTTGGCCTCTACGTCTCCGTGGAACCTTTATATACATCAATAACGTAATATAACCGAACCTAACCCAACGTAACATCTCGGCGGTAATATTTGACCACATTCCTGGCGAGTTGGCCTCTACGTCTCCGTGTAACCCTCATATACATCAATAACGTAATATAACGTAACCTAACCCAACCTAACATCTCGGCGTTAATATTTGACGACATTCCTGGCTTGTTGGCCTCTGCGTCTCCGTGGGACCTTTATATACATCAATAACGTAATATAAACTAACCTAAACCAACCTATCATCTCGGCGGTAATATTGGACAACATTCAAGGCGAGTTGACCTCTACGTCTCCGTTTGACCTTCATATACATCAATAACGTAATTTAACCTATCCTAATCCGACCTATCACCTCGGCGGTAATATTTGACCACATTCCTGGCGAGTTGGCTTCCACGTCTCTGTGGGACCTTTATATACATCAATAACGTAATATAAACTAACCTAACCCAACCTAACATCTCGGCGGTAATATTGGACAACATACCTGGCGAGTTGGCCTCTATGTTTCCGTGGGACCTTTATATAATTCAATAACGAATTATAACCTATGCTAACCCAACCTATCATCTCGGCGGTAATATTTGACAACATTCCTGGCAAGTTGGCCTCTACGTCTCCGTGGAACCTTCGTATACATCAATAACGTTATATAGCCTAACCTAACCGGACCTATCACCTCGGCGGTAATATTTGACCACATTCCTGGCTAGTTGGCCTCTACGTCTCCGTGGGACCTTTATATACTTCAATAACGAAATATAACCTATGCTAACCCAACCTATCATCTCGCCGGTAATATTTGACAACATTCCTGGCGAGTTGGCCTCTACGTCTCCGTTTGACCTTCATATACATCAATAACGTTATATAGCCTAACCTAACCCGACCTATCACCTCGGCGGTAATATTTGACCACATTCCTGGCGAGTTGGCTTCTACGTCTCTGTGGGACCCTTATATACATCAATAACGTAATATAAACTAACCTAACCCAACCTATCATCTCGGCGGTAATATTGGGCAACCTTCCTGGCGAGTTGGCCTCTACGTCTCCGTTTGACCTTTATATACATCAATAACGTAATATAACCTAACCTAACCCAACCTAACATCTCGGCGGTAATATTTCACAACATACCTGGCGAGTTGGCCTCTACGTCTCCGTGGGACCCTTATATACTTCAATAACGTAATATAACCTATCCTAACCCAACCTATCATCTCGGCGGTAATATTTGACAACATTCCTGTCGAGTTGGCCTCTTCGTCTCCGTGGAACCTTCGTATACATTAATAACGAAATATAACCTAACCTAAACCAACCTATCATCTCGGCGGTAATATTTGACATCATTCCTGGCGAGATGGCCTCTACGTCTCCGTGGGACCTTTATATACATCAATAACGTAATATAACCAAAACTAACCCAACCTAACATTTCGGCGGTAATATTTGACAACATTCCTGGCGAGTTGGCCTCTACGTCTCCGTGTAACCCTCATATACATCAATAACGTAATATAACGTAACCTAACCCAACCTATCATCTCGGCGGTAATATTTGACAACATTCCTGGCGAGTTGGCCTCTACGTCTCCGTGTAACCCTCATATACATCAATAACGTATTATAACGTAACCTAACCCAACCTATCATCTCGGCGGTAATATTTGACAACATTCCTGGCGAGTTGGCCTCTACGTCTCCGCTTGACCTTCATATACATCAATAACATAATATAACCTAACCTAACCCGACCTATCACCTCGGCGGTAATATTTGACCACATTCCTGGCGAGTTGGATTCTACGTCTCCGTGGGACCTTTATATACATCAATAACATAATATAAACTAGGCTAACCAAACCTAACATCTCGGCGGTAATATTTGACAACATACCTGGCGAGTTGGCCTCTACGTCTCCGTGGAACCTTTATATACATCAATAACGTAATATAACCGAACCCAACCCAACGTAACATCTCGGCGGTAATATTTGACCACATTCCTGGCGAGTTGGCCTCTACGTCTCCGTGTAACCCTCATATACATCAATAACGTAATATAACGTAACCTAACCCAACCTAACATCTCGGCGTTAATATTTGACGAAATTCCTGGCTTGTTGGCCTCTGCGTCTCCGTGGGACCTTTATATACATCAATAACGTAATATAAACTAACCTAAACCAACCTATCATCTCGGCGGTAATATTGGACAACATTCAAGGCGAGTTGACCTCTACGTCTCCGTTTGACCTTCATATACATCAATAACGTAATTTAACCTATCCTAATCCGACCTATCACCTCGGCGGTAATATTTGACCACATTCCTGGCGAGTTGACTTCCACGTCTCTGTGGGACCTTTATATACATCAATAACGTAATATAAACTAACCTAACCCAACCTAACATCTCGGCGGTAATATTGGACAACATACCTGGCGAGTTGGCCTCTATGTTTCCGTGGGACCTTTATATAATTCAATAACGAATTATAACCTATGCTAACCCAACCTATCATCTCGGCGGTAATATTTGACAACATTCCTGGCAAGTTGGCCTCTACGTCTCCGTGGAACCTTCGTATACATCAATAACGAAATATAACCTAACCTAACCCAACCTATCGTCTCGGCGGTAATATTTGACCACATTCCTGGCTAGTTGGCCTCTACGTCTCCGTGGGACCTTTATATACTTCAATAACGAAATATAACCTATGCTAACCCAACCTATCATCTCGCCGGTAATATTTGACAACATTCCTGGCGAGTTGGCCTCTACGTCTCCGTTTGACCTTCATATACATCAATAACGTTATATAGCCTAACCTAACCCGACCTATCACCTCGGCGGTAATATTTGACCACATTCCTGGCGAGTTGGCTTCTACGTCTCTGTGGGACCCTTATATACATCAATAACGTAATATAAACTAACCTAACCCAACCTATCATCTCGGCGGTAATATTGGGCAACCTTCCTGGCGAGTTGGCCTCTACGTCTCCGTTTGACCTTTATATACATCAATAACGTAATATAACCTAACCTAACCCAACCTAACATCTCGGCGGTAATATTTCACAACATACCTGGCGAGTTGGCCTCTACGTCTCCGTGGGACCCTTATATACTTCAATAACGTAATATAACCTATCCTAACCCAACCTATCATCTCGGCGGTAATATTTGACAACATTCCTGTCGAGTTGGCCTCTTCGTCTCCGTGGAACCTTCGTATACATTAATAACGAAATATAACCTAACCTAAACCAACCTATCATCTCGGCGGTAATATTTGACATCATTCCTGGCGAGATGGCCTCTACGTCTCCGTGGGACCTTTATATACATCAATAACGTAATATAACCAAAACTAACCCAACCTAACATTTCGGCGGTAATATTTGACAACATTCCTGGCGAGTTGGCCTCTACGTCTCCGTGTAACCCTCATATACATCAATAACGTAATATAACGTAACCTAACCCAACCTATCATCTCGGCGGTAATATTTGACAACATTCCTGGCGAGTTGGCCTCTACGTCTCCGCTTGACCTTCATATACATCAATAACGTAATATATCCTAACCTAACCCGACCTATCACCTCGGCGGTAATATTTGACCACATTCCTGGCGAGTTGGATTCTACGTCTCCGTGGGACCTTTATATACATCAATAACATAATATAAACTAGGCTAACCCAACCTAACATCTCGGCGGTAATATTTGACAACATACCTGGCGAGTTGGCCTCTACGTCTCCGTGGAACCTTTATATACATCAATAACGTAATATAACCAAAACTAACCCAACCTAACATGTCGGCGGTAATATTTGACAGTATTCTTGGCGAGTTGGCCTCTTCGTCTCCGTGTAACCCTCATATACATCAATAACGTAATATAACGTAACCTAACCCAACCTATCATCTCGGCGGTAATATTTGACAACATACGTGGCGAGTTGGCCTCTACGTCTCCGTGGGACCTATATATACATCAATAATATAATATAAGCTAGGCTAACCCAACCTAACATCTCGGCGGTAATATTTGACAACATTCCTGGCGAGTTGGCTTCTACGTCTCTGTGGGACCTTTATATACATCAATAACGTAATATAAACTAACATAAACCAACCTATCATCTCGGCGGTAATATTGGACAACATTCAAGGCGAGTTGACCTCTACGTCTCCGTTTGACCTTCATATACATCAATAACGTAATTTAACCTAACCTAACCCGACCTATCACCTCGGCGGTAATATTTGACCACATTCCTGGCGAGTTGGCTTCTACGTCTCTGTGGGACCTTTATATACATCAATAACGTAATATAAACTAACCTAACCCAACCTAACATCTCGGCGGTAATATTGGACAACATACCTGGCGAGTTGGCCTCTATGTCTCCGTGGGACCTTTATATAATTCAATAACGAATTATAACCTATGCTAACCCAACCTATCATCTCGGCGGTAATATTTGACAACATTCCTGGCAAGTTGGCCTCTACGTCTCCGTGGAATCTTCGTATACATCAATAACGAAATATAACCTAACCTAACCCAACCTATCGTCTCGGCGGTAATATTTGACCACATTCCTGGCGAGTTGGCCTCTACGTCTCCGTGGGACCTTTATATACTTCAATAACGAAATATAACCTATGCTAACCCAACCTATCATCTCGCCGGTAATATTTGACAACATTCCTGGCGAGTTGGCCTCTACGTCTCCGTTTGACCTTCATATACATCAATAACGTAATATAACCTAACCTAACCCGACCTATCACCTCGGCGGTAATATTTGACCACATTCCTGGCGAGTTGGCTTCTACGTCTCTGTGGGACCCTTATATACATCAATAACGTAATATAAACTAACCTAACCCAACCTATCATCTCGGCGATAATATTGGGCAACCTTCCTGGCGAGTTGGCCTCTACGTCTCCGTTTGACCTTTATATACATCAATAACGTAATATAACCTAACCTAACCCAACCTAACAACTCGGCGGTAATATTTCACAACATACCTGGCGAGTTGGCCTCTACGTCTCCGTGGGACCCTTATATACTTCAATAACGTAATATAACCTATCCTAACCCAACCTATCATCTCGGCGGTAATATTTGACAACATTCCTGGCGAGTTGGCCTCTTCGTCTCCGTGGAACCTTCGTATACATTAATAACGAAATATAACCTAACCTAAACCAACCTATCATCTCGGCGATAATATTTGACATCATTCCTGGCGAGATGGCCTCTACGTCTCCGTGGGACCTTTATATACATCAATAACGTAATATAACCAAAACTAACCCAACCTAACATTTCGGCGGTAATATTTGACAACATTCCTGGCGAGTTGGCCTCTACGTCTCCGTGTAACCCTCATATACATCAATAACGTAATATAACGTAACCTAACCCAACCTATCATCTCGGCGGTAATATTTGACAACATTCCTGGCGAGTTGGCCTCTACGTCTCCGCTTGACCTTCATATACATCAATAACGTAATATAACCTAACCTAACCCGACCTATCACCTCGGCGGTAATATTTGACCACATTCCTGGCGAGTTGGATTCTACGTCTCCGTGGGACCTTTATATACATCAATAACATAATATAAACTAGGCTAACCCAACCTAACATCTCGGCGGTAATATTTGACAACATACCTGGCGAGTTGGCCTCTACGTCTCCGTGGAACCTTTATATACATCAATAACGTAATATAACCGAACCTAACCCAACGTAACATCTCGGCGGTAATATTTGACCACATTCCTGGCGAGTTGGCCTCTACGTCTCCGTGTAACCCTCATATACATCAATAACGTAATATAACGTAACCTAACCCAACCTAACATCTCGGCGTTAATATTTGACGACATTCCTGGCTTGTTGGCCTCTGCGTCTCCGTGGGACCTTTATATACATCAATAACATAATATAAGCTAGCCTAACCCAACCTAACATCTCGCCGGTAATATTTGACAACATTCCTGGCGAGTTGGCTTCTCCGTCTCCGTGGGACCTTTATATACATCAATAACGTAATATAACCAAAACTAACCCAACCTAACATTTCGGCGGTAATATTTGACAACATTCCTGGCGAGTTGGCCTCTACGTCTCCGTGTAACCCTCATATACATCAATAACGTATTATAACGTAACCTAACCCAACCTATCATCTCGGCGGTAATATTTGACAACATTCCTGGCGAGTTGGCCTCTACGTCTCCGCTTGTCCTTCATATACATCAATAACATAATATAACCTAACCTAACCCGACCTATCACCTCGGCGGTAATATTTGACCACATTCCTGGCGAGTTGGATTCTACGTCTCCGTGGGACCTTTATATACATCAATAACATAATATAAACTAGGCTAACCCAACCTAACATCTCGGCGGTAATATTTGACTACATACCTGGCGAGTTGGCCTCTACGTCTCCGTGGAACCTTTATATACATCAATAACGTAATATAACCGAACCTAACCCAACGTAACATCTCGGCGGTAATATTTGACCACATTCCTGGCGAGTTGGCCTCTACGTCTCCGTGTAACCCTCATATACATCAATAACGTAATATAACGTAACCTAACCCAACCTAACATCTCGGCGTTAATATTTGACGACATTCCTGGCTTGTTGGCCTCTGCGTCTCCGTGGGACCTTTATATACATCAATAACGTAATATAAACTAACCTAAACCAACCTATCATCTCGGCGGTAATATTGGACAACATTCAAGGCGAGTTGACCTCTACGTCTCCGTTTGACCTTCATATACATCAATAACGTAATTTAACCTATCCTAATCCGACCTATCACCTCGGCGGTAATATTTGACCACATTCCTGGCGAGTTGGCTTCCACGTCTCTGTGGGACCTTTATATACATCAATAACGTAATATAAACTAACCTAACCCAACCTAACATCTCGGCGGTAATATTGGACAACATACCTGGCGAGTTGGCCTCTATGTTTCCGTGGGACCTTTATATAATTCAATAACGAATTATAACCTATGCTAACCCAACCTATCATCTCGGCGGTAATATTTGACAACATTCCTGGCAAGTTGGCCTCTACGTCTCCGTGGAACCTTCGTATACATCAATAACGTTATATAGCCTAACCTAACCGGACCTATCACCTCGGCGGTAATATTTGACCACATTCCTGGCTAGTTGGCCTCTACGTCTCCGTGGGACCTTTATATACTTCAATAACGAAATATAACCTATGCTAACCCAACCTATCATCTCGCCGGTAATATTTGACAACATTCCTGGCGAGTTGGCCTCTACGTCTCCGTTTGACCTTCATATACATCAATAACGTTATATAGCCTAACCTAACCCGACCTATCACCTCGGCGGTAATATTTGACCACATTCCTGGCGAGTTGGCTTCTACGTCTCTGTGGGACCCTTATATACATCAATAACGTAATATAAACTAACCTAACCCAACCTATCATCTCGGCGGTAATATTGGGCAACCTTCCTGGCGAGTTGGCCTCTACGTCTCCGTTTGACCTTTATATACATCAATAACGTAATATAACCTAACCTAACCCAACCTAACATCTCGGCGGTAATATTTCACAACATACCTGGCGAGTTGGCCTCTACGTCTCCGTGGGACCCTTATATACTTCAATAACGTAATATAACCTATCCTAACCCAACCTATCATCTCGGCGGTAATATTTGACAACATTCCTGTCGAGTTGGCCTCTTCGTCTCCGTGGAACCTTCGTATACATTAATAACGAAATATAACCTAACCTAAACCAACCTATCATCTCGGCGGTAATATTTGACATCATTCCTGGCGAGATGGCCTCTACGTCTCCGTGGGACCTTTATATACATCAATAACGTAATATAACCAAAACTAACCCAACCTAACATTTCGGCGGTAATATTTGACAACATTCCTGGCGAGTTGGCCTCTACGTCTCCGTGTAACCCTCATATACATCAATAACGTAATATAACGTAACCTAACCCAACCTATCATCTCGGCGGTAATATTTGACAACATTCCTGGCGAGTTGGCCTCTACGTCTCCGCTTGACCTTCATATACATCAATAACGTAATATAACCTAACCTAACCCGACCTATCACCTCGGCGGTAATATTTGACCACATTCCTGGCGAGTTGGATTCTACGTCTCCGTGGGACCTTTATATACATCAATAACATAATATAAACTAGGCTAACCCAACCTAACATCTCGGCGGTAATATTTGACAACATACCTGGCGAGTTGGCCTCTACGTCTCCGTGGAACCTTTATATACATCAATAACGTAATATAACCGAACCTAACCCAACGTAACATCTCGGCGGTAATATTTGACCACATTCCTGGCGAGTTGGCCTCTACGTCTCCGTGTAACCCTCATATACATCAATAACGTAATATAACGTAACCTAACCCAACCTAACATCTCGGCGTTAATATTTGACGACATTCCTGGCTTGTTGGCCTCTGCGTCTCCGTGGGACCTTTATATACATCAATAACATAATATAAGCTAGCCTAACCCAACCTAACATCTCGCCGGTAATATTTGACAACATTCCTGGCGAGTTGGCTTCTCCGTCTCCGTGGGACCTTTATATACATCAATAACGTAATATAACCAAAACTAACCCAACCTAACATGTCGGCGGTAATATTTGACAGTATTCTTGGCGAGTTGGCCTCTTCGTCTCCGTGTAACCCTCATATACATCAATAACGTAATATAACGTAACCTAACCCAACCTATCATCTCGGCGGTAATATTTGACAACATACGTGGCGAGTTGGCCTCTACGTCTCCGTGGGACCTATATATACATCAATAATATAATATAAGCTAGGCTAACCCAACCTAACATCTCGGCGGTAATATTTGACAACATTCCTGGCGAGTTGGCTTCTACGTCTCTGTGGGACCTTTATATACATCAATAACGTAATATAAACTAACATAAACCAACCTATCATCTCGGCGGTAATATTGGACAACATTCAAGGCGAGTTGACCTCTACGTCTCCGTTTGACCTTCATATACATCAATAACGTAATTTAACCTAACCTAACCCGACCTATCACCTCGGCGGTAATATTTGACCACATTCCTGGCGAGTTGGCTTCTACGTCTCTGTGGGACCTTTATATACATCAATAACGTAATATAAACTAACCTAACCCAACCTAACATCTCGGCGGTAATATTGGACAACATACCTGGCGAGTTGGCCTCTATGTCTCCGTGGGACCTTTATATAATTCAATAACGAATTATAACCTATGCTAACCCAACCTATCATCTCGGCGGTAATATTTGACAACATTCCTGGCAAGTTGGCCTCTACGTCTCCGTGGAATCTTCGTATACATCAATAACGAAATATAACCTAACCTAACCCAACCTATCGTCTCGGCGGTAATATTTGACCACATTCCTGGCGAGTTGGCCTCTACGTCTCCGTGGGACCTTTATATACTTCAATAACGAAATATAACCTATGCTAACCCAACCTATCATCTCGCCGGTAATATTTGACAACATTCCTGGCGAGTTGGCCTCTACGTCTCCGTTTGACCTTCATATACATCAATAACGTAATATAACCTAACCTAACCCGACCTATCACCTCGGCGGTAATATTTGACCACATTCCTGGCGAGTTGGCTTCTACGTCTCTGTGGGACCCTTATATACATCAATAACGTAATATAAACTAACCTAACCCAACCTATCATCTCGGCGATAATATTGGGCAACCTTCCTGGCGAGTTGGCCTCTACGTCTCCGTTTGACCTTTATATACATCAATAACGTAATATAACCTAACCTAACCCAACCTAACAACTCGGCGGTAATATTTCACAACATACCTGGCGAGTTGGCCTCTACGTCTCCGTGGGACCCTTATATACTTCAATAACGTAATATAACCTATCCTAACCCAACCTATCATCTCGGCGGTAATATTTGACAACATTCCTGGCGAGTTGGCCTCTTCGTCTCCGTGGAACCTTCGTATACATTAATAACGAAATATAACCTAACCTAAACCAACCTATCATCTCGGCGATAATATTTGACATCATTCCTGGCGAGATGGCCTCTACGTCTCCGTGGGACCTTTATATACATCAATAACGTAATATAACCAAAACTAACCCAACCTAACATTTCGGCGGTAATATTTGACAACATTCCTGGCGAGTTGGCCTCTACGTCTCCGTGTAACCCTCATATACATCAATAACGTAATATAACGTAACCTAACCCAACCTATCATCTCGGCGGTAATATTTGACAACATTCCTGGCGAGTTGGCCTCTACGTCTCCGCTTGACCTTCATATACATCAATAACGTAATATAACCTAACCTAACCCGACCTATCACCTCGGCGGTAATATTTGACCACATTCCTGGCGAGTTGGATTCTACGTCTCCGTGGGACCTTTATATACATCAATAACATAATATAAACTAGGCTAACCCAACCTAACATCTCGGCGGTAATATTTGACAACATACCTGGCGAGTTGGCCTCTACGTCTCCGTGGAACCTTTATATACATCAATAACGTAATATAACCGAACCTAACCCAACGTAACATCTCGGCGGTAATATTTGACCACATTCCTGGCGAGTTGGCCTCTACGTCTCCGTGTAACCCTCATATACATCAATAACGTAATATAACGTAACCTAACCCAACCTAACATCTCGGCGTTAATATTTGACGACATTCCTGGCTTGTTGGCCTCTGCGTCTCCGTGGGACCTTTATATACATCAATAACATAATATAAGCTAGCCTAACCCAACCTAACATCTCGCCGGTAATATTTGACAACATTCCTGGCGAGTTGGCTTCTCCGTCTCCGTGGGACCTTTATATACATCAATAACGTAATATAACCAAAACTAACCCAACCTAACATTTCGGCGGTAATATTTGACAACATTCCTGGCGAGTTGGCCTCTACGTCTCCGTGTAACCCTCATATACATCAATAACGTATTATAACGTAACCTAACCCAACCTATCATCTCGGCGGTAATATTTGACAACATTCCTGGCGAGTTGGCCTCTACGTCTCCGCTTGTCCTTCATATACATCAATAACATAATATAACCTAACCTAACCCGACCTATCACCTCGGCGGTAATATTTGACCACATTCCTGGCGAGTTGGATTCTACGTCTCCGTGGGACCTTTATATACATCAATAACATAATATAAACTAGGCTAACCCAACCTAACATCTCGGCGGTAATATTTGACAACATACCTGGCGAGTTGGCCTCTACGTCTCCGTGGAACCTTTATATACATCAATAACGTAATATAACCGAACCTAACCCAACGTAACATCTCGGCGGTAATATTTGACCACATTCCTGGCGAGTTGGCCTCTACGTCTCCGTGTAACCCTCATATACATCAATAACGTAATATAACGTAACCTAACCCAACCTAACATCTCGGCGTTAATATTTGACGACATTCCTGGCTTGTTGGCCTCTGCGTCTCCGTGGGACCTTTATATACATCAATAACGTAATATAAACTAACCTAAACCAACCTATCATCTCGGCGGTAATATTGGACAACATTCAAGGCGAGTTGACCTCTACGTCTCCGTTTGACCTTCATATACATCAATAACGTAATTTAACCTATCCTAATCCGACCTATCACCTCGGCGGTAATATTTGACCACATTCCTGGCGAGTTGGCTTCCACGTCTCTGTGGGACCTTTATATACATCAATAACGTAATATAAACTAACCTAACCCAACCTAACATCTCGGCGGTAATATTGGACAACATACCTGGCGAGTTGGCCTCTATGTTTCCGTGGGACCTTTATATAATTCAATAACGAATTATAACCTATGCTAACCCAACCTATCATCTCGGCGGTAATATTTGACAACATTCCTGGCAAGTTGGCCTCTACGTCTCCGTGGAACCTTCGTATACATCAATAACGTTATATAGCCTAACCTAACCGGACCTATCACCTCGGCGGTAATATTTGACCACATTCCTGGCGAGTTGGCTTCTACGTCTCTGTGGGACCCTTATATACATCAATAACGTAATATAAACTAACCTAACCCAACCTATCATCTCGGCGGTAATATTGGGCAACCTTCCTGGCGAGTTGGCCTCTACGTCTCCGTTTGACCTTTATATACATCAATAACGTAATATAACCTAACCTAACCCAACCTAACATCTCGGCGGTAATATTTCACAACATACCTGGCGAGTTGGCCTCTACGTCTCCGTGGGACCCTTATATACTTCAATAACGTAATATAACCTATCCTAACCCAACCTATCATCTCGGCGGTAATATTTGACAACATTCCTGTCGAGTTGGCCTCTTCGTCTCCGTGGAACCTTCGTATACATTAATAACGAAATATAACCTAACCTAAACCAACCTATCATCTCGGCGGTAATATTTGACATCATGCCTGGCGAGATGGCCTCTACGTCTCCGTGGGACCTTTATATACATCAATAACGTAATATAACCAAAACTAACCCAACCTAACATTTCGGCGGTAATATTTGACAACATTCCTGGCGAGTTGGCCTCTACGTCTCCGTGTAACCCTCATATACATCAATAACGTAATATAACGTAACCTAACCCAACCTATCATCTCGGCGGTAATATTTGACAACATTCCTGGCGAGTTGGCCTCTACGTCTCCGCTTGACCTTCATATACATCAATAACGTAATATAACCTAACCTAACCCGACCTATCACCTCGGCGGTAATATTTGACCACATTCCTGGCGAGTTGGATTCTACGTCTCCGTGGGACCTTTATATACATCAATAACATAATATAAACTAGGCTAACCCAACCTAACATCTCGGCGGTAATATTTGACAACATACCTGGCGAGTTGGCCTCTACGTCTCCGTGGAACCTTTATATACATCAATAACGTAATATAACCGAACCTAACCCAACGTAACATCTCGGCGGTAATATTTGACCACATTCCTGGCGAGTTGGCCTCTACGTCTCCGTGTAACCCTCATATACATCAATAACGTAATATAACGTAACCTAACCCAACCTAACATCTCGGCGGTAATATTTGACAACATACGTGGCGAGTTGGCCTCTACGTCTCCGTGGGACCTTTATATACATCAATAATATAATATAAGCTAGGATAACCCAACCTAACATCTCGGCGGTAATATTTGACAACATTCCTGGCGAGTTGGCTTCTACGTCTCTGTGGGACCTTTATATACATCAATAACGTAATATAAACTAACCTAAACCAACCTATCATCTCGGCGGTAATATTGGACAACATTCAAGGCGAGTTGACCTCTACGTCTCCGTTTGACCTTCATATACATCAATAACGTAATTTAACCTAACCTAACCCGACCTATCTCCTCGGCGGTAATATTTGACCACATTCCTGGCGAGTTGGCTTCTACGTCTCTGTGGGACCTTTATATACATCAATAACGTAATATAAACTAACCTAACCCAACCTAACATCTCGGCGGTAATATTGGACAACATACCTGGCGAGTTGGCCTCTATGTCTCCGTGGGACCTTTATATAATTCAATAACGAATTATAACCTATGCTAACCCAACCTATCATCTCGGCGGTAATATTTGACAACATTCCTGGCAAGTTGGCCTCTACGTCTCCGTGGAATCTTCGTATACATCAATAACGAAATATAACCTAACCTAACCCAACCTATCGTCTCGGCGGTAATATTTGACCACATTCCTGGCGAGTTGGCCTCTACGTCTCCGTGGGACCTTTATATACTTCAATAACGAAATATAACCTATGCTAACCCAACCTATCATCTCGCCGGTAATATTTGACAACATTCCTGGCGAGTTGGCCTCTACGTCTCCGTTTGACCTTCATATACATCAATAACGTAATATAACCTAACCTAACCCGACCTATCACCTCGGCGGTAATATTTGACCACATTCCTGGCGAGTTGGCTTCTACGTCTCTGTGGGACCCTTATATACATCAATAACGTAATATAAACTAACCTAACCCAACCTATCATCTCGGCGATAATATTGGGCAACCTTCCTGGCGAGTTGGCCTCTACGTCTCCGTTTGACCTTTATATACATCAATAACGTAATACAACCTAACCTAACCCAACCTAACAACTCGGCGGTAATATTTCACAACATACCTGGCGAGTTGGCGTCTACGTCTCCGTGGGACCTTTATATACTTCAATAACGAAATATAACCTATCCTAACCCAACCTATCATCTCGGCGGTAATATTTGACAACATTCCTGGCGAGTTGGCCTGTACGTCTCCGTGGAACCTTCGTATACATCAATAACGAAATATAACCTAACCTAAACCAACCAACCATCTCGGCGGTAATATTTGACTACATTCCTGGCGAGTTGGCATCTACGTCTCCGTGAAACCTTCGTATACATCAATAACGAAATATAACCTAACCTAAACCAACCTATCATATCGGCGGTAATATTTGACAACATACCTGGCGAGTTGGCCTCTACGTCTCCGTGGTACCTTTATATACTTCAATAACGAAATATAACCTATCCTAACCCAACCTATCATCTCGGCGGTAATAGTTGACAACATTCCTGGCGAGTTGGCCTCTATGTCTCCGTGGAACCTTCGTATACATTAATAACGAAATATAACCTAACCTAAACCAACCTATCATCTCGGCGGTAATATTTGACATCATTCCTGGCGAGATGGCCTCTACGTCTCCGTGGAACCTTTATATACATCAATAACGTAATATAACCTAACCTAACCCAACGTAACATCTCGGCGGTAATATTTGACAACATTCCTGGCGAGTTGGCTTCTACGTCTCCGTGGGACCTTTATGTACATCAATAACGTAATATAACCTAACCTAACCCAACCTAACATCTCGGCGGTAATATTTGACAACATTCCTGGCGAGTTGGCCTCTACGTCTCCGTGGAACCTTCGTATACATCAATAACGAAATATATCCTAACCTAAACCAACCTATCATTCCGGCGGTAATATTTGACAACATACCTGGCGAGTTGGCCTCTACGTCTCCGTGGTACCTTTATATACATCAATAACATAATATAAGCTAGCCTAACCCAACCTAACATCTCGCCGGTAATATTTGACAACATTCCTGGCGAGTTGGCTTCTCCGTCTCCGTGGGACCTTTATATACATCAATAACGTAATATAACCAAAACTAACCCAACCTAACATTTCGGCGGTAATATTTGACAACATTCCTGGCGAGTTGGCCTCTACGTCTCCGTGTAACCCTCATATACATCAATAACGTATTATAACGTAACCTAACCCAACCTATCATCTCGGCGGTAATATTTGACAACATTCCTGGCGAGTTGGCCTCTACGTCTCCGCTTGACCTTCATATACATCAATAACGTAATATAACCTAACCTAACACGACCTATCACCTCGGCGGTAATATTTGACCACATTCCTGGCGAGTTGGATTCTACGTCTCCGTGGGACCTTTATATACATCAATAACATAATATAAACTAGGCTAACCCAACCTAACATCTCGGCGGTAATATTTGACAACATACCTGGCGAGTTGGCCTCTACGTCTCCGTGGAACCTTTATATACATCAATATCGTAATATAACCGAACCTAACCCAACGTAACATCTCGGCGGTAATATTTGACCACATTCCTGGCGAGTTGGCCTCTACGTCTCCGTGTAACCCTCATATACATCAATAACGTAATATAACGTAACCTAACCCAACCTAACATCTCGGCGTTAATATTTGACGACATTACTGGCTTGTTGGCCTCTGCGTCTCCGTGGGACCTTTATATACATCAATAACATAATATAAGCTAGCCTAACCCAACCTAACATCTCGCCGGTAATATTTGACAACATTCCTGGCGAGTTGGCTTCTACGTCTCTGTGGGACCTTTATATACATCAATAACGTAATATAAACTAACCTAAACCAACCTATCATCTCGGCGGTAATATTGGACAACATTCAAGGCAAGTTGACCTCTACGTCTCCGTTTGACCTTCATATACATCAATAACGTAATTTAACCTATCCTAATCCGACCTATCACTTCGGCGGTAATATTTGACCACATTCCTGGCGAGTTGGCTTCCACGTCTCTGTGGGACCTTTATATACATCAATAACGTAATATAAACTAACCTAACCCAACCTAACATCTCGGCGGTAATATTGGACAACATACCTGGCGAGTTGGCCTCTATGTCTCCGTGGGACCTTTATATAATTCAATAACGAATTATAACCTATGCTAACCCAACCTATCATCTCGGCGGTAATATTTGACAACATTCCTGGCAAGTTGGCCTCTACGTCTCCGTGGAACCTTCGTATACATCAATAACGAAATATAACCTAACCTAACGCAACCTATCATCTCGGCGGTAATATTTGACAACATTCCTGGCGAGTTGGCCTCTTCGTCTCCGTGGAACCTTCGTATACATTAATAACGAAATATAACCTAACCTAAACCAACCTATCATCTCGGCGGTAATATTTGACATCATTCCTGGCGAGATGGCCTCTACGTCTCCGTGGGACCTTTATATACATCAATAACGTAATATAACCAAAACTAACCCAACCTAACATTTCGGCGGTAATATTTGACAACATTCCTGGCGAGTTGGCCTCTACGTCTCCGTGTAACCCTCATATACATCAATAACGTAATATAACGTAACCTAACCCAACCTATCATCTCGGCGGTAATATTTGACAACATTCCTGGCGAGTTGGCCTCTACGTCTCCGCTTGACCTTCATATACATCAATAACGTAATATAACCTAACCTAACCCGACCTATCACCTCGGCGGTAATATTTGACCACATTCCTGGCGAGTTGGTTTCTACGTCTCCGTGGGACCTTTATATACATCAATAACATAATATAAACTAGGCTAACCCAACCTAACATCTCGGCGGTAATATTTGACAACATACCTGGCGAGTTGGCCTCTACGTCTCCGTGGAACCTTTATATACATCAATAACGTAATATAACCGAACCTAACCCAACGTAACATCTCGGCGGTAATATTTGACCACATTCCTGGCGAGTTGGCCTCTACGTCTCCGTGTAACCCTCATATACATCAATAACGTAATATAACGTAACCTAACCCAACCTAACATCTCGGCGTTAATATTTGACGACATTCCTGGCTTGTTGGCCTCTGCGTCTCCGTGGGACCTTTATATACATCAATAACATAATATAAGCTAGCCTAACCCAACCTAACATCTCGCCGGTAATATTTGACAACATTCCTGGCGATTTGGCTTCTCCGTCTCCGTGGGACCTTTATATACATCAATAACGTAATATAACCAAAACTAACCCAACCTAACATTTCGGCGGTAATATTTGACAACATTCCTGGCGAGTTGGCCTCTACGTCTCCGTGTAACCCTCATATACATCAATAACGTATTATAACGTAACCTAACCCAACCTAACATCTCGGCGGTAATATTGGACAACATACCTGGCGAGTTGGCCTCTATGTCTCCGTGGGACCTTTATATAATTCAATAACGAATTATAACCTATGCTAACCCAACCTATCATCTCGGCGGTAATATTTGACAACATTCCTGGCAAGTTGGCCTCTACGTCTCCGTGGAACCTTCGTATACATCAATAACGAAATATAACCTAACCTAACCCAACCTATCATCTCGGCGGTAATATTTGACAACATTCCTGGCGAGTTGGCCTCTTCGTGTCCGTGGAACCTTCGTATACATTAATAACGAAATATAACCTAACCTAAACCAACCTATCATCTCGGCGGTAATATTTGACATCATTCCTGGCGAGATGGCCTCTACGTCTCCGTGGGACCTTTATATACATCAATAACGTAATATAACCAAAAATAACCCAACCTAACATTTCGGCGGTAATATTTGACAACATTCCTGGCGAGTTGGCCTCTACGTCTCCGTGTAACCCTCATATACATCAATAACGTAATATAACGTAACCTAACCCAACCTATCATCTCGGCGGTAATATTTGACAACATTCCTGGCGAGTTGGCCTCTACGTCTCCGCTTGACCTTCATATACATCAATAACGTAATATAACCTAACCTAACCCGACCTATCACCTCGGCGGTAATATTTGACCACATTCCTGGCGAGTTGGTTTCTACGTCTCCGTGGGACCTTTATATACATCAATAACATAATATAAACTAGGCTAACCCAACCTAACATCTCGGCGGTAATATTTGACAACATACCTGGCGAGTTGGCCTCTACGTCTCCGTGGAACCTTTATATACATCAATAACGTAATATAACCGAACCTAACCCAACGTAACATCTCGGCGGTAATATTTGACCACATTCCTGGCGAGTTGGCCTCTACGTCTCCGTGTAACCCTCATATACATCAATAACGTAATATAACGTAACCTAACCCAACCTAACATCTCGGCGTTAATATTTGACGACATTCCTGGCTTGTTGGCCTCTGCGTCTCCGTGGGACCTTTATATACATCAATAACATAATATAAGCTAGCCTAACCCAACCTAACATCTCGCCGGTAATATTTGACAACATTCCTGGCGATTTGGCTTCTCCGTCTCCGTGGGACCTTTATATACATCAATAACGTAATATAACCAAAACTAACCCAACCTAACATTTCGGCGGTAATATTTGACAACATTCCTGGCGAGTTGGCCTCTACGTCTCCGTGTAACCCTCATATACATCAATAACGTATTATAACGTAACCTAACCCAACCTATCATCTCGGCGGTAATATTTGACAACATTCCTGGCGAGTTGGCCTCTACGTCTCCGCTTGACCTTCATATACATCAATAACATAATATAACCTAACCTAACCCGACCTATCACCTCGGCGGTAATATTTGACCACATTCCTGGCGAGTTGGATTCTACGTCTCCGTGGGACCTTTATATACATCAATAACATAATATAAACTAGGCTAACCCAACCTAACATCTCGGCGGTAATATTTGACAACATACCTGGCGAGTTGGCCTCTACGTCTCCGTGGAACCTTTATATACATCAATAACGTAATATAACCGAACCTAACCCAACGTAACATCTCGGCGGTAATATTTGACCACATTCCTGGCGAGTTGGCCTCTACGTCTCCGTGTAACCCTCATATACATCAATAACGTAATATAACGTAACCTAACCCAACCTAACATCTCGGCGTTAATATTTGACGACATTCCTGGCTTGTTGGCCTCTGCGTCTCCGTGGGACCTTTATATACATCAATAACGTAATATAAACTAACCTAAACCAACCTATCATCTCGGCGGTAATATTGGACAACATTCAAGGCGAGTTGACCTCTACGTCTCCGTTTGACCTTCATATACATCAATAACGTAATTTAACCTATCCTAATCCGACCTATCACCTCGGCGGTAATATTTGACCACATTCCTGGCGAGTTGGCTTCCACGTCTCTGTGGGACCTTTATATACATCAATAACGTAATATAAACTAACCTAACCCAACCTAACATCTCGGCGGTAATATTGGACAACATACCTGGCGAGTTGGCCTCTATGTTTCCGTGGGACCTTTATATAATTCAATAACGAATTATAACCTATGCTAACCCAACCTATCATCTCGGCGGTAATATTTGACAACATTCCTGGCAAGTTGGCCTCTACGTCTCCGTGGGACCTTTATATACTTCAATAACGAAATATAACCTATGCTAACCCAACCTATCATCTCGCCGGTAATATTTGACAACATTCCTGGCGAGTTGGCTTCTCCGTCTCCGTGGGACCTTTATATACATCAATAACGTAATATAACCAAAACTAACCCAACCTAACATTTCGGCGGTAATATTTGACAACATTCCTGGCGAGTTGGCCTCTACGTCTCCGTGTAACCCTCATATACATCAATAACGTATTATAACGTAACCTAACCCAACCTATCATCTCGGCGGTAATATTTGACAACATTCCTGGCGAGTTGGCCTCTACGTCTCCGCTTGACCTTCATATACATCAATAACATAATATAACCTAACCTAACCCGACCTATCACCTCGGCGGTAATATTTGACCACATTCCTGGCGAGTTGGATTCTACGTCTCCGTGGGACCTTTATATACATCAATAACATAATATAAACTAGGCTAACCCAACCTAACATCTCGGCGGTAATATTTGACAACATACCTGGCGAGTTGGCCTCTACGTCTCCGTGGAACCTTTATATACATCAATAACGTAATATAACCGAACCTAACCCAACGTAACATCTCGGCGGTAATATTTGACCACATTCCTGGCGAGTTGGCCTCTACGTCTCCGTGTAACCCTCATATACATCAATAACGTAATATAACGTAACCTAACCCAACCTAACATCTCGGCGTTAATATTTGACGACATTCCTGGCTTGTTGGCCTCTGCGTCTCCGTGGGACCTTTATATACATCAATAACGTAATATAAACTAACCTAAACCAACCTATCATCTCGGCGGTAATATTGGACAACATTCAAGGCGAGTTGACCTCTACGTCTCCGCTTTACCTTCATATACATCAATAACGTAATATAACCCAACCTAACCCGACCTATCACCTCGGCGGTAATATTTGACCACATTCCTGGCGAGTTGGCTTCTACGTCTCTGTGGGACCCTTATATACATCAATAACGTAATATAAACTAACCTAACCCAACCTATCATCTCGGCGGTAATATTGGGCAACCTTCCTGGCGAGTTGGCCTCTACGTCTCCGTTTGACCTTTATATACATCAATAACGTAATACAACCTAACCTAACCCAACCTAACATCTCGGCGGTAATATTTCACAACATACCTGGCGAGTTGGCCTCTACGTCTCCGTGGGACCCTTATATACTTCAATAACGTAATATAACCTATCCTAACCCAACCTATCATCTCGGCGGTAATATTTGACAACATTCCTGTCGAGTTGGCCTCTTCGTCTCCGTGGAACCTTCGTATACATTAATAACGAAATATAACCTAACCTAAACCAACCTATCGTCTCGGCGGTAATATTTGACATCATTCCTGGCGAGATGGCCTCTACGTCTCCGTGGGACCTTTATATACATCAATAACGTAATATAACCAAAACTAACCCAACCTAACATTTCGGCGGTAATATTTGACAACATTCCTGGCGAGTTGGCCTCTACGTCTCCGTGTAACCCTCATATACATCAATAACGTAATATAACGTAACCTAACCCAACCTATCATCTCGGCTGTAATATTTGACAACATTCCTGGCGAGTTGGCCTCTACGTCTCCGCTTTACCTTCATATACATCAATAACGTAATATAACCCAACCTAACCCGACCTATCACCTCGGCGGTAATATTTGACCACATTCCTGGCGAGTTGGATTCTACGTCTCCGTGGGACCTTTATATACATCAATAACATAATATAAACTAGGCTAACCCAACCTAACATCTCGGCGGTAATATTTGACAACATACCTGGCGAGTTGGCCTCTACGTCTCCGTGGAACCTTTATATACATCAATAACGTAATATAACCGAACCTAACCCAACGTAACATCTCGGCGGTAATATTTGACCACATTCCTGGCGAGTTGGCCTCTACGTCTCCGTGTAACCCTCATATACATCAATAACGTAATATAACGTAACCTAACCCAACCTAACATCTCGGCGTTAATATTTGACGACATTCCTGGCTTGTTGGCCTCTGCGTCTCCGTGGGACCTTTATATACATCAATAACATAATATAAGCTAGCCTAACCCAACCTAACATCTCGCCGGTAATATTTGACAACATTCCTGGCGAGTTGGCTTCTCCGTCTCCGTGGGACCTTTATATACATCAATAACGTAATATAACCAAAACTAACCCAACCTAACATGTCGGCGGTAATATTTGACAGTATTCCTGGCGAGTTGGCCTCTTCGTCTCCGTGTAACCCTCATATACATCAATAACGTAATATAACGTAACCTAACCCAACCTATCATCTCGGCGGTAATATTTGACAACATACGTGGCGAGTTGGCCTCTACGTCTCCGTGGGACCTTTATATACATCAATAATATAATATAAGCTAGGCTAACCCAACCTAACATCTCGGCGGTAATATTTGACAACATTCCTGGCGAGTTGGCTTCTACGTCTCTGTGGGACCTTTATATACATCAATAACGTAATATAAACTAACCTAAACCAACCTATCATCTCGGCGGTAATATTGGACAACATTCAAGGCGAGTTGACCTCTACGTCTCCGTTTGACCTTCATATACATCAATAACGTAATTTAACCTAACCTAACCCGACCTATCTCCTCGGCGGTAATATTTGACCACATTCCTGGCGAGTTGGCTTCTACGTCTCTGTGGGACCTTTATATACATCAATAACGTAATATAAACTAACCTAACCCAACCTAACATCTCGGCGGTAATATTGGACAACATACCTGGCGAGTTGGCCTCTATGTCTCCGTGGGACCTTTATATAATTCAATAACGAATTATAACCTATGCTAACCCAACCTATCATCTCGGCGGTAATATTTGACAACATTCCTGGCAAGTTGGCCTCTACGTCTCCGTGGAATCTTCGTATACATCAATAACGAAATATAACCTAACCTAACCCAACCTATCGTCTCGGCGGTAATATTTGACCACATTCCTGGCGAGTTGGCCTCTACGTCTCCGTGGGACCTTTATATACTTCAATAACGAAATATAACCTATGCTAACCCAACCTATCATCTCGCCGGTAATATTTGACAACATTCCTGGCGAGTTGGCCTCTACGTCTCCGTTTGACCTTCATATACATCAATAACGTAATATAACCTAACCTAACCCGACCTATCACCTCGGCGGTAATATTTGACCACATTCCTGGCGAGTTGGCTTCTACGTCTCTGTGGGACCCTTATATACATCAATAACGTAATATAAACTAACCTAACCCAACCTATCATCTCGGCGATAATATTGGGCAACCTTCCTGGCGAGTTGGCCTCTACGTCTCCGTTTGACCTTTATATACATCAATAACGTAATATAACCTAACCTACCCCAACCTAACAACTCGGCGGTAATATTTCACAACATACCTGGCGAGTTGGCCTCTACGTCTCCGTGGGACCTTTATATACTTCAATAACGAAATATAACCTATCCTAACCCAACCTATCATCTCGGCGGTAATATTTGACAACATTCCTGGCGAGTTGGCCTGTACGTCTCCGTGGAACCTTCGTATACATCAATAACGAAATATAACCTAACCTAAACCAACCAACCATCTCGGCGGTAATATTTGACTACATTCCTGGCGAGTTGGCATCTACGTCTCCGTGAAACCTTCGTATACATCAATAACGAAATATAACCTAACCTAAACCAACCTATCATATCGGCGGTAATATTTGACAACATACCTGGCGAGTTGGCCTCTACGTCTCCGTGGTACCTTTATATACTTCAATAACGAAATATAACCTATCCTAACCCAACCTATCATCTCGGCGGTAATATTTGACAACATTCCTGGCGAGTTGGCCTCTATGTCTCCGTGGAACCTTCGTATACATTAATAACGAAATATAACCTAACCTAAACCAACCTATCATCTCGGCGGTAATATTTGACATCATTCCTGGCGAGATGGCCTCTACGTCTCCGTGGAACCTTTATATACATCAATAACGTAATATAACCTAACCTAACCCAACGTAACATCTCGGCGGTAATATTTGACAACATTCCTGGCGAGTTGGCTTCTACGTCTCGGTGGGACCTTTATATACATCAATAACGTAATATAAACAAACCTAACCCAACCTAACATCTCGGCGTTAATATTTGACCACACTCCTGGCTTGTTGGCCTCTACGTCTCCGTGGGACCTTTATGTACATCAATAACGTAATATAACCTAACCTAACCCAACCTAACATCTCGGCGGTAATATTTGACAACATTCCTGGCGAGTTGGCCTCTACGTCTCCGTGGAACCTTCGTATACATCAATAACGAAATATAACCTAACCTAAACCAACCTATCATTCCGGCGGTAATATTTGACAACATACCTGGCGAGTTGGCCTCTACGTCTCCGTGGTACCTTTATATACTTCAATAACGAAATATAACCTATCCTAACCCAACCTATCATCTCGGCGGTAATATTTGACAACATTCCTGGCGAGTTGGCCTCTACGTCTCCGTGGAACCTTCGTATACATTAATAACGAAATATAACCTAACCTAAACCAACCTATCATCTCGGCGGTAATATTTGACATCATTCCTGGCGAGATGGCCTCTACGTCTCCGTGGAACCTTTATATACATCAATAACGTAATATAACCTAACCTAACCCAACGTAACATCTCGGCGGTAATATTTGACCACATTCCTGGCGAGTTGGCCTCTACGTCTCCGTGTAACCCTCATATACATCAATAACGTAATATAACGTAACCTAACCCAACCTAACATCTCGGCGTTAATATTTGACGACATTCCTGGCTTGTTGGCCTCTGCGTCTCCGTGGGACCTTTATATACATCAATAACATAATATAAGCTAGCCTAACCCAACCTAACATCTCGCCGGTAATATTTGACAACATTCCTGGCGATTTGGCTTCTCCGTCTCCGTGGGACCTTTATATACATCAATAACGTAATATAACCAAAACTAACCCAACCTAACATTTCGGCGGTAATATTTGACAACATTCCTGGCGAGTTGGCCTCTACGTCTCCGTGTAACCCTCATATACATCAATAACGTATTATAACGTAACCTAACCCAACCTATCATCTCGGCGGTAATATTTGACAACATTCCTGGCGAGTTGGCCTCTACGTCTCCGCTTGACCTTCATATACATCAATAACATAATATAACCTAACCTAACCCGACCTATCACCTCGGCGGTAATATTTGACCACATTCCTGGCGAGTTGGATTCTACGTCTCCGTGGGACCTTTATATACATCAATAACATAATATAAACTAGGCTAACCCAACCTAACATCTCGGCGGTAATATTTGACAACATACCTGGCGAGTTGGCCTCTACGTCTCCGTGGAACCTTTATATACATCAATAACGTAATATAACCGAACCTAACCCAACGTAACATCTCGGCGGTAATATTTGACCACATTCCTGGCGAGTTGGCCTCTACGTCTCCGTGTAACCCTCATATACATCAATAACGTAATATAACGTAACCTAACCCAACCTAACATCTCGGCGTTAATATTTGACGACATTCCTGGCTTGTTGGCCTCTGCGTCTCCGTGGGACCTTTATATACATCAATAACGTAATATAAACTAACCTAAACCAACCTATCATCTCGGCGGTAATATTGGACAACATTCAAGGCGAGTTGACCTCTACGTCTCCGTTTGACCTTCATATACATCAATAACGTAATTTAACCTATCCTAATCCGACCTATCACCTCGGCGGTAATATTTGACCACATTCCTGGCGAGTTGGCTTCCACGTCTCTGTGGGACCTTTATATACATCAATAACGTAATATAAACTAACCTAACCCAACCTAACATCTCGGCGGTAATATTGGACAACATACCTGGCGAGTTGGCCTCTATGTTTCCGTGGGACCTTTATATAATTCAATAACGAATTATAACCTATGCTAACCCAACCTATCATCTCGGCGGTAATATTTGACAACATTCCTGGCAAGTTGGCCTCTACGTCTCCGTGGAACCTTCGTATACATCAATAACGAAATATAACCTAACCTAACCCAACCTATCGTCTCGGCGGTAATATTTGACCACATTCCTGGCTAGTTGGCCTCTACGTCTCCGTGGGACCTTTATATACTTCAATAACGAAATATAACCTATGCTAACCCAACCTATCATCTCGCCGGTAATATTTGACAACATTCCTGGCGAGTTGGCCTCTACGTCTCCGTTTGACCTTCATATACATCAATAACGTTATATAGCCTAACCTAACCCGACCTATCACCTCGGCGGTAATATTTGACCACATTCCTGGCGAGTTGGCTTCTACGTCTCTGTGGGACCCTTATATACATCAATAACGTAATATAAACTAACCTAACCCAACCTATCATCTCGGCGGTAATATTGGGCAACCTTCCTGGCGAGTTGGCCTCTACGTCTCCGTTTGACCTTTATATACATCAATAACGTAATATAACCTAACCTAACCCAACCTAACATCTCGGCGGTAATATTTCACAACATACCTGGCGAGTTGGCCTCTACGTCTCCGTGGGACCCTTATATACTTCAATAACGTAATATAACCTATCCTAACCCAACCTATCATCTCGGCGGTAATATTTGACAACATTCCTGTCGAGTTGGCCTCTTCGTCTCCGTGGAACCTTCGTATACATTAATAACGAAATATAACCTAACCTAAACCAACCTATCGTCTCGGCGGTAATATTTGACATCATTCCTGGCGAGATGGCCTCTACGTCTCCGTGGGACCTTTATATACATCAATAACGTAATATAACCAAAACTAACCCAACCTAACATTTCGGCGGTAATATTTGACAACATTCCTGGCGAGTTGGCCTCTACGTCTCCGTGTAACCCTCATATACATCAATATCGTAATATAACGTAACCTAACCCAACCTATCATCTCGGCTGTAATATTTGACAACATTCCTGGCGAGTTGGCCTCTACGTCTCCGCTTTACCTTCATATACATCAATAACGTAATATAACCTAACCTAACCCGACCTATCACCTCGGCGGTAATATTTGACCACATTCCTGGCGAGTTGGATTCTACGTCTCCGTGGGACCTTTATATACATCAATAACATAATATAAACTAGGCTAACCCAACCTAACATCTCGGCGGTAATATTTGACAACATACCTGGCGAGTTGGCCTCTACGTCTCCGTGGAACCTTTATATACATCAATAACGTAATATAACCGAACCTAACCCAACGTAACATCTCGGCGGTAATATTTGACCACATTCCTGGCGAGTTGGCCTCTACGTCTCCGTGTAACCCTCATATACATCAATAACGTAATATAACGTAACCTAACCCAACCTAACATCTCGGCGTTAATATTTGACGACATTCCTGGCTTGTTGGCCTCTGCGTCTCCGTGGGACCTTTATATACATCAATAACATAATATAAGCTAGCCTAACCCAACCTAACATCTCGCCGGTAATATTTGACAACATTCCTGGCGAGTTGGCTCCTCCGTCTCCGTGGGACCTTTATATACATCAATAACGTAATATAACCAAAACTAACCCAACCTAACATTTCGGCGGTAATATTTGACAACATTCCTGGCGAGTTGGCCTCTACGTCTCCGTGTAACCCTCATATACATCAATAACGTATTATAACGTAACCTAACCCAACCTATCATCTCGGCGGTAATATTTGACAACATTCCTGGCGAGTTGGCCTCTACGTCTCCGCTTGACCTTCATATACATCAATAACATAATATAACCTAACCTAACCCGACCTATCACCTCGGCGGTAATATTTGACCACATTCCTGGCGAGTTGGATTCTACGTCTCCGTGGGACCTTTATATACATCAATAACATAATATAAACTAGGCTAACCCAACCTAACATCTCGGCGGTAATATTTGACAACATACCTGGCGAGTTGGCCTCTACGTCTCCGTGGAACCTTTATATACATCAATAACGTAATATAACCGAACCTAACCCAACGTAACATCTCGGCGGTAATATTTGACCACATTCCTGGCGAGTTGGCCTCTACGTCTCCGTGTAACCCTCATATACATCAATAACGTAATATAACGTAACCTAACCCAACCTAACATCTCGGCGTTAATATTTGACGACATTCCTGGCTTGTTGGCCTCTGCGTCTCCGTGGGACCTTTATATACATCAATAACGTAATATAAACTAACCTAAACCAACCTATCATCTCGGCGGTAATATTGGACAACATTCAAGGCGAGTTGACCTCTACGTCTCCGTTTGACCTTCATATACATCAATAACGTAATTTAACCTATCCTAATCCGACCTATCACCTCGGCGGTAATATTTGACCACATTCCTGGCGAGTTGGCTTCCACGTCTCTGTGGGACCTTTATATACATCAATAACGTAATATAAACTAACCTAACCCAACCTAACATCTCGGCGGTAATATTGGACAACATACCTGGCGAGTTGGCCTCTATGTTTCCGTGGGACCTTTATATAATTCAATAACGAATTATAACCTATGCTAACCCAACCTATCATCTCGGCGGTAATATTTGACAACATTCCTGGCAAGTTGGCCTCTACGTCTCCGTGGAACCTTCGTATACATCAATAACGAAATATAACCTAACCTAACCCAACCTATCGTCTCGGCGGTAATATTTGACCACATTCCTGGCGAGTTGGCTTCTACGTCTCTGTGGGACCCTTATATACATCAATAACGTAATATAAACTAACCTAACCCAACCTATCATCTCGGCGGTAATATTGGGCAACCTTCCTGGCGAGTTGGCCTCTACGTCTCCGTTTGACCTTTATATACATCAATAACGTAATATAACCTAACCTAACCCAACCTAACATCTCGGCGGTAATATTTCACAACATACCTGGCGAGTTGGCCTCTACGTCTCCGTGGGACCCTTATATACTTCAATAACGTAATATAACCTATCCTAACCCAACCTATCATCTCGGCGGTAATATTTGACAACATTCCTGTCGAGTTGGCCTCTTCGTCTCCGTGGAACCTTCGTATACATTAATAACGAAATATAACCTAACCTAAACCAACCTATCGTCTCGGCGGTAATATTTGACATCATTCCTGGCGAGATGGCCTCTACGTCTCCGTGGGACCTTTATATACATCAATAACGTAATATAACCAAAACTAACCCAACCTAACATTTCGGCGGTAATATTTGACAACATTCCTGGCGAGTTGGCCTCTACGTCTCCGTGTAACCCTCATATACATCAATAACGTAATATAACGTAACCTAACCCAACCTATCATCTCGGCTGTAATATTTGACAACATTCCTGGCGAGTTGGCCTCTACGTCTCCGCTTTACCTTCATATACATCAATAACGTAATATAACCTAACCTAACCCGACCTATCACCTCGGCGGTAATATTTGACCACATTCCTGGCGAGTTGGATTCTACGTCTCCGTGGGACCTTTATATACATCAATAACATAATATAAACTAGGCTAACCCAACCTAACATCTCGGCGGTAATATTTGACAACATACCTGGCGAGTTGGCCTCTACGTCTCCGTGGAACCTTTATATACATCAATAACGTAATATAACCGAACCTAACCCAACGTAACATCTCGGCGGTAATATTTGACCACATTCCTGGCGAGTTGGCCTCTACGTCTCCGTGTAACCCTCATATACATCAATAACGTAATATAACGTAACCTAACCCAACCTAACATCTCGGCGTTAATATTTGACGTCATTCCTGGCTTGTTGGCCTCTGCGTCTCCGTGGGACCTTTATATACATCAATAACATAATATAAGCTAGCCTAACCCAACCTAACATCTCGCCGGTAATATTTGACAACATTCCTGGCGAGTTGGCTTCTCCGTCTCCGTGGGACCTTTATATACATCAATAACGTAATATAACCAAAACTAACCCAACCTAACATGTCGGCGGTAAGATTTGACAGTATTCCTGGCGAGTTGGCCTCTTCGTCTCCGTGTAACCCTCATATACATCAATAACGTAATATAACGTAACCTAACCCAACCTATCATCTCGGCGGTAATATTTGACAACATACGTGGCGAGTTGGCCTCTACGTCTCCGTGGGACCTTTATATACATCAATAACATAATATAAGCTAGCCTAACCCAACCTAACATCTCGCCGGTAATATTTGACAACATTCCTGGCAAGTTGGCCTCTACGTCTCCGTGGAATCTTCGTATACATCAATAACGAAATATAACCTAACCTAACCCAACCTATCGTCTCGGCGGTAATATTTGACCACATTCCTGGCGAGTTGGCCTCTACGTCTCCGTGGGACCTTTATATACTTCAATAACGAAATATAACCTATGCTAACCCAACCTATCATCTCGCCGGTAATATTTGACAACATTCCTGGCGAGTTGGCCTCTACGTCTCCGTTTGACCTTCATATACATCAATAACGTAATATAACCTAACCTAACCCGACCTATCACCTCGGCGGTAATATTTGACCACATTCCTGGCGAGTTGGCTTCTACGTCTCTGTGGGACCCTTATATACATCAATAACGTAATATAAACTAACCTAACCCAACCTATCATCTCGGCGATAATATTGGGCAACCTTCCTGGCGAGTTGGCCTCTACGTCTCCGTTTGACCTTTATATACATCAATAACGTAATATAACCTAACCTACCCCAACCTAACAACTCGGCGGTAATATTTCACAACATACCTGGCGAGTTGGCCTCTACGTCTCCGTGGGACCTTTATATACTTCAATAACGAAATATAACCTATCCTAACCCAACCTATCATCTCGGCGGTAATATTTGACAACATTCCTGGCGAGTTGGCCTGTACGTCTCCGTGGAACCTTCGTATACATCAATAACGAAATATAACCTAACCTAAACCAACCAACCATCTCGGCGGTAATATTTGACTACATTCCTGGCGAGTTGGCATCTACGTCTCCGTGAAACCTTCGTATACATCAATAACGAAATATAACCTAACCTAAACCAACCTATCATATCGGCGGTAATATTTGACAACATACCTGGCGAGTTGGCCTCTACGTCTCCGTGGTACCTTTATATACTTCAATAACGAAATATAACCTATCCTAACCCAACCTATCATCTCGGCGGTAATATTTGACAACATTCCTGGCGAGTTGGCCTCTATGTCTCCGTGGAACCTTCGTATACATTAATAACGAAATATAACCTAACCTAAACCAACCTATCATCTCGGCGGTAATATTTGACATCATTCCTGGCGAGATGGCCTCTACGTCTCCGTGGAACCTTTATATACATCAATAACGTAATATAACCTAACCTAACCCAACGTAACATCTCGGCGGTAATATTTGACAACATTCCTGGCGAGTTGGCTTCTACGTCTCGGTGGGACCTTTATATACATCAATAACGTAATATAAACAAACCTAACCCAACCTAACATCTCGGCGTTAATATTTGACCACACTCCTGGCTTGTTGGCCTCTACGTCTCCGTGGGACCTTTATGTACATCAATAACGTAATATAACCTAACCTAACCCAACCTAACATCTCGGCGGTAATATTTGACAACATTCCTAGCGAGTTGGCCTCTACGTCTCCGTGGAACCTTCGTATACATCAATAACGAAATATAACCTAACCTAAACCAACCTATCATTCCGGCGGTAATATTTGACAACATACCTGGCGAGTTGGCCTCTACGTCTCCGTGGTTCCTTTATATACTTCAATAACGAAATATAACCTATCCTAACCCAACCTATCATCTCGGCGGTAATATTTGACAACATTCCTGGCGAGTTGGCCTCTACGTCTCCGTGGAACCTTCGTATACATTAATAACGAAATATAACCTAACCTAAACCAACCTATCATCTCGGCGGTAATATTTGACATCATTCCTGGCGAGATGGCCTCTACGTCTCCGTGGAACCTTTATATACATCAATAACGTAATATAACCTAACCTAACCCAACGTAACATCTCGGCGGTAATATTTGACCACATTCCTGGCGAGTTGGCCTCTACGTCTCCGTGTAACCCTCATATACATCAATAACGTAATATAACGTAACCTAACCCAACCTAACATCTCGGCGTTAATATTTGACGACATTCCTGGCTTGTTGGCCTCTACGTCTCCGTGGGACCTTTATATACATCAATAACATAATATAAGCTAGCCTAACCCAACCTAACAAATCGCCGGTAATATTTGACAACATTCCCGGCGAGTTGGCTTCTCCGTCTCCGTGGGACCTTTATATACATCAATAACGTAATATAACCAAAACTAACCCAACCTAACATTTCGGCGGTGATATTTGACAACATTCCTGGCGAGTTGGCCTCTACGTCTCCGTGTAACCCTCATATACATCAATAACGTAATATAACGTAACCTAACCCAACCTATCATCTCGGCGGTAATATTTGACAACATTCCTGGCGAGTTGGCCTCTACGTCTCCGTTTGACCTTCATATACATCAATAACGTAATATAACCTAACCTAACCCGACCTATCACCTCGGCGGTAATATTTGACCACATTCCTGGCGAGTTGGATTCTACGTCTCCGTGGGACCTTTATATACATCAATAACATAATATAAGCTAGGCTAACCCAACCTAACATTTCGGCGGTAATATTTGACAACATACCTGGCGAGTTGGCCTCTACGTCTCCGTGGAACCTTTATATACATCAATAACGTAATATAACCGAACCTAACCCAACGTAACATCTCGGCGGTAATATTTGACCACATTCCTGGCGAGTTGGCCTCTACGTCTCCGTGTAACCCTCATATACATCAATAACGTAATATAACCTAACCTAACCCAACCTAACATCTCGGCGTTAATATTTGACCACATTCCTGGCTAGTTGGCCTCTGCGTCTCCGTGGGACCTTTATATACTTCAATAACGAAATATAACCTATGCTAACCCAACCTATCATCTCGCCGGTAATATTTGACAACATTCCTGGCGAGTTGGCCTCTACGTCTCCGTTTGACCTTCATATACATCAATAACGTTATATAGCCTAACCTAACCCGACCTATCACCTCGGCGGTAATATTTGACCACATTCCTGGCGAGTTGGCTTCTACGTCTCTGTGGGACCCTTATATACATCAATAACGTAATATAAACTAACCTAACCCAACCTATCATCTCGGCGGTAATATTGGGCAACCTTCCTGGCGAGTTGGCCTCTACGTCTCCGTTTGACCTTTATATACATCAATAACGTAATATAACCTAACCTAACCCAACCTAACATCTCGGCGGTAATATTTCACAACATACCTGGCGAGTTGGCCTCTACGTCTCCGTGGAACCTTCGTATACATTAATAACGAAATATAACCTAACCTAAACCAACCTATCATCTCGGCGGTAATATTTGACAACATTCCTGGCGAGTTGGCCTCTACGTCTCCGCTTGACCTTCATATACATCAATAACGTAATATAACCTAACCTAACCCGACCTATCACCTCGGCGGTAATATTTGACCACATTCCTGGCGAGTTGGCTTCTACGTCTCTGTGGGACCCTTATATACATCAATAACGTAATATAAACTAACCTAACCCAACCTATCATCTCGGCGATAATATTGGGCAACCTTCCTGGCGAGTTGGCCTCTACGTCTCCGTTTGACCTTTATATACATCAATAACGTAATATAACCTAACCTAACCCAACCTAACAACTCGGCGGTAATATTTCACAACATACCTGGCGAGTTGGCCTCTACGTCTCCGTGGGACCTTTATATACATCAATAACGAAATATAACCTAACCTAACCCAACCTATCGTCTCGGCGGTAATATTTGACCACATTCCTGGCGAGTTGGCCTCTACGTCTCCGTGGGACCTTTATATACTTCAATAACGAAATATAACCTATGCTAACCCAACCTATCATCTCGCCGGTAATATTTGACAACATTCCTGGCGAGTTGGCCTCTACGTCTCCGTTTGACCTTCATATACATCAATAACGTAATATAACCTAACCTAACCCGACCTATCACCTCGGCGGTAATATTTGACCACATTCCTGGCGAGTTGGCTTCTACGTCTCTGTGGGACCCTTATATACATCAATAACGTAATATAAACTAACCTAACCCAACCTATCATCTCGGCGATAATATTGGGCAACCTTCCTGGCGAGTTGGCCTCTACGTCTCCGTTTGACCTTTATATACATCAATAACGTAATATAACCTAACCTACCCCAACCTAACAACTCGGCGGTAATATTTCACAACATACCTGGCGAGTTGGCCTCTACGTCTCCGTGGGACCTTTATATACTTCAATAACGAAATATAACCTATCCTAACCCAACCTATCATCTCGGCGGTAATATTTGACAACATTCCTGGCGAGTTGGCCTGTACGTCTCCGTGGAACCTTCGTATACATCAATAACGAAATATAACCTAACCTAAACCAACCAACCATCTCGGCGGTAATATTTGACTACATTCCTGGCGAGTTGGCATCTACGTCTCCGTGAAACCTTCGTATACATCAATAACGAAATATAACCTAACCTAAACCAACCTATCATATCGGCGGTAATATTTGACAACATACCTGGCGAGTTGGCCTCTACGTCTCCGTGGTACCTTTATATACTTCAATAACGAAATATAACCTATCCTAACCCAACCTATCATCTCGGCGGTAATATTTGACAACATTCCTGGCGAGTTGGCCTCTATGTCTCCGTGGAACCTTCGTATACATTAATAACGAAATATAACCTAACCTAAACCAACCTATCATCTCGGCGGTAATATTTGACATCATTCCTGGCGAGATGGCCTCTACGTCTCCGTGGAACCTTTATATACATCAATAACGTAATATAACCTAACCTAACCCAACGTAACATCTCGGCGGTAATATTTGACAACATTCCTGGCGAGTTGGCTTCTACGTCTCGGTGGGACCTTTATATACATCAATAACGTAATATAAACAAACCTAACCCAACCTAACATCTCGGCGTTAATATTTGACCACACTCCTGGCTTGTTGGCCTCTACGTCTCCGTGGGACCTTTATGTACATCAATAACGTAATATAACCTAACCTAACCCAACCTAACATCTCGGCGGTAATATTTGACAACATTCCTAGCGAGTTGGCCTCTACGTCTCCGTGGAACCTTCGTATACATCAATAACGAAATATAACCTAACCTAAACCAACCTATCATTCCGGCGGTAATATTTGACAACATACCTGGCGAGTTGGCCTCTACGTCTCCGTGGTTCCTTTATATACTTCAATAACGAAATATAACCTATCCTAACCCAACCTATCATCTCGGCGGTAATATTTGACAACATTCCTGGCGAGTTGGCCTCTACGTCTCCGTGGAACCTTCGTATACATTAATAACGAAATATAACCTAACCTAAACCAACCTATCATCTCGGCGGTAATATTTGACATCATTCCTGGCGAGATGGCCTCTACGTCTCCGTGGAACCTTTATATACATCAATAACGTAATATAACCTAACCTAACCCAACGTAACATCTCGGCGGTAATATTTGACCACATTCCTGGCGAGTTGGCCTCTACGTCTCCGTGTAACCCTCATATACATCAATAACGTAATATAACGTAACCTAACCCAACCTAACATCTCGGCGTTAATATTTGACGACATTCCTGGCTTGTTGGCCTCTACGTCTCCGTGGGACCTTTATATACATCAATAACATAATATAAGCTAGCCTAACCCAACCTAACAAATCGCCGGTAATATTTGACAACATTCCCGGCGAGTTGGCTTCTCCGTCTCCGTGGGACCTTTATATACATCAATAACGTAATATAACCAAAACTAACCCAACCTAACATTTCGGCGGTGATATTTGACAACATTCCTGGCGAGTTGGCCTCTACGTCTCCGTGTAACCCTCATATACATCAATAACGTAATATAACGTAACCTAACCCAACCTATCATCTCGGCGGTAATATTTGACAACATTCCTGGCGAGTTGGCCTCTACGTCTCCGTTTGACCTTCATATACATCAATAACGTAATATAACCTAACCTAACCCGACCTATCACCTCGGCGGTAATATTTGACCACATTCCTGGCGAGTTGGATTCTACGTCTCCGTGGGACCTTTATATACATCAATAACATAATATAAGCTAGGCTAACCCAACCTAACATTTCGGCGGTAATATTTGACAACATACCTGGCGAGTTGGCCTCTACGTCTCCGTGGAACCTTTATATACATCAATAACGTAATATAACCGAACCTAACCCAACGTAACATCTCGGCGGTAATATTTGACCACATTCCTGGCGAGTTGGCCTCTACGTCTCCGTGTAACCCTCATATACATCAATAACGTAATATAACCTAACCTAACCCAACCTAACATCTCGGCGTTAATATTTGACCACATTCCTGGCTAGTTGGCCTCTGCGTCTCCGTGGGACCTTTATATACTTCAATAACGAAATATAACCTATGCTAACCCAACCTATCATCTCGCCGGTAATATTTGACAACATTCCTGGCGAGTTGGCCTCTACGTCTCCGTTTGACCTTCATATACATCAATAACGTTATATAGCCTAACCTAACCCGACCTATCACCTCGGCGGTAATATTTGACCACATTCCTGGCGAGTTGGCTTCTACGTCTCTGTGGGACCCTTATATACATCAATAACGTAATATAAACTAACCTAACCCAACCTATCATCTCGGCGGTAATATTGGGCAACCTTCCTGGCGAGTTGGCCTCTACGTCTCCGTTTGACCTTTATATACATCAATAACGTAATATAACCTAACCTAACCCAACCTAACATCTCGGCGGTAATATTTCACAACATACCTGGCGAGTTGGCCTCTACGTCTCCGTGGAACCTTCGTATACATTAATAACGAAATATAACCTAACCTAAACCAACCTATCATCTCGGCGGTAATATTTGACAACATTCCTGGCGAGTTGGCCTCTACGTCTCCGCTTGACCTTCATATACATCAATAACGTAATATAACCTAACCTAACCCGACCTATCACCTCGGCGGTAATATTTGACCACATTCCTGGCGAGTTGGCTTCTACGTCTCTGTGGGACCCTTATATACATCAATAACGTAATATAAACTAACCTAACCCAACCTATCATCTCGGCGATAATATTGGGCAACCTTCCTGGCGAGTTGGCCTCTACGTCTCCGTTTGACCTTTATATACATCAATAACGTAATATAACCTAACCTAACCCAACCTAACAACTCGGCGGTAATATTTCACAACATACCTGGCGAGTTGGCCTCTACGTCTCCGTGGGACCTTTATATACTTCAATAACGAAATATAACCTATCCTAACCCAACCTATCATCTCGGCGGTAATATTTGACAACATTCCTGGCGAGTTGGCCTGTACGTCTCGGTGGGACCTTTATATACATCAATAACGTAATATAAACAAACCTAACCCAACCTAACATCTCGGCGTTAATATTTGACCACACTCCTGGCTTGTTGGCCTCTACGTCTCCGTGGGACCTTTATGTACATCAATAACGTAATATAACCTAACCTAACCCAACCTAACATCTCGGCGGTAATATTTGACAACATTCCTGGCGAGTTGGCCTCTACGTCTCCGTGGAACCTTCGTATACATCAATAACGAAATATAACCTAACCTAAACCAACCTATCATTCCGGCGGTAATATTTGACAACATACCTGGCGAGTTGGCCTCTACGTCTCCGTGGTACCTTTATATACTTCAATAACGAATTATAACCTATGCTAACCCAACCTATCATCTCGGCGGTAATATTTGACAACATTCCTGGCAAGTTGGCCTCTACGTCTCCGTGGAATCGTCGTATACATCAATAACGAAATATAACCTAACCTAACCCAACCTATCGTCTCGGCGGTAATATTTGACCACATTCCTGGCGAGTTGGCCTCTACGTCTCCGTGGGACCTTTATATACTTCAATAACGAAATATAACCTATGCTAACCCAACCTATCATCTCGCCGGTAATATTTGACAACATTCCTGGCGAGTTGGCCTCTACGTCTCCGTTTGACCTTCATATACATCAATAACGTAATATAACCTAACCTAACCCGACCTATCACCTCGGCGGTAATATTTGACCACATTCCTGGCTTGTTGGCCTCTACGTCTCCGTGGGACCTTTACATACATCAATAACGTAATATAACCTAACCTAACCCAACCTAACATCTCGGCGGTTATATTTGACAACATTCCTGGCGAGTTGGCCTCTACGTCTCCGTGGAACCTTCGTATACATCAATAACGAAATATAAGCTAAGCTAAACCAACCTATCATATCGGCGGTAATATTTGACAACATACCTGGCGAGTTGGCCTCTACGTCTCCGTGGTACCTTTATATACTTCAATAACGAAATATAACCTATCCTAACCCAACCTATCATCTCGGCGGTAATATTTGACAACATTCCTGGCGAGTTGGCCTCTACGTCTCCGTGGAATCTTCGTATACATTAATAACGAAATATAACCTAACCTAAACCAACCTATCATCTCGGCGGTAATATTTGACATCATTCCTGGCGAGATGGCCTCTACGTCTCCGTGGAACCTTTATATACATCAATAACGTAATATAACGTAACCTAACCCAACCTAACATCTCGGCGTTAATATTTGACGACATTCCTGGCTTGTTGGCCTCTGCGTCTCCGTGGGACCTTTATATACATCAATAACATAATATAAGCTAGCCTAACCCAACCTAACATCTCGCCGGTAATATTTGACAACATTCCTGGCGAGTTGGCTTCTCCGTCTCCGTGGGACCTTTATATACATCAATAACGTAATATAACCAAAACTAACCCAACCTAACATGTCGGCGGTAATATTTGACAGTATTCCTGGCGAGTTGGCCTCTTCGTCTCCGTGTAACCCTCATATACATCAATAACGTAATATAACGTAACCTAACCCAACCTATCATCTCGGCGGTAATATTTGACAACATACGTGGCGAGTTGGCCTCTACGTCTCCGTGGGACCTTTATATACATCAATAATATAATATAAGCTAGGCTAACCCAACCTAACATCTCGGCGGTAATATTTGACAACATTCCTGGCGAGTTGGCTTCTACGTCTCTGTGGGACCTTTATATACATCAATAACGTAATATAAACTAACCTAAACCAACCTATCATCTCGGCGGTAATATTGGACAACATTCAAGGCGAGTTGACCTCTACGTCTCCGTTTGACCTTCATATACATCAATAACGTAATTTAACCTAACCTAACCCGACCTATCTCCTCGGCGGTAATATTTGACCACATTCCTGGCGAGTTGGCTTCTACGTCTCTGTGGGACCTTTATATACATCAATAACGTAATATAAACTAACCTAACCCAACCTAACATCTCGGCGGTAATATTGGACAACATACCTGGCGAGTTGGCCTCTATGTCTCCGTGGGACCTTTATATAATTCAATAACGAATTATAACCTATGCTAACCCAACCTATCATCTCGGCGGTAATATTTGACAACATTCCTGGCAAGTTGGCCTCTACGTCTCCGTGGAATCTTCGTATACATCAATAACGAAATATAACCTAACCTAACCCAACCTATCGTCTCGGCGGTAATATTTGACAACATTCCTGGCGAGTTGGCCTCTATGTCTCCGTGGAACCTTCGTATACATTAATAACGAAATATAACCTAACCTAAACCAACCTATCATCTCGGCGGTAATATTTGACATCATTCCTGGCGAGATGGCCTCTACGTCTCCGTGGAACCTTTATATACATCAATAACGTAATATAACCTAACCTAACCCAACGTAACATCTCGGCGGTAATATTTGACAACATTCCTGGCGAGTTGGCTTCTACGTCTCGGTGGGACCTTTATATACATCAATAACGTAATATAAACAAACCTAACCCAACCTAACATCTCGGCGTTAATATTTGACCACACTCCTGGCTTGTTGGCCTCTACGTCTCCGTGGGACCTTTATGTACATCAATAACGTAATATAACCTAACCTAACCCAACCTAACATCTCGGCGGTAATATTTGACAACATTCCTGGCGAGTTGGCCTCTACGTCTCCGTGGAACCTTCGTATACATCAATAACGAAATATAACCTAACCTAAACCAACCTATCATTCCGGCGGTAATATTTGACAACATACCTGGCGAGTTGGCCTCTACGTCTCCGTGGTACCTTTATATACTTCAATAACGAAATATAACCTATCCTAACCCAACCTATCATCTCGGCGGTAATATTTGACAACATTCCTGGCGAGTTGGCCTCTACGTCTCCGTGGAACCTTCGTATACATTAATAACGAAATATAACCTAACCTAAACCAACCTATCATCTCGGCGGTAATATTTGACATCATTCCTGGCGAGATGGCCTCTACGTCTCCGTGGAACCTTTATATACATCAATAACGTAATATAACCTAACCTAACCCAACGTAACATCTCGGCGGTAATATTTGACCACATTCCTGGCGAGTTGGCCTCTACGTCTCCGTGTAACCCTCATATACATCAATAACGTAATATAACGTAACCTAACCCAACCTAACATCTCGGCGTTAATATTTGACGACATTCCTGGCTTGTTGGCCTCTACGTCTCCGTGGGACCTTTATATACATCAATAACATAATATAAGCTAGCCTAACCCAACCTAACAAATCGCCGGTAATATTTGACAACATTCCCGGCGAGTTGGCTTCTCCGTCTCCGTGGGACCTTTATATACATCAATAACGTAATATAACCAAAACTAACCCAACCTAACATTTCGGCGGTGATATTTGACAACATTCCTGGCGAGTTGGCTTCTACGTCTCTGTGGGACCCTTATATACATCAATAACGTAATATAAACTAACCTAACCCAACCTATCATCTCGGCGGTAATATTGGGCAACCTTCCTGGCGAGTTGGCCTCTACGTCTCCGTTTGACCTTTATATACATCAATAACGTAATATAACCTAACCTAACCCAACCTAACATCTCGGCGGTAATATTTCACAACATACCTGGCGAGTTGGCCTCTACGTCTCCGTGGAACCTTCGTATACATTAATAACGAAATATAACCTAACCTAAACCAACCTATCATCTCGGCGGTAATATTTGACAACATTCCTGGCGAGTTGGCCTCTACGTCTCCGCTTGACCTTCATATACATCAATAACGTAATATAACCTAACCTAACCCGACCTATCACGTCGGCGGTAATATTTGACCACATTCCTGGCGAGTTGGCTTCTACGTCTCTGTGGGACCCTTATATACATCAATAACGTAATATAAACTAACCTAACCCAACCTATCATCTCGGCGATAATATTGGGCAACCTTCCTGGCGAGTTGGCCTCTACGTCTCCGTTTGACCTTTATATACATCAATAACGTAATATAACCTAACCTATCCCAACCTAACAACTCGGCGGTAATATTTCACAACATACCTGGCGAGTTGGCCTCTACGTCTCCGTGGGACCTTTATATACTTCAATAACGAAATATAACCTATCCTAACCCAACCTATCATCTCGGCGGTAATATTTGACAACATTCCTGGCGAGTTGGCCTGTACGTCTCCGTGGAACCTTCGTATACATCAATAACGAAATATAACCTAACCTAAACCAACCAACCATCTCGGGGGTAATATTTGACTACATTCCTGGCGAGTTGGCATCTACGTCTCCGTGAAACCTTCGTATACATCAATAACGAAATATAACCTAACCTAAACCAACCTATCATATCGGCGGTAATATTTGACAACATACCTGGCGAGTTGGCCTCTACGTCTCCGTGGTACCTTTATATACTTCAATAACGAAATATAACCTATCCTAACCCAAACTATCATCTCGGCGGTAATATTTGACAACATTCCTGGCGAGTTGGCCTCTATGTCTCCGTGGAACCTTCGTATACATTAATAACGAAATATAACCTAACCTAAACCAACCTATCATCTCGGCGGTAATATTTGACATCATTCCTGGCGAGATGGCCTCTACGTCTCCATGGAACCTTTATATACATCAATAACGTAATATAACCTAACCTAACCCAACGTAACATCTCGGCGGTAATATTTGACAACATTCCTGGCGAGTTGGCTTCTACGTCTCGGTGGGACCTTTATATACATCAATAACGTAATATAAACAAACCTAACCCAACCTAACATCTCGGCGTTAATATTTGACCACACTCCTGGCTTGTTGGCCTCTACGTCTCCGTGGGACCTTTATGTACATCAATAACGTAATATAACCTAACCTAACCCAACCTAACATCTCGGCGGTAATATTTGACAACATTCCTGGCGAGTTGGCCTCTACGTCTCCGTGGAACCTTCGTATACATCAATAACGAAATATAACCTAACCTAAACCAACCTATCATTCCGGCGGTAATATTTGACAACATACCTGGCGAGTTGGCCTCTACGTCTCCGTGGTACCTTTATATACTTCAATAACGAATTATAACCTATGCTAACCCAACCTATCATCTCGGCGGTAATATTTGACAACATTCCTGGCAAGTTGGCCTCTACGTCTCCGTGGAATCGTCGTATACATCAATAACGAAATATAACCTAACCTAACCCAACCTATCGTCTCGGCGGTAATATTTGACCACATTCCTGGCGAGTTGGCCTCTACGTCTCCGTGGGACCTTTATATACTTCAATAACGAAATATAACCTATGCTAACCCAACCTATCATCTCGCCGGTAATATTTGACAACATTCCTGGCGAGTTGGCCTCTACGTCTCCGTTTGACCTTCATATACATCAATAACGTAATATAACCTAACCTAACCCGACCTATCACCTCGGCGGTAATATTTGACCACATTCCTGGCTTGTTGGCCTCTACGTCTCCGTGGGACCTTTACATACATCAATAACGTAATATAACCTAACCTAACCCAACCTAACATCTCGGCGGTAATATTTGACAACATTCCTGGCGAGTTGGCCTCTACGTCTCCGTGGAACCTTCGTATACATCAATAACGAAATATAAGCTAAGCTAAACCAACCTATCATATCGGCGGTAATATTTGACAACATACCTGGCGAGTTGGCCTCTACGTCTCCGTGGTACCTTTATATACTTCAATAACGAAATATAACCTATCCTAACCCAACCTATCATCTCGGCGGTAATATTTGACAACATTCCTGGCGAGTTGGCCTCTACGTCTCCGTGGAACCTTCGTATACATTAATAACGAAATATAACCTAACCTAAACCAACCTATCATCTCGGCGGTAATATTTGACATCATTCCTGGCGAGATGGCCTCTACGTCTCCGTGGAACCTTTATATACATCAATAACGTAATATAACCTAACCTAACCCAACGTAACATCTCGGCGGTAATATTTGACCACATTCCTGGCGAGTTGGCCTCTACGTCTCCGTGTAACCCTCATATACATCAATAACGTAATATAACGTAACCTAACCCAACCTAACATCTCGGCGTTAATATTTGACGACATTCCTGGCTTGTTGGCCTCTACGTCTCCGTGGGACCTTTATATACATCAATAACATAATATAAGCTAGCCTAACCCAACCTAACAAATCGCCGGTAATATTTGACAACATTCCCGGCGAGTTGGCTTCTCCGTCTCCGTGGGACCTTTATATACATCAATAACGTAATATAACCAAAACTAACCCAACCTAACATTTCGGCGGTGATATTTGACAACATTCCTGGCGAGTTGGCCTCTACGTCTCCGTGTAACCCTCATATACATCAATAACGTAATATAACGTAACCTAACCCATCCTAACATCTCGGCGTTAATATTTGACGACATTCCTGGCTTGTTGGCCTCTGCGTCTCCGTGGGACCTTTATATACATCAATAACATAATATAAGCTAGCCTAACCCAACCTAACATCTCGCCGGTAATATTTGACAACATTCCTGGCGAGTTGGCTTCTACGTCCCTGTGGGACCTTTATATACATCAATAATGTAATATAACCGAACCTAACCCAACGTAACATCTCGGCGGTAATATTTGACCACATTCCTGGCTTGTTGGCCTCTGCGTCTCCGTGGGACCTTTATATACATCAATAATATAATATAAGCTAGGCTAACCCAACCTAACATCTCGGCGGTAATATTTGACAACATTCCTGGCGAGTTGGCTTCTACGTCTCTGTGGGACCTTTATATACATCAATAACGTAATATAAACTAACCTAAACCAACCTATCATCTCGGCGGTAATATTGGACAACATTCAAGGCGAGTTGACCTCTACGTCTCCGTTTGACCTTCATATACATCAATAACGTAATTTAACCTATCCTAATCCGACCTATCACTTCGGCGGTAATATTTGACCACATTCCTGGCGAGTTGGCTTCCACGTCTCTGTGGGACCTTTATATACATCAATAACGTAATATATACTAACCTAACCCAACCTAACATCTCGGCGGTAATATTGGACAACATACCTGGCGAGTTGGCCTCTATGTCTCCGTGGGACCTTTATATAATTCAATAACGAATTATAACCTATGCTAACCCAACCTATCATCTCGGCGGTAATATTTGACAACATTCCTGGCAAGTTGGCCTCTACGTCTCCGTGGAACCTTCGTATACATCAATAACGAAATATAACCTAACCTAACCCAACCTATCGTCTCGGCGGTAATATTTGACCACATTCCTGGCTAGTTGGCCTCTGCGTCTCCGTGGGACCTTTATATACTTCAATAACGAAATATAACCTATGCTAACCCAACCTATCATCTCGCCGGTAATATTTGACAACATTCCTGGCGAGTTGGCCTCTACGTCTCCGTTTGACCTTCATATACATCAATAACGTTATATAGCCTAACCTAACCCGACCTATCACCTCGGCGGTAATATTTGACCACATTCCTGGCGAGTTGGCTTCTACGTCTCTGTGGGACCCTTATATACATCAATAACGTAATATAAACTAACCTAACCCAACCTATCATCTCGGCGGTAATATTGGGCAACCTTCCTGGCGAGTTGGCCTCTACGTCTCCGTTTGACCTTTATATACATCAATAACGTAATATAACCTAACCTAACCCAACCTAACATCTCGGCGGTAATATTTCACAACATACCTGGCGAGTTGGCCTCTACGTCTCCGTGGAACCTTCGTATACATTAATAACGAAATATAACCTAACCTAAACCAACCTAACATCTCGGCGTTAATATTTGACGACATTCCTGGCTTGTTGGCCTCTGCGTCTCCGTGGGACCTTTATATACATCAATAACATAATATAAGCTAGCCTAACCCAACCTAACATCTCGCCGGTAATATTTGACAACATTCCTGGCGAGTTGGCCTCTACGTCTCCGTGTAACCCTCATATACATCAATAACGTAATATAACGTAACCTAACCCAACCTATCATCTCGGCGGTAATATTTGACAACATTCCTGGCGAGTTGGCCTCTACGTCTCCGTTTGACCTTCATATACATCAATAACGTAATATAACCTAACCTAACCCGACCTATCACCTCGGCGGTAATATTTGACCACATTCCTGGCGAGTTGGATTCTACGTCTCCGTGGGACCTTTATATACATCAATAACATAATATAAGCTAGGCTAACCCAACCTAACATTTCGGCGGTAATATTTGACAACATACCTGGCGAGTTGGCCTCTACGTCTCCGTGGAACCTTTATATACATCAATAACGTAATATAACCGAACCTAACCCAACGTAACATCTCGGCGGTAATATTTGACCACATTCCTGGCGAGTTGGCCTCTACGTCTCCGTGTAACCCTCATATACATCAATAACGTAATATAACGTAACCTAACCCAACCTAACATCTCGGCGTTAATATTTGACGACATTCCTGGCTTGTTGGCCTCTGCGTCTCCGTGGGACCTTTATATACATCAATAACATAATATAAGCTAGCCTAACCCAACCTAACATCTCGCCGGTAATATTTGACAACATTCCTGGCGAGTTGGCTTCTACGTCCCTGTGGGACCTTTATATACATCAATAATGTAATATAACCGAACCTAACCCAACGTAACATCTCGGCGGTAATATTTGACCACATTCCTGGCTTGTTGGCCTCTGCGTCTCCGTGGGACCTTTATATACATCAATAATATAATATAAGCTAGGCTAACCCAACCTAACATCTCGGCGGTAATATTTGACAACATTCCTGGCGAGTTGGCTTCTACGTCTCTGTGGGACCTTTATATACATCAATAACGTAATATAAACTAACCTAAACCAACCTATCATCTCGGCGGTAATATTGGACAACATTCAAGGCGAGTTGACCTCTACGTCTCCGTTTGACCTTCATATACATCAATAACGTAATTTAACCTATCCTAATCCGACCTATCACTTCGGCGGTAATATTTGACCACATTCCTGGCGAGTTGGCTTCCACGTCTCTGTGGGACCTTTATATACATCAATAACGTAATATATACTAACCTAACCCAACCTAACATCTCGGCGGTAATATTGGACAACATACCTGGCGAGTTGGCCTCTATGTCTCCGTGGGACCTTTATATAATTCAATAACGAATTATAACCTATGCTAACCCAACCTATCATCTCGGCGGTAATATTTGACAACATTCCTGGCAAGTTGGCCTCTACGTCTCCGTGGAACCTTCGTATACATCAATAACGAAATATAACCTAACCTAACCCAACCTATCGTCTCGGCGGTAATATTTGACCACATTCCTGGCTAGTTGGCCTCTGCGTCTCCGTGGGACCTTTATATACTTCAATAACGAAATATAACCTATGCTAACCCAACCTATCATCTCGCCGGTAATATTTGACAACATTCCTGGCGAGTTGGCCTCTACGTCTCCGTTTGACCTTCATATACATCAATAACGTTATATAGCCTAACCTAACCCGACCTATCACCTCGGCGGTAATATTTGACCACATTCCTGGCGAGTTGGCTTCTACGTCTCTGTGGGACCCTTATATACATCAATAACGTAATATAAACTAACCTAACCCAACCTATCATCTCGGCGGTAATATTGGGCAACCTTCCTGGCGAGTTGGCCTCTACGTCTCCGTTTGACCTTTATATACATCAATAACGTAATATAACCTAACCTAACCCAACCTAACATCTCGGCGGTAATATTTCACAACATACCTGGCGAGTTGGCCTCTACGTCTCCGTGGAACCTTCGTATACATTAATAACGAAATATAACCTAACCTAAACCAACCTAACATCTCGGCGTTAATATTTGACGACATTCCTGGCTTGTTGGCCTCTGCGTCTCCGTGGGACCTTTATATACATCAATAACATAATATAAGCTAGCCTAACCCAACCTAACATCTCGCCGGTAATATTTGACAACATTCCTGGCGAGTTGGCTTCTCCGTCTCCGTGGGACCTTTATATACATCAATAACGTAATATAACCAAAACTAACCCAACCTAACATCTCGGCGGTAATATTTGACAACATTCCTGGCGAGTTGGCCTCTACGTCTCCGTGTAACCCTCATATACATCAATAACGTATTATAACGTAACCTAACCCAACCTATCATCTCGGCGGTAATATTTGACAACATTCCTGGCGAGTTGGCCTCTACGTCTCCGCTTGACCTTCATATACATCAATAACGTAATATAACGTAACCTAACCCAACCTATCATCTCGGCGGTAATATTTGACAACATTCCTGGCGAGTTGGCCTCTACGTCTCCGCTTGACCTTCATATACATCAATAACGTAATGTAACCTAACCTAACCCGACCTATCACCTCGGCGGTAATATTTGACCACATTCCTGGCGAGTTGGATTCTACGTCTCCGTGGGACCTTTATATACATCAATAACATAATATAAACTAGGCTAACCCAACCTAACATCTCGGCGGTAATATTTGACAACATACCTGGCGAGTTGGCCTCTACGTCTCCGTGGAACCTTTATATACATCAATAACGTAATATAACCGAACCTAACCCAACGTAACATCTCGGCGGTAATATTTGACCACATTCCTGGCGAGTTGGCCTCTACGTCTCCGTGTAACCCTCATATACATCAATAACGTAATATAACGTAACCTAACCCAACCTAACATCTCGGCGTTAATATTTGACGACATTCCTGGCTTGTTGGCCTCTGCGTCTCCGTGGGACCTTTATATACATCAATAACATAATATAAGCTAGCCTAACCCAACCTAACATCTCGCCGGTAATATTTGACAACATTCCTGGCGAGTTGGCTTCTACGTCTCTGTGGGACCTTTATATACATCAATAACGTAATATAACCGAACCTAACCCAACGTAACATCTCGGCGGTAATATTTGACCACATTCCTGGCTTGTTGGCCTCTGCGTCTCCGTGGGACCTTTATATACATCAATAATATAATATAAGCTAGGCTAACCCAACCTAACATCTCGGCGGTAATATTTGACAACATTCCTGGCGAGTTGGCTTCTACGTCTCTGTGGGACCTTTATATACATCAATAACGTAATATAAACTAACCTAAACCAACCTATCATCTCGGCGGTAATATTGGACAACATTCAAGGCGAGTTGACCTCTACATCTCCGTTTAACCTTCATATACATCAATAACGTAATTTAACCTATCCTAATCCGACCTATAACCTCGGCGGTAATATTTGACCACATTCCTGGCGAGTTGGCTTCTACGTCTCTGTGGGACCCTTATATACATCAATAACGTAATATAAACTAACCTAACCCAACCTATCATCTCGGCGGTAATATTGGGCAACCTTCCTGGCGAGTTGGCCTCTACGTCTCCGTTTGACCTTTATATACATCAATAACGTAATATAACCTAACCTAACCCAACCTAACATCTCGGCGGTAATATTTCACAACATACCTGGCGAGTTGGCCTCTACGTCTCCGTGGGACCCTTATATACTTCAATAACGTAATATAACCTATCCTAACCCAACCTATCATCTCGCCGGTAATATTTGACAACATTCCTGGCGAGTTGGCTTCTACGTCTCTGTGGGACCTTTATATACATCAATAACGTAATATAACCGAACCTAACCCAACGTAACATCTCGGCGGTAATATTTGACCACATTCCTGGCTTGTTGGCCTCTGCGTCTCCGTGGGACCTTTATATACATCAATAATATAATATAAGCTAGGCTAACCCAACCTAACATCTCGGCGGTAATATTTGACAACATTCCTGGCGAGTTGGCTTCTACGTCTCTGTGGGACCTTTATATACATCAATAACGTAATATAAACTAACCTAAACCAACCTATCATCTCGGCGGTAATATTGGACAACATTCAAGGCGAGTTGACCTCTACATCTCCGTTTAACCTTCATATACATCAATAACGTAATTTAACCTATCCTAATCCGACCTATAACCTCGGCGGTAATATTTGACCACATTCCTGGCGAGTTGGCTTCTACGTCTCTGTGGGACCCTTATATACATCAATAACGTAATATAAACTAACCTAACCCAACCTATCATCTCGGCGGTAATATTGGGCAACCTTCCTGGCGAGTTGGCCTCTACGTCTCCGTTTGACCTTTATATACATCAATAACGTAATATAACCTAACCTAACCCAACCTAACATCTCGGCGGTAATATTTCACAACATACCTGGCGAGTTGGCCTCTACGTCTCCGTGGGACCCTTATATACTTCAATAACGTAATATAACCTATCCTAACCCAACCTATCATCTCGGCGGTAATATTTGACAACATTCCTGGCGAGTTGGCTTCTTCGTCTCCGTGGAACCTTCGTATACATTAATAACGAAATATAACCTAACCTAAACCAACCTATCATCTCGGCGGTAATATTTGACATCATTCCTGGCGAGATGGCCTCTACGTCTCCGTGGGACCTTTATATACATCAATAACGTAATATAACCAAAACTAACCCAACCTAACATTTCGGCGGTAATATTTGACAACATTCCTGGCGAGTTGGCCTCTACGTCTCCGTGTAACCCTCATATACATCAATAACGTAATATAACGTAACCTAACCCAACCTATCATCTCGGCGGTAATATTTGGCAACATTCCTGGCGAGTTGGCCTCTACGTCTCCGCTTGACCTTCATATACATCAATAACGTAATATAACCTAACCTAACCCGACCTATCACCTCGGCGGTAATATTTGACCACATTCCTGGCGAGTTGGATTCTACGTCTCCGTGGGACCTTTATATACATCAATAACATAATATAAACTAGGCTAACCCAACCTAACATCTCGGCGGTAATATTTGACAACATACCTGGCGAGTTGGCCTCTACGTCTCCGTGGAACCTTTATATACATCAATAACGTAATATAACCGAACCTAACCCAACGTAACATCTCGGCGGTAATATTTGACCACATTCCTGGCGAGTTGGCCTCTACGTCTCCGTGTAACCCTCATATACATCAATAACGTAATATAACGTAACCTAACCCAACCTAACATCTCGGCGTTAATATTTGACGACATTCCTGGCTTGTTGGCCTCTGCGTCTCCGTGGGACCTTTATATACATCAATAACATAATATAAGCTAGCCTAACCCAACCTAACATCTCGCCGGTAATATTTGACAACATTCCTGGCGAGTTGGCTTCTCCGTCTCCGTGGGACCTTTATATACATCAATAACGTAATATAACCAAAACTAACCCAACCTAACATGTCGGCGGTAATATTTGACAGTATTCCTGGCGAGTTGGCCTCTTCGTCTCCGTGTAACCCTCATATACATCAATAACGTAATATAACGTAACCTAACCCAACCTATCATCTCGGCGGTAATATTTGACAACATACGTGGCGAGTTGGCCTCTACGTCTCCGTGTAACCCTCATATACATCAATAACGTAATATAACGTAACCTAACCCAACCTAACATCTCGGCGTTAATATTTGACGACATTCCTGGCTTGTTGGCCTCTGCGTCTCCGTGGGACCTTTATATACATCAATAACATAATATAAGCTAGCCTAACCCAACCTAACATCTCGCCGGTAATATTTGACAACATTCCTGGCGAGTTGGCTTCTCCGTCTCCGTGGGACATTTATATACATCAATAACGTAATATAACCAAAACTAACCCAACCTAACATGTCGGCGGTAATATTTGACAGTATTCCTGGCGAGTTGGCCTCTTCGTCTCCGTGTAACCCTCATATACATCAATAACGTAATATAACGTAACCTAACCCAACCTATCATCTCGGCGGTAATATTTGACAACATACGTGGCGAGTTGGCCTCTACGTCTCCGTGGGACCTTTATATACATCAATAATATAATATAAGCTAGGCTAACCCAACCTAACATCTCGGCGGTAATATTTGACAACATTCCTGGCGAGTTGGCTTCTACGTCTCTGTGGGACCTTTATATACATCAATAACGTAATATAAACTAAACTAACCCAACCTATCATCTCGGCGGTAATATTGGACAACATTCAAGGCGAGTTGACCTCTACGTCTCCGTTTGACCTTCATATACATCAATAACGTAATTTAACCTAACCTAACCCGACCTATCACCTCGGCGGTAATATTTGACCACATTCCTGGCGAGTTGGCTTCTACGTCTCTGTGGGACCTTTATATACATCAATAACGTAATATAAACTAACCTAACCCAACCTAACATCTCGGCGGTAATATTGGACAACATACCTGGCGAGTTGGCCTCTACGTCTCCGTGGGACCTTTATATACTTCAATAACGAAATATAACCTATGCTAACCCAACCTATCATCTCGCCGGTAATATTTGACAACATTCCTGGCGAGTTGGCCTCTACGTCTCCGTTTGACCTTCATATACATCAATAACGTAATATAACCTAACCTAACCCGACCTATCACCTCGGCGGTAATATTTGACCACATTCCTGGCTTGTTGGCCTCTACGTCTCCGTGGGACCTTTACATACATCAATAACGTAATATAACCTAACCTAACCCAACCTAACATCTCGGCGGTAATATTTGACAACATTCCTGGCGAGTTGGCCTCTACGTCTCCGTGGAACCTTCGTATACATCAATAACGAAATATAACCTAACCTAAACCAACCTATCATATCGGCGGTAATATTTGACAACATACCTGGCGAGTTGGCCTCTACGTCTCCGTGGTACCTTTATATACTTCAATAACGAAATATAACCTATCCTAACCCAGCCTATCATCTCGGCGGTAATATTTGACAACATTCCTGGCGAGTTGGCCTCTACGTCTCCGTGGAACCTTCGTATACATTAATAACGAAATATAACATAACCTAAACCAACCTATCATCTCGGCGGTAATATTTGACATCATTCCTGGCGAGATGGCCTCTACGTCTCCGTGGAACCTTTATATACATCAATAACGTAATATAACCTAACCTAACCCAACGTAACATCTCGGCGGTAATATTTGACCACATTCCTGGCGAGTTGGCCTCTACGTCTCCGTGTAACCCTCATATACATCAATAACGTAATATAACGTAACCTAACCCAACCTAACATCTCGGCGTTAATATTTGACGACATTCCTGGCTTGTTGGCCTCTGCGTCTCCGTGGGACCTTTATATACATCAATAACATAATATAAGCTAGCCTAACCCAACCTAACATCTCGCCGGTAATATTTGACAACATTCCCGGCGAGTTGGCTTCTCCGTCTCCGTGGGACCTTTATATACATCAATAACATAATATAAACTAGGCTAACCCAACCTAACATCTCGGCGGTAATATTTGACAACATACCTGGCGAGTTGGCCTCTACGTCTCCGTGGAACCTTTATATACATCAATAACGTAATATAACCGAACCTAACCCAACGTAACATCTCGGCGGTAATATTTGACCACATTCCTGGCGAGTTGGCCTCTACGTCTCCGTGTAACCCTCATATACATCAATAACGTAATATAACGTAACCTAACCCAACCTAACATCTCGGCGTTAATATTTGACAACATTCCTGGCGAGTTGGCTTCTACGTCTCTGTGGGACCTTTATATACATCAATAACGTAATATAAACTAAACTAAACCAACCTATCATCTCGGCGGTAATATTGGACAACATTCAAGGCGAGTTGACCTCTACGTCTCCGTTTGACCTTCATATACATCAATAACGTAATTTAACCTAACCTAACCCGACCTATCACCTCGGCGGTAATATTTGACCACATTCCTGGCGAGTTGGCTTCTACGTCTCTGTGGGACCTTTATATACATCAATAACGTAATATAAACTAACCTAACCCAACCTAACATCTCGGCGGTAATATTGGACAACATACCTGGCGAGTTGGCCTCTATGTCTCCGTGGGACCTTTATATAATTCAATAACGAATTATAACCTATGCTAACCCAACCTATCATCTCGGCGGTAATATTTGACAACATTCCTGGCAAGTTGGCCTCTACGTCTCCGTGGAATCTTCGTATACATCAATAACGAAATATAACCTAACCTAACCCAACCTATCGTCTCGGCGGTAATATTTGACCACATTCCTGGCGAGTTGGCCTCTACGTCTCCGTGAGACCTTTATATACTTCAATAACGAAACATGACCTATGCTAACCCAACCTATCATCTCGCCGGTAATATTTGACAACATTCCTGGCGAGTTGGCCTCTACGTCTCCGTTTGACCTTCATATACATCAATAACGTAATATAACCTAACCTAACCCGACCTATCACCTCGGCGGTAATATTTGACCACATTCCTGGCGAGTTGGCTTCTACGTCTCTGTGGGACCCTTATATACATCAATAACGTAATATAAACTAACCTAACCCAACCTATCATCTCGGCGGTAATATTGGGCAACCTTCCTGGCGAGTTGGCCTCTACGTCTCCGTTTGACCTTTATATACATCAATAACGTAATATAACCTAACCTAACCCAACCTAACAACTCGGCGGTAATATTTCACAACATACCTGGCGAGTTGGCCTCTACGTCTCCGTGGGACCTTTATATACTTCAATAACGAAATATAACCTATCCTAACCCAACCTATCATCTCGGCGGTAATATTTGACAACATTCCTGGCGAGTTGGCCTGTACGTCTCCGTGGAACCTTCGTATACATCAATAACGAAATATAACCTAACCTAAACCAACCTATCATCTCGGCGGTAATATTTGACATCATTACTGGCGAGATGGCCTCTACGTCACCGTGGGCCTTTATATACTTCAATAACGAAATATAACCTATCCTAACCCAACCTATCATCTCGGCGGTAATATTTAACAACATTCCTGGCCAGTTGGCCTCTACGTCTCCGTGGAACCTTCGTATACATCAATAACGAAATATAACCTAACCTAAACCAACCTATCATCTCGGCGGTAATATTTGACATCATTCCTGGCGAGATGGCCTCTACGTCTCCGTGGAACCTTTATTTATATACATCAATAACGTAATATAACCTAACCTAACCCAACTTAACATCTCGGTGGTAATATTTGACCACATTGCTGGCGAGTTGGCTTCTACGTCTCGGTGAGACCTTTATATACATCAATAACGTAATATAAACAAACCTAACCCAACCTATCATCTCGGCGGTAATATTGGGCAACCTTCCTGGCGAGTTGGCCTCTACGTCTCCGCTTGACCTTCGTATACATCAATAACGAAATATAACCTAACCTAAACCAACCTATCATCTCGGCGGTAATATTTGACATCATTCCTGGCGAGATGGCCTCTACGTCTCCGTGGAACCTTTATATACATCAATAACGTAATATAACCTAACCTAACCCAACGTAACATCTCGGCGGTAATATTTGACAACATTCCTGGCGAGTTGGCTTCTACGTCTCGTTGGGACCTTTATATACATCAATAACGTAATATAAACAAACCTAACCCAACCTAACATCTCGGCGTTAATATTTGACCACACTCCTGGCTTGTTGGCCTCTACGTCTCCGTGGGACCTTTATATACATCAATAACGTAATATAACCTAACCTAACCCAACCTAACATCTCGGCGGTAATATTTCACAACATACCTGGCGAGTTGGCCTCTACGTCTCCGTGGGACCTTTATATACTTCATTAACGAAATATAACCTATCCTAACCCAACCTATCATCTCGGCGGTAATATTTGACAACATTCCTGGCGAGTTGGCCTGTACGTCTCCGTGGGACCTTTATGTACATCAATAACATAATATAGGCTAGGCTAAACCAACCTAACATCTCGGCGGTAATATTTGACAACATACCTGGCGAGTTGGCCTCTACGTCTCCGTGGGCCTTTATATACTTCAATAACGAAATATAACCTATCCTAACCCAACCTATCATCTCGGCGGTAATATTTGACAACATTCCTGGCGAGTTGGCCTCTACGTCTCCGTGGAACCTTCGTATACATCAATAACGAAATATAACCTAACCTAAACCAACCTATCGTATCGGCGGTAATATTTGACAACATTCCTGGCGAGTTGACCTCTACGTCTCCGTGGAACGTTCGTATACATTAATAACGAAATATAACCTAACCTAAACCATCCTATCATCTCGGCGGTAATATTTGACAACATTCCTGGCCAGTTGGCCTCTACGTCTGCGTGGTACCTTTATGTACATCAATACCATAATATAGGCTAGGCTAACCCAACCTACCATCTCGGCGGTAATATTTGACAACACACCTGGCGAGTTGGCCTCTACGTCTCCGTGGGCCTTTATATACTTCAATAACGAAATATAACCTATCCTAACCCAACCTATCATCTCGGCGGTAATATTTGACAACATTCCTGGCGAGTTGGCCTCTACGTCTGCGTGGGACCTTTATATACATCAATAACATAATATAGGCTAGGCTAACCCAACCTACCATCTCGGCGGTAATATTTGACAACATACCTGGCGAGTTGGCCTCTACGTCTCCGTGGGCATTTATATACTTCAATAACGAAATATAACCTATCCTAACCCAACCTATCATTACGGCGGTAATATTTGACAACATTCCTGGCGAGTTGGCCTCTACGTCTCCGTGGAACCTTCGTATACATCAATAACGAAATATAACCTAACCTAAACCAACCTATCATATCGGCGGTAATATTTGACAACATACCTGGCGAGTTGGCCTCTACGTCTCCGTGGTACCTTTATATACTTCAATAACGAAATATAACCTATCCTAACCCAACCTATCATCTCGGCGGTAATATTTGACAACATTCCTGGCGAGTTGGCCTCTACGTCTCCGTGGAACCTTCGTATACATTAATAACGAAATATAACCTAACCTAAACCAACCTATCATCTCGGCGGTAATATTTGACAACATTCCTGGCGAGTTGGCCTCTACGTCTGCGTGGGCCCTTTATATACATCAATAACATAATATAGGCTAGGCTAACCCAACCTACCATCTCGGCGGTAATATTTGACAACATACCTGGCGAGTTGGACTCTACGTCTCCGTGGGCCTTTATATACTTCAATAACGAAATATAACCTATCCTAACCCAACCTATCATCTCGGCGGTAATATTTGACAACATTCATGGCGGGTTGGCCTCTACGTCTCCGTGTAACCCTCATATACGTCAATAACGTAATATAACGTAACCTAACCCAACCTATCATCTCGGCGGTGATATTTGACAACATTCCTGGCGAGTTGGCCTCTACGTCTCCGTGGAACCTTCGTATACATCAATAACCAAATATAACCTAACCTAAACCAACCTATCATCTCGGCGGTAATATTTGACATCATTCCTGGCGAGATGGCCTCTACGTCTCCGTGGAACCTTTATATACATCAATAACGTAATATAACCTAACCTAACCCAACGTAACATCTCGGCGGTAATATTTGACAACATTCCTGGCGAGTTGGCTTCTACGTCTCGTTGGGACCTTTATATACATCAATAACGTAATATAAACAAACCTAACCCAACCTAACATCTCGGCGTTAATATTTGACCACACTCCTGGCTTGTTGGCCTCTACGTCTCCGTGGGACCTTTATATACATCAATAACGTAATATAACCTAACCTAACCCAACCTAACATCTCGGCGGTAATATTTCACAACATACCTGGCGAGTTGGCCTCTACGTCTCCGTGGGACCTTTATATACTTCATTAACGAAATATAACCTATCCTAACCCAACCTATCATCTCGGCGGTAATATTTGACAACATTCCTGGCGAGTTGGCCTGTACGTCTCCGTGGGACCTTTATGTACATCAATAACATAATATAGGCTAGGCTAAACCAACCTAACATCTCGGCGGTAATATTTGACAACATACCTGGCGAGTTGGCCTCTACGTCTCCGTGGGCCTTTATATACTTCAATAACGAAATATAACCTATCCTAACCCAACCTATCATCTCGGCGGTAATATTTGACAACATTCCTGGCGAGTTGGCCTCTACGTCTCCGTGGAACCTTCGTATACATCAATAACGAAATATAACCTAACCTAAACCAACCTATCGTATCGGCGGTAATATTTGACAACATTCCTGGCGAGTTGACCTCTACGTCTCCGTGGAACGTTCGTATACATTAATAACGAAATATAACCTAACCTAAACCATCCTATCATCTCGGCGGTAATATTTGACAACATTCCTGGCCAGTTGGCCTCTACGTCTGCGTGGTACCTTTATGTACATCAATACCATAATATAGGCTAGGCTAACCCAACCTACCATCTCGGCGGTAATATTTGACAACACACCTGGCGAGTTGGCCTCTACGTCTCCGTGGGACCTTTATATACTTCATTAACGAAATATAACCTATCCTAACCCAACCTATCATCTCGGCGGTAATATTTGACAACATTCCTGGCGAGTTGGCCTGTACGTCTCCGTGGGACCTTTATGTACATCAATAACATAATATAGGCTAGGCTAAACCAACCTAACATCTCGGCGGTAATATTTGACAACATACCTGGCGAGTTGGCCTCTACGTCTCCGTGGGCCTTTATATACTTCAATAACGAAATATAACCTATCCTAACCCAACCTATCATCTCGGCGGTAATATTTGACAACATTCCTGGCGAGTTGGCCTCTACGTCTCCGTGGAACCTTCGTATACATCAATAACGAAATATAACCTAACCTAAACCAACCTATCGTATCGGCGGTAATATTTGACAACATTCCTGGCGAGTTGACCTCTACGTCTCCGTGGAACGTTCGTATACATTAATAACGAAATATAACCTAACCTAAACCATCCTATCATCTCGGCGGTAATATTTGACAACATTCCTGGCCAGTTGGCCTCTACGTCTGCGTGGTACCTTTATGTACATCAATACCATAATATAGGCTAGGCTAACCCAACCTACCATCTCGGCGGTAATATTTGACAACACACCTGGCGAGTTGGCCTCTACGTCTCCGTGGGCCTTTATATACTTCAATAACGAAATATAACCTATCCTAACCCAACCTATCATCTCGGCGGTAATATTTGACAACATTCCTGGCGAGTTGGCCTCTACGTCTGCGTGGGACCTTTATATACATCAATAACATAATATAGGCTAGGCTAACCCAACCTACCATCTCGGCGGTAATATTTGACAACATACCTGGCGAGTTGGCCTCTACGTCTCCGTGGGACCTTTATATACATCAATAACATAATATAACCTATCCTAACCCAACCTATCATCTCGGCGGTAATATTTGACAACATTCCTGGCGAGTTGGCCTCTACGTCTCCGTGGAACCTTCGTATACATCAATAACGAAATATAACCTAACCTAAACCAACCTATCATCTCGGCGGTAATATTTGACACCATTCCTGGCGAGTTGGCCTCTACGTCTGCGTGGGACCTTTATATACATCAATACCATAATATAGGCTAGGCTAACCCAACCTACCATCTCGGCGGTAATATTTGACATCATTTCTGGCGAGATGGCCTCTACGTCTCCGTGGAACCTTTATTTATATACATCAATAACGTAATATAACCTAACCTAACCCAACTTAACATCTCGGTGGTAATATTTGACCACATTGCTGGCGAGTTGGCTTCTACGTCTCGGTGAGACCTTTATATACATCAATAACGTAATATAAACAAACCTAACCCAACCTAACATCTCGGCGTTAATATTTGACCACATTCCTGGCTTGTAGGCCTCTACGTCTCCGTGGGACCTTTACCTACATCAATAACGTAATATAACCTAACCTAACCCAACCTAACATCTCGGCGGTAATATTTGACAACATTCCTGGCGAGTTGGCCTCTACGTCTCCGTGGGACCTTTATATACATCAATAATATAATATAGGCTAGGCTAACCCAACCTAACATCTCGGCGGTAATATTTGACTACATACCTGGCGAGTGGGCCTCTACGTCTCCGTGGGACCTTTATATACTTCAATAACGAAATATAACCTATCCTAACCCAACGTAACATCTCGGCTGTAATATTTGACAACATTCCTGGCGAGTTGGCTTCTACGTCTCGGTGGGACCTTTATATACATCAATAACGTAATATAAACAAACCTAACCCAACCTATCATCTCGGCGGTAATATTTGACAACATTCCTGGCGAGTTGGCCTCTACGTCTCCGTGGAACCTTCGTATACATCAATAACCAAATATAACCTAACCTAAACCAACCTATCATCTCGGCGGTAATATTTGACAACATTCCTGGCGAGTTGGCCTCTACGTCTCCGTGTAACCCTCATATACGTCAATAACGTAATATAACGTAACCTAACACAACCTATCATCTCGGCGGTAATATTTGACAACATTCCTGGCGAGTTGGCCTCTACGTCTGCGTGGGACCTTTATATACATCAATAATATAATATAGGCTAGGCTAACCCAACCTACCATCTCGGCGGTAATATTTGACAACATTCCTGGCGAGTTGGCCTCTACGTCTGCGTGGGACCTTTATATACATCAATAACATAATATAGGCTAGGCTAACCCAACCTACCATCTCGGCGGTAATATTTGACAACATACCTGGCGGGTTGGCCTCTACGTCTCCGTGGGCCTTTATATACTTCAATAACGAAATATAACCTATCCTAACCCAACCTATCATTACGGCGGTAATATTTGACAACATTCCTGGCGAGTTGGCCTCTACGTCTCCGTGGAACCTTCGTATACATCAATAACGAAATATAACCTAACCTAAACCAACCTATCATATCGGCGGTAATATTTGACAACATACCTGGCGAGTTGGCCTCTACGTCTCCGTGGCACCTTTATATACTTCAATAACGAAATATAACCTATCCTAACCCAACCTATCATCTCGGCGGTAATATTTGACAACATTCCTGGCGAGTTGGCCTCTACGTCTCCGTGGAACCTTCGTATACATTAATAACGAAATATAACCTAACCTAAACCAACCTATCATCTCGGCGGTAATATTTGACAACATTCCTGGCGAGTTGGCCTCTACGTCTGCGTGGGCCCTTTATATACATCAATAACATAATATAGGCTAGGCTAACCCAACCTACCATCTCGGCGGTAATATTTGACAACATACCTGGCGAGTTGGACTCTACGTCTCCGTGGGCCTTTATATACTTCAATAACGAAATATAACCTATCCTAACCCAACCTATCATCTCGGCGGTAATATTTGACAACATTCCTGGCGGGTTGGCCTCTACGTCTCCGTGTAACCCTCATATACGTCAATAACGTAATATAACGTAACCTAACCCAACCTATCATCTCGGCGGTAATATTTGACAACATTCCTGGCGAGTTGGCCTCTACGTCTCCGTGGAACCTTCGTATACATCAATAACCAAATATAACCTAACCTAAACCAACCTATCATCTCGGCGGTAATATTTGACAACATTCCTGGCGGGTTGGCCTCTACGTCTCCGTGTAACCCTCATATACGTCAATAACGTAATATAAACTAACCTAACCCTACCTAACATCTCGGCGGTAATATTAGACAACATACCTGGCGGGTTGGCCTCTATGTCTCCGTGGGACCTTTATATAATTCAATAACGAATTATAACCTATGCTAACCCAACCTATCATCTCGGCGGTAATATTTGACAACATTCCTGGCAAGTTGGCCTCTACGTCTCCGTGGAATCTTCGTATACATCAATAACGAAATATAACCTAACCTAACCCAACCTATCGTCTCGGCGGTAATATTTGACCACATTCCTGGCGACTTGGCCTCTACGTCTCCGTGGGACCTTTATATACTTCAATAACGAAATATAACCTCTGCTAACCCAACCTATCATCTCGCCGGTAATATTTGACAACATTCCTGGCGAGTTGGCCTCTACGTCTCCGTTTGACCTTCATATACATCAATAACGTAATATAACCTAACCTAACCCGACCTATCACCTCGGCGGTAATATTTGACCACATTCCTGGCGAGTTGGCTTCTACGTCTCTGTGGGACCCTTATATACATCAATAACGTAATATAAACTAACCTAACCCAACCTATCATCTCGGCGGTAATATTGGGCTACCTTCCTGGCGAGTTGGCCTCTACGTCTCCGTTTGACCTTTATATACATCAATAACGTAATATAACCTAACCTAACCCAACCTAACATCTCGGCGGTAATATTTGACAAAATACCTGGCGAGTTGGCCTCTACGTCTCCGTGGTACCTTTATATACTTCAATAACGAAATATAACCTATCCTAACCCAACCTATCATCTCGGCTGTAATATTTGACAACATTCCTGGCGAGTTGGCCTCTACGTCTCCGTGGAACCTTCGTATACATTAATAACGAAATATAACCTAACCTAAACCAACCTATCATCTCGGCGGTAATATTTGACATCATTCCTGGCGAGATGGCCTCTACGTCTCCGTGGAACCTTTATATACATCAATAAAGTAATATAACCTAACCTAACCCAACGTAACATCTCGGCGGTAATATTTGACAACATTCCTGGCGAGTTGGCTTCTACGTCTCAGTGGGACCTTTATATACAACAATAACGTAATATAAACAAACCTAACCGAACCTAACATCTCGGCGTTAATATTTGACCACATTCCTGGCTTGTTGGCCTCTACGTCTCCGTGGGACCTTTACATACATCAATAACGTAATATAACCTAACCTAACCCAACCTATCATATCGGCGGTAATATTTGACAACATACCTGGCGAGTTGGCCTCTACGTCTCCGTGGTACCTTTATATACTTCAATAACGAAATATAACCTATCCTAACCCAACCTATCATCTCGGCAGTAATATTTGACAACATTCCTGGCGAGTTGGCCTCTACGTCTCCGTGGAACCTTCGTATACATTAATAACGAAATATAACCTAACCTAAACCAACCTATCATCTCGGCGGTAATATTTGACATCATTCCTGGCGAGATGGCCTCTACGTCTCCGTGGAACCTTTATATACATCAATAACGTAATATAACCTAACCTAACCCAACGTAACATCTCGCCGGTAATATTTGACAACATTCCCGGCGAGTTGGCTTCTCCGTCTCCGTGGGACCTTTATATACATCAATAACGTAATATAACCAAAACTAACCCAACCTAACATTTCGGCGGTGATATTTGACAACATTCCTGGCGAGTTGGCCTCTACGTCTCCGTGTAACACTCATATACATCAATAACGTAATATAACGTAACCTAACCCAACCTATCATCTCGGCGGTAATATTTGACAACATTCCTGGCGAGTTGGCCTCTACGTCTCCGTTTGACCTTCATATACATCAATAACGTAATATAACCTAACCTAACCCGACCTATCACCTCGGCGGTAATATTTGACCACATTCCTGGCGAGTTGAATTCTACGTCTCCGTGGGACCTTTATATACATCAATAACATAATATAAGCTAGGCTAACCCAACCTAACATTTCGGCGGTAATATTTGACAACATACCTGGCGAGTTGGCCTCTACGTCTCCGTGGGACCTTTATATACATCAATAACATAATATAGGCTAGGCTAACCCAACCTAACATCTCGGCGGTAATATTTGACTACATACCTGGCGAGTGGGCATCTACGTCTCCGTGGGACCTTTATATACTTCAATAACGAAATATAACCTATCCTAACCTAACGTAACATCTCGGCTGTAATATTTGACAACATTCCTGGCGAGTTGGCTTCTACGTCTCGGTGGGACCTTTATATACATCAATAACGTAATATAAACAAACCTAACCCAACCTATCATCTCGGCGGTAATATTTGACAACATTCCTGGCGAGTTGGCCCCTACGTCTCCGTGGAACCTTCGTATACATCAATAACCAAATATAACCTAACCTAAACCAACCTATCATCTCGGCGGTAATATTTGACAACATTACTGGCGGGTTGGCCTCTACGTCTCCGTGTAACCCTCATATACGTCAATAACGTAATATAACGTAACCTAACCCAACCTATCATCTCGGCGGTAATATTTGACAACATTCCTGGCGAGTTGGCCTCTACGTCTCCGTGGAACCTTCGTATACATCAATAACCAAATATAACCTAACCTAAACCAACCTATCATCTCGGCGGTAATATTTGACAACATTCCTGGCGGGTTGGCCTCTACGTCTCCGTGTAACCCTCATATACGTCAATAACGTAATATAACGTAACCTAACCCAACCTAACATCTCGGCGTTAATATTTGACGACATTCCTGGCTTGTTGGCCTCTGCGTCTCCGTTTGACCTTCATATACATCAATAACGTAATTTAACCTAACCTAACCCGACCTATCACCTCGGCGGTAATATTTGACCACATTCCTGGCGAGTTGGCTTCTACGTCTCTGTGGGACCTTTATATACATCAATAACGTAATATAAACTAACCTAACCCTACCTAACATCTCGGCGGTAATATTGGACAACATACCTGGCGAGTTGGCCTCTATGTCTCCGTGGGACCTTTATATAATTCAATAACGAATTATAACCTATGCTAACCCAACCTATCATCTCGGCGGTAATATTTGACAACATTCCTGGCAAGTTGGCCTCTACGTCTCCGTGGAATCTTCGTATACATCAATAACGAAATATAACCTAACGTAACCCAACCTATCGTCTCGGCGATAATATTTGACCACATTCCTGGCGAGTTGGCCTCTACGTCTCCGTGGGACCTTTATATACTTCAATAACGAAATATAACCTATGCTAAGCCAACCTATCATCTCGCCGGTAATATTTGACAACATTCCTGGCGAGTTGGCCTCTACGTCTCCGTTTGACCTTCATATACATCAATAACGTAATATAACCTAACCTAACCCGACCTATCACCTCGGCGGTAATATTTGACCACATTCCTGGCGAGTTGGCTTCTACGTCTCCGTGGGACCCTTATATACATCAATAACGTAATATAAACTAACCTAACCCAACCTATCATCTCGGCGGTAATATTTGACAACATACCTGGCGAGTTGGCCTCTACGTCTCCGTGGTACCTTTATATACTTCAATAACGAAATATAACCTATCCTAACCCAACCTATCATCTCGGCAGTAATATTTGACAACATTCCTGGCGAGTTGGCCTCTACGTCTCCGTGGAACCTTCGTATACATTAATAACGAAATATAACCTAACCTAAACCAACCTATCATCTCGGCGGTAATATTTGACAACATTCCTGGCGAGTTGGCCTCTACGTCTGCGTGGGCCCTTTATATACATCAATAACATAATATAGGCTAGGCTAACCCAACCTACCATCTCGGCGGTAATATTTGACAACATACCTGGCGAGTTGGACTCTACGTCTCCGTGGGCCTTTATATACTTCAATAACGAAATATAACCTATCCTAACCCAACCTATCATCTCGGCGGTAATATTTGACAACATTCCTGGCGGGTTGGCCTCTACGTCTCCGTGTAACCCTCATATACGTCAATAACGTAATATAACGTAACCTAACCCAACCTATCATCTCGGCGGTAATATTTGACAACATTCCTGGCGAGTTGGCCTCTACGTCTCCGTGGAACCTTCGTATACATCAATAACCAAATATAACCTAACCTAAACCAACCTATCATCTCGGCGGTAATATTTGACAACATTCCTGGCGGGTTGGCCTCTACGTCTCCGTGTAACCCTCATATACGTCAATAACGTAATATAACGTAACCTAACCCAACCTAACATCTCGGCGTTAATATATGACGACATTCCTGGCTTGTTGGCCTCTGCGTCTCTGTGGGACCTTTATATACATCAATAACGTAATATAAACTAACCTAAACCAACCTATCATCTCGGCGGTAATATTGGACAACATTCAAGGCGAGTTGACCTCTACGTCTCCGTTTGACCTTCATATACATCAATAACGTAATTTAACCTAACCTAACCCGACCTATCACCTCGGCGGTAATATTTGACCACATTCCTGGCGAGTTGGCTTCTACGTCTCCGTTTGACCTTTATATACTTCAATAACGAAATATAACCTATCCTAACCCAACGTAACATCTCGGCTGTAATATTTGACAACATTCCTGGCGAGTTGGCCTCTACGTCTCCGTGGAACCTTCGTATACATCAATAACCAAATATCACCTAACCTAAACCAACCTATCATCTCGGCGGTAATATTTGACAACAATCCTGGCGGGTTGGCCTCTACGTCTCCGTGTAACCCTCATATACGTCAATAACGTAATATAACGTAACCTAACCCAACCTATCATCTCGGCGGTAATATTTGACAACATTCCTGGCGAGTTGGCCTCTACGTCTCCGTGGAACCTTCGTATACATCAATAACGAAATATAACCTAACCTAAACCAACCTATCGTATCGGCGGTAATATTTGACAACATTCCTGGCGAGTTGACCTCTACGTCTCCGTGGAACGTTCGTATACATTAATAACGATATATAACCTAACCTAAACCATCCTATCATCTCGGCGGTAATATTTGACAACATTCCTGGCCAGTTGGCCTCTACGTCTGCGTGGTACCTTTATGTACATCAATACCATAATATAGGCTAGGCTAACCCAACCTACCATCTCGGCGGTAATATTTGACAACACACCTGGCGAGTTGGCCTCTACGTCTCCGTGGGCCTTTATATACTTCAATAACGAAATATAACCTATCCTAACCCAACCTATCATCTCGGCGGTAATATTTGACAACATTCCTGGCGAGTTGGCCTCTACGTCTGCGTGGGACCTTTATATACATCAATAACATAATATAGGCTAGGCTAACCCAACCTACCATCTCGGCGGTAATATTTGACAACATACCTGGCGAGTTGGCCTCTACGTCTCCGTGGGCCTTTATATACTTCAATAACGAAATATAACCTATCCTAACCCAACCTATCATCTCGGCGGTAATATTTGACAACATTCCTGGCGAGTTGGCCTCTACGTCTCCGTGGAACCTTCGTATACATCAATAACGAAATATAACCTAACCTAAACCAACCTATCATCTCGGCGGTAATATTTGACACCATTCCTGGCGAGTTGGCCTCTACGTCTGCGTGGGACCTTTATATACATCAATACCATAATATAGGCTAGGCTAACCCAACCTACCATCTCGGCGGTAATATTTGACATCATTCCTGGCGAGATGGCCTCTACGTCTCCGTGGAACCTTTATTTATATACATCAATAACGTAATATAACCTAACCTAACCCAACTTAACATCTCGGTGGTAATATTTGACCACATTGCTGGCGAGTTGGCTTCTACGTCTCGGTGAGACCTTTATATACATCAATAACGTAATATAAACAAACCTAACCCAACCTAACATCTCGGCGTTAATATTTGACCACATTCCTGGCTTGTAGGCCTCTACGTCTCCGTGGGACCTTTACCTACATCAATAACGTAATATAACCTAACCTAACCCAACCTAACATCTCGGCGGTAATATTTGACAACATTCCTGGCGAGTTGGCCTCTACGTCTCCGTGGGACCTTTATATACATCAATAATATAATATAGGCTAGGCTAACCCAACCTAACATCTCGGCGGTAATATTTGACTACATACCTGGCGAGTTGGCCTCTACGTCTCCGTGGGACCTTTATATACTTCAATAACGAAATACAACCTATCCTAAACCAACGTAACATCTCGGCGGTAATATTTGACAACATTCCTGGCGAGTTGGCTTCTACGTATAGGTTGCACCTTTATATACATCAATAACGTAATATAAACAAACCTAACCCAACCTATCATCTCGGCGGTAATATTTGACAACATTCCTGGCGAGTTGGCCTCTACGTCTCCGTGGAACCTTCGTATACATCAATAACCAAATATAACCTAACCTAAACCAACCTATCATCTCGGCGGTAATATTTGACAACATTCCTGGCGAGTTGGCCTCTACGTCTCCGTGTAACCCTCATATACGTCAATAACGTAATATAACGTAACCTAACACAACCTATCATCTCGGCGGTAATATTTGACAACATTCCTGGCGAGTTGGCATCTACGTCTCCCTGGGACCTTTATATAAATCAATAACGTAATATAACCTAACCTAACACAACCTAACATCTCGGCGGTAATATTTGACAACATTCCTGGCGAGTTGGCCTCTACGTCTGCGTGGGACCTTTATATACATCAATAACATAATATAGGCTAGGCTAACCCAACCTACCATCTCGGCGGTAATATTTGACAACATACCTGGCGAGTTGGCCTCTACGTCTCCGTGGGCCTTTATATACTTCAATAACGAAATATAACCTATCCTAACCCAACCTATCATTACGGCGGTAATATTTGACAACATTCCTGGCGAGTTGGCCTCTACGTCTCCGTGGAACCTTCGTATACATCAATAACCAAATATAACCTAACCTAAACCAACCTATCATCTCGGCGGTAATATTTGACAACATTCCTGGCGGGTTGGCCTCTACGTCTCCGTGTAACCCTCATATACGTCAATAACGTAATATAAACTAACCTAACCCTACCTAACATCTCGGCGGTAATATTAGACAACATACCTGGCGGGTTGGCCTCTATGTCTCCGTGGGACCTTTATATAATTCAATAACGAATTATAACCTATGCTAACCCAACCTATCATCTCGGCGGTAATATTTGACAACATTCCTGGCAAGTTGGCCTCTACGTCTCCGTGGAATCTTCGTATACATCAATAACGAAATATAACCTAACCTAACCCAACCTATCGTCTCGGCGGTAATATTTGACCACATTCCTGGCGACTTGGCCTCTACGTCTCCGTGGGACCTTTATATACTTCAATAACGAAATATAACCTCTGCTAACCCAACCTATCATCTCGCCGGTAATATTTGACAACATTCCTGGCGAGTTGGCCTCTACGTCTCCGTTTGACCTTCATATACATCAATAACGTAATATAACCTAACCTAACCCGACCTATCACCTCGGCGGTAATATTTGACCACATTCCTGGCGAGTTGGCTTCTACGTCTCTGTGGGACCCTTATATACATCAATAACGTAATATAAACTAACCTAACCCAACCTATCATCTCGGCGGTAATATTGGGCTACCTTCCTGGCGAGTTGGCCTCTACGTCTCCGTTTGACCTTTATATACATCAATAACGTAATATAACCTAACCTAACCCAACCTAACATCTCGGCGGTAATATTTGACAAAATACCTGGCGAGTTGGCCTCTACGTCTCCGTGGTACCTTTATATACTTCAATAACGAAATATAACCTATCCTAACCCAACCTATCATCTCGGCTGTAATATTTGACAACATTCCTGGCGAGTTGGCCTCTACGTCTCCGTGGAACCTTCGTATACATTAATAACGAAATATAACCTAACCTAAACCAACCTATCATCTCGGCGGTAATATTTGACATCATTCCTGGCGAGATGGCCTCTACGTCTCCGTGGAACCTTTATATACATCAATAAAGTAATATAACCTAACCTAACCCAACGTAACATCTCGGCGGTAATATTTGACAACATTCCTGGCGAGTTGGCTTCTACGTCTCAGTGGGACCTTTATATACAACAATAACGTAATATAAACAAACCTAACCGAACCTAACATCTCGGCGTTAATATTTGACCACATTCCTGGCTTGTTGGCCTCTACGTCTCCGTGGGACCTTTACATACATCAATAACGTAATATAACCTAACCTAACCCAACCTATCATATCGGCGGTAATATTTGACAACATACCTGGCGAGTTGGCCTCTACGTCTCCGTGGTACCTTTATATACTTCAATAACGAAATATAACCTATCCTAACCCAACCTATCATCTCGGCAGTAATATTTGACAACATTCCTGGCGAGTTGGCCTCTACGTCTCCGTGGAACCTTCGTATACATTAATAACGAAATATAACCTAACCTAAACCAACCTATCATCTCGGCGGTAATATTTGACATCATTCCTGGCGAGATGGCCTCTACGTCTCCGTGGAACCTTTATATACATCAATAACGTAATATAACCTAACCTAACCCAACGTAACATCTCGCCGGTAATATTTGACAACATTCCCGGCGAGTTGGCTTCTCCGTCTCCGTGGGACCTTTATATACATCAATAACGTAATATAACCAAAACTAACCCAACCTAACATTTCGGCGGTGATATTTGACAACATTCCTGGCGAGTTGGCCTCTACGTCTCCGTGTAACACTCATATACATCAATAACGTAATATAACGTAACCTAACCCAACCTATCATCTCGGCGGTAATATTTGACAACATTCCTGGCGAGTTGGCCTCTACGTCTCCGTTTGACCTTCATATACATCAATAACGTAATATAACCTAACCTAACCCGACCTATCACCTCGGCGGTAATATTTGACCACATTCCTGGCGAGTTGAATTCTACGTCTCCGTGGGACCTTTATATACATCAATAACATAATATAAGCTAGGCTAACCCAACCTAACATTTCGGCGGTAATATTTGACAACATACCTGGCGAGTTGGCCTCTACGTCTCCGTGGGACCTTTATATACATCAATAACATAATATAGGCTAGGCTAACCCAACCTAACATCTCGGCGGTAATATTTGACTACATACCTGGCGAGTGGGCATCTACGTCTCCGTGGGACCTTTATATACTTCAATAACGAAATATAACCTATCCTAACCTAACGTAACATCTCGGCTGTAATATTTGACAACATTCCTGGCGAGTTGGCTTCTACGTCTCGGTGGGACCTTTATATACATCAATAACGTAATATAAACAAACCTAACCCAACCTATCATCTCGGCGGTAATATTTGACAACATTCCTGGCGAGTTGGCCCCTACGTCTCCGTGGAACCTTCGTATACATCAATAACCAAATATAACCTAACCTAAACCAACCTATCATCTCGGCGGTAATATTTGACAACATTACTGGCGGGTTGGCCTCTACGTCTCCGTGTAACCCTCATATACGTCAATAACGTAATATAACGTAACCTAACCCAACCTATCATCTCGGCGGTAATATTTGACAACATTCCTGGCGAGTTGGCCTCTACGTCTCCGTGGAACCTTCGTATACATCAATAACCAAATATAACCTAACCTAAACCAACCTATCATCTCGGCGGTAATATTTGACAACATTCCTGGCGGGTTGGCCTCTACGTCTCCGTGTAACCCTCATATACGTCAATAACGTAATATAACGTAACCTAACCCAACCTAACATCTCGGCGTTAATATTTGACGACATTCCTGGCTTGTTGGCCTCTGCGTCTCCGTTTGACCTTCATATACATCAATAACGTAATTTAACCTAACCTAACCCGACCTATCACCTCGGCGGTAATATTTGACCACATTCCTGGCGAGTTGGCTTCTACGTCTCTGTGGGACCTTTATATACATCAATAACGTAATATAAACTAACCTAACCCTACCTAACATCTCGGCGGTAATATTGGACAACATACCTGGCGAGTTGGCCTCTATGTCTCCGTGGGACCTTTATATAATTCAATAACGAATTATAACCTATGCTAACCCAACCTATCATCTCGGCGGTAATATTTGACAACATTCCTGGCAAGTTGGCCTCTACGTCTCCGTGGAATCTTCGTATACATCAATAACGAAATATAACCTAACGTAACCCAACCTATCGTCTCGGCGATAATATTTGACCACATTCCTGGCGAGTTGGCCTCTACGTCTCCGTGGGACCTTTATATACTTCAATAACGAAATATAACCTATGCTAAGCCAACCTATCATCTCGCCGGTAATATTTGACAACATTCCTGGCGAGTTGGCCTCTACGTCTCCGTTTGACCTTCATATACATCAATAACGTAATATAACCTAACCTAACCCGACCTATCACCTCGGCGGTAATATTTGACCACATTCCTGGCGAGTTGGCTTCTACGTCTCCGTGGGACCCTTATATACATCAATAACGTAATATAAACTAACCTAACCCAACCTATCATCTCGGCGGTAATATTTGACAACATACCTGGCGAGTTGGCCTCTACGTCTCCGTGGTACCTTTATATACTTCAATAACGAAATATAACCTATCCTAACCCAACCTATCATCTCGGCAGTAATATTTGACAACATTCCTGGCGAGTTGGCCTCTACGTCTCCGTGGAACCTTCGTATACATTAATAACGAAATATAACCTAACCTAAACCAACCTATCATCTCGGCGGTAATATTTGACAACATTCCTGGCGAGTTGGCCTCTACGTCTGCGTGGGCCCTTTATATACATCAATAACATAATATAGGCTAGGCTAACCCAACCTACCATCTCGGCGGTAATATTTGACAACATACCTGGCGAGTTGGACTCTACGTCTCCGTGGGCCTTTATATACTTCAATAACGAAATATAACCTATCCTAACCCAACCTATCATCTCGGCGGTAATATTTGACAACATTCCTGGCGGGTTGGCCTCTACGTCTCCGTGTAACCCTCATATACGTCAATAACGTAATATAACGTAACCTAACCCAACCTATCATCTCGGCGGTAATATTTGACAACATTCCTGGCGAGTTGGCCTCTACGTCTCCGTGGAACCTTCGTATACATCAATAACCAAATATAACCTAACCTAAACCAACCTATCATCTCGGCGGTAATATTTGACAACATTCCTGGCGGGTTGGCCTCTACGTCTCCGTGTAACCCTCATATACGTCAATAACGTAATATAACGTAACCTAACCCAACCTAACATCTCGGCGTTAATATATGACGACATTCCTGGCTTGTTGGCCTCTGCGTCTCTGTGGGACCTTTATATACATCAATAACGTAATATAAACTAACCTAAACCAACCTATCATCTCGGCGGTAATATTGGACAACATTCAAGGCGAGTTGACCTCTACGTCTCCGTTTGACCTTCATATACATCAATAACGTAATTTAACCTAACCTAACCCGACCTATCACCTCGGCGGTAATATTTGACCACATTCCTGGCGAGTTGGCTTCTACGTCTCCGTTTGACCTTTATATACTTCAATAACGAAATATAACCTATCCTAACCCAACGTAACATCTCGGCTGTAATATTTGACAACATTCCTGGCGAGTTGGCCTCTACGTCTCCGTGGAACCTTCGTATACATCAATAACCAAATATCACCTAACCTAAACCAACCTATCATCTCGGCGGTAATATTTGACAACAATCCTGGCGGGTTGGCCTCTACGTCTCCGTGTAACCCTCATATACGTCAATAACGTAATATAACGTAACCTAACCCAACCTATCATCTCGGCGGTAATATTTGACAACATTCCTGGCGAGTTGGCCTCTACGTCTCCGTGGAACCTTCGTATACATCAATAACGAAATATAACCTAACCTAAACCAACCTATCGTATCGGCGGTAATATTTGACAACATTCCTGGCGAGTTGACCTCTACGTCTCCGTGGAACGTTCGTATACATTAATAACGATATATAACCTAACCTAAACCATCCTATCATCTCGGCGGTAATATTTGACAACATTCCTGGCCAGTTGGCCTCTACGTCTGCGTGGTACCTTTATGTACATCAATACCATAATATAGGCTAGGCTAACCCAACCTACCATCTCGGCGGTAATATTTGACAACACACCTGGCGAGTTGGCCTCTACGTCTCCGTGGGCCTTTATATACTTCAATAACGAAATATAACCTATCCTAACCCAACCTATCATCTCGGCGGTAATATTTGACAACATTCCTGGCGAGTTGGCCTCTACGTCTGCGTGGGACCTTTATATACATCAATAACATAATATAGGCTAGGCTAACCCAACCTACCATCTCGGCGGTAATATTTGACAACATACCTGGCGAGTTGGCCTCTACGTCTCCGTGGGCCTTTATATACTTCAATAACGAAATATAACCTATCCTAACCCAACCTATCATCTCGGCGGTAATATTTGACAACATTCCTGGCGAGTTGGCCTCTACGTCTCCGTGGAACCTTCGTATACATCAATAACGAAATATAACCTAACCTAAACCAACCTATCATCTCGGCGGTAATATTTGACACCATTCCTGGCGAGTTGGCCTCTACGTCTGCGTGGGACCTTTATATACATCAATACCATAATATAGGCTAGGCTAACCCAACCTACCATCTCGGCGGTAATATTTGACATCATTCCTGGCGAGATGGCCTCTACGTCTCCGTGGAACCTTTATTTATATACATCAATAACGTAATATAACCTAACCTAACCCAACTTAACATCTCGGTGGTAATATTTGACCACATTGCTGGCGAGTTGGCTTCTACGTCTCGGTGAGACCTTTATATACATCAATAACGTAATATAAACAAACCTAACCCAACCTAACATCTCGGCGTTAATATTTGACCACATTCCTGGCTTGTAGGCCTCTACGTCTCCGTGGGACCTTTACCTACATCAATAACGTAATATAACCTAACCTAACCCAACCTAACATCTCGGCGGTAATATTTGACAACATTCCTGGCGAGTTGGCCTCTACGTCTCCGTGGGACCTTTATATACATCAATAATATAATATAGGCTAGGCTAACCCAACCTAACATCTCGGCGGTAATATTTGACTACATACCTGGCGAGTTGGCCTCTACGTCTCCGTGGGACCTTTATATACTTCAATAACGAAATACAACCTATCCTAAACCAACGTAACATCTCGGCGGTAATATTTGACAACATTCCTGGCGAGTTGGCTTCTACGTATAGGTTGCACCTTTATATACATCAATAACGTAATATAAACAAACCTAACCCAACCTATCATCTCGGCGGTAATATTTGACAACATTCCTGGCGAGTTGGCCTCTACGTCTCCGTGGAACCTTCGTATACATCAATAACCAAATATAACCTAACCTAAACCAACCTATCATCTCGGCGGTAATATTTGACAACATTCCTGGCGAGTTGGCCTCTACGTCTCCGTGTAACCCTCATATACGTCAATAACGTAATATAACGTAACCTAACACAACCTATCATCTCGGCGGTAATATTTGACAACATTCCTGGCGAGTTGGCATCTACGTCTCCCTGGGACCTTTATATAAATCAATAACGTAATATAACCTAACCTAACACAACCTAACATCTCGGCGGTAATATTTGACAACATTCCTGGCGAGTTGGCCTCTACGTCTGCGTGGGACCTTTATATACATCAATAACATAATATAGGCTAGGCTAACCCAACCTACCATCTCGGCGGTAATATTTGACAACATACCTGGCGAGTTGGCCTCTACGTCTCCGTGGGCCTTTATATACTTCAATAACGAAATATAACCTATCCTAACCCAACCTATCATTACGGCGGTAATATTTGACAACATTCCTGGCGAGTTGGCCTCTACGTCTCCGTGGAACCTTCGTATACATCAATAACGAAATATAACCTAACCTAAACCAACCTATCATATCGGCGGTAATATTTGACAACATACCTGGCGAGTTGGCTTCTACGTCTCCGTGGTACCTTTATATACTTCAATAACGAAATATAACCTATCCTAACCCAACCTATCATCTCGGCGGTAATATTTGACAACATTCCTGGCGAGTTGGCCTCTACGTCTCCGTGGAACCTTCGTATACATTAATAACGAAATATAACCTAACCTAAACCAACCTATCATCTCGGCGGTAATATTTGACAACATTCCTGGCGAGTTGGCCTCTACGTCTGCGCGGGCCCTTTATATACATCAATAACATAATATAGGCTAGGCTAACCCAACCTACCATCTCGGCGGTAATATTTGACAACATACCTGGCGAGTTGGACTCTACGTCTCCGTGGGCCTTTATATACTTCAATAACGAAATATAACCTATCCTAACCCAACCTATCATCTCGGCGGTAATATTTGACAACATTCCTGGCGGGTTGGCCTCTACGTCTCCGTGTAACCCTCATATACGTCAATAACGTAATATAACGTAACCTAACCCAACCTATCATCTCGGCGGTAATATTTGACAACATTCCTGGCGAGTTGGCCTCTACGTCTCCGTGGAACCTTCGTATACATCAATAACCAAATATAACCTAACCTAAACCAACCTATCATCTCGGCGGTAATATTTGACAACATTCCTGGCGGGTTGGCCTCTACGTCTCCGTGTAACCCTCATATACGTCAATAACGTAATATAAACTAACCTAACCCTACCTAACATCTCGGCGGTAATATTAGACAACATACCTGGCGGGTTGGCCTCTATGTCTCCGTGGGACCTTTATATAATTCAATAACGAATTATAACCTATGCTAACCCAACCTATCATCTCGGCGGTAATATTTGACAACATTCCTGGCAAGTTGGCCTCTACGTCTCCGTGGAATCTTCGTATACATCAATAACGAAATATAACCTAACCTAACCCAACCTATCGTCTCGGCGGTAATATTTGACCACATTCCTGGCGACTTGGCCTCTACGTCTCCGTGGGACCTTTATATACTTCAATAACGAAATATAACCTCTGCTAACCCAACCTATCATCTCGCCGGTAATATTTGACAACATTCCTGGCGAGTTGGCCTCTACGTCTCCGTTTGACCTTCATATACATCAATAACGTAATATAACCTAACCTAACCCGACCTATCACCTCGGCGGTAATATTTGACCACATTCCTGGCGAGTTGGCTTCTACGTCTCTGTGGGACCCTTATATACATCAATAACGTAATATAAACTAACCTAACCCAACCTATCATCTCGGCGGTAATATTGGGCTACCTTCCTGGCGACTTGGCCTCTACGTCTCCGTTTGACCTTTATATACATCAATAACGTAATATAACCTAACCTAACCCAACCTAACATCTCGGCGGTAATATTTGACAAAATACCTGGCGAGTTGGCCTCTACGTCTCCGTGGTACCTTTATATACTTCAATAACGAAATATAACCTATCCTAACCCAACCTATCATCTCGGCTGTAATATTTGACAACATTCCTGGCGAGTTGGCCTCTACGTCTCCGTGGAACCTTCGTATACATTAATAACGAAATATAACCTAACCTAAACCAACCTATCATCTCGGCGGTAATATTTGACATCATTCCTGGCGAGATGGCCTCTACGTCTCCGTGGAACCTTTATATACATCAATAAAGTAATATAACCTAACCTAACCCAACGTAACATCTCGGCGGTAATATTTGACAACATTCCTGGCGAGTTGGCTTCTACGTCTCAGTGGGACCTTTATATACAACAATAACGTAATATAAACAAACCTAACCGAACCTAACATCTCGGCGTTAATATTTGACCACATTCCTGGCTTGTTGGCCTCTACGTCTCCGTGGGACCTTTACATACATCAATAACGTAATATAACCTAACCTAACCCAACCTATCATATCGGCGGTAATATTTGACAACATACCTGGCGAGTTGGCCTCTACGTCTCCGTGGTACCTTTATATACTTCAATAACGAAATATAACCTATCCTAACCCAACCTATCATCTCGGAAGTAATATTTGACAACATTCCTGGCGAGTTGGCCTCTACGTCTCCGTGGAACCTTCGTATACATTAATAACGAAATATAACCTAACCTAAACCAACCTATCATCTCGGCGGTAATATTTGACATCATTCCTGGCGAGATGGCCTCTACGTCTCCGTGGAACCTTTATATACATCAATAACGTAATATAACCTAACCTAACCCAACGTAACATCTCGCCGGTAATATTTGACAACATTCCCGGCGAGTTGGCTTCTCCGTCTCCGTGGGACCTTTATATACATCAATAACGTAATATAACCAAAACTAACCCAACCTAACATTTCGGCGGTGATATTTGACAACATTCCTGGCGAGTTGGCCTCTACGTCTCCGTGTAACACTCATATACATCAATAACGTAATATAACGTAACCTAACCCAACCTATCATCTCGGCGGTAATATTTGACAACATTCCTGGCGAGTTGGCCTCTACGTCTCCGTTTGACCTTCATATACATCAATAACGTAATATAACCTAACCTAACCCGACCTATCACCTCGGCGGTAATATTTGACCACATTCCTGGCGAGTTGAATTCTACGTCTCCGTGGGACCTTTATATACATCAATAACATAATATAAGCTAGGCTAACCCAACCTAACATTTCGGCGGTAATATTTGACAACATACCTGGCGAGTTGGCCTCTACGTCTCCGTGGGACCTTTATATACATCAATAACATAATATAGGCTAGGCTAACCCAACCTAACATCTCGGCGGTAATATTTGACTACATACCTGGCGAGTGGGCATCTACGTCTCCGTGGGACCTTTATATACTTCAATAACGAAATATAACCTATCCTAACCTAACGTAACATCTCGGCTGTAATATTTGACAACATTCCTGGCGAGTTGGCTTCTACGTCTCGGTGGGACCTTTATATACATCAATAACGTAATATAAACAAACCTAACCCAACCTATCATCTCGGCGGTAATATTTGACAACATTCCTGGCGAGTTGGCCTCTACGTCTCCGTGGAACCTTCGTATACATCAATAACCAAATATAACCTAACCTAAACCAACCTATCATCTCGGCGGTAATATTTGACAACATTACTGGCGGGTTGGCCTCTACGTCTCCGTGTAACCCTCATATACGTCAATAACGTAATATAACGTAACCTAACCCAACCTATCATCTCGGCGGTAATATTTGACAACATTCCTGGCGAGTTGGCCTCTACGTCTCCGTGGAACCTTCGTATACATCAATAACCAAATATAACCTAACCTAAACCAACCTATCATCTCGGCGGTAATATTTGACAACATTCCTGGCGGGTTGGCCTCTACGTCTCCGTGTAACCCTCATATACGTCAATAACGTAATATAACGTAACCTAACCCAACCTAACATCTCGGCGTTAATATTTGACGACATTCCTGGCTTGTTGGCCTCTGCGTCTCCGTTTGACCTTCATATACATCAATAACGTAATTTAACCTAACCTAACCCGACCTATCACCTCGGCGGTAATATTTGACCACATTCCTGGCGAGTTGGCTTCTACGTCTCTGTGGGACCTTTATATACATCAATAACGTAATATAAACTAACCTAACCCTACCTAACATCTCGGCGGTAATATTGGACAACATACCTGGCGAGTTGGCCTCTATGTCTCCGTGGGACCTTTATATAATTCAATAACGAATTATAACCTATGCTAACCCAACCTATCATCTCGGCGGTAATATTTGACAACATTCCTGGCAAGTTGGCCTCTACGTCTCCGTGGAATCTTCGTATACATCAATAACGAAATATAACCTAACGTAACCCAACCTATCGTCTCGGCGATAATATTTGACCACATTCCTGGCGAGTTGGCCTCTACGTCTCCGTGGGACCTTTATATACTTCAATAACGAAATATAACCTATGCTAAGCCAACCTATCATCTCGCCGGTAATATTTGACAACATTCCTGGCGAGTTGGCCTCTACGTCTCCGTTTGACCTTCATATACATCAATAACGTAATATAACCTAACCTAACCCGACCTATCACCTCGGCGGTAATATTTGACCACATTCCTGGCGAGTTGGCTTCTACGTCTCTGTGGGACCCTTATATACATCAATAACGTAATATAAACTAACCTAACCCAACCTATCATCTCGGCGGTAATATTGGGCTACCTTCCTGGCGAGTTGGCCTCTACGTCTCCGTTTGACCTTTATATACATCAATAACGTAATATAACCTAACCTAACCCAACCTAACATCTCGGCGGTAATATTTGACAAAATACCTGGCGAGTTGGCCTCTACGTCTCCGTGGTACCTTTATATACTTCAATAACGAAATATAACCTATCCTAACCCAACCTATCATCTCGGCTGTAATATTTGACAACATTCCTGGCGAGTTGGCCTCTACGTCTCCGTGGAACCTTCGTATACATTAATAACGAAATATAACCTAACCTAAACCAACCTATCATCTCGGCGGTAATATTTGACATCATTCCTGGCGAGATGGCCTCTACGTCTCCGTGGAACCTTTATATACATCAATAAAGTAATATAACCTAACCTAACCCAACGTAACATCTCGGCGGTAATATTTGACAACATTCCTGGCGAGTTGGCTTCTACGTCTCAGTGGGACCTTTATATACAACAATAACGTAATATAAACAAACCTAACCGAACCTAACATCTCGGCGTTAATATTTGACCACATTCCTGGCTTGTTGGCCTCTACGTCTCCGTGGGACCTTTACATACATCAATAACGTAATATAACCTAACCTAACCCAACCTATCATATCGGCGGTAATATTTGACAACATACCTGGCGAGTTGGCCTCTACGTCTCCGTGGTACCTTTATATACTTCAATAACGAAATATAACCTATCCTAACCCAACCTATCATCTCGGCAGTAATATTTGACAACATTCCTGGCGAGTTGGCCTCTACGTCTCCGTGGAACCTTCGTATACATTAATAACGAAATATAACCTAACCTAAACCAACCTATCATCTCGGCGGTAATATTTGACATCATTCCTGGCGAGATGGCCTCTACGTCTCCGTGGAACCTTTATATACATCAATAACGTAATATAACCTAACCTAACCCAACGTAACATCTCGCCGGTAATATTTGACAACATTCCCGGCGAGTTGGCTTCTCCGTCTCCGTGGGACCTTTATATACATCAATAACGTAATATAACCAAAACTAACCCAAACTAACATTTCGGCGGTGATATTTGACAACATTCCTGGCGAGTTGGCCTCTACGTCTCCGTGTAACACTCATATACATCAATAACGTAATATAACGTAACCTAACCCAACCTATCATCTCGGCGGTAATATTTGACAACATTCCTGGCGAGTTGGCCTCTACGTCTCCGTTTGACCTTCATATACATCAATAACGTAATATAACCTAACCTAACCCGACCTATCACCTCGGCGGTAATATTTGACCACATTCCTGGCGAGTTGAATTCTACGTCTCCGTGGGACCTTTATATACATCAATAACATAATATAAGCTAGGCTAACCCAACCTAACATTTCGGCGGTAATATTTGACAACATACCTGGCGAGTTGGCCTCTACGTCTCCGTGGGACCTTTATATACATCAATAACATAATATAGGCTAGGCTAACCCAACCTAACATCTCGGCGGTAATATTTGACTACATACCTGGCGAGTGGGCATCTACGTCTCCGTGGGACCTTTATATACTTCAATAACGAAATATAACCTATCCTAACCTAACGTAACATCTCGGCTGTAATATTTGACAACATTCCTGGCGAGTTGGCTTCTACGTCTCGGTGGGACCTTTATATACATCAATAACGTAATATAAACAAACCTAACCCAACCTATCATCTCGGCGGTAATATTTGACAACATTCCTGGCGAGTTGGCCTCTACGTCTCCGTGGAACCTTCGTATACATCAATAACCAAATATAACCTAACCTAAACCAACCTATCATCTCGGCGGTAATATTTGACAACATTACTGGCGGGTTGGCCTCTACGTCTCCGTGTAACCCTCATATACGTCAATAACGTAATATAACGTAACCTAACCCAACCTATCATCTCGGCGGTAATATTTGACAACATTCCTGGCGAGTTGGCCTCTACGTCTCCGTGGAACCTTCGTATACATCAATAACGAAATATAACCTAACCTAAACCAACCTATCATCTCGGCGGTAATATTTGACAACATTCCTGGCGGGTTGGCCTCTACGTCTCCGTGTAACCCTCATATACGTCAATAACGTAATATAACGTAACCTAACCCAACCTAACATCTCGGCGTTAATATTTGACGACATTCCTGGCTTGTTGGCCTCTGCGTCTCCGTTTGACCTTCATATACATCAATAACGTAATTTAACCTAACCTAACCCGACCTATCACCTCGGCGGTAATATTTGACCACATTCCTGGCGAGTTGGCTTCTACGTCTCTGTGGGACCTTTATATACATCAATAACGTAATATAAACTAACCTAACCCTACCTAACATCTCGGCGGTAATATTGGACAACATACCTGGCGAGTTGGCCTCTATGTCTCCGTGGGACCTTTATATAATTCAATAACGAATTATAACCTATGCTAACCCAACCTATCATCTCGGCGGTAATATTTGACAACATTCCTGGCAAGTTGGCCTCTACGTCTCCGTGGAATCTTCGTATACATCAATAACGAAATATAACCTAACGTAACCCAACCTATCGTCTCGGCGATAATATTTGACCACATTCCTGGCGAGTTGGCCTCTACGTCTCCGTGGGACCTTTATATACTTCAATAACGAAATATAACCTATGCTAAGCCAACCTATCATCTCGCCGGTAATATTTGACAACATTCCTGGCGAGTTGGCCTCTACGTCTCCGTTTGACCTTCATATACATCAATAACGTAATATAACCTAACCTAACCCGACCTATCACCTCGGCGGTGTTATTTGACCACATTCCTGGCGAGTTGGCTTCTACGTCTCTGTGGGACCCTTATATACATCAATAACGTAATATAAACTAACCTAACCCAACCTATCATCTCGGCGGTAATATTGGGCAACCTTCCTGGCGAGTTGGCCTCTACGTCTCCGTTTGACCTTTATATACATCAATAACGTAATATAACCTAACCTAACCCAACCTAACATCTCGGCGGTAATATTTGACAACATACCTGGCGAGTTGGCCTCTACGTCTCCGTGGTACCTTTATATATTTCAATAACGAAATATAACCTATCCTAACCCAACCTATCATCTCGGCTGTAATATTTGACAACATTCCTGGCGAGTTGGCCTTTACGTCTCCGTGGAACCTTCGTATACATTAATAACGAAATATAACCTAACCTAAACCAACCTATCATCTCGGCGGTAATATTTGACATCATTCCTGGCGAGATGGCCTCTACGTCTCCGTGGAACCTTTATATACATCAATAAAGTAATATAACCTAACCTAACCCAACGTAACATCTCGGCGGTAATATTTGACAACATTCCTGGCGAGTTGGCTTCTACGTCTCAGTGGGACCTTTATATACAACAATAACGTAATATAAACAAACCTAACCGAACCTAACATCTCGGCGTTAATATTTGACCACATTCCTGGCTTGTTGGCCTCTACGTCTCCGTGGGACCTTTACATACATCAATAACGTAATATAACCTATCCTAACCCAACCTAACATCTCGGCGGTAATACTTGACAACATTCCTGGCGAGTTGGCCTCTACGTCTCCGTGGAACCTTCGTATACATTAATAACGAAATATAACCTAACCTAAACCAACCTATCATCTCGGCGGTAATATTTGACATCATTCCTGGCGAGATGGCCTCTACGTCTCCGTGGAACCTTTATATACATCAATAACGTAATATAACCTAACCTAACCCAACGTAACATCTCGGCGGTAATATTTGACCACATTCCTGGCGAGTTGGCCTCTACGTCTCCGTGTAACCCTCATATACATCAATAACGTAATATAACGTAACCTAACCCAACCTAACATCTCGGCGTTAATATTTGACGACATTCATGGCTTGTTGGCCTCTGCGTCTCCGTGGGACCTTTATATACATCAATAACATAATATAAGCTAGCCTAACCCAACCTAACATCTCGCCGGTAATATTTGACAACATTCCCGGCGAGTTGGCTTCTCCGTCTCCGTGGGACCTTTATATACATCAATAACGTAATATAACCAAAACTAACCCAACCTAACATTTCGGCGGTGATATTTGACAACATTCCTGGCGAGTTGGCCTCTACGTCTCCGTGTAACCCTCATATACATCAATAACGTAATATAACGTAACCTAAGCCAACCTATCATCTCGGCGGTAATATTTGACAACATTCCTGGCGAGTTGGCCTCTACGTCTCCGTTTGACCTTCATATACATCAATAACGTAATATAACCTAACCTAACCCGACCTATCACCTCGGCGGTAATATTTGACCACATTCCTGGCGAGTTGGATTCTACGTCTCCGTGGGACCTTTATATACATCAATAACATAATATAAGCTAAACTAACCCAACCTAACATTTCGGCGGTAATATTTGACAACATACCTGGCGAGTTGGCCTCTACGTCTCCGTGGAACCTTTATATACATCAATAACGTAATATAACCGAACCTAACCCAACGTAACATCTCGGCGGTAATATTTGACCACATTCCTGGCGAGTTGGCCTCTACGTCTCCGTGTAACCCTCATATACATCAATAACGTAATATAACGTAACCTAACCCAACCTAACATCTCGGCGTTAATATTTGACGACATTCCTGCCTTGTTGGCCTCTGCGTCTCCGTGGGACCTTTATATACATCAATAACATAATATAAGCTAGCCTAACCCAACCTAACATCTCGCCGGTAATATTTGACAACATTCCTGGCGAGTTGGCTCCTACGTCTCTGTGGGACCTTTATATACATCAATAACGTAATATAAACTAACCTAAACCGACCTATCATCTCGGCGGTAATATTGGACAACATTCAAGGCGAGTTGACCTCTACGTCTCCGTTTGACCTTCATATACATCAATAACGTAATTTAACCTAACCTAACCCGACCTATCACCTCGGCGGTAATATTTGACTACATTCCTGGCGAGTTGGCTTCTACGTCTCTGTGGGACCTTTATATACATCAATAACGTAATATAAACTAACCTAACCCAACCTAACATCTCGGCGGTAATATTGGACAACATACCTGGCGAGTTGGCCTCTATGTCTCCGTGGGACCTTTATATAATTCAATAACGAATTATAACCTATGCTAACCCAACCTATCATCTCGGCGGTAATATTTGACAACATTCCTGGCAAGTTGGCCTCTACGTCTCCGTGGAATCTTCGTATACATCAATAACGAAATATAACCTAACCTAACCCAACCTATCGTCTCGGCGGTAATATTTGACCACATTCCTGGCGAGTTGGCCTCTACGTCTCCGTGTAACCCTCATATACGTCAATAACATAATATAACGTAACCTAACACAACCTATCATCTCGGCGGTAATATTTGACAACATTCCTGGCGAGTTGGCATCTACGTCTCCCTGGGACCTTTATATAAATCAATAACGTAATATAACCTAACCTAACACAACCTAACATCTCGGCGGTAATATTTGACAACATTCCTGGCGAGTTGGCCTCTACGTCTGCGTGGGACCTTTATATACATCAATAACATAATATAGGCTAGGCTAACCCAACCTACCATCTCGGCGGTAATATTTGACAACATACCTGGCGAGTTGGCCTCTACGTCTCCGTGGGCCTTTATATACATCAATAACGTAATATAAACTAACCTAAACCAACCTATCATCTCGGCGGTAATATTGGACAACATTCAAGGCGAGTTGGCCTCTACGTCTCCGTGGAACCTTCGTATACATTAATAACGAAATATAACCTAACCTAAACCAACCTATCATCTCGGCGGTAATATTTGACAACATTCCTGGCGAGTTGGCCTCTACGTCTCCGTCGAACCTTCGTATACATCAATATCGAAATATAACCTAACCTAAACCAACCTACCATCTCGGCGGTAATATTTGACTACATACCTGGCGAGTTGGCCTCTACGTCTCCGTGGGACCTTTATACACTTCAATAACGAAATATAACCTATCCTAACCCAACCTATCATCTCGGTGGTAATATTTGACAGCATTCCTGGCCAGTTGGCCTCTACGTCTCCGTGGAACCTTCGTATACATCAATAACGAAATATAACCTCACCTAAACCAACCTATCATCTCGGCGGTAATATTTGACATCATTCCTGGCGAGATGGCCTCTACGTCTCCGTGGAACCTTTATTTATATACATCAATAACGTAATATAACCTATCCTAACCCAACCTAACATCTCGGCGGTAATATTTGACAACATTCCTGGCGAGTTGGCCTCTACGTCTCCGTGTAACCCTCATATACGTCAATAACGTAATATAACGTAACCTAACACAACCTATCATCTCGGCGGTAATATTTGACAACATTCCTGGCGAGTTGGCATCTACGTCTCCCTGGGACCTTTATATAAATCAATAACGTAATATAACCTAACCTAACACAACCTAACATCTCGGCGGTAATATTTGACAACATTCCTGGCGAGTTGGCCTCTACGTCTGCGTGGGACCTTTATATACATCAATAACATAATATAGGCTAGGCTAACCCAACCTACCATCTCGGCGGTAATATTTGACAACATACCTGGCGAGTTGGCCTCTACGTCTCCGTGCGCCTTTATATACTTCAATAACGAAATATAACCTATCCTAACCCAACCTATCATTACGGCGGTAATATTTGACAACATTCCTGGCGAGTTGGCCTCTACGTCTCCGTGGAACCTTCGTATACATTAATAACGAAATATAAACTATCCTAACCCAACCTATCATCTCGGCGGTAATATTTGACAACATTCCTGGCGAGTTGGCCTCTACGTCTCCGTGGGACCTTTATGTACATCAATAACATAATATAGGCTAGGCTAACCCAACCTAACATCTCGGCGGTAATATTTGACTACATACCTGGCGAGTGGGCCTCTACGTCTCCGTGGGACCTTTATATACTTCAATAACGAAATATAACCTATCCTAACCCAACGTAACATCTCGGCTGTAATATTTGACAACATTCCTGGCGAGTTGGCTTCTACGTCTCGGTGGGACCTTTATATACATCAATAACGTAATATAAACAAACCTAACCCAACCTATCATCTCGGCGGTAATATTTGACAACATTCCTGGCGAGTTGGCCTCTACGTCTCCGTGGAACCTTCGTATACATCAATAACCAAATATAACATAACCTAAACCAACCTATCATCTCGGCGGTAATATTTGACAACATTCCTGGCGGGTTGGCCTCTACGTCTCCGTGTAACCCTCATATACGTCAATAACGTAATATAACGTAACCTAACCCAACCTATCATCTCGGCGGTAATATTTGACAACATTCCTGGCGGGTTGGCCTCTACGTCTCCGTGTAACCCTCATATACGTCAATAACGTAATATAACGTAACCTAACCCAACCTATAATCTCGGCGGTAATATTTGACAACATTCCTGGCGAGTTGGCATCTACGTCTCCCTGGGACCTTTATATTCATCAATAACGTAATATAACCTAACCTAACACAACCTAACATCTCGGCGGTAATATTTGACAACATTCCTGGCGAGTTGGCCTCTACGTCTGCGAGGTACCTTTATATACATCAATAACATAATATAGGCTAGGCTAACCCAACCTACCATCTCGGCGGTAATATTTGACAACATACCTGGCGAGTTGGCCTCTACGTCTCCGTGGGCCTTTATATACTTCAATAACGAAATATAACCTATCCTAACCCAACCTATCATCTCGGCGGTAGTATTTGACATCATTCCTGGCGAGATGGCCTCTACGTCTCCGTGGAACCTTTATTTATATACATCAATAACGTAATATAACCTAACCTAACCCAACCTATCATCTCGGCGGTAATATTGGGCAACCTTCCTGGCGAGTTGGCCTCTACGTCTCCGTTTGAGCTTTATATACATCAATAACGTAATATAACCTAACCTAAACCAACCTACCATCTCGGCGGTAATATTTGACTACATACCTGGCGAGTTGGCCTCTACGTCTCCGTGGGACCTTTATATACTTCAATAACGAAATATAACCTATCCTAACCCAACCTATCATCTCAGCGGTAATATTTGACAACATTCCTGGCGAGTTGGCCTGTACGTCTCCGTGGAACCTTCGTATACATCAATAACGAAATATAACCTAACCTAAACCAACCAACCATCTCGGCGGTAATATTTGACTACATTCTTGGCGAGTTGGCCTCTACGTCTCCGTGAAACCTTCGTATACATCAATAACGAAATATAACCTAACCTAAACCAACCTATCATATCGGCGGTAATATTTGACAACATACCTGGCGAGTTGGCCTCTACGTCTCCGTGGTACCTTTATATACTTCAATAACGAAATATAACCTATCCTAACCCAACCTATCATCTCGGCGGTAATATTTGACAACATTCCTGGCGAGTTGGCCTCTACGTCTCCGTGGAACCTTCGTATACATCAATAACCAAATATAACCTAACCTAAACCAACCTATCATCTCGGCGGTAATATTTGACAACATTACTGGCGGGTTGGCCTCTACGTCTCCGTGTAACCCTCATATACGTCAATAACGTAATATAACGTAACCTAACCCAACCTATCATCTCGGCGGTAATATTTGACAACATTCCTGGCGAGTTGGCCTCTACGTCTCCGTGGAACCTTCGTATACATCAATAACCAAATATAACCTAACCTAAACCAACCTATCATCTCGGCGGTAATATTTGACAACATTCCTGGCGGGTTGGCCTCTACGTCTCCGTGTAACCCTCATATACGTCAATAACGTAATATAACGTAACCTAACCCAACCTAACATCTCGGCGTTAATATTTGACGACATTCCTGGCTTGTTGGCCTCTGCGTCTCCGTTTGACCTTCATATACATCAATAACGTAATTTAACCTAACCTAACCCGACCTATCACCTCGGCGGTAATATTTGACCACATTCCTGGCGAGTTGGCTTCTACGTCTCTGTGGGACCTTTATATACATCAATAACGTAATATAAACTAACCTAACCCTACCTAACATCTCGGCGGTAATATTGGACAACATACCTGGCGAGTTGGCCTCTATGTCTCCGTGGGACCTTTATATAATTCAATAACGAATTATAACCTATGCTAACCCAACCTATCATCTCGGCGGTAATATTTGACAACATTCCTGGCAAGTTGGCCTCTACGTCTCCGTGGAATCTTCGTATACATCAATAACGAAATATAACCTAACGTAACCCAACCTATCGTCTCGGCGATAATATTTGACCACATTCCTGGCGAGTTGGCCTCTACGTCTCCGTGGGACCTTTATATACTTCAATAACGAAATATAACCTATGCTAAGCCAACCTATCATCTCGCCGGTAATATTTGACAACATTCCTGGCGAGTTGGCCTCTACGTCTCCGTTTGACCTTCATATACATCAATAACGTAATATAACCTAACCTAACCCGACCTATCACCTCGGCGGTAATATTTGACCACATTCCTGGCGAGTTGGCTTCTACGTCTCTGTGGGACCCTTATATACATCAATAACGTAATATAAACTAACCTAACCCAACCTATCATCTCGGCGGTAATATTGGGCAACCTTCCTGGCGAGTTGGCCTCTACGTCTCCGTTTGACCTTTATATACATCAATAACGTAATATAACCTAACCTAACCCAACCTAACATCTCGGCGGTAATATTTGACAACATACCTGGCGAGTTGGCCTCTACGTCTCCGTGGTACCTTTATATACTTCAATAACGAAATATAACCTATCCTAACCCAACGTAACATCTCGGCGGTAATATTTGACAACATTCCTGGCGAGTTGGCTTCTACGTCTCAGTGGGACCTTTATATACAACAATAACGTAATATAAACAAACCTAACCGAACCTAACATCTCGGCGTTAATATTTGACCACATTCCTGGCTTGTTGGCCTCTACGTCTCCGTGGGACCTTTACATACATCAATAACGTAATATAACCTATCCTAACCCAACCTAACATCTCGGCGGTAATACTTGACAACATTCCTGGCGAGTTGGCCTCTACGTCTCCGTGGAACCTTCGTATACATTAATAACGAAATATAACCTAACCTAAACCAACCTATCATCTCGGCGGTAATATTTGACATCATTCCTGGCGAGATGGCCTCTACGTCTCCGTGGAACCTTTATATACATCAATAACGTAATATAACCTAACCTAACCCAACGTAACATCTCGGCGGTAATATTTGACCACATTCCTGGCGAGTTGGCCTCTACGTCTCCGTGTAACCCTCATATACATCAATAACGTAATATAACGTAACCTAACCCAACCTAACATCTCGGCGTTAATATTTGACGACATTCCTGGCTTGTTGGCCTCTGCGTCTCCGTGGGACCTTTATATACATCAATAACATAATATAAGCTAGCCTAACCCAACCTAACATCTCGCCGGTAATATTTGACAACATTCCCGGCGAGTTGGCTTCTCCGTCTCCGTGGGACCTTTATATACATCAATAACGTAATATAACCAAAACTAACCCAACCTAACATTTCGGCGGTGATATTTGACAACATTCCTGGCGAGTTGGCCTCTACGTCTCCGTGTAACCCTCATATACATCAATAACGTAATATAACGTAACCTAAGCCAACCTATCATCTCGGCGGTAATATTTGACAACATTCCTGGCGAGTTGGCCTCTACGTCTCCGTTTGACCTTCATATACATCAATAACGTAATATAACCTAACCTAACCCGACCTATCACCTCGGCGGTAATATTTGACCACATTCCTGGCGAGTTGGATTCTACGTCTCCGTGGGACCTTTATATACATCAATAACATAATATAAGCTAAACTAACCCAACCTAACATTTCGGGGGTAATATTTGACAACATACCTGGCGAGTTGGCCTCTACGTCTCCGTGGAACCTTTATATACATCAATAACGTAATATAACCGAACCTAACCCAACGTAACATCTCGGCGGTAATATTTGACCACATTCCTGGCGAGTTGGCCTCTACGTCTCCGTGTAACCCTCATATACATCAATAACGTAATATAACGTAACCTAACCCAACCTAACATCTCGGCGTTAATATTTGACGACATTCCTGCCTTGTTGGCCTCTGCGTCTCCGTGGGACCTTTATATACATCAATAACATAATATAAGCTAGCCTAACCCAACCTAACATCTCGCCGGTAATATTTGACAACATTCCTGGCGAGTTGGCTCCTACGTCTCTGTGGGACCTTTATATACATCAATAACGTAATATAAACTAACCTAAACCAACCTATCATCTCGGCGGTAATATTGGACAACATTCAAGGCGAGTTGACCTCTACGTCTCCGTTTGACCTTCATATACATCAATAACGTAATTTAACCTAACCTAACCCGACCTATCACCTCGGCGGTAATATTTGACTACATTCCTGGCGAGTTGGCTTCTACGTCTCTGTGGGACCTTTATATACATCAATAACGTAATATAAACTAACCTAACCCAACCTAACATCTCGGCGGTAATATTGGACAACATACCTGGCGAGTTGGCCTCTATGTCTCCGTGGGACCTTTATATAATTCAATAACGAATTATAACCTATGCTAACCCAACCTATCATCTCGGCGGTAATATTTGACAACATTCCTGGCAAGTTGGCCTCTACGTCTCCGTGGAATCTTCGTATACATCAATAACGAAATATAACCTAACCTAACCCAACCTATCGTCACGGCGGTAATATTTGACCACATTCCTGGCGAGTTGGCCTCTACGTCTCCGTGTAACCCTCATATACGTCAATAACATAATATAACGTAACCTAACACAACCTATCATCTCGGCGGTAATATTTGACAACATTCCTGGCGAGTTGGCATCTACGTCTCCCTGGGACCTTTATATAAATCAATAACGTAATATAACCTAACCTAACACAACCTAACATCTCGGCGGTAATATTTGACAACATTCCTGGCGAGTTGGCCTCTACGTCTGCGTGGGACCTTTATATACATCAATAACATAATATAGGCTAGGCTAACCCAACCTACCATCTCGGCGGTAATATTTGACAACATACCTGGCGAGTTGGCCTCTACGTCTCCGTGGGCCTTTATATACATCAATAACGTAATATAAACTAACCTAAACCAACCTATCATCTCGGCGGTAATATTGGACAACATTCAAGGCGAGTTGGCCTCTACGTCTCCGTGGAACCTTCGTATACATTAATAACGAAATATAACCTAACCTAAACCAACCTATCATCTCGGCGGTAATATTTGACAACATTCCTGGCGAGTTGGCCTCTACGTCTCCGTCGAACCTTCGTATACATCAATATCGAAATATAACCTAACCTAAACCAACCTACCATCTCGGCGGTAATATTTGACTACATACCTGGCGAGTTGGCCTCTACGACTCCGTGGGACCTTTATACACTTCAATAACGAAATATAACCTATCCTAACCCAACCTATCATCTCGGTGGTAATATTTGACAGCATTCCTGGCCAGTTGGCCTCTACGTCTCCGTGGAACCTTCGTATACATCAATAACGAAATATAACCTCACCTAAACCAACCTATCATCTCGGCGGTAATATTTGACATCATTCCTGGCGAGATGGCCTCTACGTCTCCGTGGAACCTTTATTTATATACATCAATAACGTAATATAACCTAACCTAACCCAACCTAACATCTCGGCGGTAATATTTGACAACATTCCTGGCGAGTTGGCCTCTACGTCTCCGTGTAACCCTCATATACGTCAATAACGTAATATAACGTAACCTAACACAACCTATCATCTCGGCGGTAATATTTGACAACATTCCTGGCGAGTTGGCATCTACGTCTCCCTGGGACCTTTATATAAATCAATAACGTAATATAACCTAACCTAACACAACCTAACATCTCGGCGGTAATATTTGACAACATTCCTGGCGAGTTGGCCTCTACGTCTGCGTGGGACCTTTATATACATCAATAACATAATATAGGCTAGGCTAACCCAACCTACCATCTCGGCGGTAATATTTGACAACATACCTGGCGAGTTGGCCTCTACGTCTCCGTGCGCCTTTATATACTTCAATAACGAAATATAACCTATCCTAACCCAACCTATCATTACGGCGGTAATATTTGACAACATTCCTGGCGAGTTGGCCTCTACGTCTCCGTGGAACCTTCGTATACATTAATAACGAAATATAAACTATCCTAACCCAACCTATCATCTCGGCGGTAATATTTGACAACATTCCTGGCGAGTTGGCCTCTACGTCTCCGTGGGACCTTTATGTACATCAATAACATAATATAGGCTAGGCTAACCCAACCTAACATCTCGGCGGTAATATTTGACTACATACCTGGCGAGTGGGCCTCTACGTCTCCGTGGGACCTTTATATACTTCAATAACGAAATATAACCTATCCTAACCCAACGTAACATCTCGGCTGTAATATTTGACAACATTCCTGGCGAGTTGGCTTCTACGTCTCGGTGGGACCTTTATATACATCAATAACGTAATATAAACAAACCTAACCCAACCTATCATCTCGGCGGTAATATTTGACAACATTCCTGGCGAGTTGGCCTCTACGTCTCCGTGGAACCTTCGTATACATCAATAACCAAATATAACATAACCTAAACCAACCTATCATCTCGGCGGTAATATTTGACAACATTCCTGGCGGGTTGGCCTCTACGTCTCCGTGTAACCCTCATATACGTCAATAACGTAATATAACGTAACCTAACCCAACCTATCATCTCGGCGGTAATATTTGACAACATTCCTGGCGAGTTGGCCTCTACGTCTCCGTGAAACCTTCGTATACATCAATAACGAAATATAACCTAACCTAAACCAACCTATCATATCGGCGGTAATATTTGACAACATACCTGGCGAGTTGGCCTCTACGTCTCCGTGGTACCTTTATATACTTCAATAACGAAATATAACCTATCCTAACCCAACCTATCATCTCGGCGGTAATATTTGACAACATTCCTGGCGAGTTGGCCTCTATGTCTCCGTGGAACCTTCGTATACATTAATAACGAAATATAACCTAACCTAAACCAACCTATCATCTCGGCGGTAATATTTGACATCATTCCTGGCGAGATGGCCTCTACGTCTCCGTGGAACCTTTATATACATCAATAACGTAATATAACCTAACCTAACCCAACGTAACATCTCGGCGGTAATATTTGACAACATTCCTGGCGAGTTGGCTTCTACGTCTCGGTGGGACCTTTATATACATCAATAACGTAATATAAACAAACCTAATCCAACCTAACATCTCGGCGTTAATATTTGACCACACTCCTGGCTTGTTGGCCTCTACGTCTCCGTGGGACCTTTATGTACATCAATAACGTAATATAACCTAACCTAACCCAACCTAACATCTCGGCGGTAATATTTGACAACATTCCTGGCGAGTTGGCCTCTACGTCTCCGTGGGACCTTTATGTACATCAATAACGTAATATAGGCTAGGCTAAACCAACCTAACATCTCAGCGGTAATATTTGACAACATTCCTTGCGAGTTGGCCTCTACGTCTCCGTGGGACCTTTATATACATCAATAATATAATATAGGCTAGGCTAACCCAACCTAACATCTCGGCGGTAATATTTGACTACATACCTGGCGAGTTGGCCTCTACGTCTCCGTGGGACCTTTATATACTTCAATAACGAAATATAACCTATCCTAAACCAACGTAACATCTCGGCGGTAATATTTGACAACATTCCTGGCGAGTTGGCTTCTACGTCTCGGTTGGACCTTTATATACATCAATAACGTAATATAAACAAACCTAACCCAAGCTATCATCTCGGCGGTAATATTTGACAACATTCCTGGCGAGTTGGCCTCTACGTCTCCGTGGAACCTTCGTATACATCAATAACCAAATATAACCTAACCTAAACCAACCTATCATCTCGGCGGTAATATTTGACAACATTCCTGGCGAGTTGGCCTCTACGTCTCCGTGTAACCCTCATATACGTCAATAACGTAATATAACGTAACCTAACACAACCTAACATCTCGGCGGTAATATTTGACAACATTCCTGGCGAGTTGGCCTCTACGTCTGCGTGGGACCTTTATATACATCAATAACATAATATAGGCTAGGCTAACCCAACCTACCATCTCGGCGGTAATATTTGACAACATACCTGGCGAGTTGGCCTCTACGTCTCCGTGGGACCTTTATATACTTCAATAACGAAATATAACCTATCCTAAACCAACGTAACATCTCGGCGGTAATATTTGACAACATTCCTGGCGAGTTGGCTTCTACGTCTCGGTTGGACCTTTATATACATCAATAACGTAATATAAACAAACCTAACCCAAGCTATCATCTCGGCGGTAATATTTGACAACATTCCTGGCGAGTTGGCCTCTACGTCTCCGTGGAACCTTCGTATACATCAATAACCAAATATAACCTAACCTAAACCAACCTATCATCTCGGCGGTAATATTTGACAACATTCCTGGCGAGTTGGCATCTACGTCTCCCTGGGACCTTTATATAAATCAATAACGTAATATAACCTAACCTAACACAACCTAACATCTCGGCGGTAATATTTGACAACATTCCTGGCGAGTTGGCCTCTACGTCTGCGTGGGACCTTTATATACATCAATAACATAATATAGGCTAGGCTAACCCAACCTACCATCTCGGCGGTAATATTTGACAACATACCTGGCGAGTTGGCCTCTACGTCTCCGTGGGCCTTTATATACTTCAATAACGAAATATAACCTATCCTAACCCAACCTATCATTACGGCGGTAATATTTGACAACATTCCTGGCGAGTTGGCCTCTACGTCTCCGTGGAACCTTCGTATACATCAATAACGAAATATAACCTAACCTAAACCAACCTATCATATCGGCGCTAATATTTGACAACATACCTGGCGAGTTGGCCTCTACGTCTCCGTGGTACCTTTATATACTTCAATAACGAAATATAACCTATCCTAACCCAACCTATCATCTCGGCGGTAATATTTGACAACATTCCTGGCGAGTTGGCCTCTACGTCTCCGTGGAACCTTCGTATACATTAATAACGAAATATAACCTAACCTAAACCAACCTATCATCTCGGCGGTAATATTTGACAACATTCCTGGCGAGTTGGCCTCTACGTCTCCGTCGAACCTTCGTATACATCAATATCGAAATATAACCTAACCTAAACCAACCTACCATCTCGGCGGTAATATTTGACTACATACCTGGCGAGTTGGCCTCTACGTCTCCGTGGGACCTTTATATACTTCAATAACGAAATATAACCTATCCTAACCCAACCTATCATCTCGGTGGTAATATTTGACAGCATTCCTGGCCAGTTGGCCTCTACGTCTCCGTGGAACCTTGGTATACATCAATAACGAAATATAACCTCACCTAAACCAACCTATCATCTCGGCGGTAATATTTGACATCATTCCTGGCGAGTTGGCCTCTACGTCTCCGTGTAACACTCATATACGTCAATAACGTAATATAACGTAACCTAACACAACCTATCATCTCGGCGGTAATATTTGACAACATTCCTGGCGAGTTGGCATCTACGTCTCCCTGGGACCTTTATATAAATCAATAACGTAATATAACCTAACCTAACACAACCTAACATCTCGGCGGTAATATTTGACAACATTCCTGGCGAGTTGGCCTCTACGTCTGCGTGGGACCTTTATATACATCAATAACATAATATAGGCTAGGCTAACCCAACCTACCATCTCGGCGGTAATATTTGACAACATACCTGGCGAGTTGGCCTCTACGTCTCCGTGCGCCTTTATATACTTCAATAACGAAATATAACCTATCCTAACCCAACCTATCATTACGGCGGTAATATTTGACAACATTCCTGGCGAGTTGGCCTCTACGTCTCCGTGGAACCTTCGTATACATTAATAACGAAATATAAACTATCCTAACCCAACCTATCATCTCGGCGGTAATATTTGACAACATTCCTGGCGAGTTGGCCTCTACGTCTCCGTGGGACTTTTATGTACATCAATAACATAATATAGGCTAGGCTAACCCAACCTAACATCTCGGCGGTAATATTTGACTACATACCTGGCGAGTGGGCCTCTACGTCTCCGTGGGACCTTTATATACTTCAATAACGAAATATAACCTATCCTAACCCAACGTAACATCTCGGCTGTAATATTTGACAACATTCCTGGCGAGTTGGCTTCTACGTCTCGGTGGGACCTTTATATACATCAATAACGTAATATAAACAAACCTAACCCAACCTATCATCTCGGCGGTAATATTTGACAACATTCCTGGCGAGTTGGCCTCTACGTCTCCGTGGAACCTTCGTATACATCAATAACCAAATATAACCTAACCTAAACCAACCTATCATCTCGGCGGTAATATTTGACAACATTCCTGGCGGGTTGGCCTCTACGTCTCCGTGTAACCCTCATATACGTCAATAACGTAATATAACGTAACCTAACCCAACCTATCATCTCGGCGGTAATATTTGACAACATTCCTGGCGGGTTGGCCTCTACGTCTCCGTGTAACCCTCATATACGTCAATAACGTAATATAACGTAACCTAACCCAACCTATCATCTCGGCGGTAATATTTGACAACATTCCTGGCGAGTTGGCATCTACGTCTCCCTGAGACCTTTATATTCATCAATAACGTAATATAACCTAACCTAACACAACCTAACATCTCGGCGGTAATATTTGACAACATTCCTGGCGAGTTGGCCTCTACGTCTGCGAGGTACCTTTATATACATCAATAACATAATATAGGCTAGGCTAACCCAACCTACCATCTCGGCGGTAATATTTGACAACATACCTGGCGAGTTGGCCTCTACGTCTCCGTGGGCCTTTATATACTTCAATAACGAAATATAACCTATCCTAACCCAACCTATCATCTTGGCGGTAGTATTTGACATCATTCCTGGCGAGATGGCCTCTACGTCTCCGTGGAACCTTTATTTATATACATCAATAACGTAATATAACCTAACCTAACCCAACCTATCATCTCGGCGGTAATATTGGGCAACCTTCCTGGCGAGTTGGCCTCTACGTCTCCGTTTGAGCTTTATATACATCAATAACGTAATATAACCTAACCTAAACCAACCTACCATCTCGGCGGTAATATTTGACTACATACCTGGCGAGTTGGCCTCTACGTCTCCGTGGGACCTTTATATACTTCAATAACGAAATATAACCTATCCTAACCCAACCTATCATCTCAGCGGTAATATTTGACAACATTCCTGGCGAGTTGGCCTGTACGTCTCCGTGGAACCTTCGTATACATCAATAACGAAATATAACCTAACCTAAACCAAACAACCATCTCGGCGGTAATATTTGACTACATTCTTGGCGAGTTGGCCTCTACGTCTCCGTGAAACCTTCGTATACATCAATAACGAAATATAACCTAACCTAAACCAACCTATCATATCGGCGGTAATATTTGACAACATACCTGGCGAGTTGGCCTCTACGTCTCTGTGGTACCTTTATATACTTCAATAACGAAATATAACCTATCCTAACCCAACCTATCATCTCGGCGGTAATATTTGACAACATTCCTGGCGAGTTGGCCTCTATGTCTCCGTGGAACCTTCGTATACAATAATAACGAAATATAACCTAACCTAAACCAACCTATCATCTCGGCGGTAATATTTGACATCATTCCTGGCGAGATGGCCTCTACGTCTCCGTGGAACCTTTATATACATCAATAACGTAATATAACCTAACCTAACCCAACGTAACATCTCGGCGGTAATATTTGACAACATTCCTGGCGAGTTGGCTTCTACGTCTCGGTGGGACCTTTATATAAATCAATAACGTAATATAAACAAACCTAATCCAACCTAACATCTCGGCGTTAATATTTGACCACACTCCTGGCTTGTTGGCCTCTACGTCTCCGTGGGACCTTTATGTACATCAATAACGTAATATAACCTAACCTAACCCAACCTAACATCTCGGCGGTAATATTTGACAACATTCCTGGCGAGTTGGCCTCTACGTCTCCGTGGGACCTTTATGTACATCAATAACATAATATAGGCTAGGCTAAACCAACCTAACATCTCAGCGGTAATATTTGACAACATTCCTTGCGAGTTGGCCTCTACGTCTCCGTGGGACCTTTATATACATCAATAATATAATATAGGCTAGGCTAACCCAACCTAACATCTCGGCGGTAATATTTGACTACATACCTGGCGAGTTGGCCTCTACGTCTCCGTGGGACCTTTATATACTTCAATAACGAAATATAACCTATCCTAAACCAACGTAACATCTCGGCGGTAATATTTGACAACATTCCTGGCGAGTTGGCTTCTACGTCTCGGTTGGACCTTTATATACATCAATAACTTAATATAAACAAACCTAACCCAAGATATCATCTCGGCGGTAATATTTGACAACATTCCTGGCGAGTTGGCCTCTACGTCTCCGTGGAACCTTCGTATACATCAATAACCAAATATAACCTAACCTAAACCAACCTATCATCTCGGCGGTAATATTTGACAACATTCCTGGCGAGTTGGCCTCTACGTCTCCGTGTAACCCTCATATACGTCAATAACGTAATATAACGTAACCTAACACAACCTATCATCTCGGCGGTAATATTTGACAACATTCCTGGCGAGTTGGCATCTACGTCTCCCTGGGACCTTTATATAAATCAATAACGTAATATAACCTAACCTAACACAACCTAACATCTCGGCGGTAATATTTGACAACATTCCTGGCGAGTTGGACTCTACGTCTGCGTGGGACCTTTATATACATCAATAACATAATATAGGCTAGGCTAACCCAACCTACCATCTCGGCGGTAATATTTGACAACATTCCTGGCGAGTTGGCCTCTACGTCTCCGTGTAACCCTCATATACGTCAATAACGTAATATAACGTAACCTAACACAACCTATCATCTCGGCGGTAATATTTGACAAAATTCCTGGCGAGTTGGCCTCTACGTCTGCGTGGGACATTTATATACATCAATAATATAATATAGGCTAGGCTAACCCAACCTACCATCTCGGCGGTAATATTTGACAACATACCTGGCGAGTTGGCCTCTACGTCTCCGTGGGCCTTTGTATACTTCAATAACGAAATATAACCTATCCTAACCCAACCTATCATATCGGCGGTAATATTTGACAACATTCCTGGCGAGTTGGCCTCTACGTCTCCGTGGAACCTTCGTATAATTCAATAACGAAATATAACCTATCCTAACCCAACCTATCATCTCGGCGGTAATATTTGACAACATTCCTGGCGAGTTGACCTCTACGTCTCCGTGGAACCTTCGTATACATTAATAACGAAATATAACCTAACCTAAACCAACCTATCATCTCGGCGGTAATATTTGACAACATTACTGGCGAGTTGGCCTCTACGTCTGCGTGGTACCTTTATATACATCAATACCATAATATAGGCTAGGCTAACCCAACCTACCATCTCGGCGGTAATATTTGACAACACACCTGGCGAGTTGGCCTCTACGTCTCCGTGGGCCTTTATATACTTCAATAACGAAATATAACCTATCCTAACCCAACCTATCATCTCGGCGGTAATATTTGACAACATTCCTGGCGAGTTGGCCTCTACGTCTGCGTGGGACCTTTATATACATCAATAACATAATATAGGCTAGGCTAACCCAACCTACCATCTCGGCGGTAATATTTGACAACATACCTGGCGAGTTGGCCTCTACGTCTCCGTGGGCCTTTATATACTTCAATAACGAAATATAACCTATCCTAACCCAACCTATCATCTCGGCGGTAATATTGGACAACATTCCTGGCGAGTTGGCCTCTACGTCTCCGTGGAACCTTCGTATACATCAATAACGAAATATAACCTAACCTAAACCAACCTATCATCTCGGCGGTAATATTTGACAACATTCCTGGCGAGTTGGCCTCTACGTCTGCGTGGGACCTTTATATACATCAATACCATAATATAGGCTAGGCTAACCCAACCTACCATCTCGGCGGTAATATATGACAACATACCTGGCGAGTTGGCCTCTACGTCTCCGTGGGCCTTTATATACTTCAATAACGAAATATAACCTATCCTAACCCAACCTATCATCTCGGCGGTAATATTTGACAACATTCCTGGCCAGTTGGCCTCTACGTCTCCGTGGAACCTTCGTATACATCAATAACGAAATATAACCTAACCTAAACCAACCTATCATCTCGGCGGTAATATTTGACATCATTCCTGGCGAGATGGCCTCTACGTCTCCGTGGAACCTTTATTTATATACATCAATAACGTAATATAACCTAACCTAACCCAACTTAACATCTCGGTGGTAATATTTGACCACATTGCTGGCGAGTTGGCTTCTACGTCTCGGTGAGACCTTTATATACATCAATAACGTAATATAAACAAACCTAACCCAACCTATCATCTCGGCGGTAATATTGGGCAACCTTCCTGGCGAGTTGGCCTCTACGTCTCCGTTTGACCTTTATATACATCAATAACGTAATATAACCTAACCTAACCCAACCTAACATCTCGGCGGTAATATTTGTCAACATTCCTGGCGAGTTGGCTTCTACGTCTCGGTGGGACCTGTATATACATCAATAACGTAATATAAACAAACCTAACCCAACCTAACATCTCGGCGTTAATATTTGACCACATTCCTGGCTTGTAGGCCTCTACGTCTCCGTGGGACCTTTACCTACATCAATAACGTAATATAACCTAACCTAACCCAACCTAACATCTCGGCGGTAATATTTGACAACATTCCTTGCGAGTTGGCCTCTACGTCTCCGTGGGACCTTTATATACATCAATAATATGATATAGGCTAGGCTAACGCAACCTAACATCTCGGCGGTAATATTTGACTACATACCTGGCGAGTTGGCCTCTACGTCTCCGTGGGACCTTTATATACTTCAATAACGAAATATAACCTATCCTAAACCAACGTAACATCTCGGCGGTAATATGTGACAACATTCCTGGCGAGTTGGCTTCTACGTCTCGGGTGGACCTTTACATACATCAATAACGTAATATAAACAAACCTAACCCAAGCTATCATCTCGGCGGTAATATTTGACAACATTCCTGGCGAGTTGGCCTCTACGTCTCCGTGGAACCTTCGTATACATCAATAACCAAATATAACCTAACCTAAACCAACCTATCATCTCGGCGGTAATATTTGACAACATTCCTGGCGAGTTGGCCTCTACGTCTCCGTGTAACCCTCATATACGTCAATAACGTAATATAACGTAACCTAACACAACCTATCATCTCGGCGGTAATATTTGACAACATTCCTGGCGAGTTGGCATCTACGTCTCCCTGGGACCTTTATATAAATCAATAACGTAATATAACCTAACCTAACACAACCTAAAATCTCGGCGGTAATATTTGACAACATTCCTGGCGAGTTGGCCTCTACGTCTGCGTGGGACCTTTATATACATCAGTAACATAATATAGGCTAGGCTAACCCAACCTACCATCTCGGCGGTAATATTTGACTACATACCTGGCGAGTTGGCCTCTACGTCTCCGTGGGCCTTTATATACTTCAATAACGAAATATAACCTATCCTAACCCAGCCTATCATTACGGCGGTAATATTTGACAACATTCCTGGCGAGTTGGCCTCTACGTCTCCGTGGAACCTTCGTATACATCAATAACGAAATATAACCTAACCTAAACCAACCTATCATATCGGTGGTAATATTTGACAACATACCTGGCGAGTTGGCCTCTACGTCTCCGTGGTACCTTTATATACTTCAATAACGAAATATAACCTATCCTAACCCAACCTATCATCTCGGCGGTAATATTTGACAACATTCCTGGCGAGTTGGCCTCTACGTCTCCGTGGAACCTTCGTATACATTAATAACGAAATATAACCTAACCTAAACCAACCTATCATCTCGGCGGTAATATTTGACAACATTCATGGCGAGTTGGCCTCTACGTCTCCGTCGAACCTTCGTATACATCAATATCGAAATATAACCTAACCTAAACCAACCTACCATCTCGGCGGTAATATTTGACTACATACCTGGCGAGTTGGCCTCTACGTCTCCGTGGGACCTTTATATACTTCAATAACGAAATATAACCTATCCTAACCCAACCTATCATCTCGGTGGTAATATTTGACAACATTCCTGGCCAGTTGGCCTCTACGTCTCCGTGGAACCTTCGTATACATCAATAACGAAATATAACCTAACCTAAACCAACCTATCATCTCGGCGGTAATATTTGACATCATTCCTGGCGAGATGGCCTCTACGTCTCCGTGGAACCTTTATTTATGTACATCAATAACGTAATATAGCCTAACCTAACCCAACTTAACATCTCGGTGGTAATATTTGACCACATTGCTGGCGAGTTGGCTTCTACGTCTCGGTGAGACCTTTATATACATCAATAACGTAATATAAACAAACCTAACCCAACCTATCATCTCGGCGGTAATATTGGGCAACCTTCCTGGCGAGTTGGCCTCTACGTCTCCGTTTGACCTTTATATACATCAATAACGTAATATAACCTAACCTAACCCAACCTAACATCTCGGCGGTAATATTTGACAACATTCCTGGCGAGTTGGCTTCTACGTCTCGGTGGGACCTTTATATACATCAATAACGTAATATACACAAACCTAACCCAACCTAACATCTCGGCGTTAATATTTGACCACATTCCTGGCTTGTAGGCCTCTACGTCTCCGTGGGACCTTTACCTACATCAATAACGTAATATAACCTAACCTAACCCAACCTAACATCTCGGCGGTAATATTTGACAACATTCCTTGCGAGTTGGCCTCTACGTCTCCGTGGGACCTTTATATACATCAATAATATAATATAGGCTAGGCTAACCCAACCTAACATCTCGGCGGTAATATTTGACTACATACCTGGCGAGTTGGCCTCTACGTCTCCGTGGGACCATTATATACTTCAATAACGAAATATAACCTATCCTAAACCAACGTAACATCTCGGCGGTAATATTTGACAACATTCCTGGCGAGTTGGCTTCTACGTCTCGGTTGGACCTTTATATACATCAATAACGTAATATAAACAAACCTAACCCAAGCTATCATCTCGGCGGTAATATTTGACAACATTCCTGGCGAGTTGGCCTCTACGTCTCCGTGGAACCTTCGTATACATCAATAACCAAATATAACCTAACCTAAACCAACCTATCATCTCGGCGGTAATATTTGACAACATTCCTGGCGAGTTGGCCTCTACGTCTCCGTGTAACCCTCATATACGTCAATAACGTAATATAACGTAACCTAACACAACCTATCATCTCGGCGGTAATATTTGACAACATTCCTGGCGAGTTGGCATCTACGTCTCCCTGGGACCTTTATATAAATCAATAACGTAATATAACCTAACCTAACACAACCTAACATCTCGGCGGTAATATTTGACAACATTCCTGGCGAGTTGGCCTCTACGTCTGCGTGGGACCTTTATATACATCAATAACGTAATATAAACAAACCTAACCCAACCTATCATCTCGGCGGTAATATTTGACAACATTCCTGGCGAGTTGGCCTCTACGTCTCCGTGGAACCTTCGTATACATCAATAACCAAATATAACCTAACCTAAACCAACCTATCATCTCGGCGGTAATATTTGACAACATTCCTGGCGGGTTGGACTCTACGTCTCCGTGTAACCCTCATATACGTCAATAAAGTAATATAACGTAACCTAACCCAACCTATCATCTCGGCGGTAATATTTGACAACATTCCTGGCGGGTTGGCCTCTACGTCTCCGTGTAACCCTCATATACGTCAATAACGTAATATAACGTAACCTAACCCAACCTATCATCTCGGCGGTAATATTTGACAACATTCCTGGCAAGTTGGCATCTACGTTTCCCTGGGACATTTATATTCATCAATAACGTAATATAACCTAACCTAACCCAACCTAACATCTCGGCGGTAATATTGGACAACATTCCTGGCGAGTTGGCCTCTACGTCTCCGTGGAACCTTCGTATACATCAATAACGAAATATAACCTAACCTAAACCAACCTATCATCTCGGCGGTAATATTTGACAACATTCCTGGCGAGTTGGCCTCTACGTCTGCGTGGGACCTTTATATACATCAATACCATAATATAGGCTATGCTAACCCAACCTACCATCTCGGCGGTAATATATGACAACATACCTGGCGAGTTGGCCTCTACGTCTCCGTGGGCCTTTATATACTTCAATAACGAAATATAACCTATCCTAACCCAACCTATCATCTCGGCGGTAATATTTGACAACATTCCTGGCCAGTTGGCCTCTACGTCTCCGTGGAACCTTCGTATACATCAATAACGAAATATAACCTAACCTAAACCAACCTATCATCTCGGCGGTAATATTTGGCATCATTCCTGGCGAGATGGCCTCTACGTCTCCGTGGAACCTTTATTTATATACATCAATAACGTAATATAACCTAACCTAACCCAACTTAACATCTCGGTGGTAATATTTGACCACATTGCTGGCGAGTTGGCTTCTACGTCTCGGTGAGACCTTTATATACATCAATAACGTAATATAAACAAACCTAACCCAAGCTATCATCTCGGCGGTAATATTTGCCAACATTCCTGGCGAGTTGGCTTCTACGTCTCCGTGGAACCTTCGTATACATCAATAACCAAATATAACCTAACCTAAACCAACCTATCATCTCGGCGGTAATATTTGACAACATTCCTGGCGAGTTGGCCTCTACGTCTCCGTGTAACCCTCATATACGTCAATAACGTAATATAACGTAACCTAACACAACCTATCATCTCGGCGGTAATATTTGACAACATTCCTGGCGAGTTGGCATCTACGTCTCCCTGGGACCTTTATATAAATCAATAACGTAATATAACCTAACCTAACACAACCTAAAATCTCGGCGGTAATATTTGACAACATTCCTGGCGAGTTGGCCTCTACGTCTGCGTGGGACCTTTATATACATCAGTAACATAATATAGGCTAGGCTAACCCAACCTACCATCTCGGCGGTAATATTTGACAACATACCTGGCGAGTTGGCCTCTACGTCTCCGTGGGCCTTTATATACTTCAATAACGAAATATAACCTATCCTAACCCAGCCTATCATTACGGCGGTAATATTTGACAACATTCCTGGCGAGTTGGCCTCTACGTCTCCGTGGAACCTTCGTATACATCAATAACGAAATATAACCTAACCTAAACCAACCTATCATATCGGTGGTAATATTTGACAACATACCTGGCGAGTTGGCCTCTACGTCTCCGTGGTACCTTTATATACTTCAATAACGAAATATAACCTATCCTAACCCAACCTATCATCTCGGCGGTAATATTTGACAACATTCCTGGCGAGTTGGCCTCTACGTCTCCGTGGAACCTTCGTATACATTAATAACGAAATATAACCTAACCTAAACCAACCTATCATCTCGGCGGTAATATTTGACAACATTCATGGCGAGTTGGCCTCTACGTCTCCGTCGAACCTTCGTATACATCAATATCGAAATATAACCTAACCTAAACCAACCTACCATCTCGGCGGTAATATTTGACTACATACCTGGCGAGTTGGCCTCTACGTCTCCGTGGGACCTTTATATACTTCAATAACGAAATATAACCTATCCTAACCCAACCTATCATCTCGGTGGTAATATTTGACAACATTCCTGGCCAGTTGGCCTCTACGTCTCCGTGGAACCTTCGTATACATCAATAACGAAATATAACCTAACCTAAACCAACCTATCATCTCGGCGGTAATATTTGACATCATTCCTGGCGAGATGGCCTCTACGTCTCCGTGGAACCTTTATTTATGTACATCAATAACGTAATATAGCCTAACCTAACCCAACTTAACATCTCGGTGGTAATATTTGACCACATTGCTGGCGAGTTGGCTTCTACGTCTCGGTGAGACCTTTATATACATCAATAACGTAATATAAACAAACCTAACCCAACCTATCATCTCGGCGGTAATATTGGGCAACCTTCCTGGCGAGTTGGCCTCTACGTCTCCGTTTGACCTTTATATACATCAATAACGTAATATAACCTAACCTAACCCAACCTAACATCTCGGCGGTAATATTTGACAACATTCCTGGCGAGTTGGCTTCTACGTCTCGGTGGGACCTTTATATACATCAATAACGTAATATACACAAACCTAACCCAACCTAACATCTCGGCGTTAATATTTGACCACATTCCTGGCTTGTAGGCCTCTACGTCTCCGTGGGACCTTTACCTACATCAATAACGTAATATAACCTAACCTAACCCAACCTAACATCTCGGCGGTAATATTTGACAACATTCCTTGCGAGTTGGCCTCTACGTCTCCGTGGGACCTTTATATACATCAATAATATAATATAGGCTAGGCTAACCCAACCTAACATCTCGGCGGTAATATTTGACTACATACCTGGCGAGTTGGCCTCTACGTCTCCGTGGGACCATTATATACTTCAATAACGAAATATAACCTATCCTAAACCAACGTAACATCTCGGCGGTAATATTTGGCAACATTCCTGGCGAGTTGGCTTCTACGTCTCGGTTGGACCTTTATATACATCAATAACGTAATATAAACAAACCTAACCCAAGCTATCATCTCGGCGGTAATATTTGACAACATTCCTGGCGAGTTGGCCTCTACGTCTCCGTGGAACCTTCGTATACATCAATAACCAAATATAACCTAACCTAAACCAACCTATCATCTCGGCGGTAATATTTGACAACATTCCTGGCGAGTTGGCCTCTACGTCTCCGTGTAACCCTCATATACGTCAATAACGTAATATAACGTAACCTAACACAACCTATCATCTCGGCGGTAATATTTGACAACATTCCTGGCGAGTTGGCATCTACGTCTCCCTGGGACCTTTATATAAATCAATAACGTAATATAACCTAACCTAACACAACCTAACATCTCGGCGGTAATATTTGACAACATTCCTGGCGAGTTGGCCTCTACGTCTGCGTGGGACCTTTATATACATCAATAACGTAATATAAACAAACCTAACCCAACCTATCATCTCGGCGGTAATATTTGACAACATTCCTGGCGAGTTGGCCTCTACGTCTCCGTGGAACCTTCGTATACATCAATAACCAAATATAACCTAACCTAAACCAACCTATCATCTCGGCGGTAATATTTGACAACATTCCTGGCGGGTTGGACTCTACGTCTCCGTGTAACCCTCATATACGTCAATAAAGTAATATAACGTAACCTAACCCAACCTATCATCTCGGCCGTAATATTTGACAACATTCCTGGCGGGTTGGCCTCTACGTCTCCGTGTAACCCTCATATACGTCAATAACGTAATATAACGTAACCTAACCCAACCTATCATCTCGGCGGTAATATTTGACAACATTCCTGGCGAGTTGGCATCTACGTCTCCCTGGGACCTTTATATTCATCAATAACGTAATATAACCTAACCTAACACAACCTAACATCTCGGCGGTAATATTTGACAACATTCCTGGCGAGTTGGCCTCTACGTTTGCGAGGTACCTTTATATACATCAATAACATAATATAGGCTAGGCTAACCCAACCTACCATCTCGGCGGTAATATTTGACAACATACCTGGCGAGTTGGCCTCTACGTCTCCGTGGGCCTTTATATACTTCAATAACGAAATATAACCTATCCTAACCCAACCTATCATCTCGGCGGTAATATTTGACATCATTCCTGGCGAGATGGCCTCTACGTCTCCGTGGAACCTTTATTTATATACATCAATAACGTAATATAACCTAACCTAACCCAACCTATCATCTCGGCGGTAATATTGGGCAACCTTCCTGGCGAGTTGGCCTCTACGTCTCCGTTTGAGCTTTATATACATCAATAACGTAATATAACCTAACCTAAACCAACCTACCATCTCGGCGGTAATATTTGACTACATACCTGGCGAGTTGGCCTCTACGCGTCCGTGGGACCTTTATATACTTCAATAACGAAATATAACCTATCCTAACCCAACCTATCATCTCAGCGGTAATATTTGACAACATTCCTGGCGGGTTGGCCTCTACGTCTCCGTGTAACCCTTATATACGTCAATAACGTAATATAACGTAACCTAACACAACCTATCATCTCGGCGGTAATATTGGACAACATTCCTGGCGAGTTGGCATCTACGTCTCCCTGGGACCTTTATATACATCAATAACGTAATATAACCTAACCTAACACAACCTAACATCTCGGCGGTAATATTTGACAACATTCCTGGCGAGTTGGCCTCTACGTCTCCGTGGGACCTTTATATACATCAATAACATAATATAGGCTAGGCTAACCCAACCTACCATCTCGGCGGTAATATTTGACAACATACCTGGCGAGTTGGCCTCTACGTCTCCGTGGGCCTTTATATACTTCAATAACGAAATATAACCTATCCTAACCCAACCTATCATCTCGGTGGTAATATTTGACCACATTCCTGGCGAGTTGGCTTCTACGTCTCGGTGAGACCTTTATATACATCAATAACGTAATATAAACAAACCTAACCCAACCTATCATCTCGGCGGTAATATTCGGCAACCTTCCTGGCGAGTTGGCCTCTACGTCTCCGTTTGACCTTTGTATACATCAATAACGTAATATAACCTAACCTAACGCAACCTAACATCTCGGCGGTAATATTTGTCAACATTCTTGGCGAGTTGGCTTCTACGTCTCGGTGGGACCTTTATATACATCAATAACGTAATATAAACAAACCTAACCCAACCTAACATCTCGGCGTTAATATTTGACCACATTCCTGGCTTGTTGGCCTCTACGTCTCCGTGGGACCTTTACATACATCAATAACGTAATATAACCTAACCTAACCCAACCTAACATCTCGGCGGTAATATTTGACAACATTCCTGGCGAGTTGGCCTCTACGTCTCCGTGGGACCTTTATATACATCAATAACATAATATAGGCTAGGCTAACCCAACCTAACATCTCGGCGGTAATATTTGACTACATACCTGGCGAGTGGGCCTCTACGTCTCCGTGGGACCTTTATATACTTCAATAACGAAATATAACCTATCCTAACCCAACGTAACATCTCGGCGGTAATATTTGACAACATTCCTGGCGAGTTGGCTTCTACGTCTCGGTGGGACCTTTATATACATCAATAACGTAATATAAACAAACCTAACCCAACCTATCATCTCGGCGGTAATATTTGACAACATTCCTGGCGAGTTGGCCTCTACGTCTCCGTGGGACCTTTATATACTTCAATAACGAAATATAACCTATCCTAAACCAACGTAACATCTCGGCGGTAATATGTGACAACATTCCTGGCGAGTTGGCTTCTACGTCTCGGGTGGACCTTTACATACATCAATAACGTAATATAAACAAACCTAACCCAAGCTATCATCTCGGCGGTAATATTTGACAACATTCCTGGCGAGTTGGCCTCTACGTCTCCGTGGAACCTTCGTATACATCAATAACCAAATATAACCTAACCTAAACCAACCTATCATCTCGGCGGTAATATTTGACAACATTCCTGGCGAGTTGGCCTCTACGTCTCCGTGTAACCCTCATATACGTCAATAACGTAATATAACGTAACCTAACACAACCTATCATCTCGGCGGTAATATTGGACAACATTCCTGGCGAGTTGGCATCTACGTCTCCCTGGGACCTTTATATACATCAATAACGTAATATAACCTAACCTAACACAACCTAACATCTCGGCGGTAATATTTGACAACATTCCTGGCGAGTTGGCCTCTACGTCTGCGTGGGACCTTTATATACATCAATAACATAATATAGGCTAGGCTAACCCAACCTAACATCTCGGCGGTAATATTTGACTACATACCTGGCGAGTGGGCCTCTACGTCTCCGTGGGACCTTTATATACTTCAATAACGAAATATAACCTATCCTAACCCAACGTAACATCTCGGCGGTAATATTTGACAACATTCCTGGCGAGTTGGCTTCTACGTCTCGGTGGGACCTTTATATACATCAATAACGTAATATAAACAAACCTAACCCAACCTATCATCTCGGCGGTAATATTTGACAACATTCCTGGCGAGTTGGCCTCTACGTCTCCGTGGGACCTTTATATACTTCAATAACGAAATATAACCTATCCTAAACCAACGTAACATCTCGGCGGTAATATGTGACAACATTCCTGGCGAGTTGGCTTCTACGTCTCGGGTGGACCTTTACATACATCAATAACGTAATATAAACAAACCTAACCCAAGCTATCATCTCGGCGGTAATATTTGACAACATTCCTGGCGAGTTGGCCTCTACGTCTCCGTGGAACCTTCGTATACATCAATAACCAAATATAACCTAACCTAAACCAACCTATCATCTCGGCGGTAATATTTGACAACATTCCTGGCGAGTTGGCCTCTACGTCTCCGTGTAACCCTCATATACGTCAATAACGTAATATAACGTAACCTAACACAACCTATCATCTCGGCGGTAATATTGGACAACATTCCTGGCGAGTTGGCATCTACGTCTCCCTGGGACCTTTATATACATCAATAACGTAATATAACCTAACCTAACACAACCTAACATCTCGGCGGTAATATTTGACAACATTCCTGGCGAGTTGGCCTCTACGTCTGCGTGGGACCTTTATATACATCAATAACATAATATAGGCTAGGCTAACCCAACCTACCATCTCGGCGGTAATATTTGACAACATACCTGGCGAGTTGGCCTCTACGTCTCCGTGGGCCTTTATATACTTCAATAACGAAATATAACCTATCCTAACCCAACCTATCATCTCGGTGGTAATATTTGACCACATTCCTGGCGAGTTGGCTTCTACGTCTCGGTGAGACCTTTATATACATCAATAACGTAATATAAACAAACCTAACCCAACCTATCATCTCGGCGGTAATATTCGGCAACCTTCCTGGCGAGTTGGCCTCTACGTCTCCGTTTGACCTTTGTATACATCAATAACGTAATATAACCTAACCTAACGCAACCTAACATCTCGGCGGTAATATTTGTCAACATTCTTGGCGAGTTGGCTTCTACGTCTCGGTGGGACCTTTATATACATCAATAACGTAATATAAACAAACCTAACCCAACCTAACATCTCGGCGTTAATATTTGACCACATTCCTGGCTTGTTGGCCTCTACGTCTCCGTGGGACCTTTACATACATCAATAACGTAATATAACCTAACCTAACCCAACCTAACATCTCGGCGGTAATATTTGACAACATTCCTGGCGAGTTGGCCTCTACGTCTCCGTGGAACCTTCGTATACATCAATAACCAAATATAACGTAACCTAAACCAACCTATCATCTCGGCGGTAATATTTGACAACATTCCTGGCGAGTTGGCCTCTACGTCTGCGAGGTACCTTTATATACATCAATAACATAATATAGGCTAGGCTAACCCAACCTACCATCTCGGCGGTAATATTTGACAACATACCTGGCGAGTTGGCCTCTACGTCTCCGTGGGCCTTTATATACTTCAATAACGAAATATAACCTATCCTAACCCAACCTATCATCTCGGTGGTAATATTTGACCACATTCCTGGCGAGTTGGCTTCTACGTCTCGGTGAGACCTTTATATACATCAATAACGTAATATAAACAAACCTAACCCAACCTATCATCTCGGCGGTAATATTCGGCAACCTTCCTGGCGAGTTGGCCTCTACGTCTCCGTTTGACCTTTGTATACATCAATAACGTAATATAACCTAACCTAACGCAACCTAACATCTCGGCGGTAATATTTGTCAACATTCTTGGCGAGTTGGCTTCTACGTCTCGGTGGGACCTTTATATACATCAATAACGTAATATAAACAAACCTAACCCAACCTAACATCTCGGCGTTAATATTTGACCACATTCCTGGCTTGTTGGCCTCTACGTCTCCGTGGGACCTTTACATACATCAATAACGTAATATAACCTAACCTAACCCAACCTAACATCTCGGCGGTAATATTTGACAACATTCCTGGCGAGTTGGCCTCTACGTCTCCGTGGGACCTTTATATACATCAATAACATAATATAGGCTAGGCTAACCCAACCTAACATCTCGGCGGTAATATTTGACTACATACCTGGCGAGTGGGCCTCTACGTCTCCGTGGGACCTTTATATACTTCAATAACGAAATATAACCTATCCTAACCCAACGTAACATCTCGGCGGTAATATTTGACAACATTCCTGGCGAGTTGGCTTCTACGTCTCGGTGGGACCTTTATATACATCAATAACGTAATATAAACAAACCTAACCCAACCTATCATCTCGGCGGTAATATTTGACAACATTCCTGGCGAGTTGGCCTCTACGTCTCCGTGGAACCTTCGTATACATCAATAACCAAATATAACGTAACCTAAACCAACCTATCATCTCGGCGGTAATATTTGACAACATTCCTGGCGGGTTGGCCTCTACGTCTCCGTGTAACCCTCATATACGTCAATAACGTAATATAACGTAACCTAACACAACCTATCATCTCGGCGGTAATATTGGACAACAATCCTGGCGAGTTGGCATCTACGTCTCCCTGGGACCTTTATATACATCAATAACGTAATATAACCTAACCTAACACAACCTAACATCTCGGCGGTAATATTTGACAACATTCCTGGCGAGTTGGCCTCTACGTCTGCGTGGGACCTTAATATACATCAATAACATAATATAGGCTAGGCTAACCCAACCTACCATCTCGGCGGTAATATTTGACAACATACCTGGCGAGTTGGCCTCTACGTCTCCGTGGGCCTTTATATACCTCAATAACCAAATATAACCTAACCTAAACCAACCTATCATCTCGGCGGTAATATTTGACAACATTCCTGGCGGGTTGGCCTCTACGTCTCCGTGTAACCCTCATATACGTCAATAACGTAATATAACGTAACCTAACCCAACCTATCATCTCGGCGGTAATATTTGACAACATTCCTGGCGGGTTGGCCTCTACGTCTCCGTGTAACCCTTATATACGTCAATAACGTAATATAACGTAACCTAACACAACCTATCATCTCGGCGGTAATATTGGACAACATTCCTGGCGAGTTGGCATCTACGTCTCCCTGGGACCTTTATATACATCAATAACGTAATATAACCTAACCTAACACAACCTAACATCTCGGCGGTAATATTTGACAACATTCCTGGCGAGTTGGCCTCTACGTCTGCGTGGGACCTTTATATACATCAATAACATAATATAGGCTAGGCTAACCCAACCTACCATCTCGGCGGTAATATTTGACAACATACCTGGCGAGTTGGCCTCTACGTCTCCGTGGGCCTTTATATACTTCAATAACGAAATATAACCTATCCTAACCCAACCTATCATCTCGGTGGTAATATTTGACCACATTCCTGGCGAGTTGGCTTCTACGTCTCGGTGAGACCTTTATATACATCAATAACGTAATATAAACAAACCTAACCCAACCTATCATATCGGCGGTAATATTCGGCAACCTTCCTGGCGAGTTGGCCTCTACGTCTCCGTTTGACCTTTGTATACATCAATAACGTAATATAACCTAACCTAACGCAACCTAACATCTCGGCGGTAATATTTGTCAACATTCTTGGCGAGTTGGCTTCTACGTCTCGGTGGGACCTTTATATACATCAATAACGTAATATAAACAAACCTAACCCAACCTAACATCTCGGCGTTAATATTTGACCACATTCCTGGCTTGTTGGCCTCTACGTCTCCGTGGGACCTTTACATACATCAATAACGTAATATAATCTAACCTAACCCAACCTAACATCTCGGCGGTAATATTTGACAACATTCCTGGCGAGTTGGCCTCTACGTCTCCGTGGGACCTTTATATACATCAATAACATAATATAGGCTAGGCTAACCCAACCTAACATCTCGGCGGTAATATTTGACTACATACCTGGCGAGTGGGCCTCTACGTCTCCGTGGGACCTTTATATACTTCAATAACGAAATATAACCTATCCTAACCCAACGTAACATCTCGGCGGTAATATTTGACAACATTCCTGGCGAGTTGGATTCTACGTCTCGGTGGGACCTTTATATACATCAATAACGTAATATAAACAAACCTAACCCAACCTATCATCTCGGCGGTAATATTTGACAACATTCCTGGCGAGTTGGCCTCTACGTCTCCGTGGAACCTTCGTATACATCAATAACCAAATATAACGTAACCTAAACCAACCTATCATCTCGGCGGTAATATTTGACAACATTCCTGACGGGTTGGCCTCTACGTCTCCGTGTAACACTCATATACGTCAATAACGTAGTATAACGTAACCTAACCCAACCTATCATCTCGGCGGTAATATTTGACAACATTCCTGGCGAGTTGGCCTCTACGTCTCCGTGGGCCTTTATATACTTCAATAACGAAATATAACCTATCCTAACCCAACCTATCATCTCGGCGGTAATATTTGACATCATTCCTGGCGAGATGGCCTCTACGTCTCCGTGGAACCTTTATTTATATACATCAATAACGTAATATAACCTAACCTAACCCAACCTATCATCTCGGCGGTAATATTGGGCAACCTTCCTGGCGAGTTGGCCTCTACGTATCCGTGGAACCTTTATTTATATACATCAATAACGTAATATAACCTAACCTAACCCAACCTATCATCTCGGCGGTAATATTGGGCAACCTTCCTGGCGAGTTGGCCTCTACGTCTCCGTTTGAGCTTTATATACATCAATAACGTAATATAACCTAACCTAAACCAACCTACCATCTCGGCGGTAATATTGGACAACATTCCTGGCGAGTTGGCATCTACGTCTCCCTGGGACCTTTATATACATCAATAACGTAATATAACCTAACCTAACACAACCTAACATCTCGGCGGTAATATTTGACAACATTCCTGGCGAGTTGGCCTCTACGTCTGCGTGGGACCTTAATATACATCAATAACATAATATAGGCTAGGCTAACCCAACCTACCATCTCGGCGGTAATATTTGACAACATACCTGGCGAGTTGGCCTCTACGTCTCCGTGGGCCTTTATATACCTCAATAACCAAATATAACCTAACCTAAACCAACCTATCATCTCGGCGGTAATATTTGACAACATTCCTGGCGGGTTGGCCTCTACGTCTCCGTGTAACCCTCATATACGTCAATAACGTAATATAACGTAACCTAACCCAACCTATCATCTCGGCGGTAATATTTGACAACATTCCTGGCGGGTTGGCCTCTACGTCTCCGTGTAACCCTCATATACGTCAATAACGTAATATAACGTAACCTAACCCAACCTATCATCTCGGCGGTAATATTTGACAACATTCCTGGCGAGTTGGCATCTACGTCTCCCTGGGACCTTTATATTCATCAATAACGTAATATAACCTAACCTAACACAACCTAACATCTCGGCGGTAATATTTGACAACATTCCTGGCGAGTTGGCCTCTACGTCTGCGAGGTACCTTTATATACATCAATAACATAATATAGGCTAGGCTAACCCAACCTACCATCTCGGCGGTAATATTTGACAACATACCTGGCGAGTTGGCCTCTACGTCTCCGTTTGAGCTTTATATACATCAATAACGTAATATAACCTAACCTAAACCAACCTACCATCTCGGCGGTAATATTTGACTACATACCTGGCGAGTTGGCCTCTACGTCTCCGTGGGACCTTTATATACTTCAATAACGAAATATAACCTATCCTAACCCAACCTATCATCTCAGCGGTAATATTTGACAACATTCCTGGCGGGTTGGCCTCTACGTCTCCGTGTAACCCTTATATACGTCAATAACGTAATATAACGTAACCTAACACAACCTATCATCTCGGCGGTAATATTGGACAACATTCCTGGCGAGTTGGCATCTACGTCTCCCTGGGACCTTTATATACATCAATAACGTAATATAACCTAACCTAACACAACCTAACATCTCGGCGGTAATATTTGACAACATTCCTGGCGAGTTGGCCTCTACGTCTGCGTGGGACCTTTATATACATCAATAACATAATATAGGCTAGGCTAACCCAACCTACCATCTCGGCGGTAATATTTGACAACATACCTGGCGAGTTGGCCTCTACGTCTCCGTGGGCCTTTATATACTTCAATAACGAAATATAACCTATCCTAACCCAACCTATCATCTCGGTGGTAATATTTGACCACATTCCTGGCGAGTTGGCTTCTACGTCTCGGTGAGACCTTTATATACATCAATAACGTAATATAAACAAACCTAACCCAACCTATCATCTCGGCGGTAATATTCGGCAACCTTCCTGGCGAGTTGGCCTCTACGTCTCCGTTTGACCTTTGTATACATCAATAACGTAATATAACCTAACCTAACGCAACCTAACATCTCGGCGGTAATATTTGTCAACATTCTTGGCGAGTTGGCTTCTACGTCTCGGTGGGACCTTTATATACATCAATAACGTAATATAAACAAACCTAACCCAACCTAACATCTCGGCGTTAATATTTGACCACATTCCTGGCTTGTTGGCCTCTACGTCTCCGTGGGACCTTTACATACATCAATAACGTAATATAACCTAACCTAACCCAACCTAACATCTCGGCGGTAATATTTGACAACATTCCTGGCGAGTTGGCCTCTACGTCTCCGTGGGACCTTTATATACATCAATAACATAATATAGGCTAGGCTAACCCAACCTAACATCTCGGCGGTAATATTTGACTACATACCTGGCGAGTGGGCCTCTACGTCTCCGTGGGACCTTTATATACTTCAATAACGAAATATAACCTATCCTAACCCAACGTAACATCTCGGTGGTAATATTTGACAACATTCCTGGCGAGTTGGATTCTACGTCTCGGTGGGACCTTTATATACATCAATAACGTAATATAAACAAACCTAACCCAACCTATCATCTCGGCGTTAATATTTGACAACATTCCTGGCGAGTTGGCCTCTACGTCTCCGTGGAACCTTCGTATACATCAATAACCAAATATAACGTAACCTAAACCAACCTATCATCTCGGCGGTAATATTTGACAACATTCCTGGCGGGTTGGCCTCTACGTCTCCGTGTAACACTCATATAAGTCAATAACGTAGTATAACGTAACCTAACCCAACCTATCATCTCGGCGGTAATATTTGACAACATTCCTGGCGAGTTGGCCTCTACGTCTCCGTGGGCCTTTATATACTTCAATAACGAAATATAACCTATCCTAACCCAACCTATCATCTCGGCGGTAATATTTGACATCATTCCTGGCGAGATGGCCTCTACGTCTCCGTGGAACCTTTATTTATATACATCAATAACGTAATATAACCTAACCTAACCCAACCTATCATCTCGGCGGTAATATTGGGCAACCTTCCTGGCGAGTTGGCCTCTACGTATCCGTGGAACCTTTATTTATATACATCAATAACGTAATATAACCTAACCTAACCCAACCTATCATCTCGGCGGTAATATTGGGCAACCTTCCTGGCGAGTTGGCCTCTACGTCACCGTTTGAGCTTTATATACATCAATAACGTAATATAACCTAACCTAAACCAACCTACCATCTCGGCGGTAATATTGGACAACATTCCTGGCGAGTTGGCATCTACGTCTCCCTGGGACCTTTATATACATCAATAACGTAATATAACCTAACCTAACACAACCTAACATCTCGGCGGTAATATTTGACAACATTCCTGGCGAGTTGGCCTCTACGTCTGCGTGGGACCTTAATATACATCAATAACATAATATAGGCTAGGCTAACCCAACCTACCATCTCGGCGGTAATATTTGACAACATACCTGGCGAGTTGGCCTCTACGTCTCCGTGGGCCTTTATATACCTCAATAACCAAATATAACCTAACCTAAACCAACCTATCATCTCGGCGGTAATATTTGACAACATTCCTGGCGAGTTGGCATCTACGTCTCCCTGGGACCTTTATATACATCAATAACGTAATATAACCTAACCTAACACAACCTAACATCTCGGCGGTAATATTTGACAACATTCCTGGCGAGTTGGCCTCTGCGTCTGCGTGGGACCTTTATATACATCAATAACATAATATAGGCTAGGCTAACCCAACCTACCATCTCGGCGGTAATATTTGACAACATACCTGGCGAGTTGGCCTCTACGTCTCCGTGGGCCTTTATATACTTCAATAACGAAATATAACCTATCCTAACCCAACCTATCATCTCGGTGGTAATATTTGACCACATTCCTGGCGAGTTGGCTTCTACGTCTCGGTGAGACCTTTATATACATCAATAACGTAATATAAACAAACCTAACCCAACCTATCATCTCGGCGGTAATATTCGGCAACCTTCCTGGCGAGTTGGCCTCTACGTCTCCGTTTGACCTTTGTATACATCAATAACGTAATATAACCTAACCTAACGCAACCTAACATCTCGGCGGTAATATTTGTCAACATTCTTGGCGAGTTGGCTTCTACGTCTCGGTGGGACCTTTATATACATCAATAACGTAATATAAACAAACCTAACCCAACCTAACATCTCGGCGTTAATATTTGACCACATTCCTGGCTTGTTGGCCTCTACGTCTCCGTGGGACCTTTACATACATCAATAACGTAATATAACCTAACCTAACCCAACCTAACATCTCGGCGGTAATATTTGACAACATTCCTGGCGAGTTGGCCTCTACGTCACCGTGGGACCCTTATATACATCAATAACATAATATAGGCTAGGCTAACCCAACCTAACATCTCGGCGGTAATATTTGACTACATACCTGGCGAGTGGGCCTCTACGTCTCCGTGGGACCTTTATATACTTCAATAACGAAATATAACCTATCCTAACCCAACCTATCATCTCAGCGGTAATATTTGACAACATTCCTGGCGGGTTGGCCTCTACGTCTGCGAGGTACCTTTATATACATCAATAACATAATATAGGCTAGGCTAACCCAACCTACCATCTCGGCGGTAATATTTGACAACATACCTGGCGAGTTGGCCTCTACGTCTCCGTTTGAGCTTTATATACATCAATAACGTAATATAACCTAACCTAAACCAACCTACCATCTCGGCGGTAATATTTGACTACATACCTGGCGAGTTGGCCTCTACGTCTCCGTGGGACCTTTATATACTTCAATAACGAAATATAACCTATCCTAACCCAACCTATCATCTCAGCGGTAATATTTGACAACATTCCTGGCGGGTTGGCCTCTACGTCTCCGTGTAACCCTTATATACGTCAATAACGTAATATAACGTAACCTAACACAACCTATCATCTCGGCGGTAATATTGGACAACATTCCTGGCGAGTTGGCATCTACGTCTCCCTGGGACCTTTATATACATCAATAACGTAATATAACCTAACCTAACACAACCTAACATCTCGGCGGTAATATTTGACAACATTCCTGGCGAATTGGCCTCTACGTCTGCGTGGGACCTTTATATACATCAATAACATAATATAGGCTAGGCTAACCCAACCTACCATCTCGGCGGTAATATTTGACAACATACCTGGCGAGTTGGCCTCTACGTCTCCGTGGGCCTTTATATACTTCAATAACGAAATATAACCTATCCTAACCCAACCTATCATCTCGGTGGTAATATTTGACCACATTCCTGGCGAGTTGGCTTCTACGTCTCGGTGAGACCTTTATATACATCAATAACGTAATATAAACAAACCTAACCCAACCTATCATCTCGGCGGTAATATTCGGCAACCTTCCTGGCGAGTTGGCCTCTACGTCTCCGTTTGACCTTTGTATACATCAATAACGTAATATAACCTAACCTAACGCAACCTAACATCTCGGCGGTAATATTTGTCAACATTCTTGGCGAGTTGGCTTCTACGTCTCGGTGGGACCTTTATATACATCAATAACGTAATATAAACAAACCTAACCCAACCTAACATCTCGGCGTTAATATTTGACCACATTCCTGGCTTGTTGGCCTCTACGTCTCCGTGGGACCTTTACATACATCAATAACGTAATATAACCTAACCTAACCCAACCTAACATCTCGGCGGTAATATTTGACAACATTCCTGGCGAGTTGGCCTCTACGTCTCCGTGGGACCCTTATATACATCAATAACATAATATAGGCTAGGCTAACCCAACCTAACATCTCGGCGGTAATATTTGACTACATACCTGGCGAGTGGGCCTCTACGTCTCCGTGGGACCTTTATATACTTCAATAACGAAATATAACCTATCCTAACCCAACCTATCATCTCAGCGGTAATATTTGACAACATTCCTGGCGGGTTGGCCTCTACGTCTGCGAGGTACCTTTATATACATCAATAACATAATATAGGCTAGGCTAACCCAACCTACCATCTCGGCGGTAATATTTGACAACATACCTGGCGAGTTGGCCTCTACGTCTCCGTTTGAGCTTTATATACATCAATAACGTAATATAACCTAACCTAAACCAACCTACCATCTCGGCGGTAATATTTGACTACATACCTGGCGAGTTGGCCTCTACGTCTCCGTGGGACCTTTATATACTTCAATAACGAAATATAACCTATCCTAACCCAACCTATCATCTCAGCGGTAATATTTGACAACATTCCTGGCGGGTTGGCCTCTACGTCTCCGTGTAACCCTTATATACGTCAATAACGTAATATAACGTAACCTAACACAACCTATCATCTCGGCGGTAATATTGGACAACATTCCTGGCGAGTTGGCATCTACGTCTCCCTGGGACCTTTATATACATCAATAACGTAATATAACCTAACCTAACACAACCTAACATCTCGGCGGTAATATTTGACAACATTCCTGGCGAGTTGGCCTCTACGTCTGCGTGGGACCTTTATATACATCAATAACATAATATAGGCTAGGCTAACCCAACCTACCATCTCGGCGGTAATATTTGACAACTTACCTGGCGAGTTGGCCTCTACGTCTCCGTGGGCCTTTATATACTTCAATAACGAAATATAACCTATCCTAACCCAACCTATCATCTCGGTGGTAATATTTGACCACATTCCTGGCGAGTTGGCTTCTACGTCTCGGTGAGACCTTTATATACATCAATAACGTAATATAAACAAACCTAACCCAACCTATCATCTCGGCGGTAATATTCGGCAACCTTCCTGGCGAGTTGGCCTCTACGTCTCCGTTTGACCTTTGTATACATCAATAACGTAATATAACCTAACCTAACGCAACCTAACATCTCGGCGGTAATATTTGTCAACATTCTTGGCGAGTTGGCTTCTACGTCTCGGTGGGACCTTTATATACATCAATAACGTAATATAAACAAACCTAACCCAACCTAACATCTCGGCGTTAATATTTGACCACATTCCTGGCTTGTTGGCCTCTACGTCTCCGTGGGACCTTTACATACATCAATAACGTAATATAACCTAACCTAACCCAACCTAACATCTCGGCGGTAATATTTGACAACATTCCTGGCGAGTTGGCCTCTACGTCTCCGTGGGACCTTTATATACATCAATAACATAATATAGGCTAGGCTAACCCAACCTAACATCTCGGCGGTAATATTTGACTACATACCTGGCGAGTGGGCCTCTACGTCTCCGTGGGACCTTTATATACTTCAATAACGAAATATAACCTATCCCAACCCAACCTATCATCTCAGCGGTAATATTTGACAACATTCCTGGCGGGTTGGCCTCTACGTCTGCGAGGTACCTTTATATACATCAATAACATAATATAGGCTAGGCTAACCCAACCTACCATCTCGGCGGTAATATTTGACAACATACCTGGCGAGTTGGCCTCTACGTCTCCGTTTGAGCTTTATATACATCAATAACGTAATATAACCTAACCTAAACCAACCTACCATCTCGGCGGTAATATTTGAGTACATACCTGGCGAGTTGGCCTCTACGTCTCCGTGGGACCTTTATATACTTCAATAACGAAATATAACCTATCCTAACCCAACCTATCATCTCAGCGGTAATATTTGACAACATTCCTGGCGGGTTGGCCTCTACGTCTCCGTGTAACCCTTATATACGTCAATAACGTAATATAACGTAACCTAACACAACCTATCATCTCGGCGGTAATATTGGACAACATTCCTGGCGAGTTGGCATCTACGTCTCCCTGGGACCTTTATATACATCAATAACGTAATATAACCTAACCTAACACAACCTAACATCTCGGCGGTAATATTTGACAATATTCCTGGCGAGTTGGCCTCTACGTCTGCGTGGGACCTTTATATACATCAATAACATAATATAGGCTAGGCTAACCCAACCTACCATCTCGGCGGTAATATTTGACAACATACCTGGCGAGTTGGCCTCTACGTCTCCGTGGGCCTTTATATACTTCAATAACGAAATATAACCTATCCTAACCCAACCTATCATCTCGGTGGTAATATTTGACCACATTCCTGGCGAGTTGGCTTCTACGTCTCGGTGAGACCTTTATATACATCAATAACGTAATATAAACAAACCTAACCCAACCTATCATCTCGGCGGTAATATTCGGCAACCTTCCTGGCGAGTTGGCCTCTACGTCTCCGTTTGACCTTTGTATACATCAATAACGTAATATAACCTAACCTAAACCAACCTATCATCTCGGCGGTAATATTTGACAACATTCCTGGCGGGTTGGCCTCTACGTCTCCGTGTAACCCTCATATACGTCAATAACGTAATATAACGTAACCTAACCCAACCTATCATCTCGGCGGTAATATTTGACAACATTCCTGGCGGGTTGGCCTCTACGTCTCCGTGTAACCCTCATATACGTCAATAACGTAATATAACGTAACCTAACCCAACCTATCATCTCGGCGGTAATATTTGACAACATTCCTGGCGAGTTGGCATCTACGTCTCCCTGGGACCTTTATATTCATCAATAACGTAATATAACCTAACCTAACACAACCTAACATCTCGGCGGTAATATTTGACAACATTCCTGGCGAGTTGGCCTCTACGTCTGCGAGGTACCTTTATATACATCAATAACATAATATAGGCTAGGCTAACCCAACCTACCATCTCGGCGGTAATATTTGACAACATACCTGGCGAGTTGGCCTCTACGTCTCCGTGGGCCTTTATATACTTCAATAACGAAATATAACCTATCCTAACCCAACCTATCATCTCGGCGGTAATATTTGACATCATTCCTGGCGAGATGGCCTCTACGTCTCCGTGGAACCTTTATTTATATACATCAATAACGTAATATAACCTAACCTAACCCAACCTATCATCTCGGCGGTAATATTGGGCAACCTTCCTGGCGAGTTGGCCTCTACGTCTCCGTTTGAGCTTTATATACATCAATAACGTAATATAACCTAACCTAAACCAACCTACCATCTCGGCGGTAATATTTGACTACATACCTGGCGAGTTGGCCTCTACGTCTCCGTGGGACCTTTATATACTTCAATAACGAAATATAACCTATCCTAACCCAACCTATCATCTCAGCGGTAATATTTGACAACATTCCTGGCGGGTTGGCCTCTACGTCTCCGTGTAACCCTCATATACGTCAATAACGTAATATAACGTAACCTAACACAACCTATCATCTCGGCGGTAATATTGGACAACATTCCTGGCGAGTTGGCATCTACGTCTCCCTGGGACCTTTATATACATCAATAACGTAATATAACCTAACCTAACACAACCTAACATCTCGGCGGTAATATTTGACAACATTCCTGGCGAGTTGGCCTCTACGTCTGCGTGGGACCTTTATATACATCAATAACATAATATAGGCTAGGCTAACCCAACCTACCATCTCGGCGGTAATATTTGACAACATACCTGGCGAGTTGGCCTCTACGTCTCCGTGGGCCTTTATATACTTCAATAACGAAATATAACCTATCCTAACCCAACCTATCATCTCGGTGGTAATATTTGACCACATTCCTGGCGAGTTGGCTTCTACGTCTCGGTGGGACCTTTATATACATCAATAACGTAATATAAACAAACCTAACCCAACCTATCATCTCGGCGGTAATATTTGACAACATTCCTGGCGAGTTGGCCTCTACGTCTCCGTGGAACCTTCGTATACATCAATAACCAAATATAACGTAACCTAAACCAACCTATCATCTCGGCGGTAATATTTGACAACATTCCTGGCGGGTTGGCCTCTACGTCTCCGTGTAACCCTCATATACGTCAATAACGTAGTATAACGTAACCTAACCCAACCTATCATCTCGGCGGTAATATTTGACAACATTCCTGGCGAGTTGGCCTCTACGTCTCCGTGGAACCTTCGTATACATCAATAACCAAATATAACCTAACCTAAACCAACCTATCATCTCGGCGGTAATATTTGACAACATTCCTGGCGGGTTGGCCTCTACGTCTCCGTGTAACCCTCATATACGTCAATAACGTAATATAACGTAACCTAACCCAACCTATCATCTCGGCGGTAATATTTGACAACATTCCTGGCGGGTTGGCCTCTACGTCTCCGTGTAACCCTCATATACGTCAATAACGTAATATAACGTAACCTAACCCAACCTATCATCTCGGCGGTAATATTTGACAACATTCCTGGCGAGTTGGCATCTACGTCTCCCTGGGACCTTTATATTCATCAATAACGTAATATAACCTAACCTAACACAACCTAACATCTCGGCGGTAATATTTGACAACATTCCTGGCGAGTTGGCCTCTACGTCTGCGAGGTACCTTTATATACATCAATAACATAATATAGGCTAGGCTAACCCAACCTACCATCTCGGCGGTAATATTTGACAACATACCTGGCGAGTTGGCCTCTACGTCTCCGTGGGCCTTTATATACTTCAATAACGAAATATAACCTATCCTAACCCAACCTATCATCTCGGCGGTAATATTTGACATCATTCCTGGCGATATGGCCTCTACGTCTCCGTGGAACCTTTATTTATATACATCAATAACGTAATATAACCTAACCTAACCCAACCTATCATCTCGGCGGTAATATTGGGCAACCCTCCTGGCGAGTTGGCCTCTACGTCTCCGTTTGAGCTTTATATACATCAATAACGTAATATAACCTAACCTAAACCAACCTACCATCTCGGCGGTAATATTTGACTACATACCTGGCGAGTTGGCCTCTACGTCTCCGTGGGACCTTTATATACTTCAATAACGAAATATAACCTATCCTAACCCAACCTATCATCTCAGCGGTAATATTTGACAACATTCCTGGCGGGTTGGCCTCTACGTCTCCGTGTAACCCTCATATACGTCAATAACGTAATATAACGTAACCTAACACAACCTCTCATCTCGGCGGTAATATTGGACAACATTCCTGGCGAGTTGGCATCTACGTCTCCCTGGGACCTTTATATACATCAATAACGTAATATAACCTAACCTAACACAACCTAACATCTCGGCGGTAATATTTGACAACATTCCTGGCGAGTTGGCCTCTGCGTCTGCGTGGGACCTTTATATACATCAATAACATAATATAGGCTAGGCTAACCCAACCTACCATCTCGGCGGTAATATTTGACAACATACCTGGCGGGTTGGCCTCTACGTCTCCGTGGGCCTTTATATACTTCAATAACGAAATATAACCTATCCTAACCCAACCTATCATCTCGGTGGTAATATTTGACCACATTCCTGGCGAGTTGGCTTCTACGTCTCGGTGAGACCTTTATATACATCAATAACGTAATATAAACAAACCTAACCCAACCTATCATCTCGGCGGTAATATTCGGCAACCTTCCTGGCGAGTTGGCCTCTACGTCTCCGTTTGACCTTTGTATACATCAATAACGTAATATAACCTAACCTAACGCAACCTAACATCTCGGCGGTAATATTTGTCAACATTCTTGGCGAGTTGGCTTCTACGTCTCGGTGGGACCTTTATATACATCAATAACGTAATATAAACAAACCTAACCCAACCTAACATCTCGGCGTTAATATTTGACCACATTCCTGGCTTGTTGGCCTCTACGTCTCCGTGGGACCTTTACATACATCAATAACGTAATATAACCTAACCTAACCCAACCTAACATCTCGGCGGTAATATTTGACAACATTCCTGGCGAGTTGGCCTCTACGTCTCCGTGGGACCTTTATATACATCAATAACATAATATAGGCTAGGCTAACCCAACCTAACATCTCGGCGGTAATATTTGACTACATACCTGGCGAGTGGGCCTCTACGTCTCCGTGGGACCTTTATATACTTCAATAACGAAATATAACCTATCCTAACCCAACGTAACATCTCGGCGGTAATATTTGACAACATTCCTGGCGAGTTGGCTTCTACGTCTCGGTGGGACCTTTATATACATCAATAACGTAATATAAACAAACCTAACCCAACCTATCATCTCGGCGGTAATATTTGACAACATACCTGGCGAGTTGGCCTCTACGTCTCCGTGGGCCTTTATATACTTCAATAACGAAATATAACCTATCCTAACCCAACCTATCATCTCGGTGGTAATATTTGACCACATTCCTGGCGAGTTGGCTTCTACGTCTCGGTGAGACCTTTATATACATCAATAACGTAATATAAACAAACCTAACCCAACCTATCATCTCGGCGGTAATATTCGGCAACCTTCCTGGCGAGTTGGCCTCTACGTCTCCGTTTGACCTTTGTATACATCAATAACGTAATATAACCTAACCTAACGCAACCTAACATCTCGGCGGTAATATTTGTCAACATTCTTGGCGAGTTGGCTTCTACGTCTCGGTGGGACCTTTATATACATCAATAACGTAATATAAACAAACCTAACCCAACCTAACATCTCGGCGTTAATATTTGACCACATTCCTGGCTTGTTGGCCTCTACGTCTCCGTGGGACCTTTACATACATCAATAACGTAATATAACCTAACCTAACCCAACCTAACATCTCGGCGGTAATATTTGACAACATTCCTGGCGAGTTGGCCTCTACGTCTCCGTGGGACCTTTATATACATCAATAACATAATATAGGCTAGGCTAACCCAACCTAACATCTCGGCGGTAATATTTGACTACATACCTGGCGAGTGGGCCTCTACGTCTCCGTGGGACCTTTATATACTTCAATAACGAAATATAACCTATCCTAACCCAACGTAACATCTCGGCGGTAATATTTGACAACATTCCTGGCGAGTTGGATTCTACGTCTCGGTGGGACCTTTATATACATCAATAACGTAATATAAACAAACCTAACCCAACCTATCATCTCGGCGTTAATATTTGACAACATTCCTGGCGAGTTGGCTTCTACGTCTCCGTGGAACCTTCGTATACATCAATAACCAAATATAACGTAACCTAAACCAACCTATCATCTCGGCGGTAATATTTGACAACATTCCTGGCGGGTTGGCCTCTACGTCTCCGTGTAACACTCATATACGTCAATAACGTAGTATAACGTAACCTAACCCAACCTATCATCTCGGCGGTAATATTTGACAACATTCCTGGCGAGTTGGCCTCTACGTCTCCGTGGGCCTTTATATACTTCAATAACGAAATATAACCTATCCTAACCCAACCTATCATCTCGGCGGTAATATTTGACATCATTCCTGGCGAGATGGCCTCTACGTCTCCGTGGAACCTTTATTTATATACATCAATAACGTAATATAACCTAACCTAACCCAACCTATCATCTCGGCGGTAATATTGGGCAACCTTCCTGGCGAGTTGGCCTCTACGTCTCCGTTTGAGCTTTATATACATCAATAACGTAATATAACCTAACCTAAACCAACCTACCATCTCGGCGGTAATATTTGACTACATACCTGGCGAGTTGGCCTCTACGTCTCCGTGGGACCTTTATATACTTCAATAACGAAATATAACCTATCCTAACCCAACCTATCATCTCAGCGGTAATATTTGACAACATTCCTGGCGGGTTGGCCTCTACGTCTCCGTGTAACCCTCATATACGTCAATAACGTAATATAACGTAACCTAACACAACCTATCATCTCGGCGGTAATATTGGACAACATTCCTGGCGAGTTGGCATCTACGTCTCCCTGGGACCTTTATATACATCAATAACGTAATATAACCTAACCTAACACAACCTAACATCTCGGCGGTAATATTTGACAACATTCCTGGCGAGTTGGCCTCTGCGTCTGCGTGGGACCTTTATATACATCAATAACATAATATAGGCTAGGCTAACCCAACCTACCATCTCGGCGGTAATATTTGACAACATACCTGGCGGGTTGGCCTCTACGTCTCCGTGGGCCTTTATATACTTCAATAACGAAATATAACCTATCCTAACCCAACCTATCATCTCGGTGGTAATATTTGACCACATTCCTGGCGAGTTGGCTTCTACGTCTCGGTGAGACCTTTATATACATCAATAACGTAATATAAACAAACCTAACCCAACCTATCATCTCGGCGGTAATATTCGGCAACCTTCCTGGCGAGTTGGCCTCTACGTCTCCGTTTGACCTTTGTATACATCAATAACGTAATATAACCTAACCTAACGCAACCTAACATCTCGGCGGTAATATTTGTCAACATTCTTGGCGAGTTGGCTTCTACGTCTCGGTGGGACCTTTATATACATCAATAACGTAATATAAACAAACCTAACCCAACCTAACATCTCGGCGTTAATATTTGACCACATTCCTGGCTTGTTGGCCTCTACGTCTCCGTGGGACCTTTACATACATCAATAACGTAATATAACCTAACCTAACCCAACCTAACATCTCGGCGGTAATATTTGACAACATTCCTGGCGAGTTGGCCTCTACGTCTCCGTGGGACCTTTATATACATCAATAACATAATATAGGCTAGGCTAACCCAACCTAACATCTCGGCGGTAATATTTGACTACATACCTGGCGAGTGGGCCTCTACGTCTCCGTGGGACCTTTATATACTTCAATAACGAAATATAACCTATCCTAACCCAACGTAACATCTCGGCGGTAATATTTGACAACATTCCTGGCGGGTTGGCCTCTACGTCTCCGTGTAACCCTCATATACGTCAATAACGTAGTATAACGTAACCTAACCCAACCTATCATCTCGGCGGTAATATTTGACAACATTCCTGGCGAGTTGGCCTCTACGTCTCCGTGGAACCTTCGTATACATCAATAACCAAATATAACCTAACCTAAACCAACCTATCATCTCGGCGGTAATATTTAACAACATTCCTGGCGGGTTGGCCTCTACGTCTCCGTGTAACCCTCATATACGTCAATAACGTAATATAACCTAACCTAACACAACCTAACATCTCGGCGGTAATATTTGACAACATTCCTGGCGAGTTGGCCTCTGCGTCTGCGAGGTACCTTTATATACATCAATAACATAATATAGGCTAGGCTAACCCAACCTACCATCTCGGCGGTAATATTTGACAACATACCTGGCGAGTTGGCCTCTACGTCTCCGTGGGCCTTTATATACTTCAATAACGAAATATAACCTATCCTAACCCAACCTATCATCTCGGTGGTAATATTTGACCACATTCCTGGCGAGTTGGCTTCTACGTCTCGGTGAGACCTTTATATACATCAATAACGTAATATAAACAAACCTAACCCAACCTATCATCTCGGCGGTAATATTCGGCAACCTTCCTGGCGAGTTGGACTCTACGTCTCCGTTTGACCTTTGTATACATCAATAACGTAATATAACCTAACCTAACGCAACCTAACATCTCGGCGGTAATATTTGTCAACATTCTTGGCGAGTTGGCTTCTACGTCTCGGTGGGACCTTTATATACATCAATAACGTAATATAAACAAACCTAACCCAACCTAACATCTCGGCGTTAATATTTGACCACATTCCTGGCTTGTTGGCCTCTACGTCTCCGCGGGACCTTTACATACATCAATAACGTAATATAACCTAACCTAACCCAACCTAACATCTCGGCGGTAATATTTGACAACATTCCTGGCGAGTTGGCCTCTACGTCTCCGTGGGACCTTTATATACATCAATAACATAATATAGGCTAGGCTAACCCAACCTAACATCTCGGCGGTAATATTTGACTACATACCTGGCGAGTGGGCCTCTACGTCTCCGTGGGACCTTTATATACTTCAATAACGAAATATAACCTATCCTAACCCAACGTAACATCTCGGCGGTAATATTTGACAACATTCCTGGCGAGTTGGCTTCTACGTCTCGGTGGGACCTTTATATACATCAATAACGTAATATAAACAAACCTAACCCAACCTATCATCTCGGCGGTAATATTTGACAACATTCCTGGCGAGTTGGCCTCTACGTCTCCGTGGAACCTTCGTATACATCAATAACCAAATATAACGTAACCTAAACCAACCTATCATCTCGGCGGTAATATTTGACAACATTCCTGGCGGGTTGGCCTCTACGTCTCCGTGTAACCCTCATATACGTCAATAACGTAGTATAACGTAACCTAACCCAACCTATCATCTCGGCGGTAATATTTGACAACATTCCTGGCGAGTTGGCCTCTACGTCTCCGTGGAACCTTCGTATACATCAATAACCAAATATAACCTAACCTAAACCAACCTATCATCTCGGCGGTAATATTTGACAACATTCCTGGCGGGTTGGCCTCTACGTCTCCGTGTAACCCTCATATACGTCAATAACGTAATATAACGTAACCTAACCCAACCTATCATCTCGGCGGTAATATTTGACAACATTCCTGGCGGGTTGGCCTCTACGTCTCCGTGTAACCCTCATATACGTCAATAACGTAATATAACGTAACCTAACCCAACCTATCATCTCGGCGGTAATATTTGACAACATTCCTGGCGAGTTGGCATCTACGTCTCCCTGGGACCTTTATATTCATCAATAACGTAATATAACCTAACCTAACACAACCTAACATCTCGGCGGTAATATTTGACAACATTCCTGGCGAGTTGGCCTCTACGTCTGCGAGGTACCTTTATATACATCAATAACATAATATAGGCTAGGCTAACCCAACCTACCATCTCGGCGGTAATATTTGACAACATACCTGGCGAGTTGGCCTCTACGTCTCCGTGGGCCTTTATATACTTCAATAACGAAATATAACCTATCCTAACCCAACCTATCATCTCGGCGGTAATATTTGACATCATTCCTGGCGAGATGGCCTCTACGTCTCCGTGGAACCTTTATTTATATACATCAATAACGTAATATAACCTAACCTAACCCAACCTATCATCTCGGCGGTAATATTGGGCAACCTTCCTGGCGAGTTGGCCTCTACGTCTCCGTTTGAGCTTTATATACATCAATAACGTAATATAACCTAACCTAAACCAACCTACCATCTCGGCGGTAATATTTGACTACATACCTGGCGAGTTGGCCTCTACGTCTCCGTGGGACCTTTATATACTTCAATAACGAAATATAACCTATCCTAACCCAACCTATCATCTCAGCGGTAATATTTGACAACATTCCTGGCGGGTTGGCCTCTACGTCTCCGTGTAACCCTCATATACGTCAATAACGTAATATAACGTAACCTAACACAACCTATCATCTCGGCGGTAATATTGGACAACATTCCTGGCGAGTTGGCATCTACGTCTCCCTGGGACCTTTATATACATCAATAACGTAATATAACCTAACCTAACACAACCTAACATCTCGGCGGTAATATTTGACAACATTCCTGGCGAGTTGGCCTCTACGTCTGCGTGGGACCTTTATATACATCAATAACATAATATAGGCTAGGCTAACCCAACCTACCATCTCGGCGGTAATATTTGACAACATACCTGGCGAGTTGGCCTCTTCGTCTCCGTGGGCCTTTATATACTTCAATAACGAAATATAACCTATCCTAACCCAACCTATCATCTCGGTGGTAATATTTGACCACATTCCTGGCGAGTTGGCTTCTACGTCTCGGTGAGACCTTTATATACATCAATAACGTAATATAAACAAACCTAACCCAACCTATCATCTCGGCGGTAATATTCGGCAACCTTCCTGGCGAGTTGGCCTCTACGTCTCCGTTTGAGCTTTATATACATCAATAACGTAATATAACCTAACCTAAACCAACCTACCATCTCGGCGGTAATATTTGACTACATACCTGGCGAGTTGGCCTCTACGTCTCCGTGGGACCTTTATATACTTCAATAACGAAATATAACCTATCCTAACCCAACCTATCATCTCAGCGGTAATATTTGACAACATTCCTGGCGGGTTGGCCTCTACGTCTCCGTGTAACCCTCATATACGTCAATAACGTAATATAACGTAACCTAACACAACCTATCATCTCGGCGGTAATATTGGACAACATTCCTGGCGAGTTGGCATCTACGTCTCCCTGGGACCTTTATATACATCAATAACGTAATATAACCTAACCTAACACAACCTAACATCTCGGCGGTAATATTTGACAACATTCCTGGCGAGTTGGCCTCTACGTCTGCGTGGGACCTTTATATACATCAATAACATAATATAGGCTAGGCTAACCCAACCTACCATCTCGGCGGTAATATTTGACAACATACCTGGCGAGTTGGCCTCTTCGTCTCCGTGGGCCTTTATATACTTCAATAACGAAATATAACCTATCCTAACCCAACCTATCATCTCGGTGGTAATATTTGACCACATTCCTGGCGAGTTGGCTTCTACGTCTCGGTGAGACCTTTATATACATCAATAACGTAATATAAACAAACCTAACCCAACCTATCATCTCGGCGGTAATATTCGGCAACCTTCCTGGCGAGTTGGCCTCTACGTCTCCGTTTGACCTTTGTATACATCAATAACGTAATATAACCTAACCTAACGCAACCTAACATCTCGGCGGTAATATTTGTCAACATTCTTGGCGAGTTGGCTTCTACGTCTCGGTGGGACCTTTATATACATCAATAACGTAATATAAACAAACCTAACCCAACCTAACATCTCGGCGTTAATATTTGACCACATTCCTGGCTTGTTGGCCTCTACGTCTCCGTGGGACCTTTACATACATCAATAACGTAATATAACCTAACCTAACCCAACCTAACATCTCGGCGGTAATATTTGACAACATTCCTGGCGAGTTGGCCTCTACGTCTCCGTGGGACCTTTATATACATCAATAACATAATATAGGCTAGGCTAACCCAACCTAACATCTCGGCGGTAATATTTGACTACATACCTGGCGAGTGGGCCTCTACGTCTCCGTGGGACCTTTATATACTTCAATAACGAAATATAACCTATCCTAACCCAACGTAACATCTCGGCGGTAATATTTGACAACATTCCTGGCGAGTTGGCTTCTACGTCTCGGTGGGACCTTTATATACATCAATAACGTAATATAAACAAACCTAACCCAACCTATCATCTCGGCGGTAATATTTGACAACATTCCTGGCGAGTTGGCCTCTACGTCTCCGTGGAACCTTCGTATACATCAATAACCAAATATAACGTAACCTAAACCAACCTATCATCTCGGCGGTAATATTTGACAACATTCCTGGCGGGTTGGCCTCTACGTCGCCGTGTAACCCTCATATACGTCAATAACGTAGTATAACGTAACCTAACCCAACCTATCATCTCGGCGGTAATATTTGACAACATTCCTGGCGAGTTGGCCTCTACGTCTCCGTGGGCCTTTATATACTTCAATAACGAAATATAACCTAACCTAAACCAACCTATCATCTCGGCGGTAATATTTGACAACATTCCTGGCGGGTTGGCCTCTACGTCTCCGTGTAACCCTCATATACGTCAATAACGTAATATAACGTAACCTAACCCAACCTATCATCTCGGCGGTAATATTTGACAACATTCCTGGCGGGTTGGCCTCTACGTCTCCGTGTAACCCTCATATACGTCAATAACGTAATATAACGTAACCTAACCCAACCTATCATCTCGGCGGTAATATTTGACAACATTCCTGGCGAGTTGGCATCTACGTCTCCCTGGGACCTTTATATTCATCAATAACGTAATATAACCTAACCTAACACAACCTAACATCTCGGCGGTAATATTTGACAACATTCCTGGCGAGTTGGCCTCTACGTCTGCGAGGTACCTTTATATACATCAATAACATAATATAGGCTAGGCTAACCCAACCTACCATCTCGGCGGTAATATTTGACAACATACCTGGCGAGTTGGCCTCTACGTCTCCGTGGGCCTTTATATACTTCAATAACGAAATATAACCTATCCTAACCCAACCTATCATCTCGGCGGTAATATTTGACATCATTCCTGGCGAGATGGCCTCTACGTCTCCGTGGAACCTTTATTTATATACATCAATAACGTAATATAACCTAACCTAACCCAACCTATCATCTCGGCGGTAATATTGGGCAACCTTCCTGGCGAGTTGGCCTCTACGTCTCCGTTTGAGCTTTATATACATCAATAACGTAATATAACCTAACCTAAACCAACCTACCATCTCGGCGGTAATATTTGACTACATACCTGGCGAGTTGGCCTCTACGTCTCCGTGGGACCTTTATATACTTCAATAACGAAATATAACCTATCCTAACCCAACCTATCATCTCAGCGGTAATATTTGACAACATTCCTGGCGGGTTGGCCTCTACGTCTCCGTGTAACCCTCATATACGTCAATAACGTAATATAACGTAACCTAACACAACCTATCATCTCGGCGGTAATATTGGACAACATTCCTGGCGAGTTGGCATCTACGTCTCCCTGGGACCTTTATATACATCAATAACGTAATATAACCTAACCTAACACAACCTAACATCTCGGCGGTAATATTTGACAACATTCCTGGCGAGTTGGCCTCTACGTCTGCGTGGGACCTTTATATACATCAATAACATAATATAGGCTAGGCTAACCCAACCTACCATCTCGGCGGTAATATTTGACAACATACCTGGCGAGTTGGCCTCTACGTCTCCGTGGGCCTTTATGTACTTCAATAACGAAATATAACCTATCCTAACCCAACCTATCATCTCGGTGGTAATATTTGACCACATTCCTGGCGAGTTGGCTTCTACGTCTCGGTGAGACCTTTATATACATCAATAACGTAATATAAACAAACCTAACCCAACCTATCATCTCGGAGGTAATATTCGGCAACCTGCCTGGCGAGTTGGCCTCTACGTCTCCGTTTGACCTTTGTATACATCAATAACGTAATATAACCTAACCTAACGCAACCTAACATCTCGGCGGTAATATTTGTCAACATTCTTGGCGAGTTGGCTTCTACGTCTCGGTGGGACCTTTATATACATCAATAACGTAATATAAACAAACCTAACCCAACCTAACATCTCGGCGTTAATATTTGACCACATTCCTGGCTTGTTGGCCTCTACGTCTCCGTGGGACCTTTACATACATCAATAACGTAATATAAACTAACCTAACCCAACCTAACATCTCGGCGGTAATATTTGACAACATTCCTGGCGAGTTGGCCTCTACGTCTCCGTGGGACCTTTATATACATCAATAACATAATATAGGCTAGGCTAACCCAACCTAACATCTCGGCGGTAATATTTGACTACATACCTGGCGAGTGGGCCTCTACGTCTCCGTGGGACCTTTATATACTTCAATAACGAAATATAACCTATCCTAACCCAACGTAACATCTCGGCGGTAATATTTGACAACATTCCTGGCGAGTTGGCTTCTACGTCTCGGTGGGACCTTTATATACATCAATAACGTAATATAAACAAACCTAACCCAACCTATCATCTCGGCGGTAATATTTGACAACATTCCTGGCGAGTTGGCCTCTACGTCTCCGTGGAACCTTCGTATACATCAATAACCAAATATAACGTAACCTAAACCAACCTATCATCTCGGCGGTAATATTTGACAACATTCCTGGCGGGTTGGCCTCTACGTCTCCGTGTAACCCTCATATACGTCAATAACGTAGTATAACGTAACCTAACCCAACCTATCATCTCGGCGGTAATATTTGACAACATTCCTGGCGAGTTGGCCTCTACGTCTCCGTGGGCCTTTATATACTTCAATAACGAAATATAACCTATCCTAACCCAACCTATCATCTCGGCGGTAATATTTGACATCATTCCTGGCGAGATGGCCTCTACGTCTCCGTGGAACCTTTATTTATATACATCAATAACGTAATATAACCTAACCTAACCCAACCTATCATCTCGGCGGTAATATTGGGCAACCTTCCTGGCGAGTTGGCCTCTACGTCTCCGTTTGAGCTTTATATACATCAATAACGTAATATAACCTAACCTAAACCAACCTACCATCTCGGCGGTAATATTTGACTACATACCTGGCGAGTTGGCCTCTACGTCTCCGTGGGACCTTTATATACTTCAATAACGAAATATAACCTATCCTAACCCAACCTATCATCTCGGCGGTAATATTTGACAACATTCCTGGCGAGTTGGCTTCTACGTCTCGGTGAGACCTTTATATACATCAATAACGTAATATAAACAAACCTAACCCTACCTATCATCTCGGCGGTAATATTCGGCAACCTTCCTGGCGAGTTGGCCTCTACGTCTCCGTTTGACCTTTGTATACATCAATAACGTAATATAACCTAACCTAACGCAACCTAACATCTCGGCGGTAATATTTGTCAACATTCTTGGCGAGTTGGCTTCTACGTCTCGGTGGGACCTTTATATACATCAATAACGTAATATAAACAAACCTAACCCAACCTAACATCTCGGCGTTAATATTTGACCACATTCCTGGCTTGTTGGCCTCTACGTCTCCGTGGGACCTTTACATACATCAATAACGTAATATAACCTAACCTAACCCAACCTAACATCTCGGCGGTAATATTTGACAACATTCCTGGCGAGTTGGCCTCTACGTCTCCGTGGGACCTTTATATACATCAATAACATAATATAGGCTAGGCTAACCCAACCTAACATCTCGGCGGTAATATTTGACTACATACCTGGCGAGTGGGCCTCTACGTCTCCGTGGGACCTTTATATACTTCAATAACGAAATATAACCTATCCTAACCCAACCTATCATCTCGGCGGTAATATTTGACAACATTCCTGGCGAGTTGGCTTCTACGTATCGGTGGGTCCTTTATATACATCAATAACGTAATATAAACAAACCTAACCCAACCTATCATCTCGGCGGTAATATTTGACAACATTCCTGGCGAGTTGGCCTCTACGTCTCCGTGGAACCTTCGTATACATCAATATCCAAATATAACGTAACCTAAACCAACCTATCATCTCGGCGGCAATATTTGACAACATTCCTGGCGGGTTGGCCTCTACGTCTCCGTGTAACCCTCATATACGTCAATAACGTAGTATAACGTAACCTAACCCAACCTATCATCTCGGCGGTAATATTTGACAACATTCCTGGCGAGTTGGCCTCTACGTCTCCGTGGAACCTTCGTATACATCAATAACCAAATATAACCTAAGCTAAACCAACCTATCATCTCGGCGGTAATATTTAACAACATTCCTGGCGGGTTGGCCTCTACGTCTCCGTGTAACCCTCATATACGTCAATAACGTAATATAACGTAACCTAACACAACCTATCATCTCGGCGGTAATATTTGACAACATTCCTGGCGAGCTGGCATCTACGTCTCCCTGGGACCTTTATATACATCAATAACGTAATATAACCTAACCTAACACAACCTAACATCTCGGCGGTAATATTTGACAACATTCCTGGCGAGTTGGCCTCTACGTCTGCGTGGGACCTTTATATACATCAATAACATAATATAGGCTAGGCTAACCCAACCTACCATCTCGGCGGTAATATTTGACAACATACCTGGCGAGTTGGCCTCTACGTCTCCGTGGGCCTTTATATACTTCAATAACGAAATATAACCTATCCTAACCCAACCTATCATCTCGGCGGTAATATTTGACATCATTCCTGGCGAGATGGCCTCTACGTCTCCGTGGAACATTTATTTATATACATCAATAACGTAATACAACCTAACCTAACCCAACCTATCATCTCGGCGGTAATATTGGGCAACCTTCCTGGCGAGTTGGCCGCTACGTCTCCGTTTGACCTTTATATACATCAATAACGTAATATAACCTAACCTAACCCAACCTAACATCTCGGCGGTAATATTTCACAACATTCCTGGCGAGTTGGCTTCTACGTCTCGGTGGGACCTTTATATACATCAATAACGTAATATAAACAAACCTAACCCAACCTATCATCTCGGCGGTAATATTTGACAACATTCCTGGCGAGTTGGCCTCTACGTCTCCGTGGAACCTACGTATACATCAATAACCAAATATAACGTAACCTAAACCAACCTATCATCTCGGCGGTAATATTTGACAACATTCCTGGCGGGTTGGCCTCTACGTCTCCGTGTAACCCTCATATACGTCAATAACGTAGTATAACGTAACCTAACCCAACCTATCATCTCGGCGGTAATATTTGACAACATTCCTGGCGAGTTGGCCTCTACGTCTCCGTGGGCCTTTATATACTTCAATAACGAAATATAACCTATCCTAACCCAACCTATCATCTCGGCGGTAATATTTGACATCATTCCTGGCGAGATGGCCTCTACGTCTCCGTGGAACCTTTATTTATATACATCAATAACGTAATATAACCTAACCTAACCCAACCTATCATCTCGGCGGTAATATTGGGCAACCTTCCTGGCGAGTTGGCCTCTACGTCTCCGTTTGAGCTTTATATACATCAATAACGTAATATAACCTAACCTAAACCAACCTACCATCTCAGCGGTAATATTTGACTACATACCTGGCGAGTTGGCCTCTACGTCTCCGTGGGACCTTTATATACTTCAATAACGAAATATAACCTATCCTAACCCAACCTATCATCTCGGCGGTAATATTTGACAACATTCCTGGCGAGTTGGCTTCTACGTCTCGGTGAGACCTTTATATACATCAATAACGTAATATAAACAAACCTAACCCAACCTATCATCTCGGCGGTAATATTCGGCAACCTTCCTGGCGAGTTGGCCTCTACGTCTCCGTTTGACCTTTGTATACATCAATAACGTAATATAACCTAACCTAACGCAACCTAACATCTCGGCGGTAATATTTGTCAACATTCTTGGCGAGTTGGCTTCTACGTCTCGGTGGGACCTTTATATACATCAATAACGTAATATAAACAAACCTAACCCAACCTAACATCTCGGCGTTAATATTTGACCACATTCCTGGCTTGTTGGCCTCTACGTCACCGTGGGACCTTTACATACATAAATAACGTAATATAACCTAACCTAACCCAACCTAACATCTCGGCGGTAATATTTGACAACATTCCTGGCGAGTTGGCCTCTACGTCTCCGTGGGACCTTTATATACATCAATAACATAATATAGGCTAGGCTAACCCAACCTAACATCTCGGCGGTAATATTTGACTACATACCTGGCGAGTGGGCCTCTACGTCTCCGTGGGACCTATATATACTTCAATAACGAAATATAACCTATCCTAACCCAACCTATCATCTCGGCGGTAATATTTGACAACATTCCTGGCGAGTTGGCTTCTACGTCTCGGTGGGACCTTTATATACATCAATAACGTAATATAAACAAACCTAACCCAACCTATCATCTCGGCGGTAATATTTGACAACATTCCTGGCGAGTTGGCCTCTACGTCTCCGTGGAACCTTCGTATACATCAATATCCAAATATGACGTAACCTAAAACAACCTATCATCTCGGCGGCAATATTTGACAACATTCCTGGCGGGTTGGCCTCTACGTCTCCGTGTAACCCTCATATACGTCAATAACGTAGTATAACGTAACCTAACCCAACCTATCATCTCGGCGGTAATATTTGACAACATTCCTGGCGAGTTGGCCTCTACGTCTCCGTGGAACCTTCGTATACATCAATAACCAAATATAACCTAACCTAAACCAACCTATCATCTCGGCGGTAATATTTAACAACATTCCTGGCGGGTTGGCCTCTACGTCTCCGTGTAACCCTCATATACGTCAATAACGTAATATAACGTAACCTAACACAACCTATCATCTCGGCGGTAATATTTGACAACATTCCTGGCGAGTTGGCATCTACGTCTCCCTGGGACCTTTATATACATCAATAACGTAATATAACCTAACCTAACACAACCTAACATCTCGGCGGTAATATTTGACAACATTCCTGGCGAGTTGGCCTCTACGTCTGCGTGGGACCTTTATATACATCAATAACATAATATAGGCTAGGCTAACCCAACCTACCATCTCGGCGGTAATATTTGACAACATACCTGGCGAGTTGGCCTCTACGTCTCCGTGGGCCTTTATATACTTCAATAACGAAATATAACCTATCCTAACCCAACCTATCATCTCGGCGGTAATATTTGACATCATTCCTGGCGAGATGGCCTCTACGTCTCCGTGGAACATTTATTTATATACATCAATAACGTAATATAACCTAACCTAACCCAACCTATCATCTCGGCGGTAATATTGGGCAACCTTCCTGGCGAGCTGGCCGCTACGTCTCCGTTTGACCTTTATATACATCAATAACGTAATATAACCTAACCTAACCCAACCTAACATCTCGGCGGTAATATTTCACAACATACCTGGCGAGTTGGCCTCTACGTCTCCGTGGGACCTTTATATACTTCAATAACGAAATATAACCTATCCTAACCCAACCTATCATCTCGGCGGTAATATTTGACAACATTCCTGGCGAGTTGGCTTCTACGTCTCGGTGGGACCTTTATATACATCAATAACGTAATATAAACAAACCTAACCCAACCTATCATCTCGGCGGTAATATTTGACAACATTCCTGGCGAGTTGGCCTCTACGTCTCCGTGGAACCTTCGTATACATCAATATCCAAATATGACGTAACCTAAAACAACCTATCATCTCGGCGGCAATATTTGACAACATTCCTGGCGGGTTGGCCTCTACGTCTCCGTGTAACCCTCATATACGTCAATAACGTAGTATAACGTAACCTAACCCAACCTATCATCTCGGCGGTAATATTTGACAACATTCCTGGCGAGTTGGCCTCTACGTCTCCGTGGAACCTTCGTATACATCAATAACCAAATATAACCTAACCTAAACCAACCTATCATCTCGGCGGTAATATTTAACAACATTCCTGGCGGGTTGGCCTCTACGTCTCCGTGTAACCCTCATATACGTCAATAACGTAATATAACGTAACCTAACACAACCTATCATCTCGGCGGTAATATTTGACAACATTCCTGGCGAGTTGGCATCTACGTCTCCCTGGGACCTTTATATACATCAATAACGTAATATAACCTAACCTAACACAACCTAACATCTCGGCGGTAATATTTGACAACATTCCTGGCGAGTTGGCCTCTACGTCTGCGTGGGACCTTTATATACATCAATAACATAATATAGGCTAGGCTAACCCAACCTACCATCTCGGCGGTAATATTTGACAACATACCTGGCGAGTTGGCCTCTACGTCTCCGTGGGCCTTTATATACTTCAATAACGAAATATAACCTATCCTAACCCAACCTATCATCTCGGCGGTAATACTTGACATCATTCCTGGCGAGATGGCCTCTACGTCTCCGTGGAACATTTATTTATATACATCAATAACGTAATATAACCTAACCTAACCCAACCTATCATCTCGGCGGTAATATTGGGCAACCTTCCTGGCGAGTTGGCCGCTACGTCTCCGTTTGACCTTTATATACATCAATAACGTAATATAACCTAACCTAACCCAACCTAACATCTCGGCGGTAATATTTCACAACATACCTGGCGAGTTGGCCTCTACGTCTCCGTGGGACCTTTATATACTTCAATAACGAAATATAACCTATCCTAACCCAACCTATCATCTCGGCGGTAATATTTGACAACATTCCTGGCGAGTTGGCCTCTACGTCTCCGTGGAACCTTCGTATACATCAATAACGAAATATAACGTAACCTAAACCAACCTATCATCTCGGCGGTAATATTTGACAACATTCCTGGCGGGTTGGCCTCTACGTCTCCGTGTAACCCTCATATACGTCAATAACGTAGTATAACGTAACCTAACCCAACCTATCATCTCGGCGGTAATATTTGACAACATTCCTGGCGAGTTGGCCTCTACGTCTCCGTGGAACCTTCGTATACATCAATAACCAAATATAACCTAACCTAAACCAACCTATCATCTCGGCGGTAATATTTAACAACATTCCTGGCGGGTTGGCCTCTACGTCTCCGTGTAACCCTCATATACGTCAATTACGTAATATAACGTAACCTAACACAACCTATCATCTCGGCGGTAATATTTGACAACATTCCTGGCGAGTTGGCATCTACGTCTCCCTGGGACCTTTATATACATCAATAACGTAATATAACCTAACCTAACACAACCTAACATCTCGGCGGTAATATTTGACAACATTCCTGGCGAGTTGGCCTCTACGTCTGCGTGGGACCTTTATATACATCAATAACATAATATAGGCTAGGCTAACCCAACCTACCATCTCGGCGGTAATATTTGACAACATACCTGGCGAGTTGGCCTCTACGTCTCCGTGGGCCTTTATATACTTCAATAACGAAATATAACCTATCCTAACCCAACCTATCATCTCGGCGGTAATATTTGACATCATTCCTGGCGAGATGGCCTCTACGTCTCCGTGGAACATTTATTTATATACATCAATAACGTAATATAACCTAACCTAACCCAACCTATCATCTCGGCGGTAATATTTGACAACATTCCTGGCGAGTTGGCCTGTACGTCTCCGTGGAACCTTCGTGTACATCAATAACGAAATATAACCTAACCTAAACCAACCTACCATCTCGGCGGTAATATTTGACTACATACCTGGCGAGTTGGCCTCTACGTCTCCGTGGGACCTTTATACACTTCAATAACGAAATATAACCTATCCTAACCCAACCCATCATCTCAGCGGTAATATTTGACAACATTCCTGGCCAGTTGGCCTCTACGTCTCCGTGGAACCTTCGTATACATCAATAACGAAATATAACCTAACCTAAACCAACCTATCATCTCGGCGGTAATATTTGACATCATTCCTGGCGAGATGGCCTCTACGTCTCCGTGGAACCTTTATTTATATACATCAATAACGTAATATAACCTAACCTAACCCAACTTAACATCTCGGTGGTAATATTTGACCGCATTCCTGGCGAGTTGGCTTCTACGTCTCGGTGAGACCTTTATATACATCAATAACGTAATATAAACAAACCTAACCCAACCTATCATCTCGGCGGTAATATTGGGCAACCTTCCTGGCGAGTTGGCCTCTACGTCTCCGTTTGACCTTTATATACATCAATAACGTAATATAACCTAACCTAACCCAACCTAACATCTCGGCGGTAATATTTGACAACATTCCTGGCGAGTTGGCTTCTACGTCTCGGTGGGACCTTTATATACATCAATAACGTAATATAAACAAACCTAACCCAACCGAACATCTCAGCGTTAATATTTGACCACATTCCTGGCTTGTTGGCCTCTACGTCTCCGTGGTACCTTTACATACATCAATAACGTAATATAACCTAACCTAACCCAACCTAACATCTCGGCGGTAATATTTGACAACATTCCTAGCGAGTTGGACTCTACGTCTCCGTGGGACCTTTATATACATCAATAACATAATATAGGCTAGGTTAACCCTACCTAACATCTCGGCGGTAATATTTGACTACATACCTGGCGAGTTGGCCTCTGCGTCTCCGTGGGACCTTTATATACTTCAATAACGAAATATAACCTATCTTAACCCAACGTAACATTTCGGCGGTAATATTTGACAACATTCCTGGCGAGTTGGCTTCTACGTCTCGGTGGGACCTTTATATACATCAATAACGTAATATAAACAAACCTAACCCAACCTATCATCTCGGCGGTAATATTTGACAACATTCCTGGCGAGTTGGCCTCTACGTCTCCGTGGAACCTTCGTATACATCAGTAACGAAATATAACCTAACCTAAACCAACCTATCATCTCGGCGGTAATACTTGACAACATTCCTGGCGAGTTGGCCTCTACGTCTCCGTGTAACCCTCATATACGTCAATAACGTAATATAACGTAACCTAACACAACCTATCATCTCGGAGGTAATATTTGACAACATTCCTGGCGAGTTGGCATCTACGTCTCCCTGGGACCTTTATATACATCAATAACGTAATATAACCTAACCTAACACAACCTAACATCTCGGCGGTAATACTTGACAACATTCCTGGCGAGTTGGCCTCTACGTCTGCGTGGGACCTTTATATACATCAATAACATAATATAGGCTAGGCTAACCCAACCTACCATCTCTGCGGTAATATTTGACAACATACCTGGCTAGTTGGCCTCTACGTCTCCGTGGTACCTTTATATACTTCAATAACGAAATATAACCTATCCTAACCCAACCTATCATCTCGGCGGTAATATTTGACAACATTCCTGGCGAGTTGGCCTCTACGTCTCCGTGGAACCTTCGTATACATTAATAACGAAATATAAACTATCCTAACCCAACCTAACATCTCGGCGGTAATACTTGACAACATTCCTGGCGAGTTGGCCTCTACGTCTGCGTGGGACCTTTATATACATCAATAACATAATATAGGCTAGGCTAACCCAACCTACCATCTCGGCGGTAATATTTGACAACATACCTGGCGAGTTGGCCTCTACGTCTCCGTGGGCCTTTATATACTTCAATAACGAAATATAACCTATCCTAACCCAACCTATCATCTCGGCGGTAATATTTGACATCATTCCTGGCGAGATGGCCTCTACGTCTCCGTGGAACATTTATTTATATACATCAATAACGTAATATAACCTAACCTAACCCAACCTATCATCTCGGCGGTAATATTGGGCAACCTTCCTGGCGAGTTGGCCGCTACGTCTCCGTTTGACCTTTATATACATCAATAACGTAATATAACCTAACCTAACCCAACCTAACATCTCGGCGGTAATATTTCACAACATACCTGGCGAGTTGGCCTCTACGTCTCCGTGGGACCTTTATATACTTCAATAACGAAATATAACCTATCCTAACCCAACCTATCATCTCGGCGGTAATATTTGACAACATTCCTGGCGAGTTGGCCTCTACGTCTCCGTGGAACCTTCGTATACATCAATAACGAAATATAACGTAACCTAAACCAACCTATCATCTCGGCGGTAATATTTGACAACATTCCTGGCGGGTTGGCCTCTACGTCTCCGTGTAACCCTCATATACGTCAATAACGTAGTATAACGTAACCTAACCCAACCTATCATCTCGGCGGTAATATTTGACAACATTCCTGGCGAGTTGGCCTCTACGTCTCCGTGGAACCTTCGTATACATCAATAACCAAATATAACCTAACCTAAACCAACCTATCATCTCGGCGGTAATATTTAACAACATTCCTGGCGGGTTGGCCTCTACGTCTCCGTGTAACCCTCATATACGTCAATAACGTAATATAACGTAACCTAACACAACCTATCATCTCGGCGGTAATATTTGACAACATTCCTGGCGAGTTGGCATCTACGTCTCCCTGGGACCTTTATATACATCAATAACGTAATATAACCTAACCTAACACAACCTAACATCTCGGCGGTAATATTTGACAACATTCCTGGCGAGTTGGCCTCTACGTCTGCGTGGGACCTTTATATACATCAATAACATAATATAGGCTAGGCTAACCCAACCTACCATCTCGGCGGTAATATTTGACAACATACCTGGCGAGTTGGCCTCTACGTCTCCGTGGGCCTTTATATACTTCAATAACGAAATATAACCTATCCTAACCCAACCTATCATCTCGGCGGTAATATTTGACATCATTCCTGGCGAGATGGCCTCTACGTCTCCGTGGAACATTTATTTATATACATCAATAACGTAATATAACCTAACCTAACCCAACCTATCATCTCGGCGGTAATATTTGACAACATTCCTGGCGAGTTGGCCTGTACGTCTCCGTGGAACCTTCGTGTACATCAATAACGAAATATAACCTAACCTAAACCAACCTACCATCTCGGCGGTAATATTTGACAACATTCCTGGCGAGTTGGCTTCTACGTCTCGGTGGGACCTTTATATACATCAATAACGTAATATAAACAAACCTAACCCAACCTACCATCTCAGCGTTAATATTTGACCACATTCCTGGCTTGTTGGCCTCTACGTCTCCGTGGTACCTTTATATACTTCAATAACGAAATATAACCTATCCTAACCCAACCTATCATCTCGGCGGTAATATTTGACAACATTCCTAGCGAGTTGGACTCTACGTCTCCGTGGGACCTTTATATACATCAATAACATAATATAGGCTAGGTTAACCCAACCTAACATCTCGGCGGTAATATTTGACTACATACCTGGCGAGTTGGCCTCTGCGTCTCCGTGGGACCTTTATATACATCAATAACGTAATATAACCTAACCTAAACCTACGTAACATCTCGGCGGTAATATTTGACAACATTCCTGGCGAGTTGGCTTCTACGTCTCGGTGGGACCTTTATATACATCAATAACGTAATATAAACAAACCTAACCCAACCTATCATCTCGGCGGTAATATTTGACAACATTCCTGGCGAGTTGGCCTCTACGTCTCCGTGGAACCTTCGTATACATCAATAACCAAATATAACCTAACCTAAACCAACCTAACATCTCGGCGGTAATACTTGACAACATTCCTGGCGAGTTGGCCTCTACGTCTGCGTGGGACCTTTATATACATCAATAACATAATATAGGCTAGGCTAACCCAACCTACCATCTCGGCGGTAATATTTGACAACATACCTGGCTAGTTGGCCTCTACGTCTCCGTGGTACCTTTATATACTTCAATAACGAAATATAACCTATCCTAACCCAACCTATCATCTCGGCGGTAATATTTGACAACATTCCTGGCGAGTTGGCCTCTACGTCTCCGTGGAACCTTCGTATACATTAATAACGAAATATAAACTATCCTAACCCAACCTAACATCTCGGCGGTAATACTTGACAACATTCCTGGCGAGTTGGCCTCTACGTCTGCGTGGGACCTTTATATACATCAATAACATAATATAGGCTAGGCTAACCCAACCTACCATCTCGGCGGTAATATTTGACAACATACCTGGCGAGTTGGCCTCTACGTCTCCGTGGGCCTTTATATACTTCAATAACGAAATATAACCTATCCTAACCCAACCTATCATCTCGGCGGTAATATTTGACATCATTCCTGGCGAGATGGCCTCTACGTCTCCGTGGAACATTTATTTATATACATCAATAACGTAATATAACCTAACCTAACCCAACCTATCATCTCGGCGGTAATATTGGGCAACCTTCCTGGCGAGTTGGCCGCTACGTCTCCGTTTGACCTTTATATACATCAATAACGTAATATAACCTAACCTAACCCAACCTAACATCTCGGCGGTAATATTTCACAACATACCTGGCGAGTTGGCCTCTACGTCTCCGTGGGACCTTTATATACTTCAATAACGAAATATAACCTATCCTAACCCAACCTATCATCTCGGCGGTAATATTTGACAACATTCCTGGCGAGTTGGCCTCTACGTCTCCGTGGAACCTTCGTATACATCAATAACGAAATATAACGTAACCTAAACCAACCTATCATCTCGGCGGTAATATTTGACAACATTCCTGGCGGGTTGGCCTCTACGTCTCCGTGTAACCCTCATATACGTCAATAACGTAGTATAACGTAACCTAACCCAACCTATCATCTCGGCGGTAATATTTGACAACATTCCTGGCGAGTTGGCATCTACGTCTCCCTGGGACCTTTATATACATCAATAACGTAATATAACCTAACCTAACCCAACCTATCATCTCGGCGGTAATATTGGGCAACCTTCCTGGCGAGTTGGCCTCTACGTCTCCGTTTGACCTTTATATACATCAATAACGTAATATAACCTAACCTAACCCAACCTAACATCTCGGCGGTAATATTTGACAACATTCCTGGCGAGTTGGCTTCTACGTCTCGGTGGGACCTTTATATACATCAATAACGTAATATAAACAAACCTAACCCAACCGAACATCTCAGCGTTAATATTTGACCACATTCCTGGCTTGTTGGCCTCTACGTCTCCGTGGTACCTTTACATACATCAATAACGTAATATAACCTAACCTAACCCAACCTAACATCTCGGCGGTAATATTTGACAACATTCCTAGCGAGTTGGACTCTACGTCTCCGTGGGACCTTTATATACATCAATAACATAATATAGGCTAGGTTAACCCAACCTAACATCTCGGCGGTAATATTTGACTACATACCTGGCGAGTTGGCCTCTGCGTCTCCGTGGGACCTTTATATACTTCAATAACGAAATATAACCTATCTTAACCCAACGTAACATTTCGGCGGTAATATTTGACAACATTCCTGGCGAGTTGGCTTCTACGTCTCGGTGGGACCTTTATATACATCAATAACGTAATATAAACAAACCTAACCCAACCTATCATCTCGGCGGTAATATTTGACAACATTCCTGGCGAGTTGGCCTCTACGTCTCCGTGGAACCTTCGTATACATCAGTAACGAAATATAACCTAACCTAAACCAACCTATCATCTCGGCGGTAATACTTGACAACATCCCTGGCGAGTTGGCCTCTACGTCTCCGTGTAACCCTCATATACGTCAATAACGTAATATAACGTAACCTAACACAACCTATCATCTCGGAGGTAATATTTGACAACATTCCTGGCGAGTTGGCATCTACGTCTCCCTGGGACCTTTATATACATCAATAACGTAATATAACCTAACCTAACACAACCTAACATCTCGGCGGTAATACTTGACAACATTCCTGGCGAGTTGGCCTCTACGTCTGCGTGGGACCTTTATATACATCAATAACATAATATAGGCTAGGCTAACCCAACCTACCATCTCGGCGGTAATATTTGACAACATACCTGGCTAGTTGGCCTCTACGTCTCCGTGGTACCTTTATATACTTCAATAACGAAATATAACCTATCCTAACCCAACCTATCATCTCGGCGGTAATATTTGACAACATTCCTGGCGAGTTGGCCTCTACGTCTCCGTGGAACCTTCGTATACATTAATAACGAAATATAAACTATCCTAACCCAACCTAACATCTCGGCGGTAATACTTGACAACATTCCTGGCGAGTTGGCCTCTACGTCTGCGTGGGACCTTTATATACATCAATAACATAATATAGGCTAGGCTAACCCAACCTACCATCTCGGCGGTAATATTTGACAACATACCTGGCGAGTTGGCCTCTACGTCTCCGTGGTACCTTTATATACTTCAATAACGAAATATAACCTATCCTAACCCAACCTATCATCTCGGCGGTAATATTTGACATCATTCCTGGCGAGATGGCCTCTACGTCTCCGTGGAACCTTTATATACATCAATAACGTAATATAACCTAACCTAAACCTACGTAACATCTCGGCGGTAATATTTGACAACATTCCTGGCGAGTTGGCTTCTACGTCTCGGTGGGACCTTTATATACATCAATAACGTAATATAAACAAACCTAACCCAACCTATCATCTCGGCGGTAATATTTGACAACATTCCTGGCGAGTTGGCCTCTACGTCTCCGTGGAACCTTCGTATACATCAATAACCAAATATAACCTAACCTAAACCAACCTATCATCTCGGCGGTAATATTTGACAACATTCCTGACGAGTTGGCCTCTACGTCTCCGTGTAACCCTCATATACGTCAAAAACGTAATATAACGTAACCTAACACAACCTATCATCTCGGCGGTAATATTTGACAACATTCCTGGCGAGTTGGAATCTACGTCTCCCTGGGACCTTTATATACATCAATAACGTAATATAACCCAACCTAACACAACCTATCATCTCGGCGGTAATATTTGACAACATTCCTGGCGAGTTGGCCTCTACGTCTCGGTGGGACCTTTATATACTTCAATAACGAAATATAACCTATCCTAACCCAACGTAACATCTCGGCGGTAATATTTGACAACATTCCTGGCGAGTTGGCTTCTACGTCTCAGTGGGACCTTTATATACATCAATAACGTAATATAAACAAACCTAACCCAACCTATCATCTCGGCGGTAATATTTGACAACATTCCTGGCGAGTTGGCCTCTACGTCTCCGTGGAACCTTCGTATACATCAATAACCAAATATAACCTAACCTAAACCAACCTATCATCTCGGCGGTAATATTTGACAACATTCCTGACGAGTTGGCCTCTACGTCTCCGTGTAACCCTCATATACGTCAAAAACGTAATATAACCTATCCTAACCCAACCTATCATCTCGGCGGTAATATTTGACAACATTCCTGGCGAGTTGGCCTCTACGTCTCCGTGGAACCTTCGTATACATTAATAACGAAATATAACCTAACCTAAACCAACCTATCATCTCGGCGGTAATATTTGACATCATTCCTGGCGAGTTGGCCTCTACGTCTCCGTTTGACCTTTGTATACATCAATAATGTAATATAACCTAACCTAACGCAACCTAACATCTCGGCGGTAATATTTGTCAACATTCTTGGCGAGTTGGCTTCTACGTCTCGGTGGGACCTTTATATACATCAATAACGTAATATAACCTAACCTAACACAACCTAACATCTCGGCGGTAATATTTGACAACATTCCTGGCGAGTTGGCCTCTACGTCTGCGTGGGACCTTTATATACATCAATAACATAATATAGGCTAGGCTAACCCAACCTACCATCTCGGCGGTAATATTTGACAACATACCTGGCGAGTTGGCCTCTACGTCTCCGTGGGCCTTTATATACTTCAATAACGAAATATAACCTACCCTAACCCAACCTATCATCTCGGCGGTAATATTTGACATCATTCCTGGCGAGATGGCCTCTACGTCTCCGTGGAACATTTATTTATATACATCAATAACGTAATATAACCTAACCTAACCCAACCTATCATCTCGGCGGTAATATTGGGCAACCTTCCTGGCGAGTTGGCCGCTACGTCTCCGTTTGACCTTTATATACATCAATAACGTAATATAACCTAACCCAACCCAACCTAACATCTCGGCGCTAATATTTCACAACATACCTGGCGAGTTGGCCTCTACGTCTCCGTGGGACCTTTATATACTTCAATACCGAAATATAACCTATCCTAACCCAACCTATCATCTCGGCGGTAATATTTGACAACATTCCTGGCGAGTTGGCCTCTACGTCTCCGTGGAACCTTCGTATACATTAATAACGAAATATAACCTAACCTAAACCAACCTATCATCTCGGCGGTAATATTTGACATCATTCCTGGCGAGTTGGCCTCTACGTCTCCGTTTGACCTTTGTATACATCAATAATGTAATATAACCTAACCTAACGCAACCTAACATCTCGGCGGTAATATTTGTCAACATTCTTGGCGAGTTGGCTTCTACGTCTCGGTGGGACCTTTATATACATCAATAACGTAATATAACCTAACCCAACCCAACCTAACATCTCGGCGGTAATATTTCACAACATACCTGGCGAGTTGGCCTCTACGTCTCCGTGGGACCTTTATATACTTCAATAACGAAATATAACCTATCCTAACTCAACCTATCATCTCGGCGGTAATATTTGACAACATTCCTGGCGAGTTGGCCTGTACGTCTCCGTGGAACCTTCGTATACATCAATAACGAAATATAACCTAACCTAAACCAACCTACCATCTCGGCGGTAATATTTGACTACATACCTGGCGAGTTGGCCTCTACGTCTCCGTGGAACCTTCGTATACATTAATAACGAAATATAAACTATCCTAACCCAACCTATCATCCCGGCGGTAATATTTGACAACATTCCTGGCGAGTTGGCCTCTACGTCTCCGTCGAACCTTCGTATACATCAATATCGAAATATAACCTAACCTAAACCAACCTACCATATCGGCGGTAATATTTGACAACATACCTGGCGAGTTGGCCTCTACGTCTCCGTGGTACCTTTATATACTTCAATAACGAAATATAACCTATCCTAACCCAACCCATCATCTCGGCGGTAATATTTGACAACATTCCTGGCGAGTTGGCCTCTACGTCTCCGTGGAACCTTCGTATACATTAATAACGAAATATAACCTAACCTAAACCAACCTTTCATTTCGGCGGTAATATTTGACATCATTCCTGGCGAGTTGGCCTCTACGTCTCCGTGGGACCTTTATATACATCAATAACGTAATATAACCCAACCTAACACAACCTAACATCTCGGCGGTAATATTTGACAACAATCCTGGCGAGTTGGCCTCTACGTCTGCGTGGGACCTTTATATACATCAATAACTTAATATAGGCTAGGCTAACACAACCTACCATCTCGGCGGTAATATTTGACAACATACCTGCCGAGTTGGCCTCTACGTCTCCGTGGGACCTTTACATACATCAATAACGTAATATATCCTAACCTAACCCAACCTAACATCTCGGCGGTAATATTTCACAACATACCTGGCGAGTTGGCCTCTACGCCTCCGTGGGACCTTTATATACTTCAATAACGAAATATAACCTATCCTAACCCAACCTATCATCTCGGCGGTAATATTTGACAACATTCCTGGCGAGTTGGCCTGTACGTCTCCGTGGAACCTTCGTATACATCAATAACGAAATATAACCTAACCTAAACCAACCTACCATCTCGGCGGTAATATTTGACTACATACCTGGCGAGTTGGCCTCTACGTCTCCGTGGGACCTTTATATACTTCAATAACGAAATATAACCTATCCTAACCCAACCTATCATCTTAGCGGTAATATTTGACAACATTCCTGGCCAGTTGGCCTCTACGTCTCCGTGGAACCTTCGTATACATCAATAACGAAATATAACCTAACCTAAACCAACCTATCATCTCGGCGGTAATATTTGACATCATTCCTGGCGAGATGGCCTCTACGTCTCCGTGGAATCTTTATTTATATACATCAATAACGTAATATAACCTAACCTAACCCAACTTAACATCTCGGTGGTAATATTTGACCGCATTCCTGGCGAGTTGGCTTCTACGTCTCGGTGAGACCTTTATATACATCAATAACGTAATATAAACCAACCAGCCCAACCTATCATCTCGGCGGTAATATTGGGCAACCTTCCTGGCGAGTTGGCCTCTACGTCTCCGTTTGACCTTTATATACATCAATAAAGTAATATAACCTAACCTAACCCAACCTAACATCTCGGCGGTAATATTTGACAACATTCCTGGCGAGTTGGCTTCTACGTCTCGGTGGGACCTTTATGTACATCAATAACGTAATATAAACAAACCTAACCCAACCGAACATCTCAGCGTTAATATTTGACCACATTCCTGGCTTGTTGGCCTCTACGTCTCCGTGGTACCTTTACATACATCAATAACGTAATATAACCTAACCTAACCCAACCTAACATCTCGGCGGAAATATTTGACAACATTCCTGGCGAGTTGGCCTCTACGTCTCCGTGGGACCTTTATATACATCAATAACATAATATAGGCTAGGTTAACCCAACCTAACATCTCGGCGGTAATATTTGACTACATACCTGGCGAGTTGGCCTCTGCGTCTCCGTGGGACCTTTATATACTTCAATAACGAAATATAACCTATCCTAACCCAACGTAACATTTCGGCGGTAATATTTGACAACATTCCTGGCGAGTTGGCTTCTACGTCTCGGTGGGACCTTTATATACATCAATAACGTAATATAAACAAACCTAACCCAACCTATCATCTCGGCGGTAATATTTGACAACATTCCTGGCGAGTTGGCCTCTACGTCTCCGTGGAACCTTCGTACACATCAATAACGAAATATAACCTAACCTAAACCAACCTATCATCTCGGCGGTAATATTTGACAACATTCCTGGCGAGTTGGCCTCTACGTCTCCGTGTAACCCTCATATACGTCAATAACGTAATATAACGTAACCTAACACAACCTATCATCTCGGCGGTAATATTTGACAACATTCCTGGCGAGTTGGCATCTACGTCTCCCTGGGACCTTTATATACATCAATAACGTAATATAACCTAACCTAACACAACCTAACATCTCGGCGGTAATACTTGACAACATTCCTGGCGAGTTGGCCTCTACGTCTGCGTGGGACCTTTATATACATCAATAACATAATATAGGCTAGGCTAACCCAACCTACCATCTCGGCGTTAATATTTGACCACATTCCAGGCTTGTTGGCCTCTACGTCTCCGTGGGACCTTTACATACATCAATAACGTAATATATCCTAACCTAACCCAACCTAACATCTCGGCGGCAATATTTGACAACATACCTGGCGAGTTGGCCTCTACGTCTCCGGGGTACCTTTATATACTTCAATAACGAAATATAACCTATCCTAACCCAACCTATCATCTCGGCGGTAATATTTGACAACATTCCTGGCGAGTTGGCCTCTACGTCTCCGTGGAAACTTCGTATACATTAATAACGAAATATATACTATCCTAACCCAACCTATCATCTCGGCGGTAATATTTGACAACATTCCTGGCGAGTTGGCCTCTACGTCTCCGTGGAACCTTCGTATACATTAATAACGAAATATCACCTAACCTAAACCAACCTATCATCTCGGCGGTAATATTTGACATCATTCCTGGCGAGTTGGCCTCTACGTCTCCGTTTGACCTTTGTATACATCAATAATGTAATATAACCTAACCTAACGCAACCTAACATCTCGGCGGTAATATTTGTCAACATTCTTGGCGAGTTGGCTTCTACGTCTCGGTGGGACCTTTATATACATCAATAACGTAATATAACCTAACCTAACACAACCTAACATCTCGGCGGTAATATTTGACAACATTCCTGGCGAGTTGGCCTCTACGTCTGCGTGGGACCTTTATATACATCAATAACATAATATAGGCTAGGCTAACCCAACCTACCATCTCGGCGGTAATATTTGACAACATACCTGGCGAGTTGGCCTCTACGTCTCCGTGGGCCTTTATATACTTCAATAACGAAATATAACCTATCCTAACCCAACCTATCATCTCGGCGGTAATATTTGATATCATTCCTGGCGAGATGGCCTCTACGTCTCCGTGGAACATTTATTTATATACATCAATAACGTAATATAACCTAACCTAACCCAACCTATCATCTCGCCGGTAATATTGGGCAACCTTCCTGGCGAGTTGGCCGCTACGTCTCCGTTTGACCTTTATATACATCAATAACGTAATATAACCTAACCTAACCCAACCTAACATCTCGGCGGTAATATTTCACAACATACCTGGCGAGTTGGCCTCTACGTCTCCGTGGGACCTTTATATACTTCAATAACGAAATATAACCTATCCTAACCCAACCTATCATCTCGGCGGTAATATTTGACAACATTCCTGGCGAGTTGGCCTGTACGTCTCCGTGGAACCTTCGTATACATCAATAACGAAATATAACCTAACCTAAACCAACCTACCATCTCGGCGGTAATATTTGACTACATACCTGGCGAGTTGGCCTCTACGTCTCCGTGGGACCTTTATATACTTCAATAACGAAATATAACCTATCCTAACCCAACCTATCATCTCAGCGGTAATATTTGACAACATTCCTGGCCAGTTGGCCTCTACGTCTCCGTGGAACCTTCGTAAACATCAATAACGAAATATAACCAACCTACCATCTCGGCGGTAATATTTGACTACATACCTGGCGAGTTGGCCTCTACGTCTCCGTGGGACCTTTATATACTTCAATAACGAAATATAACCTATCCTAACCCAACCTATCATCTCGGCGGTAATATTTGACATCATTCCTGGCGAGATGGCCTCTACGTCTCCGTGGAACCTTTATTTATATACATCAATAACGTAATATAACCTAACCTAACCCAACTTAACATCTCGGTGGTAATATTTGACCGCATTCCTGGCGAGTTGGCTTCTACGTCTCGGTGAGACCTTTATATACATCAATAACGTAATATAAACAAACCTAACCCAACCTATCATCTCGGCGGTAATATTGGGCAACCTTCCTGGCGAGTTGGCCTTTACGTCTCCGTTTGACCTTTATATACATCAATAACGTAATATAACCTAACCTAACCCAACCTAACATCTCGGCGGTAATATTTGACAACATTCCTGGCGAGTTGGCTTCTACGTCTCGGTGGGACCTTTATATACATCAATAACGTAATATAAACAAACCTAACCCAACCTATCATCTCGGCGGTAATATTTGACAACATTCCTGGCGAGTTGGCCTCTACGTCTCCGTGGAACCTTCGTATACATCAGTAACGAAATTTAACCTAACCTAAACCAACCTATCATCTCGGCGGTAATACTTGACAACATTCCTGGCGAGTTGGCCTCTACGTCTCCGTGTAACCCTCATATACGTCAATAACGTAATATAACGTAACCTAACACAACCTATCATCTCGGCGGTAATATTTGACAACATTCCTGGCGAGTTGGCATCTACGTCTCCCTGGGACCTTTATATACATCAATAACGTAATATAACCTAACCTAACACAACCTAACATCTCGGCGGTAATACTTGACAACATTCCTGGCGAGTTGGCCTCTACGTCTGCGTGGGACCTTTATATACATCAATAACATAATATAGGCTAGGCTAACCCAACCTACCATCTCGGCGGTAATATTTGACAACATACCTGGCGAGTTGGCCTCTACGTCTCCGTGGTACCTTTATATACTTCAATAACGAAATATAACCTATCCTAACCCAACCTATCATCTCGGCGGTAATATTTGACAACATTCCTGGCGAGTTGGCCTGTACGTCTCCGTGGAACCTTCGTATACATCAATAACGAAATATAACCTAACCTAAACCAACCTACCATCTCGGCGGTAATATTTGACTACATACCTGGCGAGTTGGCCTCTACGTCTCCGTGGGACCTTTATATACTTCAATAACGAAATATAACCTATCCTAAACCCAACCTATCATCTCAGCGGTAATATTTGACAACATTCCTGGCCAGTTGGCCTCTACGTCTCCGTGGAACCTTCGTAAACATCAATAACGAAATATAACCAACCTACCATCTCGGCGGTAATATTTGACTACATACCTGGCGAGTTGGCCTCTACGTCTCCGTGGGACCTTTATATACTTCAATAACGAAATATAACCTATCCTAACCCAACCTATCATCTCGGCGGTAATATTTGACATCATTCCTGGCGAGATGGCCTCTACGTCTCCGTGGAACCTTTATTTATATACATCAATAACGTAATATAACCTAACCTAACCCAACTTAACATCTCGGTGGTAATATTGGACCGCATTCCTGGCGAGTTGGCTTCTACGTCTCGGTGAGACCTTTATATACATCAATAACGTAATATAAACAAACCTAACCCAACCTATCATCTCGGCAGTAATATTGGGCAACCTTCCTGGCGAGTTGGCCTTTACGTCTCCGTTTGACCTTTATATACATCAATAACGTAATATAACCTAACCTAACCCAACCTAACATCTCGGCGGTAATATTTGACAACATTCCTGGCGAGTTGGCTTCTACGTCTCGGTGGGACCTTTATATACATCAATAACGTAATATAAACAAACCTAACCCAACCTATCATCTCGGCGGTAATATTTGACAACATTCCTGGCGAGTTGGCCTCTACGTCTCCGTGGAACCTTCGTATACATCAGTAACGAAATATAACCTAACCTAAACCAACCTATCATCTCGGCGGTAATACTTGACAACATTCCTGGCGAGTTGGCCTCTACGTCTCCGTGTAACCCTCATATACGTCAATAACGTAATATAACGTAACCTAACACAACCTATCATCTCGGCGGTAATATTTGACAACATTCCTGGCGAGTTGGCATCTACGTCTCCCTGGGACCTTTATATACATCAATAACGTAATATAACCTAACCTAACACAACCTAACATCTCGGCGGTAATACTTGACAACATTCCTGGCGAGTTGGCCTCTACGTCTGCGTGGGACCTTTATATACATCAATAACATAATATAGGCTAGGCTAACCCAACCTACCATCTCGGCGGTAATATTTGACAACATACCTGGCGAGTTGGCCTCTACGTCTCCGTGGTACCTTTATATACTTCAATAACGAAATATAACCTATCCTAACCCAACCTATCATCTCGGCGGTAATATTTGACAACATTCCTGGCGAGTTGGCCTCTACGTCTCCGTGGAACCTTCGTATACATTAATAACGAAATATAAACTATCCTAACCCAACCTATCATCTCGGCGGTAATATTTGACAACATTCCTGGCGAGTTGGCCTCTACGTCTCCGTCGAACCTTCATATACATCAATATCGAAATATAACCTAACCTAAAGCAACCTATCATATCGGCGGTAATATTTGACAACATACCTGGCGAGTTGGCCTCTACGTCTCCGTGGTACCTTTATATACTTCAATAACGAAATATAACCTATCCTAACCCAACCCATCATCTCAGCGGTAATATTTGACAACATTCCTGGCCAGTTGGCCTCTACGTCTCCGTGGAACCTTCGTAAACATCAATAACGAAATATAACCAACCTACCATCTCGGCGGTAATATTTGACTACATACCTGGCGAGTTGGCCTCTACGTCTCCGTGGGACCTTTATATACTTCAATAACGAAATATAACCTATCCTAACCCAACCTATCATCTCGGCGGTAATATTTGACATCATTCCTGGCGAGATGGCCTCTACGTCTCCGTGGAACCTTTATTTATATACATCAATAACGTAATATAACCTAACCTAACCCAACTTAACATCTCGGTGGTAATATTTGACCGCATTCCTGGCGAGTTGGCTTCTACGTCTCGGTGAGACCTTTATATACATCAATAACGTAATATAAACAAACCTAACCCAACCTATCATCTCGGCGGTAATATTGGGCAACCTTCCTGGCGAGTTGGCCTTTACGTCTCCGTTTGACCTTTATATACATCAATAACGTAATATAACCTAACCTAACCCAACCTAACATCTCGGCGGTAATATTTGACAACATTCCTGGCGAGTTGGCTTCTACGTCTCGGTGGGACCTTTATATACATCAATAACGTAATATAAACAAACCTAACCCAACCTATCATCTCGGCGGTAATATTTGACAACATTCCTGGCGAGTTGGCCTCTACGTCTCCGTGGAACCTTCGTATACATCAGTAACGAAATATAACCTAACCTAAACCAACCTATCATCTCGGCGGTAATACTTGACAACATTCCTGGCGAGTTGGCCTCTACGTCTCCGTGTAACCCTCATATACGTCAATAACGTAATATAACGTAACCTAACACAACCTATCATCTCGGCGGTAATATTTGACAACATTCCTGGCGAGTTGGCATCTACGTCTCCCTGGGACCTTTATATACATCAATAACGTAATATAACCTAACCTAACACAACCTAACATCTCGGCGGTAATACTTGACAACATTCCTGGCGAGTTGGCCTCTACGTCTGCGTGGGACCTTTATATACATCAATAACATAATATAGGCTAGGCTAACCCAACCTACCATCTCGGCGGTAATATTTGACAACATACCTGGCGAGTTGGCCTCTAGGTCTCCGTGGTACCTTTATATACTTCAGTAACGAAATATAACCTATCCTAACCCAACCTATCATCTCGGCGGTAATATTTGACAACATTCCTGGCGAGTTGGCCTGTACGTCTCCGTGGAACCTTCGTATACATCAATAACGAAATATAACCTAACCTAAACCAACCTACCATCTCGGCGGTAATATTTGACTACATACCTGGCGAGTTGGCCTCTACGTCTCCGTGGGACCTTTATATACTTCAATAACGAAATATAACCTATCCTAAACCCAACCTATCATCTCAGCGGTAATATTTGACAACATTCCTGGCCAGTTGGCCTCTACGTCTCCGTGGAACCTTCGTAAACATCAATAACGAAATATAACCAACCTACCATCTCGGCGGTAATATTTGACTACATACCTGGCGAGTTGGTCTCTACGTCTCCGTGGGACCTTTATATACTTCAATAACGAAATATAACCTATCCTAACCCAACCTATCATCTCGCCGGTAATATTTGACATCATTCCTGGCGAGATGGCCTCTACGTCTCCGTGGAACCTTTATTTATATACATCAATAACGTAATATAACCTAACCTAACCCAACTTAACATCTCGGTGGTAATATTGGACCGCATTCCTGGCGAGTTGGCTTCTACGTCTCGGTGAGACCTTTATATACATCAATAACGTAATATAAACAAACCTAACCCAACCTATCATCTCGGCGGTAATATTGGGCAACCTTCCTGGCGAGTTGGCCTTTACGTCTCCGTTTGACCTTTATATACATCAATAACGTAATATAACCTAACCTAACCCAACCTAACATCTCGGCGGTAATATTTGACAACATTCCTGGCGAGTTGGCTTCTACGTCTCGGTGGGACCTTTATATACATCAATAACGTAATATAACCTAACCTAACCCAACTTAACATCTCGGTGGTAATATTTGACCGCATTCCTGGCGAGTTGGCTTCTACGTCTCGGTGAGACCTTTATATACATCAATAACGTAATATAAACAAACCTAACCCAACCTATCATCTCGGCGGTAATATTGGGCAACCTTCCTGGCGAGTTGGCCTTTACGTCTCCGTTTGACCTTTATATACATCAATAACGTAATATAACCTAACCTAACCCAACCTAACATCTCGGCGGTAATATTTGACAACATTCCTGGCGAGTTGGCTTCTACGTCTCGGTGGGACCTTTATATACATCAATAACGTAATATAAACAAACCTAACCCAACCTATCATCTCGGCGGTAATATTTGACAACATTCCTGGCGAGTTGGCCTCTACGTCTCCGTGGAACCTTCGTATACATCAGTAACGAAATATAACCTAACCTAAACCAACCTATCATCTCGGCGGTAATACTTGACAACATTCCTGGCGAGTTGGCCTCTACGTCTCCGTGTAACCCTCATATACGTCAATAACGTAATATAACGTAACCTAACACAACCTATCATCTCGGCGGTAATATTTGACAACATTCCTGGCGAGTTGGCATCTACGTCTCCCTGGGACCTTTATATACATCAATAACGTAATATAACCTAACCTAACACAACCTAACATCTCGGCGGTAATACTTGACAACATTCCTGGCGAGTTGGCCTCTACGTCTGCGTGGGACCTTTATATACATCAATAACATAATATAGGCTAGGCTAACCCAACCTACCATCTCGGCGGTAATATTTGACAACATACCTGGCGAGTTGGCCTCTAGGTCTCCGTGGTACCTTTATATACTTCAGTAACGAAATATAACCTATCCTAACCCAACCTATCATCTCGGCGGTAATATTTGACAACATTCCTGGCGAGTTGGCCTGTACGTCTCCGTGGAACCTTCGTATACATCAATAACGAAATATAACCTAACCTAAACCAACCTACCATCTCGGCGGTAATATTTGACTACATACCTGGCGAGTTGGCCTCTACGTCTCCGTGGGACCTTTATATACTTCAATAACGAAATATAACCTATCCTAAACCCAACCTATCATCTCAGCGGTAATATTTGACAACATTCCTGGCCAGTTGGCCTCTACGTCTCCGTGGAACCTTCGTAAACATCAATAACGAAATATAACCAACCTACCATCTCGGCGGTAATATTTGACTACATACCTGGCGAGTTGGTCTCTACGTCTCCGTGGGACCTTTATATACTTCAATAACGAAATATAACCTATCCTAACCCAACCTATCATCTCGCCGGTAATATTTGACATCATTCCTGGCGAGATGGCCTCTACGTCTCCGTGGAACCTTTATTTATATACATCAATAACGTAATATAACCTAACCTAACCCAACTTAACATCTCGGTGGTAATATTGGACCGCATTCCTGGCGAGTTGGCTTCTACGTCTCGGTGAGACCTTTATATACATCAATAACGTAATATAAACAAACCTAACCCAACCTATCATCTCGGCGGTAATATTGGGCAACCTTCCTGGCGAGTTGGCCTTTACGTCTCCGTTTGACCTTTATATACATCAATAACGTAATATAACCTAACCTAACCCAACCTAACATCTCGGCGGTAATATTTGACAACATTCCTGGCGAGTTGGCTTCTACGTCTCGGTGGGACCTTTATATACATCAATAACGTAATATAAACAAACCTAACCCAACCTATCATCTCGGCGGTAATATTTGACAACATTCCTGGCGAGTTGGCCTCTACGTCTCCGTGGAACCTTCGTATACATCAGTAACGAAATATAACCTAACCTAAACCAACCTATCATCTCGGCGGTAATACTTGACAACATTCCTGGCGAGTTGGCCTCTACGTCTCCGTGTAACCCTCATATACGTCAATAACGTAATATAACGTAACCTAACACAACCTATCATCTCGGCGGTAATATTTGACAACATTCCTGGCGAGTTGGCATCTACGTCTCCCTGGGACCTTTATATACATCAATAACGTAATATAACCTAACCTAACACAACCTAACATCTCGGCGGTAATACTTGACAACATTCCTGGCGAGTTGGCCTCTACGTCTGCGTGGGACCTTTATATACATCAATAACATAATATAGGCTAGGCTAACCCAACCTACCATCTCGGCGGTAATATTTGACAACATACCTGGCGAGTTGGCCTCTACGTCTCCGTGGTACCTTTATATACTTCAATAACGAAATATAACCTATCCTAACCCAACCTATCATCTCGGCGGTAATATTTGACAACATTCCTGGCGAGTTGGCCTGTACGTCTCCGTGGAACCTTCGTATACATCAATAACGAAATATAACCTAACCTAAACCAACCTACCATCTCGGCGGTAATATTTGACTACATACCTGGCGAGTTGGCCTCTACGTCTCCGTGGGACCTTTATATACTTCAATAACGAAATATAACCTATCCTAACCCAACCTATCATCTCAGCGGTAATATTTGACAACATTCCTGGCCAGTTGGCCTCTACGTCTCCGTGGAACCTTCGTAAACATCAATAACGAAATATAACCAACCTACCATCTCGGCGGTAATATTTGACTACATACCTGGCGAGTTGGCCTCTACGTCTCCGTGGGACCTTTATATACTTCAATAACGAAATATAACCTATCCTAACCCAACCTATCATCTCGGCGGTAATATTTGACATCATTCCTGGCGAGATGGCCTCTACGTCTCCGTGGAACCTTTATTTATATACATCAATAACGTAATATAACCTAACCTAACCCAACTTAACATCTCGGTGGTAATATTTGACCGCATTCCTGGCGAGTTGGCTTCTACGTCTCGGTGAGACCTTTATATACATCAATAACGTAATATAAACAAACCTAACCCAACCTATCATCTCGGCGGTAATATTGGGCAACCTTCCTGGCGAGTTGGCCTTTACGTCTCCGTTTGACCTTTATATACATCAATAACGTAATAGAACCTAACCTAACCCAACCTAACATCTCGGCGGTAATATTTGACAACATTCCTGGCGAGTTGGCTTCTACGTCTCGGTGGGACCTTTATATACATCAATAACGTAATATAAACAAACCTAACCCAACCTATCATCTCGGCGGTAATATTTGACAACATTCCTGGCGAGTTGGCCTCTACGTCTCCGTGGAACCTTCGTATACATCAGTAACGAAATATAACCTAACCTAAACCAACCTATCATCTCGGCGGTAATACTTGACAACATTCCTGGCGAGTTGGCCTCTACGTCTCCGTGTAACCCTCATATACGTCAATAACGTAATATAACGTAACCTAACACAACCTATCATCTCGGCGGTAATATTTGACAACATTCCTGGCGAGTTGGCATCTACGTCTCCCTGGGACCTTTATATACATCAATAACGTAATATAACCTAACCTAACACAACCTAACATCTCGGCGGTAATACTTGACAACATTCCTGGCGAGTTGGCCTCTACGTCTGCGTGGGACCTTTATATACATCAATAACATAATATAGGCTAGGCTAACCCAACCTACCATCTCGGCGGTAATATTTGACAACATACCTGGCGAGTTGGCCTCTACGTTTCCGTGGTACCTTTATATACTTCAATAACGAAATATAACCTATCCTAACCCAACCTATCATCTCGGCGGTAATATTTGACAACATTCCTGGCGAGTTGGCCTCTACGTCTCCGTGGAACCTTCTTATACATTAATAACGAAATATAAACTATCCCAACCCAACCTATCATCTCGGCGGTAATATTTGACAACATTCCTGGCGAGTTGGCCTCTACGTCTCCGTCGAACCTTCGTATACATCAATATCGAAATATAACCTAACCTAAACCAACCTATCATATCGGCGGTAATATTTGACAACATACCTGGCGAGTTGGCCTCTACGTCTCCGTGGTACCTTTATATACTTCAATAACGAAATATAACCTATCCTAACCCAACCCATCATCTCGGCGGTAATATTTGACAACATTCCTGGCGAGTTGGCCTCTACGTCTCCGTGGAACCTTCGTATACATTAATAACGAAATATAACCTAACCTAAACCAACCTTTCATCTCGGCGGTAATATTTGACAACATACCTGGCGAGTTGGCCTCTACGTCTCCGTGGGCCTTTATATACTTCAATAACGAAATATAACCTATCCTAACCCAACCTATCATCTCGGCGGTAATATTTGATATCATTCCTGGCGAGATGGCCTCTACGTCTCCGTGGAACATTTATTTATATACATCAATAACGTAATATAACCTAACCTAACCCAACCTATCATCTCGGCGGTAATATTGGGCAACCTTCGTGGCGAGTTGGCCGCTACGTCTCCGTTTGACCTTTATATACATCAATAACGTAATATAACCTAACCTAACCCAACCTAACATCTCGGCGGTAATATTTCACAACATACCTGGCGAGTTGGCCTCTACGTCTCCGTGGGACCTTTATATACTTCAATAACGAAATATAACCTATCCTAACCCAACCTATCATCTCGGCGGTAATATTTGACAACATTCCTGGCGAGTTGGCCTGTACGTCTCCGTGGAACCTTCGTATACATCAATAACGAAATATAACCTAACCTAAACCAACCTACCATCTCGGCGGTAATATTTGACTACATACCTGGCGAGTTGGCCTCTACGTCTCCGTGGGACCTTTATATACTTCAATAACGAAATATAACCTATCCTAACCCAACCTATCATCTCGGCGGTAATATTTGACATCATTCCTGGCGAGATGGCCTCTACGTCTCCGTGGAACCTTTATTTATATACATCAATAACGTAATATAACCTAACCTAACCCAACTTAACATCTCGGTGGTAATATTTGACCGCATTCCTGGCGAGTTGGCTTCTACGTCTCGGTGAGACCTTTATATACATCAATAACGTAATATAAACAAACCTAACCCAACCTATCATCTCGGCGGTAATATTGGGCAACCTTCCTGGCGAGTTGGCCTTTACGTCTCCGTTTGACCTTTATATACATCAATAACGTAATAGAACCTAACCTAACCCAACCTAACATCTCGGCGGTAATATTTGACAACATTCCTGGCGAGTTGGCTTCTACGTCTCGGTGGGACCTTTATATACATCAATAACGTAATATAAACAAACCTAACCCAACCTATCATCTCGGCGGTAATATTTGACAACATTCCTGGCGAGTTGGCCTCTACGTCTCCGTGGAACCTTCGTATACATCAGTAACGAAATATAACCTAACCTAAACCAACCTATCATCTCGGCGGTAATACTTGACAACATTCCTGGCGAGTTGGCCTCTACGTCTCCGTGTAACCCTCATATACGTCAATAACGTAATATAACGTAACCTAACACAACCTATCATCTCGGCGGTAATATTTGACAACATTCCTGGCGAGTTGGCATCTACGTCTCCCTGGGACCTTTATATACATCAATAACGTAATATAACCTAACCTAACACAACCTAACATCTCGGCGGTAATACTTGACAACATTCCTGGCGAGTTGGCCTCTACGTCTGCGTGGGACCTTTATATACATCAATAACATAATATAGGCTAGGCTAACCCAACCTACCATCTCGGCGGTAATATTTGACAACATTCCTGGCGAGTTGGCCTCTACGTCTCCGTGGTACCTTTATATACTTCAATAACGAAATATAACCTATCCTAACCCAACCTATCATCTCGGCGGTAATATTTGACAACATTCCTGGCGAGTTGGCCTCTACGTCTCCGTGGAACCTTCGTATACATTAATAACGAAATATAAACTATCCTAACCCAACCTATCATCTCGGCGGTAATATTTGACAACATTCCTGGCGAGTTGGCCTCTACGTCTCCGTCGAACCTTCGTATACATCAATATCGAAATATAACCTAACCTAAACCAACCTATCATATCGGCGGTAATATTTGACAACATACCTGGCGAGTTGGCCTCTACGTCTCCGTGGTACCTTTATATACTTCAATAACGAAATATAACCTATCCTAACCCAACCCATCATCTCGGCGGTAATATTTGACAACATTCCTGGCGAGTTGGCCTCTACGTCTCCGTGGAACCTTCGTATACATTAATAACGAAATATAACCTAACCTAAACCAACCTTTCATCTCGGCGGTAATATTTGACATCATTCCTGGCGAGATGGCCTCTACGTCTCCGTGGAACCTTTATATACATCAGTAACGTAATATAACCTAACCTAACCCAACGTAACATCTCGGCGGAAATATTTGACAACATTCCTGGCGAGTTGGCTTCTACGTCTCGGTGGGACCTTTATATACATCAATAACGTAATATAAACAAACCTAACCCAACCTAACATCTCGGCGTTAATATTTGACCACATTCCTGGCTTGTTGGCCTCTACGTCTCCGTGGGACCTTTACATACATCAATAACGTAATATATCCTAACCTAACCCAACCTAACATCTCGGCGGTAATATTTGACAACATTCCTGGCGAGTTGGCCTCTACGTCTCCGTGGGACCTTTATATACATCAATAACGTAATATAACCCAACCTAACACAACCTAACATCTCGGCGGTAATATTTGACAACATTGCTGGCGAGTTGGCCTCTACGTCTCCGTGGAACCTTCGTATACATCAATAACCAAATATAACCTAACCTAAACCAACCTATCATCTCGGCGGTAATATTTGACAACGTTCTCGACGAGTTGGCCTCTACGTCTCCGTGTAACCCTCATATACGTCAAAAACGTAATATACCGTAACCTAACACAACCTATCATCTCGGCGGTAATATTTGACAATATTCCTGGCGAGTTGGAATCTACGTCTCCCTGGGACCTTTATATACATCAATAACGTAATATAACCCAACCTAACACAACCTAACATCTCGGCGGTAATATTTGACAACATTCCTGGCGAGTTGGCCTCTACGTCTGCGTGGGACCTTTATATACATCAATAACATAATATAGGCTAGGCTAACACAACCTACCATCTCGGCGGTAATATTTGACAACATACCTGGCGAGTTGGCCTCTACGTCTCCGTGGGCCTTTATATACTTCAATAACGAAATATAACCTATCCTAACCCAACCTATCATCTCGGCGGTAATATTGGGCAACCTTCCTGGCGAGTTGGCCTCTACGTCTACGTTTGACCTTTATATACATCAATAACGTAATATAACCTAACCTAACCCAACCTAACATCTCGGCGGTAATATTTCACAACATACCTGGCGAATTGGCCTCTACGTCCCCGTGGGACCTTTATATACTTCAATAACGAAATATAACCTATCCTAACCCAACCTATCATCTCGGCGGTAATATTTGACAACATTCCTGGCGAGTTGGCCTGTACGTCTCCGTGGAACCTTCGTATACATCAATAACGAAATATAACCTAACCTAAACCAACCTACCATCTCGGCGGTAATATTTGACTACATACCTGGCGAGTTGGCCTCTACGTCTCCGTGGGACCTTTATATACTTCAATAACGAAATATAACCTATCCTAACCCAACCTATCATCTCAGCGGTAATATTTGACAACATTCCTGGCCAGTTGGCCTCTACGTCTCCGTGGAACCTTCGTATACATCAATAACGAAATATAACCTAACCTAAACCAACCTATCATCTCGGCGGTAATATTTGACACCATTCCTGGCGAGATGGCCTCTACGTCTCCGTGGAATCTTTATTTATATACATCAATAACGTAATATAACCTAACCTAACCCAACTTAACATCTCGGTGGTAATATTTGACCGCATTCCTGGCGAGTTGGCTTCTACGTCTCGGTGAGACCTTTATATACATCAATAACGTAATATAAACAAACCTAGCCCAACCTATCATCTCGGCGGTAATATTGGGCAACCTTCCTGGCGAGTTGGCCTCTACGTCTCCGTTTGACCTTTATATACATCAATAAAGTAATATAACCTAACCTAACCCAACCTAACATCTCGGCGGTAATATTTGACAACATTCCTGGCGAGTTGGCTTCTACGTCTCGGTGGGACCTTTATATACATCAATAACGTAATATAAACAAACCTAACCCAACCGAACATCTCAGCGTTAATATTTGACCACATTCCTGGCTTGTTGGCCTCTACGTCTCCGTGGTACCTTTACATACATCAATAACGTAATATAACCTAACCTAACCCAACCTAACATCTCGGCGGTAATATTTGACAACATTCCTGGCGAGTTGGCCTCTACGTCTCCGTGGGACCTTTATATACATCAATAACATAATATAGGCTAGGTTAACCCAACCTAACATCTCGGCGGTAATATTTGACTACATACCAGGCGAGTTGGCCTCTGCGTCTCCGTGGGACCTTTATATACTTCAATAACGAAATATAACCTATCCTAACACAACGTAACATTTCGGCGGTAATATTTGACAACATTCCTGGCGAGTTGGCTTCTACGTCTCGGTGGGACCTTTATATACATCAATAACGTAATATAAACAAACCTAACCCAACCTATCATCTCGGCGGTAATATATGACAACATTCCTGGCGAGTTGGCCTCTACGTCTCCGTGGAACCTTCGTATACATCAATAACGAAATATAACCTAACCTAAACCAACCTATCATCTCGGCGGTAATATTTGACAACATTCCTGGCGAGTTGGCCTCTACGTCTCCGTGTAACCCTCATATACGTCAATAACGTAATATAACGTAACCTAACACAACCTATCATCTCGGCGGTAATATTTGACAACATTCCTGGCGAGTTGGCCTCTACGTCTGCGTGGGACCTTTATATACATCAATAACATAATATAGGCTAGGCTAACCCAACCTACCATCTCGGCGGTAATATTTGACAACATACCTGGCGAGTTGGCCTCTACGTCTCCGTGGTACCTTTATATACTTCAATAACGAAATATAACCTATCCTAACCCAACCCATCATCTCGGCGGTAATATTTGACAACATTCCTGGCGAGTTGGCCTCTACGTCTCCGTGGAACCTTCGTATACATTAATAACGAAATATAACCTAACCTAAACCAACCTTTCATCTCGGCGGTAATATTTGACATCATTCCTGGCGAGATGGCCTCTACGTCTCCGTGGAACCTTTATATACATCAATAACGTAATATAACCTAACCTAACCCAACGTAACATCTCGGCGGAAATATTTGACAACATTCCTGGCGAGTTGGCTTCTACGTCTCGGTGGGACCTTTATATACATCAATAACGTAATATAACCCAACCTAACACAACCTAACATCTCGGCGGTAATATTTGACAACATTCCTGGCGAGTTGGCCTCTACGTCTCCGTGGAACCTTCGTATACATCAATAACCAAATATAACCTAACCTAAACCAACCTATCATCTCGGCGGTAATATTTGACAACGTTCCTGACGAGTTGGCCTCTACGTCTCCGTGTAACCCTCATATACGTCAAAAACGTAATATAACGTAACCTAACACAACCTATCATCTCGGCGGTAATATTTGACAACATTCCTGGCGAGTTGGCCTCTACGTCTCCGTTTGACCTTTATATACATCAATAACGTAATATAACCTAACCTAACCCAACCTAACATCTCGGCGGTAATATTTCACAACATACCTGGCGAGTTGGCCTCTACGTCTCCGTGGGACCTTTATATACTTCAATAACGAAATATAACCTATCCTAACCCAACCTATCATCTCGGCGGTAATATTTGACCACATTCCTGGCTTGTTGGCCTCTACGTCTCCGTGGGACCTTTACATACATCAATAACGTAATATATCCTAACCTAACCCAACCTAACATCTCGGCGGTAATATTTGACAACATTCCTGGCGAGTTGGCCTCTACGTCTCCGTGGGACCTTTATATACTTCAATAACGTAATATAACCCAACCTAACACAACCTATCATCTCGGCGGTAATATTTGACAATATTCCTGGCGAGTTGGAATCTACGTCTCCCTGGGACCTTTATATACATCAATAACGTAATATAACCCAACCTAACACAACCTAACATCTCGGCGGTAATATTTGACAACATTCCTGGCGAGTTGGCCTCTACGTCTGCGTGGGACCTTTATATACATCAATAACATAATATAGGCTAGGCTAACACAACCTACCATCTCGGCGGTAATATTTGACAACATACCTGGCGAGTTGGCCTCTACGTCTCCGTGGGCCTTTATATACTTCAATAACGAAATATAACCTATCCTAACCCAACCTATCATCTCGGCGGTAATATTGGGCAACCTTCCTGGCGAGTTGGCCTCTACGTCTCCGTTTGACCTTTATATACATCAATAACGTAATATAACCTAACCTAACCCAACCTAACATCTCGGCGGTAATATTTCACAACATACCTGGCGAATTGGCCTCTACGTCCCCGTGGGACCTTTATATACTTCAATAACGAAATATAACCTATCCTAACCCAACCTATCATCTCGGCGGTAATATTTGACAACATTCCTGGCGAGTTGGCCTGTACGTCTCCGTGGAACCTTCGTATACATCAATAACGAAATATAACCTAACCTAAACCAACCTACCATCTCGGCGGTAATATTTGACTACATACCTGGCGAGTTGGCCTCTACGTCTCCGTGGGACCTTTATATACTTCAATAACGAAATATAACCTATCCTAACCCAACCTATCATCTCAGCGGTAATATTTGACAACATTCCTGGCCAGTTGGCCTCTACGTCTCCGTGGAACCTTCGTATACATCAATAACGAAATATAACCTAACCTAAACCAACCTATCATCTCGGCGGTAATATTTGACACCATTCCTGGCGAGATGGCCTCTACGTCTCCGTGGAATCTTTATTTATATACATCAATAACGTAATATAACCTAACCTAACCCAACTTAACATCTCGGTGGTAATATTTGACCGCATTCCTGGCGAGTTGGCTTCTACGTCTCGGTGAGACCTTTATATACATCAATAACGTAATATAAACAAACCTAGCCCAACCTATCATCTCGGCGGTAATATTGGGCAACCTTCCTGGCGAGTTGGCCTCTACGTCTCCGTTTGACCTTTATATACATCAATAAAGTAATATAACCTAACCTAACCCAACCTAACATCTCGGCGGTAATATTTGACAACATTCCTGGCGAGTTGGCTTCTACGTCTCGGTGGGACCTTTATATACATCAATAACGTAATATAAACAAACCTAACCCAACCGAACATCTCAGCGTTAATATTTGACCACATTCCTGGCTTGTTGGCCTCTACGTCTCCGTGGTACCTTTACATACATCAATAACGTAATATAAGCTAACCTAACCCAACCTAACATCTCGGCGGTAATATTTGACAACATTCCTGGCGAGTTGGCCTCTACGTCTCCGTGGGACCTTTATATACATCAATAACATAATATAGGCTAGGTTAACCCAACCTAACATCTCGGCGGTAATATTTGACTACATACCAGGCGAGTTGGCCTCTGCGTCTCCGTGGGACCTTTATATACTTCAATAACGAAATATAACCTATCCTAACACAACGTAACATTTCGGCGGTAATATTTGACAACATTCCTGGCGAGTTGGCTTCTACGTCTCGGTGGGACCTTTATATACATCAATAACGTAATATAAACAAACCTAACCCAACCTATCATCTCGGCGGTAATATATGACAACATTCCTGGCGAGTTGGCCTCTACGTCTCCGTGGAACCTTCGTATACATCAATAACGAAATATAACCTAACCTAAACCAACCTATCATCTCGGCGGTAATATTTGACAACATTCCTGGCGAGTTGGCCTCTACGTCTCCGTGTAACCCTCATATACGTCAATAACGTAATATAACGTAACCTAACACAACCTATCATCTCGGCGGTAATATTTGACAACATTCCTGGCGAGTTGGCATCTACGTCTCCCTGGGACCTTTATATACATCAATAACGTAATATAACCTAACCTAACACAACCTAACATCTCGGCGGTAATACTTGACAACATTCCTGGCGAGTTGGCCTCTACGTCTGCGTGGGACCTTTATATACATCAATAACATAATATAGGCTAGGCTAACCCAACCTACCATCTCGGCGGTAATATTTGACAACATACCTGGCGAGTTGGCCTCTACGTCTCCGTGGTACCTTTATATACTTCAATAACGAAATATAACCTATCCTAACCCAACCTATCATCTCGGCGGTAATATTTGACAACATTCCTGGCGAGTTGGCCTCTACGTCTCCGTGGAACCTTCGTATACATTAATAACGAAATATAAACTATCCTAACCCAACCTATCATCTCGGCGGTAATATTTGACAACATTCCTGGCGAGTTGGCCTCTACGTCTCCGTCGAACCTTCGTATACATCAATATCGAAATATAACCTAACCTAAACCAACCTATCATATCGGCGGTAATATTTGACAACATACCTGGCGAGTTGGCCTCTACGTCTCCGTGGTACCTTTATATACTTCAATAACGAAATATAACCTATCCTAACCCAACCCATCATCTCGGCGGTAATATTTGACAACATTCCTGGCGAGTTGGCCTCTACGTCTCCGTGGAACCTTCGTATACATTAATAACGAAATATAACCTAACCTAAACCAACCTTTCATCTCGGCGGTAATATTTGACATCATTCCTGGCGAGATGGCCTCTACGTCTCCGTGGAACCTTTATATACATCAATAACGTAATATAACTTAACCTAACCCAACGTAACATCTCGGCGGAAATATTTGACAACATTCCTGGCGAGTTGGCTTCTACGTCTCGGTGGGACCTTTATATACATCAATAACGTAATATAACCCAACCTAACACAACCTAACATCTCGGCGGTAATATTTGACAACATTCCTGGCGAGTTGGCCTCTACGTCTCCGTGGAACCTTCGTATACATCAATAACCAAATATAACCTAACCTAAACCAACCTATCATCTCGGCGGTAATATTTGACAACGTTCCTGACGAGTTGGCCTCTACGTCTCCGTGTAACCCTCATATACGTCAAAAACGTAATATAACGTAACCTAACACAACCTATCATCTCGGCGGTAATATTTGACAACATTCCTGGCGAGTTGGCCTCTACGTCTCCGTTTGACCTTTATATACATCAATAACGTAATATAACCTAACCTAACCCAACCTAACATCTCGGCGGTAATATTTCACAACATACCTGGCGAGTTGGCCTCTACGTCTCCGTGGGACCTTTATATACTTCAATAACGAAATATAACCTATCCTAACCCAACCTATCATCTCGGCGGTAATATTTGACCACATTCCTGGCTTGTTGGCCTCTACGTCTCCGTGGGACCTTTACATACATCAATAACGTAATATATCCTAACCTAACCCAACCTAACATCTCGGCGGTAATATTTGACAACATTCCTGGCGAGTTGGCCTCTACGTCTCCGTGGGACCTTTATATACTTCAATAACGTAATATAACCCAACCTAACACAACCTAACATCTCGGCGGTAATATTTGACAACATTGCTGGCGAGTTGGCCTCTACGTCTCCGTGGAACCTTCGTATACATCAATAACCAAATATAACCTAACCTAAACCAACCTATCATCTCGGCGGTAATATTTGACAACGTTCCTGACGAGTTGGCCTCTACGTCTCCGTGTAACCCTCATATACGTCAAAAACGTAATATAACGTAACCTAACACAACCTATCATCTCGGCGGTAATATTTGACAATATTCCTGGCGAGTTGGAATCTACGTCTCCCTGGGACCTTTATATACATCAATAACGTAATATAACCCAACCTAACACAACCTAACATCTCGGCGGTAATATTTGACAACATTCCTGGCGAGTTGGCCTCTACGTCTGCGTGGGACCTTTATATACATCAATAACATAATATAGGCTAGGCTAACACAACCTACCATCTCGGCGGTAATATTTGACAACATACCTGGCGAGTTGGCCTCTACGTCTCCGTGGGCCTTTATATACTTCAATAACGAAATATAACCTATCCTAACCCAACCTATCATCTCGGCGGTAATATTGGGCAACCTTCCTGGCGAGTTGGCCTCTACGTCTCCGTTTGACCTTTATATACATCAATAACGTAATATAACCTAACCTAACCCAACCTAACATCTCGGCGGTAATATTTCACAACATACCTGGCGAATTGGCCTCTACGTCCCCGTGGGACCTTTATATACTTCAATAACGAAATATAACCTATCCTAACCCAACCTATCATCTCGGCGGTAATATTTGACAACATTCCTGGCGAGTTGGCCTGTACGTCTCCGTGGAACCTTCGTATACATCAATAACGAAATATAACCTAACCTAAACCAACCTACCATCTCGGCGGTAATATTTGACTACATACCTGGCGAGTTGGCCTCTACGTCTCCGTGGGACCTTTATATACTTCAATAACGAAATATAACCTATCCTAACCCAACCTATCATCTCAGCGGTAATATTTGACAACATTCCTGGCCAGTTGGCCTCTACGTCTCCGTGGAACCTTCGTATACATCAATAACGAAATATAACCTAACCTAAACCAACCTATCATCTCGGCGGTAATATTTGACACCATTCCTGGCGAGATGGCCTCTACGTCTCCGTGGAATCTTTATTTATATACATCAATAACGTAATATAACCTAACCTAACCCAACTTAACATCTCGGTGGTAATATTTGACCGCATTCCTGGCGAGTTGGCTTCTACGTCTCGGTGAGACCTTTATATACATCAATAACGTAATATAAACAAACCTAGCCCAACCTATCATCTCGGCGGTAATATTGGGCAACCTTCCTGGCGAGTTGGCCTCTACGTCTCCGTTTGACCTTTATATACATCAATAAAGTAATATAACCTAACCTAACCCAACCTAACATCTCGGCGGTAATATTTGACAACATTCCTGGCGAGTTGGCTTCTACGTCTCGGTGGGACCTTTATATACATCAATAACGTAATATAAACAAACCTAACCCAACCGAACATCTCAGCGTTAATATTTGACCACATTCCTGGCTTGTTGGCCTCTACGTCTCCGTGGTACCTTTACATACATCAATAACGTAATATAACCTAACCTAACCCAACCTAACATCTCGGCGGTAATATTTGACAACATTCCTGGCGAGTTGGCCTCTACGTCTCCGTGGGACCTTTATATACATCAATAACATAATATAGGCTAGGTTAACCCAACCTAACATCTCGGCGGTAATATTTGACTACATACCAGGCGAGTTGGCCTCTGCGTCTCCGTGGGACCTTTATATACTTCAATAACGAAATATAACCTATCCTAACCCAACGTAACATTTCGGCGGTAATATTTGACAACATTCCTGGCGAGTTGGCTTCTACGTCTCGGTGCGACCTTTATATACATCAATAACGTAATATAAACAAACCTAACCCAACCTATCATCTCGGCGGTAATATATGACAACATTCCTGGCGAGTTGGCCTCTACGTCTCCGTGGAACCTTCGTATACATCAATAACGAAATATAACCTAACCTAAACCAACCTATCATCTCGGCGGTAATATTTGACAACATTCCTGGCGAGTTGGCCTCTACGTCTCCGTGTAACCCTCATATACGTCAATAACGTAATATAACGTAACCTAACACAACCTATCATCTCGGCGGTAATATTTGACAACATTCCTGGCGAGTTGGCATCTACGTCTCCCTGGGACCTTTATATACATCAATAACGTAATATAACCTAACCTAACACAACCTAACATCTCGGCGGTAATACTTGACAACATTCCTGGCGAGTTGGCCTCTACGTCTGCGTGGGACCTTTATATACATCAATAACATAATATAGGCTAGGCTAACCCAACCTACCATCTCGGCGGTAATATTTGACAACATACCTGGCGAGTTGGCCTCTACGTCTCCGTGGTACCTTTATATACTTCAATAACGAAATATAACCTATCCTAACCCAACCTATCATCTCGGCGGTAATATTTGACAACATTCCTGGCGAGTTGGCCTCTACGTCTCCGTGGAACCTTCGTATACATTAATAACGAAATATAAACTATCCTAACCCAACCTATCATCTCAGCGGTAATATTTGACAACATTCCTGGCGAGTTGGCCTCTACGTCTCCGTCGAACCTTCGTATACATCAATATCGAAATATAACCTAACCTAAACCAACCTATCATATCGGCGGTAATATTTGACAACATACCTGGCGAGTTGGCCTCTACGTCTCCGTGGTACCTTTATATACTTCAATAACGAAATATAACCTATCCTAACCCAACCCATCATCTCAGCGGTAATATTTGACAACATTCCTGGCGAGTTGGCCTCTACGTCTCCGTGGAACCTTCGTATACATTAATAACGAAATATAACCTATCCTAACCCAACCTATCATCTCGGCGGTAATATTTGACAACATTCCTGGCGAGTTGGCCTGTACGTCTCCGTGGAACCTTCGTATACATCAATAACGAAATATAACCTAACCTATACCAACCTACCATCTCGGCGGTAATATTTGACTACATACCTGGCGAGTTGGCCTCTACGTCTCCGTGGGACCTTTATATACTTCAATAACGAAATATAACCTATCCTAACCCAACCTATCATGTCAGCGGTAATATTTGACTACATTCCTGGCCAGTTGGCCTCTACGTCTCCGTGGAACCTTCGTATACATCAATAACGAAATATAACCTAACCTAAACCAACCTATCATCTCGGCGGTAATATTTGACATCATTCCTGGCGAGATGGCCTCTACGTCTCCGTGGAATCTTTATTTATATACATCAATAACGTAATATAACCTAACCTAACCCAACTTAACATCTCGGTGGTAATATTTGACCGCATTCCTGGCGAGTTGGCTTCTACGTCTCGGTGAGACCTTTATATACATCAATAACGTAATATAAACAAACCTAGCCCAACCTATCATCTCGGCGGTAATATTGGGCAACCTTCCTGGCGAGTTGGCCTCTACGTCTCCGTTTGACCTTTATATACATCAATAACGTAATATAACCTAACCTAACCCAACCTAACATCTCGGCGGTAATATTTGACAACATTCCTGGCGAGTTGGCTTCTACGTCTCGGTGGGACCTTTATATACATCAATAACGTAATATAAACAAACCTAACCCAACCTATCATCTCGGCGGTAATATTTGACAACATTCCTGGCGAGTTGGCCTCTACGTCTGCGTGGGACCTTTATATACATCAATAACATAATATAGGCTAGGCTAACCCAACCTACCATCTCGGCGGTAATATTTGACAACATACCTGGCGAGTTGGCCTCTACGTCTCCATGGTACCTTTATATACTTCAATAACGAAATATAACCTATCCTAACCCAACCTATCATCTCGGCGGTAATATTTGACAACACTCCTGGCGAGTTGGCCTCTACGTCTCCGTGGAACCTTCGTATACATTAATAACGAAATATAAAATATCCTAACCCAACCTATCATCTCGGCGGTAATATTTGACAACATTCCTGGCGAGTTGGCCTCTACGTCTCCGTCGAACCTTCGTAGACATCAATATCGAAATATAACCTAACCTAAACCAACCTACCATCTCGGCGGTAATATTTGACTACATACCTGGCGAGTTGGCCTCTACGTCTCCGTGGGACCTTTATATACTTCAATAACGAAATATAACCTATCCTAACCCAACCTATCATCTCGGCGGTAATATTTGACAACATTCCTGGCGAGTTGGCCTCTACGTCTCCGTGTAACCCTCATATACGTCAATAACGTAATATAACGTAACCTAACACAACCTATCATCTCGGCGGTAATATTTGACAACATTCCTGGCGAGTTGGCCTCTACGTCTGCGTGGGACCTTTATATACATCAATAACATAATATAGGCTAGGCTAACACAACCTACCATCTCGGCGGTAATATTTGACAACATACCTGGCGAGTTGGCCTCTACGTCTCCGTGGGCCTTTATATACTTCAATAACGAAATATAACCTATCCTAACCCAACCTATCATCTCGGCGGTAATATTGGGCAACCTTCCTGGCGAGTTGGCCTCTACGTCTCCGTTTGACCTTTATATACATCAATAACGTAATATAACCTAACCTAACCCAACCTAACATCTCGGCGGTAATATTTCACAACATACCTGGCGAATTGGCCTCTACGTCCCCGTGGGACCTTTATATACTTCAATAACGAAATATAACCTATCCTAACCCAACCTATCATCTCGGCGGTAATATTTGACAACATTCCTGGCGAGTTGGCCTGTACGTCTCCGTGGAACCTTCGTATACATCAATAACGAAATATAACCTAACCTAAACCAACCTACCATCTCGGCGGTAATATTTGACTACATACCTGGCGAGTTGGCCTCTACGTCTCCGTGGGACCTTTATATACTTCAATAACGAAATATAACCTATCCTAACCCAACCTATCATCTCAGCGGTAATATTTGACAACATTCCTGGCCAGTTGGCCTCTACGTCTCCGTGGAACCTTCGTATACATCAATAACGAAATATAACCTAACCTAAACCAACCTATCATCTCGGCGGTAATATTTGACACCATTCCTGGCGAGATGGCCTCTACGTCTCCGTGGAATCTTTATTTATATACATCAATAACGTAATATAACCTAACCTAACCCAACTTAACATCTCGGTGGTAATATTTGACCGCATTCCTGGCGAGTTGGCTTCTACGTCTCGGTGAGACCTTTATATACATCAATAACGTAATATAAACAAACCTAGCCCAACCTATCATCTCGGCGGTAATATTGGGCAACCTTCCTGGCGAGTTGGCCTCTACGTCTCCGTTTGACCTTTATATACATCAATAAAGTAATATAACCTAACCTAACCCAACCTAACATCTCGGCGGTAATATTTGACAACATTCCTGGCGAGTTGGCTTCTACGTCTCGGTGGGACCTTTATATACATCAATAACGTAATATAAACAAACCTAACCCAACCGAACATCTCAGCGTTAATATTTGACCACATTCCTGGCTTGTTGGCCTCTACGTCGCCGTGGTACCTTTACATACATCAATAACGTAATATAACCTAACCTAACCCAACCTAACATCTCGGCGGTAATATTTGACAACATTCCTGGCGAGTTGGCCTCTACGTCTCCGTGGGACCTTTATATACATCAATAACATAATATAGGCTAGGTTAACCCAACCTAACATCTCGGCGGTAATATTTGACTACATACCAGGCGAGTTGGCCTCTGCGTCTCCGTGGGACCTTTATATACTTCAATAACGAAATATAACCTATCCTAACACAACGTAACATTTCGGCGGTAATATTTGACAACATTCCTGGCGAGTTGGCTTCTACGTCTCGGTGGGACCTTTATATACATCAATAACGTAATATAAACAAACCTAACCCAACCTATCATCTCGGCGGTAATATATGACAACATTCCTGGCGAGTTGGCCTCTACGTCTCCGTGGAACCTTCGTATACATCAATAACGAAATATAACCTAACCTAAACCAACCTATCATCTCGGCGGTAATATTTGACAACATTCCTGGCGAGTTGGCCTCTACGTCTCCGTGTAACCCTCATATACGTCAATAACGTAATATAACGTAACCTAACACAACCTATCATCTCGGCGGTAATATTTGACAACATTCCTGGCGAGTTGGCATCTACGTCTCCCTGGGACCTTTATATACATCAATAACGTAATATAACCTAACCTAACACAACCTAACATCTCGGCGGTAATACTTGACAACATTCCTGGCGAGTTGGCCTCTACGTCTGCGTGGGACCTTTATATACATCAATAACATAATATAGGCTAGGCTAACCCAACCTACCATCTCGGCGGTAATATTTGACAACATACCTGGCGAGTTGGCCTCTACGTCTCCGTGGTACCTTTATATACTTCAATAACGAAATATAACCTATCCTAACCCAACCTATCATCTCGGCGGTAATATTTGACAACATTCCTGGCGAGTTGGCCTCTACGTCTCCGTGGAACCTTCGTATACATTAATAACGAAATATAAACTATCCTAACCCAACCTATCATCTCGGCGGTAATATTTGACAACATTCCTGGCGAGTTGGCCTCTACGTCTCCGTCGAACCTTCGTATACATCAATATCGAAATATAACCTAACCTAAACCAACCTATCATATCGGCGGTAATATTTGACAACATACCTGGCGAGTTGGCCTCTACGTCTCCGTGGTACCTTTATATACTTCAATAACGAAATATAACCTATCCTAACCCAACCCATCATCTCGGCGGTAATATTTGACAACATTCCTGGCGAGTTGGCCTCTACGTCTCCGTGGAACCTTCGTATACATTAATAACGAAATATAACCTAACCTAAACCAACCTTTCATCTCGGCGGTAATATTTGACATCATTCCTGGCGAGATGGCCTCTACGTCTCCGTGGAACCTTTATATACATCAATAACGTAATATAACCTAACCTAACCCAACGTAACATCTCGGCGGAAATATTTGACAACATTCCTGGCGAGTTGGCTTCTACGTCTCGGTGGGACCTTTATATACATCAATAACGTAATATAACCCAACCTAACACAACCTAACATCTCGGCGGTAATATTTGACAACATTCCTGGCGAGTTGGCCTCTACGTCTCCGTGGAACCTTCGTATACATCAATAACCAAATATAACCTAACCTAAACCAACCTATCATCTCGGCGGTAATATTTGACAACGTTCCTGACGAGTTGGCCTCTACGTCTCCGTGTAACCCTCATATACGTCAAAAACGTAATATAACGTAACCTAACACAACCTATCATCTCGGCGGTAATATTTGACAACATTCCTGGCGAGTTGGCCTCTACGTCTCCGTTTGACCTTTATATACATCAATAACGTAATATAACCTAACCTAACCCAACCTAACATCTCGGCGGTAATATTTCACAACATACCTGGCGAGTTGGCCTCTACGTCTCCGTGGGACCTTTATATACTTCAATAACGAAATATAACCTATCCTAATCCAACCTATCATCTCGGCGGTAATATTTGACCACATTCCTGGCTTGTTGGCCTCTACGTCTCCGTGGGACCTTTACATACATCAATAACGTAATATATCCTAACCTAACCCAACCTAACATCTCGGCGGTAATATTTGACAACATTCCTGGCGAGTTGGCCTCTACGTCTCCGTGGGACCTTTATATACTTCAATAACGTAATATAACCCAACCTAACACAACCTAACATCTCGGCGGTAATATTTGACAACATTGCTGGCGAGTTGGCCTCTACGTCTCCGTGGAACCTTCGTATACATCAATAACCAAATATAACCTAACCTAAACCAACCTATCATCTCGGCGGTAATATTTGACAACGTTCCTGACGAGTTGGCCTCTACGTCTCCGTGTAACCCTCATATACGTCAAAAACGTAATATAACGTAACCTAACACAACCTATCATCTCGGCGGTAATATTTGACAATATTCCTGGCGAGTTGGAATCTACGTCTCCCTGGGACCTTTATATACATCAATAACGTAATATAACCCAACCTAACACAACCTAACATCTCGGCGGTAATATTTGACAACATTCCTGGCGAGTTGGCCTCTACGTCTGCGTGGGACCTTTATATACATCAATAACATAATATAGGCTAGGCTAACACAACCTACCATCTCGGCGGTAATATTTGACAACATACCTGGCGAGTTGGCCTCTACGTCTCCGTGGGCCTTTATATACTTCAATAACGAAATATAACCTATCCTAACCCAACCTATCATCTCGGCGGTAAGATTGGGCAACCTTCCTGGCGAGTTGGCCTCTACGTCTCCGTTTGACCTTTATATACATCAATAACGTAATATAACCTAACCTAACCCAACCTAACATCTCGGCGGTAATATTTCACAACATACCTGGCGAATTGGCCTCTACGTCCCCGTGGGACCTTTATATACTTCAATAACGAAATATAACCTATCCTAACCCAACCTATCATCTCGGCGGTAATATTTGACAACATTCCTGGCGAGTTGGCCTGTACGTCTCCGTGGAACCTTCGTATACATCAATAACGAAATATAACCTAACCTAAACCAACCTACCATCTCGGCGGTAATATTTGACTACATACCTGGCGAGTTGGCCTCTACGTCTCCGTGGGACCTTTATATACTTCAATAACGAAATATAACCTATCCTAACCCAACCTATCATCTCAGCGGTAATATTTGACAACATTCCTGGCCAGTTGGCCTCTACGTCTCCGTGGAACCTTCGTATACATCAATAACGAAATATAACCTAACCTAAACCAACCTATCATCTCGGCGGTAATATTTGACACCATTCCTGGCGAGATGGCCTCTACGTCTCCGTGGAATCTTTATTTATATACATCAATAACGTAATATAACCTAACCTAACCCAACTTAACATCTCGGTGGTAATATTTGACCGCATTCCTGGCGAGTTGGCTTCTACGTCTCGGTGAGACCTTTATATACATCAATAACGTAATATAAACAAACCTAGCCCAACCTATCATCTCGGCGGTAATATTGGGCAACCTTCCTGGCGAGTTGGCCTCTACGTCTCCGTTTGACCTTTATATACATCAATAAAGTAATATAACCTAACCTAACCCAACCTAACATCTCGGCGGTAATATTTGACAACATTCCTGGCGAGTTGGCTTCTACGTCTCGGTGGGACCTTTATATACATCAATAACGTAATATAAACAAACCTAACCCAACCGAACATCTCAGCGTTAATATTTGACCACATTCCTGGCTTGTTGGCCTCTACGTCTCCGTGGTACCTTTACATACATCAATAACGTAATATAACCTAACCTAACCCAACCTAACATCTCGGCGGTAATATTTGACAACATTCCTGGCGAGTTGGCCTCTACGTCTCCGTGGGACCTTTATATACATCAATAACATAATATAGGCTAGGTTAACCCAACCTAACATCTCGGCGGTAATATTTGACTACATACCAGGCGAGTTGGCCTCTGCGTCTCCGTGGGACCTTTATATACTTCAATAACGAAATATAACCTATCCTAACCCAACGTAACATTTCGGCGGTAATATTTGACAACATTCCTGGCGAGTTGGCTTCTACGTCTCGGTGGGACCTTTATATACATCAATAACGTAATATAAACAAACCTAACCCAACCTATCATCTCGGCGGTAATATATGACAACATTCCTGGCGAGTTGGCCTCTACGTCTCCGTGGAACCTTCGTATACATCAATAACGAAATATAACCTAACCTAAACCAACCTATCATCTCGGCGGTAATATTTGACAACATTCCTGGCGAGTTGGCCTCTACGTCTCCGTGTAACCCTCATATACGTCAATAACGTAATATAACGTAACCTAACACAACCTATCATCTCGGCGGTAATATTTGACAACATTCCTGGCGAGTTGGCATCTACGTCTCCCTGGGACCTTTATATACATCAATAACGTAATATAACCTAACCTAACACAACCTAACATCTCGGCGGTAATACTTGACAACATTCCTGGCGAGTTGGCCTCTACGTCTGCGTGGGACCTTTATATACATCAATAACATAATATAGGCTAGGCTAACCCAACCTACCATCTCGGCGGTAATATTTGACAACATACCTGGCGAGTTGGCCTCTACGTCTCCGTGGTACCTTTATATACTTCAATAACGAAATATAACCTATCCTAACCCAACCTATCATCTCGGCGGTAATATTTGACAACATTCCTGGCGAGTTGGCCTCTACGTCTCCGTGGAACCTTCGTATACATTAATAACGAAATATAAACTATCCTAACCCAACCTATCATCTCAGCGGTAATATTTGACAACATTCCTGGCGAGTTGGCCTCTACGTCTCCGTCGAACCTTCGTATACATCAATATCGAAATATAACCTAACCTAAACCAACCTATCATATCGGCGGTAATATTTGACAACATACCTGGCGAGTTGGCCTCTACGTCTCCGTGGTACCTTTATATACTTCAATAACGAAATATAACCTATCCTAACCCAACCCATCATCTCGGCGGTAATATTTGACAACATTCCTGGCGAGTTGGCCTCTACGTCTCCGTGGAACCTTCGTATACATTAATAACGAAATATAACCTATCCTAACCCAACCTATCATCTCGGCGGTAATATTTGACAACATTCCTGGCGAGTTGGCCTGTACGTCTCCGTGGAACCTTCGTATACATCAATAACGAAATATAACCTAACCTATACCAACCTACCATCTCGGCGGTAATATTTGACTACATACCTGGCGAGTTGGCCTCTACGTCTCCGTGGGACCTTTATATACTTCAATAACGAAATATAACCTATCCTAACCCAACCTATCATGTCAGCGGTAATATTTGACTACATTCCTGGCCAGTTGGCCTCTACGTCTCCGTGGAACCTTCGTATACATCAATAACGAAATATAACCTAACCTAAACCAACCTATCATCTCGGCGGTAATATTTGACATCATTCCTGGCGAGATGGCCTCTACGTCTCCGTGGAATCTTTATTTATATACATCAATAACGTAATATAACCTAACCTAACCCAACTTAACATCTCGGTGGTAATATTTGACCGCATTCCTGGCGAGTTGGCTTCTACGTCTCGGTGAGACCTTTATATACATCAATAACGTAATATAAACAAACCTAGCCCAACCTATCATCTCGGCGGTAATATTGGGCAACCTTCCTGGCGAGTTGGCCTCTACGTCTCCGTTTGACCTTTATATACATCAATAACGTAATATAACCTAACCTAACCCAACCTAACATCTCGGCGGTAATATTTGACAACATTCCTGGCGAGTTGGCTTCTACGTCTCGGTGGGACCTTTATATACATCAATAACGTAATATAAACAAACCTAACCCAACCTATCATCTCGGCGGTAATATTTGACAACATTCCTGGCGAGTTGGCCTCTACGTCTGCGTGGGACCTTTATATACATCAATAACATAATATAGGCTAGGCTAACCCAACCTACCATCTCGGCGGTAATATTTGACAACATACCTGGCGAGTTGGCCTCTACGTCTCCATGGTACCTTTATATACTTCAATAACGAAATATAACCTATCCTAACCCAACCTATCATCTCGGCGGTAATATTTGACAACACTCCTGGCGAGTTGGCCTCTACGTCTCCGTGGAACCTTCGTATACATTAATAACGAAATATAAAATATCCTAACCCAACCTATCATCTCGGCGGTAATATTTGACAACATTCCTGGCGAGTTGGCCTCTACGTCTCCGTCGAACCTTCGTAGACATCAATATCGAAATATAACCTAACCTAAACCAACCTACCATCTCGGCGGTAATATTTGACTACATACCTGGCGAGTTGGCCTCTACGTCTCCGTGGGACCTTTATATACTTCAATAACGAAATATAACCTATCCTAACCCAACCTATCATCTCGGCGGTAATATTTGACAACATTCCTGGCGAGTTGGCCTCTACGTCTCCGTGTAACCCTCATATACGTCAATAACGTAATATAACGTAACCTAACACAACCTATCATCTCGGCGGTAATATTTGACAACATTCCTGGCGAGTTGGCCTCTACGTCTGCGTGGGACCTTTATATACATCAATAACATAATATAGGCTAGGCTAACCCAACCTACCATCTCGGCGGTAATATTTGACAACATACCTGGCGAGTTGGCCTCTATGTCTCCATGGTACCTTTATATACTTCAATAACGAAATATAACCTATCCTAACCCAACCTATCATCTCGGCGGTAATATTTGACAACACTCCTGGCGAGTTGGCCTCTACGTCTCCGTGGAACCTTCGTATACATTAATAACGAAATATAAAATATCCTAACCCAACCTATCATCTCGGCGGTAATATTTGACAACATTCCTGGCGAGTTGGCCTCTACGTCTCCGTCGAACCTTCGTAGACATCAATATCGAAATATAACCTAACCTAAACCAACCTACCATCTCGGCGGTAATATTTGACTACATACCTGGCGAGTTGGCCTCTACGTCTCCGTGGGACCTTTATATACTTCAATAACGAAATATAACCTATCCTAACCCAACCTATCATCTCGGCGGTAATATTTGACAACATTCCTGGCCAGTTGGCCTCTACGTCTCCGTGGAACCTTCGTATACATCAATAACGAAATATAACCTAACCTAAATCAACCTGTCATATCGGCGGTAATATTTGACAACATACCTGGCGAGTTGGCCTCTACGTCTCCGTGGTACGTTTATATACTTCAATAACGAAATATAGCCTAACCTAACCCAACGTAACAACACGGCGGTAATATTTGACATCATTCCTGGCGAGATGGCCTCTACGTCTCCGTGGAACCTTTATTTATATACATCAATAACGTAATATAACCTAACCTAACCCAACTTAACATCTCGGTGGTAATATTTGACCGCATTCCTGGCGAGTTGGCTTCTACGTCTCGGTGAGACCTTTATATACATCAATAACGTAATATAAACAAACCTAACCCAACCTATCATCTCGGCGGTAATATTGGGCAACCTTCCTGGCGAGTTGGCCTCTACGTCTCCGTTTGACCTTTATATACATCAATAAAGTAATATAACCTAACCTAACCCAACCTAACATCTCGGCGGTAATATTTGACAACATTCCTGGCGAGTTGGCTTCTACGTCTCGGTGGGACCTTTATATACATCAATAACGTAATATAAACAAACCTAACCCAACCGAACATCTCAGCGTTAATATTTGACCACATTCCTGGCTTGTTGGCCTCTACGTCTCCGTGGTACCTTTACATACATCAATAACGTAATATAACCTAACCTAACCCAACCTAACATCTCGGCGGTAATATTTGACAACATTCCTGGCGAGTTGGCCTCTACGTCTCCGTGGGACCTTTATATACATCAATAACATAATATAGGCTAGGTTAACCCAACCTAACATCTCGGCGGTAATATTTGACTACATACCTGGCGAGTTGGCCTCTGCGTCTCCGTGGGACCTTTATATACTTCAATAACGAAATATAACCTATCCTAACCCAACGTAACATTTCGGCGGTAATATTTGACAACATTCCTGGCGAGTTGGCTTCTACGTCTCGGTGGGACCTTTATATACATCAATAACGTAATATAAACAAACCTAACCCAACCTATCATCTCGGCGGTAATATTTGACAAGATTCCCTGCGAGTTGGCCTCTACGTCTCCGTGGAACCTTCGTATACATCAATAACCAAATATAACCTAACCTAAACCAACCTATCATCTCGGCGGTAATATTTGACAACATTCCTGACGAGTTGGCCTCTACCTCTCCGTGTAACCCTCATATACGTCAAAAACGTAATATAACGTAACCTAACACAACCTATCATCTCGGCGGTAATATTTGACAACATTCCTGGCGAGTTGGAATCTACGTCTCCCTGGGACCTTTATATACATCAATAACGTAATATAACCCAACCTAACACAACCTAACATCTCGGCGGTAATATTTGACAACATTCCTGGCGAGTTGGCCTCTACGTCTGCGTGGGACCTTTATATACATCAATAACATAATATAGGCTAGGCTAACCCAACCTACCATCTCGGCGGTAATATTTGACAACATACCTGGCGAGTTGGCCTCTACGTCTCCGTGGGCCTTTATATACTTCAATAACGAAATATAACCTATCCTAACCCAACCTATCATCTCGGCGGTAATATTTGACAACATTCCTGGCGAGTTGTCCTCTACGTCTCCGTGGAACCTTCGTATACATCAATAACGAAATATAACCTAACCTAAACCAACCTATCATATCGGCGGTAATATTTGACAACATACCTGGAGTGTTGGCCTCTACGTCTCCGTGGTACCTTTATATACTTCAATAACGAAATATAACCTATCCTAACCCAACCTATCATCTCGGCGGTAATATTTGACAACATTCCTGGCGAGTTGGCCTCTACGTCTGCGTGGGACCTTTATATACATCAATAACATAATATAGGCTAGGCTAACCCAACCTACCATCTCGGCGGTAATATTTGACAACATTCCTGGCGAGTTGGCATCTACGTCTCCGTCGAACCTTCGTAGACATCAATATCGAAATATAACCTAACCTAAACCAACCTACCATCTCGGCGGTAATATTTGACAACATTCCTGGCGAGTTGGCCTCTACGTCTCCGTGGAACCTTCGTATACATCAATAACGAAATATAACCTAACCTAAACCAACCTATCATATCGGCGGTAATATTTGACAACATACCTGGCGAGTTGGCCTCTACGTCTCCGTGGTACCTTTATATACTTCAATAACGAAATATAACCTATCCTAACCCAACCTATCATCTCGGCGGTAATATTTGACAACATTCCTGGCGAGTTGGCCTCTACGTCTGCGTGGGACCTTTATATACATCAATAACATAATATAGGCTAGGCTAACCCAACCTACCATCTCGGCGGTAATATTTGACAACATTCCTGGCGAGTTGGCATCTACGTCTCCGTCGAACCTTCGTAGACATCAATATCGAAATATAACCTAACCTAAACCAACCTACCATCTCGGCGGTAATATTTGACAACATTCCTGGCGAGTTGGCCTCTACGTCTCCGTGGAACCTTCGTATACATCAATAACGAAATATAACCTAACCTAAACCAACCTATCATATCGGCGGTAATATTTGACAACATACCTGGCGAGTTGGCCTCTACGTCTCCGTGGTACCTTTATATACTTCAATAACGAAATATAACCTATCCTAACCCAACCTATCATCTCGGCGGTAATATTTGACAACATTCCTGGCGAGTTGGCCTCTACGTCTCCGTCGAACCTTCGTAGACATCATAATCGAAATATAACCTAACCTAAACCAACCTACCATCTCGGCGGTAATATTTGACTACATACCTGGCGAGTTGGCCTCTACGTCTCCGTGGGACCTTTATATACTTCAATAACGAAATATAACCTATCCTAACCCAACCTATCATCTCGGAGGTAATATTTGACAACATTCCTGGCCAGTTGGCCTCTACGTCTCCGTGGAACCTTCGTATACATCAATAACGAAATATAACCTAACCTAAACCAACCTATCATCTCGGCGGTAATATTTGACATCATTCCTGGCGAGATGGCCTCTAGGTCTCCGTGGAACCTTTATTTATATACATCAATAACGTAATATAACCTAGCCTAACCCAACTTAACATCTCGGTGGTAATATTTGACCACATTCCTGGCGAGTTGGCTTCTACGTCTCGGTGAGACCTTTATATACATCAATAACGTAATATAAACAAACCTAACCCAACCTATCATCTCGGCGGTAATATTGGGCAACCTTCCTGGCGAGTTGGCCACTACGTCTCCGTTTGACCTTTATATACATCAATAACGTAATATAACCTAACCTAACCCAACCTAACATCTCGGCGGTAATATTTCACCACATACCTGGCGAGTTGGCCTCTACGTCTCCGTGGGACCTTTATATACTTCAATAACGAAATATAACCTATCCTAACCCAACCTATCATCTCGGCGGTAATATTTGACAACATTCCTGGCGAGTTGGCCTGTACGTCTCCGTGGAACCTTCGTATACATCAATAACGAAATATAACCTAACCTAAACCAACCTACCATCTCGGCGGTAATATTTGACTACATACCTGGCGAGTTGGCCTCTACGTCTCCGTGGGCCTTTATATAATTCAATAACGAAATATAACCTATCCTAACCCAACCTATCATCTCGGCGGTAATATTTGACAACATTCCTGGCGAGTTGGCCTCTACGTCTCCGTGGAACCTTCGTATACATCAATAACGAAATATAACCTAGCCTAAATCAACCTATCATATCGGCGGTAATATTTGACAACATACCTGGCGAGTTGGCCTCTACGTCTCCGTGGTACCTTTATATACTTCAATAACGAAATATAACCTAACCTAACCCAACGTAACAACACGGCGGTAATATTTGACATCATTCCTGGCGAGATGGCCTCTACGTCTCCGTGGAACCTTTATTTATATACATCAATAACGTAATATAACCTAACCTAACCCAACTTAACATCTCGGTGGTAATATTTGACCGCATTCCTGGCGAGTTGGCTTCTACGTCTCGGTGAGACCTTTATATACATCAATAACGTAATATAAACAAACCTAACCCAACCTATCATCTCGGCGGTAATATTGGGCAACCTTCCTGGCGAGTTGGCCTCTACGTCTCCGTTTGACCTTTATATACATCAATAACGTAATATAACCTAACCTAACCCAACCTAACATCTCGGCGGTAATATTTGACAACATTCCTGGCGAGTTGGCTTCTACGTCTCGGTGGGACCTTTATATACATCAATAACATAATATAGGCTAGGCTAACCCAACCTACCATCTCGGCGGTAATATTTGACAACATACCTGGCGAGTTGGCCTCTACGTCTCCGTGGTACCTTTATATACTTCAATAACGAAATATAACCTATCCTATCCCAACCTATCATCTCGGCGGTAATATTTGACAACATTCCTGGCGAGTTGGCCTCTACGTCTCCGTGGAACTTTCGTATACATTAATAACGAAATATAAACTATCCTAACCCAACCTATCATCTCGGCGGTAATATTTGACAACATTCCTGGCGAGTTGGCCTCTACGTCTGCGTGGGACCTTTATATACATCAATAACATAATATAGGCTAGGCTAACCCAACCTACCATCTCGGCGGTAATATTTGACAACATTCCTGGCGATTTGGCATCTACGTCTCCGTCGAACCTTCGTAGACATCAATATCGAAATATAACCTAACCTAAACCAACCTGCCATCTCGGCGGTAATATTTGACAACATTCCTGGCGAGTTGGCCTCTACGTCTCCGTGGAACCTTCGTATACATCAATAACGAAATATAACCTAACCTAAACCAACCTATCATATCGGCGGTAATATTTGACAACATACCTGGCGAGTTGGCCTCTACGTCTCCGTGGTACCTTTATATACTTCAATAACGAAATATAACCTATCCTAACCCAACCTATCATCTCGGCGGTAATATTTGACAACACTCCTGGCGAGTTGGCCTCTACGTCTCCGTGGAACCTTCGTATACATCAATAACGAAATATAACCTAACTTAAACCAACCTATCATCTCGGCGGTAATATTTGACATCATTCCTGGCGAGATGGCCTCTAGGTCTCCGTGGAACCTTTATTTATATACATCAATAACGTAATATAACCTAACCTAACCCAACTTAACATCTCGGTGGCAATATTTGACCACATTCCTGGCGAGTTGGCTTCTACGTCTCGGTGAGACCTTTATATACATCAATAACGTAATATAAACAAACCTAACCCAACCTATCATCTCGGCGGTAATATTGGGCAACCTTCCTGGCGAGTTGGCCACTACGTCTCCGTTTGACCTTTATATACATCAATAACGTAATATAACCTAACCTAACCCAACCTAACATCTCGGCGGTAATATTTCACAACATACCTGGCGAGTTGGCCTCTACGTCTCCGTGGGACCTTTATATACTTCAATAACGAAATATAACCTATCCTAACCCAACCTATCATCTCGGCGGTAATATTTGACAACATTCCTGGCGAGTTGGCCTGTACGTCTCCGTGGAACCTTCGTATACATCAATAACGAAATATAACCTAACCTAAACCAACCTACCATCTCGGCGGTAATATTTGACTACATACCTGGCGAGTTGGCCTCTACGTCTCCGTGGGCCTTTATATAATTCAATAACGAAATATAACCTATCCTAACCCAACCTATCATCTCGGCGGTAATATTTGACAACATTCCCGGCGAGTTGGCCTCTACGTCTCCGTGGAACCTTCGTATACATCAATAACGAAATATAACCTAACCTAAATCAACCTATCATATCGGCGGTAATATTTGACAAGATACCTGGCGAGTTGGCCTCTACGTCTCCGTGGTACCTTTATATACTTCAATAACGAAATATAACCTAACCTAACCCAACGTAACAACACGGCGGTAATATTTGACATCATTCCTGGCGAGATGGCCTCTACGTCTCCGTGGAACCTTTATTTATATACATCAATAACGTAATATAGCCTAACCTAACCCAACTTAACATCTCGGTGGTAATATTTGACCGCATTCCTGGCGAGTTGGCTTCTACGTCTCGGTGAGACCTTTATATACATCAATAACGTAATATAAACAAACCTAACCCAACCTATCATCTCGGCGGTAATATTGGGCAACCTTCCTGGCGAGTTGGCCTCTACGTCTCCGTTTGACCTTTATATACATCAATAACGTAATATAACCTAACCTAACCCAACCTAACATCTCGGCGGTAATATTTGACAACATTCCTGGCGAGTTGGCTTCTACGTCTCGGTGGGACCTTTATATACATCAATAACGTAATATAAACAAACCTAACCCAACCGAACATCTCAGCGTTAATATTTGACCACATTCCTGGCTTGTTGGCCTCTACGTCTCCGTGGTACCTTTACATACATCAATAACGTAATATAACCTAACATAACCCAACCTAACATCTCGGCGGTAATATTTGACAACATTCCTGGCGAGTTGGCCTCTACGTCTCCGTGGGACCTTTATATACATCAATAACATAATATAGGCTAGGTTAACCCAACCTAACATCTCGGCGGTAATATTTGACAACATTCCTGGCGAGTTGGCCTCTACGTCTCCGTGTAACCCTCATATACGTCAATAACGTAATATAACGTAACCTAACACAACCTATCATCTCGGCGGTAATATTTGACAGCATTCCTGGCGAGTTGGCATCTGCGTCTCCCTGGGACCTTTATATACATCAATAACGTAATATAACCTAACCTAACACAACCTAACATCTCGGCGGTAATACTTGACAACATTCCTGGCGAGTTGGCCTCTACGTCTGCGTGGGACCTTTATATACATCAATAACATAATATAGGCTAGGCTAACCCAACCTACCATCTCGGCGGTAATATTTGACAACATACCTGGCGAGTTGGCCTCTACGTCTCCGTGGTACCTTTATATACTTCAATAACGAAATATAACCTATCCTAACCCAACCTATCATCTCGGCGGTAATATTTGACAACATTCCTGGCGAGTTGGCCTCTACGTCTCCGTCGAACCTTCGTATACATCAATATCGAAATATAACCTAACCTAAACCAACCTATCATATCGGCGGTAATATTTGACAACATTCCTGGCGAGTTGGCCTCTACGTCTCCGTGTAACCCTCATATACGTCAATAACGTAATATAACGTAACCTAACACAACCTATCATCTCGGCGGTAATATTTGACAACATTCCTGGCGAGTTGGCATCTACGTCTCCCTGGGACCTTTATATACATCAATAACGTAATATAACCTAACCTAACACAACCTAACATCTCGGCGGTAATACTTGACAACATTCCTGGCGAGTTGGCCTCTACGTCTGCGTGGGACCTTTATATACATCAATAACATAATATAGGCTAGGCTAACCCAACCGAAAATCTCAGCGTTAATATTTGACCACATTCCTGGCTTGTTGGCCTCTACGTCTCCGTGGTACCTTTACATACATCAATAACGTAATATAACCTAACCTAACCCAACCTAACATCTCGGCGGTAATGTTTGACAACATTCCTGGCGAGTTGGCATCTACGTCTCCCTGGGGCCTTTATATACATCAATAACGTAATATAACCTAACCTAACACAACCTAACATCTCGGCGGTAATACTTGACAACATTCCTGGCGAGTTGGCCTCTACGTCTGCGTGGGACCTTTATATACATCAATAACATAATATAGGCTAGGCTAACCCAACCTACCATCTCGGCGGGAATATTTGACAACATACCTGGCGAGTTGGCCTCTACGTCTCCGTGGTACCTTTATATACTTCAATAACGAAATATAACCTATCCTAACCCAACCTATCATCTCGGCGGTAATATTTGACAACATTCCTGGTGAGTTGGCCTCTACGTCTCCGTGGAACCTTCGTATACATTAATAACGAAATATAAACTATCCTAACCCAACCTATCATCTCGGCGGTAATATTTGACAACATTCCTGGTGAGTTGGCCTCTACGTCTCCGTGTAACCCTCATATACGTCAATAACGTAATATAACGTAACCTAACACAACCTATCATCTCGGCGGTAATATTTGACAACATTCCTGGCGAGTTGGCATCTACGTCTCCCTGGGACCTTTATATACATCAATAACGTAATATAACCCAACCTAACACAACCTAACATCTCGGCGGTAATATTTGACAACATTCCTGGCGAGTTGGCTTCTACGTCTCGGTGGGACCTTTATATACATCAATAACGTAATATAAACAAACCTAACCCAACCGAACATCTCAGCGTTAATATTTGACCACATTCCTGGCTTGTTGGCCTCTACGTCTCCGTGGTACCTTTACATACATCAATAACGTAATATAATCTAACCTAACCCAACCTAACATCTCGGCGGTAATATTTGACAACATACCTGGCGAGTTGGCCTCTACGTCTCCGTGGGACCTTTATATACATCAATAACATAATATAGGCTAGGCTAACCCAACCTAACATCTCCGCGGTAATATTTGACTACATACCTGGCGAGTTGTCCTCTACGTCTCCGTGGAACCTTCGTATACATCAATAACGAAATATAACCTAACCTAAACCAACCTAACATCTCGGCGGTAATATTTGACTACATACCTGGCGAGTTGGCCTCTACGTCTCCGTGGGCCTTTATATACTTCAATAACGAAATATAACCTATCCTAACCCAACCTATCATCTCGGCGGTAATATTTGACAACATTCCTGGCGAGTTGGCCTCTACGTCTCCGTCGAACCTTCGTATACATCAATATCGAAATATAACCTAACCTAAACCAACCTATCATCTCGGCGGTAATATTTGACATCACTCCTGGCGAGATGGCCTCTACGTCTCCGTGGAACCTTTATATACATCAATAACGTAATATAACCTAACCTAACCCAACGTAACATCTCGGCGGTAATATTTGACAACATTCCTGGCGAGTTGGCCTCTACGTCTCCGTGGAACCTTCGTATACATTAATAACGAAATATAAACTATCCTGACCCAACCTATCATCTCGGCGGTAATATTTGACAACATTCCTGGCGAGTTGGCCTCTACGTCTCCGTGTAACCCTCATATACGTCAATAACGTAATATAACGTAACCTAACACAACCTATCATCTCGGCGGTAATATTTGACAACATTCCTGGCGAGTTGGCATCTACGTCTCCCTGGGACCTTTATATACATCAATAACGTAATATAACCCAACCTAACACAACCTAACATCTCGGCGGTAATATTTGACAACATTCCTGGCGAGTTGGCTTCTACGTCTCGGTGGGACCTTTATATACATCAATAACGTAATATAAACAAACCTAACCCAACCGAACATCTCAGCGTTAATATTTGACCACATTCCTGGCTTGTTGGCCTCTACGTCTCCGTGGTACCTTTACATACATCAATAACGTAATATAATCTAACCTAACCCAACCTAACATCTCGGCGGTAATATTTGACAACATACCTGGCGAGTTGGCCTCTACGTCTCCGTGGGACCTTTATATACATCAATAACATAATATAGGCTAGGCTAACCCAACCTAACATCTCCGCGGTAATATTTGACTACATACCTGGCGAGATGTCCTCTACGTCTCCGTGGAACCTTCGTATACATCAATAACGAAATATAACCTAACCTAAACCAACCTAACATCTCGGCGGTAATATTTGACTACATACCTGGCGAGTTGGCCTCTACGTCTCCGTGGGCCTTTATATACTTCAATAACGAAATATAACCTATCCTAACCCAACCTATCATCTCGGCGGTAATATTTGACAACATTCCTGGCGAGTTGGCCTCTACGTCTCCGTCGAACCTTCGTATACATCAATATCGAAATATAACCTAACCTAAACCAACCTATCATCTCGGCGGTAATATTTGACATCACTCCTGGCGAGATGGCCTCTACGTCTCCGTGGAACCTTTATATACATCAATAACGTAATATAACCTAACCTAACCCAACGTAACATCTCGGCGGTAATATTTGACAACATTCCTGGCGAGTTGGCTTCTACGTCTCGGTGGGACCTTTATATACATCAATAACGTAATATAAACAAACGTAACCCAACCTAACATCTCGGCGTTAATATTTGGCCACATTCCTGGCTTGTTGGCCTCTACGTCTCCGTGGGACCTTTACATACATCAATAACGTAATATAACCTAACCTAACCCAACCTAACATCTCGGCGGTAATATTTGACTACATACCTGGCGAGTTGTCCTCTACGTCTCCGTGGAACCTTCGTATACATCAATAACGAAATATAACCTAACCTAAACCAACCTAACATCTCGGCGGTAATATTTGACTACATACCTGGCGAGTTGGCCTCTACGTCTCCGTGGGACCTTTATATACTTCAATAACGAAATATAACCTATCCTAACCCAACGTAACATCTCGGCGGTAATATTTGACAACATTCCTGGCGAGTTGGCTTCTACGTCTCGGTGGGACCTTTATATACATCAATAACGTAATATAAACAAACCTAACCCAACCTATCATCTCGGCGGTAATATTTGACAAGATTCCCTGCGAGTTGGCCTCTACGTCTCCGTGGAACCTTCGTATACATCAATAACCAAATATAACCTAACCTAAACCAACCTATCATCTCGGCGGTAATATTTGACAACATTCCTGACGAGTTGGCCTCTACCTCTCCGTGTAACCCTCATATACGTCAAAAACGTAATATAACGTAACCTAACACAACCTATCATCTCGGCGGTAATATTTGACAACATTCCTGGCGAGTTGGAATCTACGTCTCCCTGGGACCTTTATATACATCAATAACGTAATATAACCCAACCTAACACAACCTAACATCTCGGCGGTAATATTTGACAACATTCCTGGCGAGTTGGCCTCTACGTCTGCGTGGGACCTTTATATACATCAATAACATAATATAGGCTAGGCTAACCCAACCTACCATCTCGGCGGTAATATTTGACAACATACCTGGCGAGTTGGCCTCTACGTCTCCGTGGGCCTTTATATACTTCAATAACGAAATATAACTTATCCTAACCCAACCTATCATCTCGGCGGTAATATTTGACAACATTACTGGCGAGTTGTCCTCTACGTCTCCGTGGAACCTTCGTATACATCAATAACGAAATATAACCTAACCTAAACCAACCTATCATATCGGCGGTAATATTTGACAACATACCTGGCGAGTTGGCCTCTACGTCTCCGTGGTACCTTTATATACTTCAATAACGAAATATAACCTATCCTAACCCAACCTATCATCTCGGCGGTAATATTTGACAACATTCCTGGCGAGTTGGCCTCTACGTCTGCGTGGGACCTTTATATACATCAATAACATAATATAGGCTAGGCTAACCCAACCTACCATCTCGGCGGTAATATTTGACAACATTCCTGGCGATTTGGCATCTACGTCTCCGTCGAACCTTCGTAGACATCAATATCGAAATATAACCTAACCTAAACCAACCTGCCATCTCGGCGGTAATATTTGACAACATTCCTGGCGAGTTGGCCTCTACGTCTCCGTGGAACCTTCGTATACATCAATAACGAAATATAACCTAACCTAAACCAACCTATCATATCGGCGGTAATATTTGACAACATACCTGGCGAGTTGGCCTCTACGTCTCCGTGGTACCTTTATATACTTCAATAACGAAATATAACCTATCCTAACCCAACCTATCATCTCGGCGGTAATATTTGACAACACTCCTGGCGAGTTGGCCTCTACGTCTCCGTGGAACCTTCGTATACATCAATAACGAAATATAACCTAACTTAAACCAACCTATCATCTCGGCGGTAATATTTGACATCATTCCTGGCGAGATGGCCTCTAGGTCTCCGTGGAACCTTTATTTATATACATCAATAACGTAATATAACCTAACCTAACCCAACTTAACATCTCGGTGGCAATATTTGACCACATTCCTGGCGAGTTGGCTTCTACGTCTCGGTGAGACCTTTATATACATCAATAACGTAATATAAACAAACCTAACCCAACCTATCATCTCGGCGGTAATATTGGGCAACCTTCCTGGCGAGTTGGCCACTACGTCTCCGTTTGACCTTTATATACATCAATAACGTAATATAACCTAACCTAACCCAACCTAACATCTCGGCGGTAATATTTCACAACATACCTGGCGAGTTGGCCTCTACGTCTCCGTGGGACCTTTATATACTTCAATAACGAAATATAACCTATCCTAACCCAACCTATCATCTCGGCGGTAATATTTGACAACATTCCTGGCGAGTTGGCCTCTACGTCTCCGTGGGACCTTTATATACATCAATAACATAATATAGGCTAGGTTAACCCAACCTAACATCTCGGCGGTAATATTTGACAACATTCCTGGCGAGTTGGCCTCTACGTCTCCGTGTAACCCTCATATACGTCAATAACGTAATATAACGTAACCTAACACAACCTATCATCTCGGCGGTAATATTTGACAGCATTCCTGGCGAGTTGGCATCTGCGTCTCCCTGGGACCTTTATATACATCAATAACGTAATATAACCTAACCTAACACAACCTAACATCTCGGCGGTAATACTTGACAACATTCCTGGCGAGTTGGCCTCTACGTCTGCGTGGGACCTTTATATACATCAATAACATAATATAGGCTAGGCTAACCCAACCTACCATCTCGGCGGTAATATTTGACAACATACCTGGCGAGTTGGCCTCTACGTCTCCGTGGTACCTTTATATACTTCAATAACGAAATATAACCTATCCTAACCCAACCTATCATCTCGGCGGTAATATTTGACAACATTCCTGGCGAGTTGGCCTCTACGTCTCCGTCGAACCTTCGTATACATCAATATCGAAATATAACCTAACCTAAACCAACCTATCATATCGGCGGTAATATTTGACAACATTCCTGGCGAGTTGGCCTCTACGTCTCCGTGTAACCCTCATATACGTCAATAACGTAATATAACGTAACCTAACACAACCTATCATCTCGGCGGTAATATTTGACAACATTCCTGGCGAGTTGGCATCTACGTCTCCCTGGGACCTTTATATACATCAATAACGTAATATAACCTAACCTAACACAACCTAACATCTCGGCGGTAATACTTGACAACATTCCTGGCGAGTTGGCCTCTACGTCTGCGTGGGACCTTTATATACATCAATAACATAATATAGGCTAGGCTAACCCAACCGAAAATCTCAGCGTTAATATTTGACCACATTCCTGGCTTGTTGGCCTCTACGTCTCCGTGGTACCTTTACATACATCAATAACGTAATATAACCTAACCTAACCCAACCTAACATCTCGGCGGTAATGTTTGACAACATTCCTGGCGAGTTGGCATCTACGTCTCCCTGGGGCCTTTATATACATCAATAACGTAATATAACCTAACCTAACACAACCTAACATCTCGGCGGTAATACTTGACAACATTCCTGGCGAGTTGGCCTCTACGTCTGCGTGGGACCTTTATATACATCAATAACATAATATAGGCTAGGCTAACCCAACCTACCATCTCGGCGGGAATATTTGACAACATACCTGGCGAGTTGGCCTCTACGTCTCCGTGGTACCTTTATATACTTCAATAACGAAATATAACCTATCCTAACCCAACCTATCATCTCGGCGGTAATATTTGACAACATTCCTGGTGAGTTGGCCTCTACGTCTCCGTGGAACCTTCGTATACATTAATAACGAAATATAAACTATCCTAACCCAACCTATCATCTCGGCGGTAATATTTGACAACATTCCTGGTGAGTTGGCCTCTACGTCTCCGTGTAACCCTCATATACGTCAATAACGTAATATAACGTAACCTAACACAACCTATCATCTCGGCGGTAATATTTGACAACATTCCTGGCGAGTTGGCATCTACGTCTCCCTGGGACCTTTATATACATCAATAACGTAATATAACCCAACCTAACACAACCTAACATCTCGGCGGTAATATTTGACAACATTCCTGGCGAGTTGGCTTCTACGTCTCGGTGGGACCTTTATATACATCAATAACGTAATATAAACAAACCTAACCCAACCGAACATCTCAGCGTTAATATTTGACCACATTCCTGGCTTGTTGGCCTCTACGTCTCCGTGGTACCTTTACATACATCAATAACGTAATATAATCTAACCTAACCCAACCTAACATCTCGGCGGTAATATTTGACAACATACCTGGCGAGTTGGCCTCTACGTCTCCGTGGGACCTTTATATACATCAATAACATAATATAGGCTAGGCTAACCCAACCTAACATCTCCGCGGTAATATTTGACTACATACCTGGCGAGTTGTCCTCTACGTCTCCGTGGAACCTTCGTATACATCAATAACGAAATATAACCTAACCTAAACCAACCTAACATCTCGGCGGTAATATTTGACTACATACCTGGCGAGTTGGCCTCTACGTCTCCGTGGGCCTTTATATACTTCAATAACGAAATATAACCTATCCTAACCCAACCTATCATCTCGGCGGTAATATTTGACAACATTCCTGGCGAGTTGGCCTCTACGTCTCCGTCGAACCTTCGTATACATCAATATCGAAATATAACCTAACCTAAACCAACCTATCATCTCGGCGGTAATATTTGACATCACTCCTGGCGAGATGGCCTCTACGTCTCCGTGGAACCTTTATATACATCAATAACGTAATATAACCTAACCTAACCCAACGTAACATCTCGGCGGTAATATTTGACAACATTCCTGGCGAGTTGGCCTCTACGTCTCCGTGGAACCTTCGTATACATTAATAACGAAATATAAACTATCCTGACCCAACCTATCATCTCGGCGGTAATATTTGACAACATTCCTGGCGAGTTGGCCTCTACGTCTCCGTGTAACCCTCATATACGTCAATAACGTAATATAACGTAACCTAACACAACCTATCATCTCGGCGGTAATATTTGACAACATTCCTGGCGAGTTGGCATCTACGTCTCCCTGGGACCTTTATATACATCAATAACGTAATATAACCCAACCTAACACAACCTAACATCTCGGCGGTAATATTTGACAACATTCCTGGCGAGTTGGCTTCTACGTCTCGGTGGGACCTTTATATACATCAATAACGTAATATAAACAAACCTAACCCAACCGAACATCTCAGCGTTAATATTTGACCACATTCCTGGCTTGTTGGCCTCTACGTCTCCGTGGTACCTTTACATACATCAATAACGTAATATAATCTAACCTAACCCAACCTAACATCTCGGCGGTAATATTTGACAACATACCTGGCGAGTTGGCCTCTACGTCTCCGTGGGACCTTTATATACATCAATAACATAATATAGGCTAGGCTAACCCAACCTAACATCTCCGCGGTAATATTTGACTACATACCTGGCGAGATGTCCTCTACGTCTCCGTGGAACCTTCGTATACATCAATAACGAAATATAACCTAACCTAAACCAACCTAACATCTCGGCGGTAATATTTGACTACATACCTGGCGAGTTGGCCTCTACGTCTCCGTGGGCCTTTATATACTTCAATAACGAAATATAACCTATCCTAACCCAACCTATCATCTCGGCGGTAATATTTGACAACATTCCTGGCGAGTTGGCCTCTACGTCTCCGTCGAACCTTCGTATACATCAATATCGAAATATAACCTAACCTAAACCAACCTATCATCTCGGCGGTAATATTTGACATCACTCCTGGCGAGATGGCCTCTACGTCTCCGTGGAACCTTTATATACATCAATAACGTAATATAACCTAACCTAACCCAACGTAACATCTCGGCGGTAATATTTGACAACATTCCTGGCGAGTTGGCTTCTACGTCTCGGTGGGACCTTTATATACATCAATAACGTAATATAAACAAACCTAACCCAACCTAACATCTCGGCGTTAATATTTGGCCACATTCCTGGCTTGTTGGCCTCTACGTCTCCGTGGGACCTTTACATACATCAATAACGTAATATAACCTAACCTAACCCAACCTAACATCTCGGCGGTAATATTTGACTACATACCTGGCGAGTTGTCCTCTACGTCTCCGTGGAACCTTCGTATACATCAATAACGAAATATAACCTAACCTAAACCAACCTAACATCTCGGCGGTAATATTTGACTACATACCTGGCGAGTTGGCCTCTACGTCTCCGTGGGACCTTTATATACTTCAATAACGAAATATAACCTATCCTAACCCAACGTAACATCTCGGCGGTAATATTTGACAACATTCCTGGCGAGTTGGCTTCTACGTCTCGGTGGGACCTTTATATACATCAATAACGTAATATAAACAAACCTAACCCAACCTATCATCTCGGCGGTAATATTTGACAAGATTCCCTGCGAGTTGGCCTCTACGTCTCCGTGGAACCTTCGTATACATCAATAACCAAATATAACCTAACCTAAACCAACCTATCATCTCGGCGGTAATATTTGACAACATTCCTGACGAGTTGGCCTCTACCTCTCCGTGTAACCCTCATATACGTCAAAAACGTAATATAACGTAACCTAACACAACCTATCATCTCGGCGGTAATATTTGACAACATTCCTGGCGAGTTGGAATCTACGTCTCCCTGGGACCTTTATATACATCAATAACGTAATATAACCCAACCTAACACAACCTAACATCTCGGCGGTAATATTTGACAACATTCCTGGCGAGTTGGCCTCTACGTCTGCGTGGGACCTTTATATACATCAATAACATAATATAGGCTAGGCTAACCCAACCTACCATCTCGGCGGTAATATTTGACAACATACCTGGCGAGTTGGCCTCTACGTCTCCGTGGGCCTTTATATACTTCAATAACGAAATATAACTTATCCTAACCCAACCTATCATCTCGGCGGTAATATTTGACAACATTCCTGGCGAGTTGTCCTCTACGTCTCCGTGGAACCTTCGTATACATCAATAACGAAATATAACCTAACCTAAACCAACCTATCATATCGGCGGTAATATTTGACAACATACCTGGCGAGTTGGCCTCTACGTCTCCGTGGTACCTTTATATACTTCAATAACGAAATATAACCTATCCTAACCCAACCTATCATCTCGGCGGTAATATTTGACAACACTCCTGGCGAGTTGGCCTCTACGTCTCCGTGGAACCTTCGTATACATTAATAACGAAATATAAAATATCCTAACCCAACCTATCATCTCGGCGGTAATATTTGACAACATTCCTGGCGAGTTGGCCTCTACGTCTCCGTCGAACCTTCGTAGACATCATAATCGAAATATAACCTAACCTAAACCAACCTACCATCTCGGCGGTAATATTTGACTACATACCTGGCGAGTTGGCCTCTACGTCTCCGTGGGACCTTTATATACTTCAATAACGAAATATAACCTATCCTAACCCAACCTATCATCTCGGAGGTAATATTTGACAACATTCCTGGCCAGTTGGCCTCTACGTCTCCGTGGAACCTTCGTATACATCAATAACGAAATATAACCTAACCTAAACCAACCTATCATCTCGGCGGTAATATTTGACATCATTCCTGGCGAGATGGCCTCTAGGTCTCCGTGGAACCTTTATTTATATACATCAATAACGTAATATAACCTAGCCTAACCCAACTTAACATCTCGGTGGTAATATTTGACCACATTCCTGGCGAGTTGGCTTCTACGTCTCGGTGAGACCTTTATATACATCAATAACGTAATATAAGCAAACCTAACCCAACCTATCATCTCGGCGGTAATATTGGGCAACCTTCCTGGCGAGTTGGCCACTACGTCTCCGTTTGACCTTTATATACATCAATAACGTAATATAACCTAACCTAACCCAACCTAACATCTCGGCGGTAATATTTCACCACATACCTGGCGAGTTGGCCTCTACGTCTCCGTGGGACCTTTATATACTTCAATAACGAAATATAACCTATCCTAACCCAACCTATCATCTCGGCGGTAATATTTGACAACATTCCTGGCGAGTTGGCCTGTACGTCTCCGTGGAACCTTCGTATACATCAATAACGAAATATAACCTAACCTAGACCAACCTACCATCTCGGCGGTAATATTTGACTACATACCTGGCGAGTTGGCCTCTACGTCTCCGTGGGCCTTTATATAATTCAATAACGAAATATAACCTATCCTAACCCAACCTATCATCTCGGCGGTAATATTTGACAACATTCCTGGCGAGTTGGCCTCTACGTCTCCGTGGAACCTTCGTATACATCAATAACGAAATATAACCTAGCCTAAATCAACCTATCATATCGGCGGTAATATTTGACAACATACCTGGCGAGTTGGCCTCTACGTCTCCGTGGTACCTTTATATACTTCAATAACGAAATATAACCTAACCTAACCCAACGTAACAACACGGCGGTAATATTTGACATCATTCCTGGCGAGATGGCCTCTACGTCTCCGTGGAACCTTTATTTATATACATCAATAACGTAATATAACCTAACCTAACCCAACTTAACATCTCGGTGGTAATATTTGACCGCATTCCTGGCGAGTTGGCTTCTACGTCTCGGTGAGACCTTTATATACATCAATAACGTAATATAAACAAACCTAACCCAACCTATCATCTCGGCGGTAATATTGGGCAACCTTCCTGGCGAGTTGGCCTCTACGTCTCCGTTTGACCTTTATATACATCAATAACGTAATATAACCTAACCTAACCCAACCTAACATCTCGGCGGTAATATTTGACAACATTCCTGGCGAGTTGGCTTCTACGTCTCGGTGGGACCTTTATATACATCAATAACATAATATAGGCTAGGCTAATCCAACCTACCATCTCGGCGGTAATATTTGACAACATACCTGGCGAGTTGGCCTCTACGTCTCCGTGGTACCTTTATATACTTCAATAACGAAATATAACCTATCCTAACCCAACCTATCATCTCGGCGGTAATATTTGACAACATTCCTGGCGAGTTGGCCTCTACGTCTCCGTGGGACCTTTATATACATCAATAACATAATATAGGCTAGGTTAACCCAACCTAACATCTCGGCGGTAATATTTGACAACATTCCTGGCGAGTTGGCCTCTACGTCTCCGTGTAACCCTCATATACGTCAATAACGTAATATAACGTAACCTAACACAACCTATCATCTCGGCGGTAATATTTGACAGCATTCCTGGCGAGTTGGCATCTGCGTCTCCCTGGGACCTTTATATACATCAATAACGTAATATAACCTAACCTAACACAACCTAACATCTCGGCGGTAATACTTGACAACATTCCTGGCGAGTTGGCCTCTACGTCTGCGTGGGACCTTTATATACATCAATAACATAATATAGGCTAGGCTAACCCAACCTACCATCTCGGCGGTAATATTTGACAACATACCTGGCGAGTTGGCCTCTACGTCTCCGTGGTACCTTTATATACTTCAATAACGAAATATAACCTATCCTAACCCAACCTATCATCTCGGCGGTAATATTTGACAACATTCCTGGCGAGTTGGCCTCTACGTCTCCGTCGAACCTTCGTATACATCAATATCGAAATATAACCTAACCTAAACCAACCTATCATATCGGCGGTAATATTTGACAACATTCCTGGCGAGTTGGCCTCTACGTCTCCGTGTAACCCTCATATACGTCAATAACGTAATATAACGTAACCTAACACAACCTATCATCTCGGCGGTAATATTTGACAACATTCCTGGCGAGTTGGCATCTACGTCTCCCTGGGACCTTTATATACATCAATAACGTAATATAACCTAACCTAACACAACCTAACATCTCGGCGGTAATACTTGACAACATTCCTGGCGAGTTGGCCTCTACGTCTGCGTGGGACCTTTATATACATCAATAACATAATATAGGCTAGGCTAACCCAACCGAAAATCTCAGCGTTAATATTTGACCACATTCCTGGCTTGTTGGCCTCTACGTCTCCGTGGTACCTTTACATACATCAATAACGTAATATAACCTAACCTAACCCAACCTAACATCTCGGCGGTAATGTTTGACAACATTCCTGGCGAGTTGGCATCTACGTCTCCCTGGGGCCTTTATATACATCAATAACGTAATATAACCTAACCTAACACAACCTAACATCTCGGCGGTAATACTTGACAACATTCCTGGCGAGTTGGCCTCTACGTCTGCGTGGGACCTTTATATACATCAATAACATAATATAGGCTAGGCTAACCCAACCTACCATCTCGGCGGGAATATTTGACAACATACCTGGCGAGTTGGCCTCTACGTCTCCGTGGTACCTTTATATACTTCAATAACGAAATATAACCTATCCTAACCCAACCTATCATCTCGGCGGTAATATTTGACAACATTCCTGGTGAGTTGGCCTCTACGTCTCCGTGGAACCTTCGTATACATTAATAACGAAATATAAACTATCCTAACCCAACCTATCATCTCGGCGGTAATATTTGACAACATTCCTGGTGAGTTGGCCTCTACGTCTCCGTGTAACCCTCATATACGTCAATAACGTAATATAACGTAACCTAACACAACCTATCATCTCGGCGGTAATATTTGACAACATTCCTGGCGAGTTGGCATCTACGTCTCCCTGGGACCTTTATATACATCAATAACGTAATATAACCCAACCTAACACAACCTAACATCTCGGCGGTAATATTTGACAACATTCCTGGCGAGTTGGCTTCTACGTCTCGGTGGGACCTTTATATACATCAATAACGTAATATAAACAAACCTAACCCAACCGAACATCTCAGCGTTAATATTTGACCACATTCCTGGCTTGTTGGCCTCTACGTCTCCGTGGTACCTTTACATACATCAATAACGTAATATAATCTAACCTAACCCAACCTAACATCTCGGCGGTAATATTTGACAACATACCTGGCGAGTTGGCCTCTACGTCTCCGTGGGACCTTTATATACATCAATAACATAATATAGGCTAGGCTAACCCAACCTAACATCTCCGCGGTAATATTTGACTACATACCTGGCGAGTTGTCCTCTACGTCTCCGTGGAACCTTCGTATACATCAATAACGAAATATAACCTAACCTAAACCAACCTAACATCTCGGCGGTAATATTTGACTACATACCTGGCGAGTTGGCCTCTACGTCTCCGTGGGCCTTTATATACTTCAATAACGAAATATAACCTATCCTAACCCAACCTATCATCTCGGCGGTAATATTTGACAACATTCCTGGCGAGTTGGCCTCTACGTCTCCGTCGAACCTTCGTATACATCAATATCGAAATATAACCTAACCTAAACCAACCTATCATCTCGGCGGTAATATTTGACATCACTCCTGGCGAGATGGCCTCTACGTCTCCGTGGAACCTTTATATACATCAATAACGTAATATAACCTAACCTAACCCAACGTAACATCTCGGCGGTAATATTTGACAACATTCCTGGCGAGTTGGCCTCTACGTCTCCGTGGAACCTTCGTATACATTAATAACGAAATATAAACTATCCTGACCCAACCTATCATCTCGGCGGTAATATTTGACAACATTCCTGGCGAGTTGGCCTCTACGTCTCCGTGTAACCCTCATATACGTCAATAACGTAATATAACGTAACCTAACACAACCTATCATCTCGGCGGTAATATTTGACAACATTCCTGGCGAGTTGGCATCTACGTCTCCCTGGGACCTTTATATACATCAATAACGTAATATAACCCAACCTAACACAACCTAACATCTCGGCGGTAATATTTGACAACATTCCTGGCGAGTTGGCTTCTACGTCTCGGTGGGACCTTTATATACATCAATAACGTAATATAAACAAACCTAACCCAACCGAACATCTCAGCGTTAATATTTGACCACATTCCTGGCTTGTTGGCCTCTACGTCTCCGTGGTACCTTTACATACATCAATAACGTAATATAATCTAACCTAACCCAACCTAACATCTCGGCGGTAATATTTGACAACATACCTGGCGAGTTGGCCTCTACGTCTCCGTGGGACCTTTATATACATCAATAACATAATATAGGCTAGGCTAACCCAACCTAACATCTCCGCGGTAATATTTGACTACATACCTGGCGAGATGTCCTCTACGTCTCCGTGGAACCTTCGTATACATCAATAACGAAATATAACCTAACCTAAACCAACCTAACATCTCGGCGGTAATATTTGACTACATACCTGGCGAGTTGGCCTCTACGTCTCCGTGGGCCTTTATATACTTCAATAACGAAATATAACCTATCCTAACCCAACCTATCATCTCGGCGGTAATATTTGACAACATTCCTGGCGAGTTGGCCTCTACGTCTCCGTCGAACCTTCGTATACATCAATATCGAAATATAACCTAACCTAAACCAACCTATCATCTCGGCGGTAATATTTGACATCACTCCTGGCGAGATGGCCTCTACGTCTCCGTGGAACCTTTATATACATCAATAACGTAATATAACCTAACCTAACCCAACGTAACATCTCGGCGGTAATATTTGACAACATTCCTGGCGAGTTGGCTTCTACGTCTCGGTGGGACCTTTATATACATCAATAACGTAATATAAACAAACCTAACCCAACCTAACATCTCGGCGTTAATATTTGGCCACATTCCTGGCTTGTTGGCCTCTACGTCTCCGTGGGACCTTTACATACATCAATAACGTAATATAACCTAACCTAACCCAACCTAACATCTCGGCGGTAATATTTGACTACATACCTGGCGAGTTGTCCTCTACGTCTCCGTGGAACCTTCGTATACATCAATAACGAAATATAACCTAACCTAAACCAACCTAACATCTCGGCGGTAATATTTGACTACATACCTGGCGAGTTGGCCTCTACGTCTCCGTGGGACCTTTATATACTTCAATAACGAAATATAACCTATCCTAACCCAACGTAACATCTCGGCGGTAATATTTGACAACATTCCTGGCGAGTTGGCTTCTACGTCTCGGTGGGACCTTTATATACATCAATAACGTAATATAAACAAACCTAACCCAACCTATCATCTCGGCGGTAATATTTGACAAGATTCCCTGCGAGTTGGCCTCTACGTCTCCGTGGAACCTTCGTATACATCAATAACCAAATATAACCTAACCTAAACCAACCTATCATCTCGGCGGTAATATTTGACAACATTCCTGACGAGTTGGCCTCTACCTCTCCGTGTAACCCTCATATACGTCAAAAACGTAATATAACGTAACCTAACACAACCTATCATCTCGGCGGTAATATTTGACAACATTCCTGGCGAGTTGGAATCTACGTCTCCCTGGGACCTTTATATACATCAATAACGTAATATAACCCAACCTAACACAACCTAACATCTCGGCGGTAATATTTGACAACATTCCTGGCGAGTTGGCCTCTACGTCTGCGTGGGACCTTTATATACATCAATAACATAATATAGGCTAGGCTAACCCAACCTACCATCTCGGCGGTAATATTTGACAACATACCTGGCGAGTTGGCCTCTACGTCTCCGTGGGCCTTTATATACTTCAATAACGAAATATAACTTATCCTAACCCAACCTATCATCTCGGCGGTAATATTTGACAACATTCCTGGCGAGTTGTCCTCTACGTCTCCGTGGAACCTTCGTATACATCAATAACGAAATATAACCTAACCTAAACCAACCTATCATATCGGCGGTAATATTTGACAACATACCTGGCGAGTTGGCCTCTACGTCTCCGTGGTACCTTTATATACTTCAATAACGAAATATAACCTATCCTAACCCAACCTATCATCTCGGCGGTAATATTTGACAACACTCCTGGCGAGTTGGCCTCTACGTCTCCGTGGAACCTTCGTATACATTAATAACGAAATATAAAATATCCTAACCCAACCTATCATCTCGGCGGTAATATTTGACAACATTCCTGGCGAGTTGGCCTCTACGTCTCCGTCGAACCTTCGTAGACATCATAATCGAAATATAACCTAACCTAAACCAACCTACCATCTCGGCGGTAATATTTGACTACATACCTGGCGAGTTGGCCTCTACGTCTCCGTGGGACCTTTATATACTTCAATAACGAAATATAACCTATCCTAACCCAACCTATCATCTCGGAGGTAATATTTGACAACATTCCTGGCCAGTTGGCCTCTACGTCTCCGTGGAACCTTCGTATACATCAATAACGAAATATAACCTAACCTAAACCAACCTATCATCTCGGCGGTAATATTTGACATCATTCCTGGCGAGATGGCCTCTAGGTCTCCGTGGAACCTTTATTTATATACATCAATAACGTAATATAACCTAGCCTAACCCAACTTAACATCTCGGTGGTAATATTTGACCACATTCCTGGCGAGTTGGCTTCTACGTCTCGGTGAGACCTTTATATACATCAATAACGTAATATAAGCAAACCTAACCCAACCTATCATCTCGGCGGTAATATTGGGCAACCTTCCTGGCGAGTTGGCCACTACGTCTCCGTTTGACCTTTATATACATCAATAACGTAATATAACCTAACCTAACCCAACCTAACATCTCGGCGGTAATATTTCACCACATACCTGGCGAGTTGGCCTCTACGTCTCCGTGGGACCTTTATATACTTCAATAACGAAATATAACCTATCCTAACCCAACCTATCATCTCGGCGGTAATATTTGACAACATTCCTGGCGAGTTGGCCTGTACGTCTCCGTGGAACCTTCGTATACATCAATAACGAAATATAACCTAACCTAGACCAACCTACCATCTCGGCGGTAATATTTGACTACATACCTGGCGAGTTGGCCTCTACGTCTCCGTGGGCCTTTATATAATTCAATAACGAAATATAACCTATCCTAACCCAACCTATCATCTCGGCGGTAATATTTGACAACATTCCTGGCGAGTTGGCCTCTACGTCTCCGTGGAACCTTCGTATACATCAATAACGAAATATAACCTAGCCTAAATCAACCTATCATATCGGCGGTAATATTTGACAACATACCTGGCGAGTTGGCCTCTACGTCTCCGTGGTACCTTTATATACTTCAATAACGAAATATAACCTAACCTAACCCAACGTAACAACACGGCGGTAATATTTGACATCATTCCTGGCGAGATGGCCTCTACGTCTCCGTGGAACCTTTATTTATATACATCAATAACGTAATATAACCTAACCTAACCCAACTTAACATCTCGGTGGTAATATTTGACCGCATTCCTGGCGAGTTGGCTTCTACGTCTCGGTGAGACCTTTATATACATCAATAACGTAATATAAACAAACCTAACCCAACCTATCATCTCGGCGGTAATATTGGGCAACCTTCCTGGCGAGTTGGCCTCTACGTCTCCGTTTGACCTTTATATACATCAATAACGTAATATAACCTAACCTAACCCAACCTAACATCTCGGCGGTAATATTTGACAACATTCCTGGCGAGTTGGCTTCTACGTCTCGGTGGGACCTTTATATACATCAATAACATAATATAGGCTAGGCTAATCCAACCTACCATCTCGGCGGTAATATTTGACAACATACCTGGCGAGTTGGCCTCTACGTCTCCGTGGTACCTTTATATACTTCAATAACGAAATATAACCTATCCTATCCCAACCTATCATCTCGGCGGTAATATTTGACAACATTCCTGGCGAGTTGGCCTCTACGTCTCCGTGGAACTTTCGTATACATTAATAACGAAATATAAACTATCCTAACCCAACCTATCATCTCGGCGGTAATATTTGACAACATTCCTGGCGAGTTGGCCTCTACGTCTGCGTGGGACCTTTATATACATCAATAACATAATATAGGCTAGGCTAACCCAACCTACCATCTCGGCGGTAATATTTGACAACATTCCTGGCGAGTTGGCATCTACGTCTCCGTCGAACCTTCGTAGACATCAATATCGAAATATAACCTAACCTAAACCAACCTGCCATCTCGGCGGTAATATTTGACAACATTCCTGGCGAGTTGGCCTCTACGTCTCCGTGGAACCTTCGTATACATCAATAACGAAATATAACCTAACCTAAACCAACCTATCATATCGGCGGTAATATTTGACAACATACCTGGCGAGTTGGCCTCTACGTCTCCGTGGTACCTTTATATACTTCAATAACGAAATATAACCTATCCTAACCCAACCTATCATCTCGGCGGTAATATTTGACAACACTCCTGGCGAGTTGGCCTCTACGTCTCCGTGGAACCTTCGTATACATCAATAACGAAATATAACCTAACCTAAACCAACCTATCATCTCGGCGGTAATATTTGACATCATTCCTGGCGAGATGGCCTCTAGGTCTCCGTGGAACCTTTATTTATATACATCAATAACGTAATATAACCTAACCTATCCCAACTTAACATCTCGGTGGCAATATTTGACCACATTCCTGGCGAGTTGGCTTCTACGTCTCGGTGAGACCTTTATATACATCAATAACGTAATATAAACAAACCTAACCCAACCTATCATCTCGGCGGTAATATTGGGCAACCTTCCTGGCGAGTTGGCCACTACGTCTCCGTTTGACCTTTATATACATCAATAACGTAATATAACCTAACCTAAATCAACCTATCATATCGGCGGTAATATTTGACAAGATACCTGGCGAGTTGGCCTCTACGTCTCCGTGGTACCTTTATATACTTCAATAACGAAATATAACCTAACCTAACCCAACGTAACAACACGGCGGTAATATTTGACATCATTCCTGGCGAGATGGCCTCTACGTCTCCGTGGAACCTTTATTTATATACATCAAATAACGTAATATAACCTAACCTAACCCAACTTAACATCTCGGTGGTAATATTTGACCGCATTCCTGGCGAGTTGGCTTCTACGTCTCGGTGAGACCTTTATATACATCAATAACGTAATATAAACAAACCTAACCCAACCTATCATCTCGGCGGTAATATTGGGCAACCTTCCTGGCGAGTTGGCCTCTACGTCTCCGTTTGACCTTTATATACATCAATAACGTAATATAACCTAACCTAACCCAACCTAACATCTCGGCGGTAATATTTGACAACATTCCTGGCGAGTTGGCTTCTACGTCTCGGTGGGACCTTTATATACATCAATAACGTAATATAAACAAACCTAACCCAACCGAACATCTCAGCGTTAATATTTGACCACATTCCTGGCTTGTTGGCCTCTACGTCTCCGTGGTACCTTTACATACATCAATAACGTAATATAACCTAACATAACCCAACCTAACATCTCGGCGGTAATATTTGACAACATTCCTGGCGAGTTGGCCTCTACGTCTCCGTGGGACCTTTATATACATCAATAACATAATATAGGCTAGGTTAACCCAACCTAACATCTCGGCGGTAATATTTGACAACATTCCTGGCGAGTTGGCCTCTACGTCTCCGTGTAACCCTCATATACGTCAATAACGTAATATAACGTAACCTAACACAACCTATCATCTCGGCGGTAATATTTGACAGCATTCCTGGCGAGTTGGCATCTACGTCTCCCTGGGACCTTTATATACATCAATAACGTAATATAACCTAACCTAACACAACCTAACATCTCGGCGGTAATACTTGACAACATTCCTGGCGAGTTGGCCTCTACGTCTGCGTGGGACCTTTATATACATCAATAACATAATATAGGCTAGGCTAACCCAACCTACCATCTCGGCGATAATATTTGACAACATACCTGGCGAGTTGGCCTCTACGTCTCCGTGGTACCTTTATATACTTCAATAACGAAATATAACCTATCCTAACCCAACCTATCATCTCGGCGGTAATATTTGACAACATTCCTGGCGAGTTGGCCTCTACGTCTCCGTCGAACCTTCGTATACATCAATATCGAAATATAACCTAACCTAAACCAACCTATCATCTCGGCGGTAATATTTGACAACATTCCTGGCGAGTTGGCCTCTACGTCTCCGTGGGACCTTTATATACATCAATAACATAATATAGGCTAGGTTAACCCAACCTAACATCTCGGCGGTAATATTTGACAACATTCCTGGCGAGTTGGCATCTACGTCTCCCTGGGACCTTTATATACATCAATAACGTAATATAACCTAACCTAACACAACCTAACATCTCGGCGGTAATACTTGACAACATTCCTGGCGAGTTGGCCTCTACGTCTGCGTGGGACCTTTATATACATCAATAACATAATATAGGCTAGGCTAACCCAACCGAAAATCTCAGCGTTAATATTTGACCACATTCCTGGCTTGTTGGCCTCTACGTCTCCGTGGTACCTTTACATACATCAATAACGTAATATAACCTAACCTAACCCAACCTAACATCTCGGCGGTAATGTTTGACAACATTCCTGGCGAGTTGGCATCTACGTCTCCCTGGGACCTTTATATACATCAATAACGTAATATAACCTAACCTAACACAACCTAACATCTCGGCGGTAATACTTGACAACATTCCTGGCGAGTTGGCCTCTACGTCTGCGTGGGACCTTTATATACATCAATAACATAATATAGGCTAGGCTAACCCAACCTACCATCTCGGCGGGAATATTTGACAACATACCTGGCGAGTTGGCCTCTACGTCTCCGTGGTACCTTTATATACTTCAATAACGAAATATAACCTATCCTAACCCAACCTATCATCTCGGCGGTAATATTTGACAACATTCCTGGTGAGTTGGCCTCTACGTCTCCGTGGAACCTTCGTATACATTAATAACGAAATATAAACTATCCTAACCCAACCTATCATCTCGGCGGTAATATTTGACAACATTCCTGGCGAGTTGGCCTCTACGTCTCCGTCGAACCTTCGTATACATCAATATCGAAATATAACCTAACCTAAACCAACCTATCATCTCGGCGGTAATATTTGACAACATTCCTGGCGAGTTGGCCTCTACGTCTCCGTGGGACCTTTATATACATCAATAACATAATATAGGCTAGGTTAACCCAACCTAACATCTCGGCGGTAATATTTGACAACATTCCTGGCGAGTTGGCCTCTACGTCTCCGTGTAACCCTCATATACGTCAATAACGTAATATAACGTAACCTAACACAACCTATCATCTCGGCGGTAATATTTGACAGCATTCCTGGCGAGTTGGCATCTACGTCTCCCTGGGACCTTTATATACATCAATAACGTAATATAACCTAACCTAACACAACCTAACATCTCGGCGGTAATACTTGACAACATTCCTGGCGAGTTGGCTTCTACGTCTCGGTGAGACCTTTATATACATCAATAACATAATATAGGCTAGGCTAACCCAACCTACCATCTCGGCGGTAATATTTGACAACATTCCTGGCGAGTTGGCTTCTACGTCTCGGTGGGACCTTTATATACTTCAATAACGTAATATAACCTATCCTAACCCAACCTAACATCTCGGCGGTAATATTTGACAACATTCCTGGCGAGTTGGCCTCTACGTCTCCGTGTAACCCTCATATACGTCAATAACGTAATATGACGTAACCTAACACAACCTATCATCTCGGCGGTAATATTTGACAACATTCCTGGCGAGTTGGCATCTACGTCTCCCTGGGACCTTTATATACATCAATAACGTAATATAACCTAACCTAACACAACCTAACATCTCGGCGGTAATACTTGACAACATTCCTGGCGAGTTGGCCTCTACGTCTGCGTGGGACCTTTATATACATCAATAACATAATATAGGCTAGGCTAACCCAACCGAACATCTCAGCGTTAATATTTGACCACATTCCTGGCTTGTTGGCCTCTACGTCTCCGTGGTACCTTTATATACTTCAATAACGAAATATAACCTATCCTATCCCAACCTATCATCTCGGCGGTAATATTTGACAACATTCCTGGCGAGTTGGCCTCTACGTCTCCGTGGAACTTTCGTATACATTAATAACGAAATATAAACTATCCTAACCCAACCTATCATCTCGGCGGTAATATTTGACAACATTCCTGGCGAGTTGGCCTCTACGTCTGCGTGGGACCTTTATATACATCAATAACATAATATAGGCTAGGCTAACCCAACCTACCATCTCGGCGGTAATATTTGACAACATTCCTGGCGAGTTGGCATCTACGTCTCCGTCGAACCTTCGTAGACATCAATATCGAAATATAACCTAACCTAAACCAACCTGCCATCTCGGCGGTAATATTTGACAACATTCCTGGCGAGTTGGCCTCTACGTCTCCGTGGAACCTTCGTATACATCAATAACGAAATATAACCTAACCTAAACCAACCTATCATATCGGCGGTAATATTTGACAACATACCTGGCGAGTTGGCCTCTACGTCTCCGTGGTACCTTTATATACTTCAATAACGAAATATAACCTATCCTAACCCAACCTATCATCTCGGCGGTAATATTTGACAACACTCCTGGCGAGTTGGCCTCTACGTCTCCGTGGAACCTTCGTATACATCAATAACGAAATATAACCTAACCTAAACCAACCTATCATCTCGGCGGTAATATTTGACATCATTCCTGGCGAGATGGCCTCTAGGTCTCCGTGGAACCTTTATTTATATACATCAATAACGTAATATAACCTAACCTATCCCAACTTAACATCTCGGTGGCAATATTTGACCACATTCCTGGCGAGTTGGCTTCTACGTCTCGGTGAGACCTTTATATACATCAATAACGTAATATAAACAAACCTAACCCAACCTATCATCTCGGCGGTAATATTGGGCAACCTTCCTGGCGAGTTGGCCACTACGTCTCCGTTTGACCTTTATATACATCAATAACGTAATATAACCTAACCTAAATCAACCTATCATATCGGCGGTAATATTTGACAAGATACCTGGCGAGTTGGCCTCTACGTCTCCGTGGTACCTTTATATACTTCAATAACGAAATATAACCTAACCTAACCCAACGTAACAACACGGCGGTAATATTTGACATCATTCCTGGCGAGATGGCCTCTACGTCTCCGTGGAACCTTTATTTATATACATCAAATAACGTAATATAACCTAACCTAACCCAACTTAACATCTCGGTGGTAATATTTGACCGCATTCCTGGCGAGTTGGCTTCTACGTCTCGGTGAGACCTTTATATACATCAATAACGTAATATAAACAAACCTAACCCAACCTATCATCTCGGCGGTAATATTGGGCAACCTTCCTGGCGAGTTGGCCTCTACGTCTCCGTTTGACCTTTATATACATCAATAACGTAATATAACCTAACCTAACCCAACCTAACATCTCGGCGGTAATATTTGACAACATTCCTGGCGAGTTGGCTTCTACGTCTCGGTGGGACCTTTATATACATCAATAACGTAATATAAACAAACCTAACCCAACCGAACATCTCAGCGTTAATATTTGACCACATTCCTGGCTTGTTGGCCTCTACGTCTCCGTGGTACCTTTACATACATCAATAACGTAATATAACCTAACATAACCCAACCTAACATCTCGGCGGTAATATTTGACAACATTCCTGGCGAGTTGGCCTCTACGTCTCCGTGGGACCTTTATATACATCAATAACATAATATAGGCTAGGTTAACCCAACCTAACATCTCGGCGGTAATATTTGACAACATTCCTGGCGAGTTGGCCTCTACGTCTCCGTGTAACCCTCATATACGTCAATAACGTAATATAACGTAACCTAACACAACCTATCATCTCGGCGGTAATATTTGACAGCATTCCTGGCGAGTTGGCATCTACGTCTCCCTGGGACCTTTATATACATCAATAACGTAATATAACCTAACCTAACACAACCTAACATCTCGGCGGTAATACTTGACAACATTCCTGGCGAGTTGGCCTCTACGTCTGCGTGGGACCTTTATATACATCAATAACATAATATAGGCTAGGCTAACCCAACCTACCATCTCGGCGATAATATTTGACAACATACCTGGCGAGTTGGCCTCTACGTCTCCGTGGTACCTTTATATACTTCAATAACGAAATATAACCTATCCTAACCCAACCTATCATCTCGGCGGTAATATTTGACAACATTCCTGGCGAGTTGGCCTCTACGTCTCCGTCGAACCTTCGTATACATCAATATCGAAATATAACCTAACCTAAACCAACCTATCATCTCGGCGGTAATATTTGACAACATTCCTGGCGAGTTGGCCTCTACGTCTCCGTGGGACCTTTATATACATCAATAACATAATATAGGCTAGGTTAACCCAACCTAACATCTCGGCGGTAATATTTGACAACATTCCTGGCGAGTTGGCATCTACGTCTCCCTGGGACCTTTATATACATCAATAACGTAATATAACCTAACCTAACACAACCTAACATCTCGGCGGTAATACTTGACAACATTCCTGGCGAGTTGGCCTCTACGTCTGCGTGGGACCTTTATATACATCAATAACATAATATAGGCTAGGCTAACCCAACCGAAAATCTCAGCGTTAATATTTGACCACATTCCTGGCTTGTTGGCCTCTACGTCTCCGTGGTACCTTTACATACATCAATAACGTAATATAACCTAACCTAACCCAACCTAACATCTCGGCGGTAATGTTTGACAACATTCCTGGCGAGTTGGCATCTACGTCTCCCTGGGACCTTTATATACATCAATAACGTAATATAACCTAACCTAACACAACCTAACATCTCGGCGGTAATACTTGACAACATTCCTGGCGAGTTGGCCTCTACGTCTGCGTGGGACCTTTATATACATCAATAACATAATATAGGCTAGGCTAACCCAACCTACCATCTCGGCGGGAATATTTGACAACATACCTGGCGAGTTGGCCTCTACGTCTCCGTGGTACCTTTATATACTTCAATAACGAAATATAACCTATCCTAACCCAACCTATCATCTCGGCGGTAATATTTGACAACATTCCTGGTGAGTTGGCCTCTACGTCTCCGTGGAACCTTCGTATACATTAATAACGAAATATAAACTATCCTAACCCAACCTATCATCTCGGCGGTAATATTTGACAACATTCCTGGCGAGTTGGCCTCTACGTCTCCGTCGAACCTTCGTATACATCAATATCGAAATATAACCTAACCTAAACCAACCTATCATCTCGGCGGTAATATTTGACAACATTCCTGGCGAGTTGGCCTCTACGTCTCCGTGGGACCTTTATATACATCAATAACATAATATAGGCTAGGTTAACCCAACCTAACATCTCGGCGGTAATATTTGACAACATTCCTGGCGAGTTGGCCTCTACGTCTCCGTGTAACCCTCATATACGTCAATAACGTAATATAACGTAACCTAACACAACCTATCATCTCGGCGGTAATATTTGACAGCATTCCTGGCGAGTTGGCATCTACGTCTCCCTGGGACCTTTATATACATCAATAACGTAATATAACCTAACCTAACACAACCTAACATCTCGGCGGTAATACTTGACAACATTCCTGGCGAGTTGGCTTCTACGTCTCGGTGAGACCTTTATATACATCAATAACATAATATAGGCTAGGCTAACCCAACCTACCATCTCGGCGGTAATATTTGACAACATTCCTGGCGAGTTGGCTTCTACGTCTCGGTGGGACCTTTATATACTTCAATAACGTAATATAACCTATCCTAACCCAACCTAACATCTCGGCGGTAATATTTGACAACATTCCTGGCGAGTTGGCCTCTACGTCTCCGTGTAACCCTCATATACGTCAATAACGTAATATGACGTAACCTAACACAACCTATCATCTCGGCGGTAATATTTGACAACATTCCTGGCGAGTTGGCATCTACGTCTCCCTGGGACCTTTATATACATCAATAACGTAATATAACCTAACCTAACACAACCTAACATCTCGGCGGTAATACTTGACAACATTCCTGGCGAGTTGGCCTCTACGTCTGCGTGGGACCTTTATATACATCAATAACATAATATAGGCTAGGCTAACCCAACCGAACATCTCAGCGTTAATATTTGACCACATTCCTGGCTTGTTGGCCTCTACGTCTCCGTGGTACCTTTACATACATCAATAACGTAATATAACCTAACCTAACCCAACCTAACATCTCGGCGGTAATATTTGACAACATTCCTGGCGAGTTGGCCTCTACGTCTCCGTGTAACCCTCATATACGTCAATAACGTAATATAACGTAACCTAACACAACCTATCATCTCGGCGGTAATATTTGACAACATTCCTGGCGAGTTGGCATCTATGTCTCCCTGGGACCTTTATATACATCAATAACGTAATATAACCTAACCTAACACAACCTAACATCTCGGCGGTAATACTTGACAACATTCCTGGCGAGTTGGCCTCTACGTCTGCGTGGGACCTTTATATACATCAATAACATAATATAGGCTAGGCTAACCCAACCTACCATCTCGGCGGGAATATTTGACAACATACCTGGCGAGTTGGCCTCTACGTCTCCGTGGTACCTTTATATACTTCAATAACGAAATATAACCTATCCTAACCCAACCTATCATCTCGGCGGTAATATTTGACAACATTCCTGGTGAGTTGGCCTCTACGTCTCCGTGGAACCTTCGTATACATTAATAACGAAATATAAACTATCCTAACCCAACCTATCATCTCGGCGGTAATATTTGACAACATTCCTGGCGAGTTGGCCTCTACGTCTCCGTCGAACCTTCGTATACATCAATATCGAAATATAACCTAACCTAAACCAACCTATCATATCGGCGGTAATATTTGACAACATACCTGGCGAGTTGGCCTCTACGTCTCCGTGGTACCTTTATATACTTCAATAACGAAATATAACCTATCCTAACCCAACCTATCATGTCGGCGGTAATATTTGAAAACATTCCTGGCGAGTTGGAATCTACGTCTCCCTGGGACCTTTATATACATCAATAACGTAATATAACCCAACCTAACACAACCTAACATCTCGGCGGTAATATTTGACAACATTCCTGGCGAGATGGCCTCTACGTCTGCGATGGACCTTTATATACATCAATAGCATAATATAGGCTAGGCTAACCCAACCTACCATCTCGGCGGTAATATTTGACAACATACCTGGCGAGTTGGCCTCTACGTCTCCGTCGAACCTTCGTATACATCAATATCGAAATATAACCTAACCTAAACCAACCTATCATATCGGCGGTAATATTTGAAAACATACCTGGCGAGTTGGCCTCTACGTCTCCGTGGTACCTTTATATACTTCAATAACGAAATATAACCTATCCTAACCCAACCTATCATCTCGGCGGTAATATTTGACAACATTCCTGGCGAGTTGGCCTCTACGTCTCCGTGGAACCTTCGTATACATTAATAACGAAATATAACCTAACCTAAACCAACCTATCATCTCGGCGGTAATATTTGACATCACTCCTGGCGAGATGGCCTCTACGTCTCCGTGGAACCTTTATATACATCAATAACGTAATATAACCTAACCTAACCCAACGTAACATCTCGGCGGTAATATTTGACAACATTCCTGGCGAGTTGGCTTCTACGTCTCGGTGGGACCTTTATATACATCAATAACGTAATATAAACAAACCTAACCCAACCTAACATCTTGGCGTTAATATTTGACCACATTCCTGGCTTGTTGGCCTCTATGTCTCCGTGGGACCTTTACATACATCAATAACGTAATATAACCTAACCTAACCCAACCTAACATCTCGGCGGTAATATTTGACAACATTCCTGGCGAGTTGGCCTCTACGTCTCCGTGGGACCTTTATATACATCAATAACATAATATAGGCTAGGCTTACCCAACCTAACATCTCGGCGGTAATATTTGACTACATACCTGGCGAGTTGGCCTCTACGTCTCCGTGGGACCTTTATATACTACAATAACGAAATATAACCTATCCTAACCCAACGTAACATCTCGGCGGTAATATTTGACAACATTCCTGGCGAGTTGGAATCTACGTCTCCCTGGGACCTTTATATACATCAATAACGTAATATAACCCAACCTAACACAACCTAACATCTCGGCGGTAATATTTGACAACATTCCTGGCGAGTTGGCCTCCACGTCTGCGTGGGGCCTTTATATACATCAATAACATAATATAGGCTAGGCTAACCCAACCTACCATCTCGGCGGTAATATTTGACAACATACCTGGCGAGTTGGCCTCTACGTCTCCGTGGGCCTTTATATACTTCAATAACGAAATATAACCTATCCTAACCCAACCTATCATCTCGGCGGTAATATTTGACAACATTCCTGGCGAGTTGTCCTCTACGTCTCCGTGGAACCTTCGTATACATCAATAACGAAATATAACCTAACCTAAACCAACCTATCATATCGGCGGTAATATTTGACAACATACCTGGCGTGCTGGCCTCTACGTCTCCGTGGTACCTTTATATACTTCAATAACGAAATATAACCTATCCTAACCCAACCTATCATCTCGGCGGTAATATTTGACAACATTCCTGGCGAGTTGTCCTCTACGTCTCCGTGGAACCTTCGTATACATTAATAACGAAATATAACCTAACCTAAACCAACCTATCATCTCGGCAGTAATATTTGACAACATTCCTGGCGAGTTGGCCTCTACGTCTGCGTGGGACCTTTATATACTTCAATAACGAAATATAACCTATCCTAACCCAACCTATCATCTCGGCGGTAATATTTGACAACACTCCTGGCGAGTTGGCCTCTACGTCTCCGTAGAACCTTCGTATACATTAAGAACGAAATATAAAATATCCTAACCCAACCTATCATCTCGGCGGTAATATTTGACAACATTCCTGGCGAGTTGGCCTCTACGTCTCCGTCGAACCTTCGTATACATTAATAACGAAATATAACCTAACCTAAACCAACCTATCATCTCCGCGGTAATATTTGACAACATTCCAGGCGAGTTGGCCTCTACGTCTGCGTGGGACCTTTATATACATCAATAACATAATATAGGCTAGGCTAACTCAACCTACCATCTCGGCGGTAATATTTGACAACATACCTGGCGAGTTGGCCTCTACGTCTCCGTGGGCCTTTATATACTTCAATAACGAAATATAACCTATCCTAACCCAACCTATCATCTCGGCGGTAATATTTGACAACATTCCTGGCGAGTTGGCCTCTACGTCTCCGTGGAACCTTCGTATACATCAATAACGAAATATAACCTAACCTAAACCAACCTATCATATCGGCGGTAATATTTGACAACATACCTGGCGAGTTGGCCTCTACGTCTCCGTGGTACCTTTATATACTTCAATAACGAAATATAACCTATCCTGACCCAACCTATCATCTCGGCGGTAATATTTGACAACATTCCTGGCGAGTTGGCCTCTACGTCTCCGTGGAACCTTCGTATACATCAATAACGAAATATAACCTAACCTAAACCAACCTACCATCTCGGCGGTAATATTTGACTACATACCTGGCGAGTTGGCCTCTACGTCTCCGTGGGCCTTTATATAATTCAGTAACGAAATATAACCTATCCTAACCCAACCTATCATCTCGGCGGTAATATTTGACAACATTCCTGGCGAGTTGGCCTCTACGTCTCCGTGGAACCTTCGTATACATCAATAACGAAATATAACCTAACCTAAATCAACCTATCATATCGGCGGTAATATTTGACAACATACCTGGCGAGTTGGCCTCTACGTCTCCGTGGTACCTTTATATACTTCAATAACGAAATATAACCTAACCTAACCCAACGTAACAACACGGCGGTAATATTTGAAAACATTCCTGGCGAATTGGCCTCTACGTCTCCGTTTGACCTTCATATACATCAATAACGTAATATAACCTAACCTAACCCGACCTATCACCTCGGCGGTAATATTTGACGACATTCCTGGCTTGTTGGCATCTGCGTCTCCGTGGGACCTTTATATACATCAGTAACGTAATATAAACAAACCTAACCCAACCTAACATCTCGGCGGTAATATTGGACAACATTCCTGGCGAGATTACCTCTACGTCTCCGTTTGACCTTCATATACATCAATAACGTAATATAACCTAACCTAACCCGACCTATCACCTCGGCGGTAATATTTGACCACATTCCTGGCGAGTTGGCTTCTACGTCTCCGTGGGACCTTTATATACATCAATAACATAATATAAGCTAGGCTAGCCCAACCTAACATCTCGGCGGTAATATTTGACAACATACCTGGCGAGTTGGCCTCTACGTCTCCGTTGAACCTTTATATACATCAATAACGTAATATAACCGAACCTAACCCAACGTAACATCTCGGCGGTAATATTTGACCACATTCCTGGCGAGTTGGCCTCTACGTCTCCGTGTAACCCTCATATACATCAATAACGTAATATAACGTAACCTAACCCAACCTAACATCTCGGCGTTAATATTTGACGACATTCCTGGCTTGTTGGCCTCTGCGTCTCCGTGGGACCTTTATATACATCAATAACATAATATAAGCTAGCCTAACCCAACCTAACATCTCGCCGGTAATATTTGACAACATTCCTGGCGAGTTGGCTTCTCCGTCTCCGTGTGACCTTTATATACATCAATAACGTAATATAACCAAAACTAACCCAACCTAACATGTCGGCGGTAATATTTGACAGTATTCCTGGCGAGTTGGCCTCTTCGTCTCCGTGTAACCCTCATATACATCAATAACGTAATATAAACTAACCTAAACCAACCTATCATCTCGGCGGTAATATTTGACAACATTCCTGGCGAGTTGGCCTGTACGTCTCCGTGGAACCTTCGTATACATCAATAACGAAATATAACCTAACCTAAACCAACCTACCATCTCGGCGGTAATATTTGACTACATACCTGGCGTGTTGGCCTCTACGTCTCCGTGGGCCTTTATATACTTCAATAACGAAATATACCCTATCCTAACCCAACCTATCGTCTCGGCGGTAATATTTGACAACATTCCTGGCGAGTTGGCCTCTACGTCTCCGTGGAACCTTCGTATACATCAATAACGAAATATAACCTAACCTAAACCAACCTATCATATCGGCGGTAATATTTGACAACATTCCTGGCGAGTTGGCTCCGACGTCTCGGTGGGACCTTTATATACTTCAATAACGAAATATAACCTATCCTAACCCAACCTATCATCTCGGCGGTAATATTTGACAACACTCCTGGCGAGTTGGCCTCTACGTCTCCGTGGAACCTTCGTATACATCAATAACGAAATATAACCTAACCTAAACCAACCTATCATCTCGGCGGTAATATTTGACATCATTCCTGGCGAGATGGCCTCTAGGTCTCCGTGGAACCTTTATTTATATACATCAATAACGTAATATAACCTAACCTATCCCAACTTAACATCTCGGTGGCAATATTTGACCACATTCCTGGCGAGTTGGCTTCTACGTCTCGGTGAGACCTTTATATACATCAATAACGTAATATAAACAAACCTAACCCAACCTATCATCTCGGCGGTAATATTGGGCAACCTTCCTGGCGAGTTGGCCACTACGTCTCCGTTTGACCTTTATATACATCAATAACGTAATATAACCTAACCTAAATCAACCTATCATATCGGCGGTAATATTTGACAAGATACCTGGCGAGTTGGCCTCTACGTCTCCGTGGTACCTTTATATACTTCAATAACGAAATATAACCTAACCTAACCCAACGTAACAACACGGCGGTAATATTTGACATCATTCCTGGCGAGATGGCCTCTACGTCTCCGTGGAACCTTTATTTATATACATCAAATAACGTAATATAACCTAACCTAACCCAACTTAACATCTCGGTGGTAATATTTGACCGCATTCCTGGCGAGTTGGCTTCTACGTCTCGGTGAGACCTTTATATACATCAATAACGTAATATAAACAAACCTAACCCAACCTATCATCTCGGCGGTAATATTGGGCAACCTTCCTGGCGAGTTGGCCTCTACGTCTCCGTTTGACCTTTATATACATCAATAACGTAATATAACCTAACCTAACCCAACCTAACATCTCGGCGGTAATATTTGACAACATTCCTGGCGAGTTGGCTTCTACGTCTCGGTGGGACCTTTATATACATCAATAACGTAATATAAACAAACCTAACCCAACCGAACATCTCAGCGTTAATATTTGACCACATTCCTGGCTTGTTGGCCTCTACGTCTCCGTGGTACCTTTACATACATCAATAACGTAATATAACCTAACATAACCCAACCTAACATCTCGGCGGTAATATTTGACAACATTCCTGGCGAGTTGGCCTCTACGTCTCCGTGGGACCTTTATATACATCAATAACATAATATAGGCTAGGTTAACCCAACCTAACATCTCGGCGGTAATATTTGACAACATTCCTGGCGAGTTGGCCTCTACGTCTCCGTGTAACCCTCATATACGTCAATAACGTAATATAACGTAACCTAACACAACCTATCATCTCGGCGGTAATATTTGACAGCATTCCTGGCGAGTTGGCATCTACGTCTCCCTGGGACCTTTATATACATCAATAACGTAATATAACCTAACCTAACACAACCTAACATCTCGGCGGTAATACTTGACAACATTCCTGGCGAGTTGGCCTCTACGTCTGCGTGGGACCTTTATATACATCAATAACATAATATAGGCTAGGCTAACCCAACCTACCATCTCGGCGATAATATTTGACAACATACCTGGCGAGTTGGCCTCTACGTCTCCGTGGTACCTTTATATACTTCAATAACGAAATATAACCTATCCTAACCCAACCTATCATCTCGGCGGTAATATTTGACAACATTCCTGGCGAGTTGGCCTCTACGTCTCCGTCGAACCTTCGTATACATCAATATCGAAATATAACCTAACCTAAACCAACCTATCATCTCGGCGGTAATATTTGACAACATTCCTGGCGAGTTGGCCTCTACGTCTCCGTGGGACCTTTATATACATCAATAACATAATATAGGCTAGGTTAACCCAACCTAACATCTCGGCGGTAATATTTGACAACATTCCTGGCGAGTTGGCATCTACGTCTCCCTGGGACCTTTATATACATCAATAACGTAATATAACCTAACCTAACACAACCTAACATCTCGGCGGTAATACTTGACAACATTCCTGGCGAGTTGGCCTCTACGTCTGCGTGGGACCTTTATATACATCAATAACATAATATAGGCTAGGCTAACCCAACCGAAAATCTCAGCGTTAATATTTGACCACATTCCTGGCTTGTTGGCCTCTACGTCTCCGTGGTACCTTTACATACATCAATAACGTAATATAACCTAACCTAACCCAACCTAACATCTCGGCGGTAATGTTTGACAACATTCCTGGCGAGTTGGCATCTACGTCTCCCTGGGACCTTTATATACATCAATAACGTAATATAACCTAACCTAACACAACCTAACATCTCGGCGGTAATACTTGACAACATTCCTGGCGAGTTGGCCTCTACGTCTGCGTGGGACCTTTATATACATCAATAACATAATATAGGCTAGGCTAACCCAACCTACCATCTCGGCGGGAATATTTGACAACATACCTGGCGAGTTGGCCTCTACGTCTCCGTGGTACCTTTATATACTTCAATAACGAAATATAACCTATCCTAACCCAACCTATCATCTCGGCGGTAATATTTGACAACATTCCTGGTGAGTTGGCCTCTACGTCTCCGTGGAACCTTCGTATACATTAATAACGAAATATAAACTATCCTAACCCAACCTATCATCTCGGCGGTAATATTTGACAACATTCCTGGCGAGTTGGCCTCTACGTCTCCGTCGAACCTTCGTATACATCAATATCGAAATATAACCTAACCTAAACCAACCTATCATCTCGGCGGTAATATTTGACAACATTCCTGGCGAGTTGGCCTCTACGTCTCCGTGGGACCTTTATATACATCAATAACATAATATAGGCTAGGTTAACCCAACCTAACATCTCGGCGGTAATATTTGACAACATTCCTGGCGAGTTGGCCTCTACGTCTCCGTGTAACCCTCATATACGTCAATAACGTAATATAACGTAACCTAACACAACCTATCATCTCGGCGGTAATATTTGACAGCATTCCTGGCGAGTTGGCATCTACGTCTCCCTGGGACCTTTATATACATCAATAACGTAATATAACCTAACCTAACACAACCTAACATCTCGGCGGTAATACTTGACAACATTCCTGGCGAGTTGGCTTCTACGTCTCGGTGAGACCTTTATATACATCAATAACATAATATAGGCTAGGCTAACCCAACCTACCATCTCGGCGGTAATATTTGACAACATTCCTGGCGAGTTGGCTTCTACGTCTCGGTGGGACCTTTATATACTTCAATAACGTAATATAACCTATCCTAACCCAACCTAACATCTCGGCGGTAATATTTGACAACATTCCTGGCGAGTTGGCCTCTACGTCTCCGTGTAACCCTCATATACGTCAATAACGTAATATGACGTAACCTAACACAACCTATCATCTCGGCGGTAATATTTGACAACATTCCTGGCGAGTTGGCATCTACGTCTCCCTGGGACCTTTATATACATCAATAACGTAATATAACCTAACCTAACACAACCTAACATCTCGGCGGTAATACTTGACAACATTCCTGGCGAGTTGGCCTCTACGTCTGCGTGGGACCTTTATATACATCAATAACATAATATAGGCTAGGCTAACCCAACCGAACATCTCAGCGTTAATATTTGACCACATTCCTGGCTTGTTGGCCTCTACGTCTCCGTGGTACCTTTACATACATCAATAACGTAATATAACCTAACCTAACCCAACCTAACATCTCGGCGGTAATATTTGACAACATTCCTGGCGAGTTGGCCTCTACGTCTCCGTGTAACCCTCATATACGTCAATAACGTAATATAACGTAACCTAACACAACCTATCATCTCGGCGGTAATATTTGACAACATTCCTGGCGAGTTGGCATCTATGTCTCCCTGGGACCTTTATATACATCAATAACGTAATATAACCTAACCTAACACAACCTAACATCTCGGCGGTAATACTTGACAACATTCCTGGCGAGTTGGCCTCTACGTCTGCGTGGGACCTTTATATACATCAATAACATAATATAGGCTAGGCTAACCCAACCTACCATCTCGGCGGGAATATTTGACAACATACCTGGCGAGTTGGCCTCTACGTCTCCGTGGTACCTTTATATACTTCAATAACGAAATATAACCTATCCTAACCCAACCTATCATCTCGGCGGTAATATTTGACAACATTCCTGGTGAGTTGGCCTCTACGTCTCCGTGGAACCTTCGTATACATTAATAACGAAATATAAACTATCCTAACCCAACCTATCATCTCGGCGGTAATATTTGACAACATTCCTGGCGAGTTGGCCTCTACGTCTCCGTCGAACCTTCGTATACATCAATATCGAAATATAACCTAACCTAAACCAACCTATCATATCGGCGGTAATATTTGACAACATACCTGGCGAGTTGGCCTCTACGTCTCCGTGGTACCTTTATATACTTCAATAACGAAATATAACCTATCCTAACCCAACCTATCATGTCGGCGGTAATATTTGAAAACATTCCTGGCGAGTTGGAATCTACGTCTCCCTGGGACCTTTATATACATCAATAACGTAATATAACCCAACCTAACACAACCTAACATCTCGGCGGTAATATTTGACAACATTCCTGGCGAGATGGCCTCTACGTCTGCGATGGACCTTTATATACATCAATAGCATAATATAGGCTAGGCTAACCCAACCTACCATCTCGGCGGTAATATTTGACAACATACCTGGCGAGTTGGCCTCTACGTCTCCGTCGAACCTTCGTATACATCAATATCGAAATATAACCTAACCTAAACCAACCTATCATATCGGCGGTAATATTTGAAAACATACCTGGCGAGTTGGCCTCTACGTCTCCGTGGTACCTTTATATACTTCAATAACGAAATATAACCTATCCTAACCCAACCTATCATCTCGGCGGTAATATTTGACAACATTCCTGGCGAGTTGGCCTCTACGTCTCCGTGGAACCTTCGTATACATTAATAACGAAATATAACCTAACCTAAACCAACCTATCATCTCGGCGGTAATATTTGACATCACTCCTGGCGAGATGGCCTCTACGTCTCCGTGGAACCTTTATATACATCAATAACGTAATATAACCTAACCTAACCCAACGTAACATCTCGGCGGTAATATTTGACAACATTCCTGGCGAGTTGGCTTCTACGTCTCGGTGGGACCTTTATATACATCAATAACGTAATATAAACAAACCTAACCCAACCTAACATCTTGGCGTTAATATTTGACCACATTCCTGGCTTGTTGGCCTCTATGTCTCCGTGGGACCTTTACATACATCAATAACGTAATATAACCTAACCTAACCCAACCTAACATCTCGGCGGTAATATTTGACAACATTCCTGGCGAGTTGGCCTCTACGTCTCCGTGGGACCTTTATATACATCAATAACATAATATAGGCTAGGCTTACCCAACCTAACATCTCGGCGGTAATATTTGACTACATACCTGGCGAGTTGGCCTCTACGTCTCCGTGGGACCTTTATATACTACAATAACGAAATATAACCTATCCTAACCCAACGTAACATCTCGGCGGTAATATTTGACAACATTCCTGGCGAGTTGGAATCTACGTCTCCCTGGGACCTTTATATACATCAATAACGTAATATAACCCAACCTAACACAACCTAACATCTCGGCGGTAATATTTGACAACATTCCTGGCGAGTTGGCCTCCACGTCTGCGTGGGGCCTTTATATACATCAATAACATAATATAGGCTAGGCTAACCCAACCTACCATCTCGGCGGTAATATTTGACAACATACCTGGCGAGTTGGCCTCTACGTCTCCGTGGGCCTTTATATACTTCAATAACGAAATATAACCTATCCTAACCCAACCTATCATCTCGGCGGTAATATTTGACAACATTCCTGGCGAGTTGTCCTCTACGTCTCCGTGGAACCTTCGTATACATCAATAACGAAATATAACCTAACCTAAACCAACCTATCATATCGGCGGTAATATTTGACAACATACCTGGCGTGCTGGCCTCTACGTCTCCGTGGTACCTTTATATACTTCAATAACGAAATATAACCTATCCTAACCCAACCTATCATCTCGGCGGTAATATTTGACAACATTCCTGGCGAGTTGTCCTCTACGTCTCCGTGGAACCTTCGTATACATTAATAACGAAATATAACCTAACCTAAACCAACCTATCATCTCGGCAGTAATATTTGACAACATTCCTGGCGAGTTGGCCTCTACGTCTGCGTGGGACCTTTATATACTTCAATAACGAAATATAACCTATCCTAACCCAACCTATCATCTCGGCGGTAATATTTGACAACACTCCTGGCGAGTTGGCCTCTACGTCTCCGTAGAACCTTCGTATACATTAAGAACGAAATATAAAATATCCTAACCCAACCTATCATCTCGGCGGTAATATTTGACAACATTCCTGGCGAGTTGGCCTCTACGTCTCCGTCGAACCTTCGTATACATTAATAACGAAATATAACCTAACCTAAACCAACCTATCATCTCCGCGGTAATATTTGACAACATTCCAGGCGAGTTGGCCTCTACGTCTGCGTGGGACCTTTATATACATCAATAACATAATATAGGCTAGGCTAACTCAACCTACCATCTCGGCGGTAATATTTGACAACATACCTGGCGAGTTGGCCTCTACGTCTCCGTGGGCCTTTATATACTTCAATAACGAAATATAACCTATCCTAACCCAACCTATCATCTCGGCGGTAATATTTGACAACATTCCTGGCGAGTTGGCCTCTACGTCTCCGTGGAACCTTCGTATACATCAATAACGAAATATAACCTAACCTAAACCAACCTATCATATCGGCGGTAATATTTGACAACATACCTGGCGAGTTGGCCTCTACGTCTCCGTGGTACCTTTATATACTTCAATAACGAAATATAACCTATCCTGACCCAACCTATCATCTCGGCGGTAATATTTGACAACATTCCTGGCGAGTTGGCCTCTACGTCTCCGTGGAACCTTCGTATACATCAATAACGAAATATAACCTAACCTAAACCAACCTACCATCTCGGCGGTAATATTTGACTACATACCTGGCGAGTTGGCCTCTACGTCTCCGTGGGCCTTTATATAATTCAGTAACGAAATATAACCTATCCTAACCCAACCTATCATCTCGGCGGTAATATTTGACAACATTCCTGGCGAGTTGGCCTCTACGTCTCCGTGGAACCTTCGTATACATCAATAACGAAATATAACCTAACCTAAATCAACCTATCATATCGGCGGTAATATTTGACAACATACCTGGCGAGTTGGCCTCTACGTCTCCGTGGTACCTTTATATACTTCAATAACGAAATATAACCTAACCTAACCCAACGTAACAACACGGCGGTAATATTTGAAAACATTCCTGGCGAATTGGCCTCTACGTCTCCGTTTGACCTTCATATACATCAATAACGTAATATAACCTAACCTAACCCGACCTATCACCTCGGCGGTAATATTTGACGACATTCCTGGCTTGTTGGCATCTGCGTCTCCGTGGGACCTTTATATACATCAGTAACGTAATATAAACAAACCTAACCCAACCTAACATCTCGGCGGTAATATTGGACAACATTCCTGGCGAGATTACCTCTACGTCTCCGTTTGACCTTCATATACATCAATAACGTAATATAACCTAACCTAACCCGACCTATCACCTCGGCGGTAATATTTGACCACATTCCTGGCGAGTTGGCTTCTACGTCTCCGTGGGACCTTTATATACATCAATAACATAATATAAGCTAGGCTAGCCCAACCTAACATCTCGGCGGTAATATTTGACAACATACCTGGCGAGTTGGCCTCTACGTCTCCGTTGAACCTTTATATACATCAATAACGTAATATAACCGAACCTAACCCAACGTAACATCTCGGCGGTAATATTTGACCACATTCCTGGCGAGTTGGCCTCTACGTCTCCGTGTAACCCTCATATACATCAATAACGTAATATAACGTAACCTAACCCAACCTAACATCTCGGCGTTAATATTTGACGACATTCCTGGCTTGTTGGCCTCTGCGTCTCCGTGGGACCTTTATATACATCAATAACATAATATAAGCTAGCCTAACCCAACCTAACATCTCGCCGGTAATATTTGACAACATTCCTGGCGAGTTGGCTTCTCCGTCTCCGTGTGACCTTTATATACATCAATAACGTAATATAACCAAAACTAACCCAACCTAACATGTCGGCGGTAATATTTGACAGTATTCCTGGCGAGTTGGCCTCTTCGTCTCCGTGTAACCCTCATATACATCAATAACGTAATATAAACTAACCTAAACCAACCTATCATCTCGGCGGTAATATTTGACAACATTCCTGGCGAGTTGGCCTGTACGTCTCCGTGGAACCTTCGTATACATCAATAACGAAATATAACCTAACCTAAACCAACCTACCATCTCGGCGGTAATATTTGACTACATACCTGGCGTGTTGGCCTCTACGTCTCCGTGGGCCTTTATATACTTCAATAACGAAATATACCCTATCCTAACCCAACCTATCGTCTCGGCGGTAATATTTGACAACATTCCTGGCGAGTTGGCCTCTACGTCTCCGTGGAACCTTCGTATACATCAATAACGAAATATAACCTAACCTAAACCAACCTATCATATCGGCGGTAATATTTGACAACATTCCTGGCGAGTTGGCTCCGACGTCTCGGTGGGACCTTTATATACATCAATAACGTAATATAAACAAACCTAACCCAACCTAACATCTCGGCGTTAATATTTGACCACATTCCTGGCTTGTTGGCCTCTACGTCTCCGTGGGACCTTTACATACATCAATAACGTAATATAACCTAACCTAACCCAACCTAACATCTCGGCGGTAATATTTGACAACATTCCTGGCGAGTTGGCCTCTACGTCTCCGTGGAACCTTCGTATACATCAATAACGAAATATAACCTAACCTAAACCAACCTATCATATCGGCGGTAATATTTGACAACATTCCTGGCGAGTTGTCCTCTACGTCTCCGTGGAACCTTCGTATACATTAATAACGAAATATAACCTAACCTAAACCAACCTATCATCTCGGCGGTAATATTTGACAACATTCCTGGTGAGTTGGCCTCTACGTCTCCGTGGAACCTTCGTATACATTAATAACGAAATATAAACTATCCTAACCCAACCTATCATCTCGGCGGTAATATTTGACAACATTCCTGGCGAGTTGGCCTCTACGTCTCCGTCGAACCTTCGTATACATCAATATCGAAATATAACCTAACCTAAACCAACCTATCATATCGGCGGTAATATTTGACAACATACCTGGCGAGTTGGCCTCTACGTCTCCGTGGTACCTTTATATACTTCAATAACGAAATATAACCTATCCTAACCCAACCTATCATGTCGGCGGTAATATTTGACAACATTCCTGGCGAGTTGGAATCTACGTCTCCCTGGGACCTTTATATACATCAATAACGTAATATAACCCAACCTAACACAACCTAACATCTCGGCGGTAATATTTGACAACATTCCTGGCGAGTTGGCCTCTACGTCTGCGTGGGACCTTTATATACATCAATAGCATAATATAGGCTAGGCTAACCCAACCTACCATCTCGGCGGTAATATTTGACAACATACCTGGCGAGTTGGCCTCTACGTCTCCGTGGGCCTTTATATACTTCAATAACGAAATATAACCTATCCTAACCCAACCTATCATCTCGGCGGTAATATTTGACAACATTCCTGGCGAGTTGGCCTCTACGTCTCCGTCGAACCTTCGTATACATCAATATCGAAATATAACCTAACCTAAACCAACCTATCATATCGGCGGTAATATTTGAAAACATACCTGGCGAGTTGGCCTCTACGTCTCCGTGGTACCTTTATATACTTCAATAACGAAATATAACCTATCCTAACCCAACCTATCATCTCGGCGGTAATATTTGACAACATTCCTGGCGAGTTGGCCTCTACGTCTCCGTGGAACCTTCGTATACATTAATAACGAAATATAACCTAACCTAAACCAACCTATCATCTCGGCGGTAATATTTGACATCACTCCTGGCGAGTTGGCTTCTACGTCTCGGTGGGACCTTTATATACATCAATAACGTAATATAAACAAACCTAACCCAACCTAACATCTCGGCGTTAATATTTGACCACATTCCTGGCTTGTTGGCCTCTATGTCTCCGTGGGACCTTTACATACATCAATAACGTAATATAACCTAACCTAACCCAACCTAACATCTCGGCGGTAATATTTGACAACATTCCTGGCGAGTTGGCCTCTACGTCTCCGTGGGACCTTTATATACATCAATAACATAATATAGGCTAGGCTAACCCAACCTAACATCTCGGCGGTAATATTTGACTACATACCTGGCGAGTTGGCCTCTACGTCTCCGTGGGACCTTTATATACTACAATAACGAAATATAACCTATCCTAACCCAACGTAACATCTCGGCGGTAATATTTGACAACATTCCTGGCGAGTTGGCTTCTACGTCTCGGTGGGACCTTTATATACATCAATAACGTAATATAAACAAACCTAACCCAACCTATCATCTCGGCGGTAATATTTGACAACATTCCTGGCGAGTTGGCCTCTACGTCTCCGTGGAACCTTCGTATACATCAATAACCAAATATAACCTAACCTAAACCAACCTATCATCTCGGCGGTAATATTTGACAACATTCCTGGCGAGTTGGCCTCTACGTCTCCGTGGAACTTTCGTATACATTAATAACGAAATATAAACTATCCTAACCCAACCTATCATCTCGGCGGTAATATTTGACAACATTCCTGGCGAGTTGGCCTCTACGTCTGCGTGGGACCTTTATATACATCAATAACATAATATAGGCTAGGCTAACCCAACCTACCATCTCGGCGGTAATATTTGACAACATTCCTGGCGAGTTGGCATCTACGTCTCCGTCGAACCTTCGTAGACATCAATATCGAAATATAACCTAACCTAAACCAACCTGCCATCTCGGCGGTAATATTTGACAACATTCCTGGCGAGTTGGCCTCTACGTCTCCGTGGAACCTTCGTATACATCAATAACGAAATATAACCTAACCTAAACCAACCTATCATCTCGGCGGTAATATTTGACAACACTCCTGGCGAGTTGGCCTCTACGTCTCCGTGGAACCTTCGTATACATCAATAACGAAATATAACCTAACCTAAACCAACCTATCATCTCGGCGGTAATATTTGACATCATTCCTGGCGAGATGGCCTCTAGGTCTCCGTGGAACCTTTATTTATATACATCAATAACGTAATATAACCTAACCTATCCCAACTTAACATCTCGGTGGCAATATTTGACCACATTCCTGGCGAGTTGGCTTCTACGTCTCGGTGAGACCTTTATATACATCAATAACGTAATATAAACAAACCTAACCCAACCTATCATCTCGGCGGTAATATTGGGCAACCTTCCTGGCGAGTTGGCCACTACGTCTCCGTTTGACCTTTATATACATCAATAACGTAATATAACCTAACCTAACCCAACCTAACATCTCGGCGGTAATATTTGACAACATTCCTGGCGAGTTGGCTTCTACGTCTCGGTGGGACCTTTATATACATCAATAACGTAATATAAACAAACCTAACCCAACCGAACATCTCAGCGTTAATATTTGACCACATTCCTGGCTTGTTGGCCTCTACGTCTCCGTGGTACCTTTACATACATCAATAACGTAATATAACCTAACATAACCCAACCTAACATCTCGGCGGTAATATTTGACAACATTCCTGGCGAGTTGGCCTCTACGTCTCCGTGGGACCTTTATATACATCAATAACATAATATAGGCTAGGTTAACCCAACCTAACATCTCGGCGGTAATATTTGACAACATTCCTGGCGAGTTGGCCTCTACGTCTCCGTGTAACCCTCATATACGTCAATAACGTAATATAACGTAACCTAACACAACCTATCATCTCGGCGGTAATATTTGACAGCATTCCTGGCGAGTTGGCATCTACGTCTCCCTGGGACCTTTATATACATCAATAACGTAATATAACCTAACCTAACACAACCTAACATCTCGGCGGTAATACTTGACAACATTCCTGGCGAGTTGGCCTCTACGTCTGCGTGGGACCTTTATATACATCAATAACATAATATAGGCTAGGCTAACCCAACCTACCATCTCGGCGGTAATATTTGACAACATACCTGGCGAGTTGGCCTCTACGTCTCCGTGGTACCTTTACATACATCAATAACGTAATATAACCTAACCTAACCCAACCGAACATCTCGGCGGTAATGTTTGACAACATTCCTGGCGAGTTGGCATCTACGTCTCCCTGGGACCTTTATATACATCAATAACGTAATATAACCTAACCTAACACAACCTAACATCTCGGCGGTAATACTTGACAACATTCCTGGCGAGTTGGCCTCTACGTCTGCGTGGGACCTTTATATACATCAATAACATAATATAGGCTAGGCTAACCCAACCTACCATCTCGGCGGGAATATTTGACAACATACCTGGCGAGTTGGCCTCTACGTCTCCGTGGTACCTTTATACACTTCAATAACGAAATATAACCTATCCTAACCCAACCTATCATCTCGGCGGTAATATTTGACAACATTCCTGGTGAGTTGGCCTCTACGTCTCCGTGGAACCTTCGTATACATTAATAACGAAATATAAACTATCCTAACCCAACCTATCATCTCGGCGGTAATATTTGACAACATTCCTGGCGAGTTGGCCTCTACGTCTCCGTCGAACCTTCGTATACATCAATATCGAAATATAACCTAACCTAAACCAACCTATCATCTCGGCGGTAATATTTGACAACATTCCTGGCGAGTTGGCCTCTACGTCTCCGTGGGACCTTTATATACATCAATAACATAATATAGGCTAGGTTAACCCAACCTAACATCTCGGCGGTAATATTTGACAACATTCCTGGCGAGTTGGCCTCTACGTCTCCGTGTAACCCTCATATACGTCAATAACGTAATATAACGTAACCTAACACAACCTATCATCTCGGCGGTAATATTTGACAGCATTCCTGGCGAGTTGGCATCTACGTCTCCCTGGGACCTTTATATACATCAATAACGTAATATAACCTAACCTAACACAACCTAACATCTCGGCGGTAATACTTGACAACATTCCTGGCGAGTTGGCTTCTACGTCTCGGTGAGACCTTTATATACATCAATAACATAATATAGGCTAGGCTAACCCAACCTACCATCTCGGCGGTAATATTTGACAACATACCTGGCGAGTTGGCCTCTACGTCTCCGTGGTACCTTTATATACTTCAATAACGAAATATAACCTATCCTAACCCAACCTATCATCTCGGCGGTAATATTTGACAACATTCCTGGCGAGTTGGCCTCTACGTCTCCGTGTAACCCTCATATACGTCAATAACGTAATATGACGTAACCTAACACAACCTATCATCTCGGCGGTAATATTTGACAACATTCCTGGCGAGTTGGCATCTACGTCTCCCTGGGACCTTTATATACATCAATAACGTAATATAACCTAACCTAACACAACCTAACATCTCGGCGGTAATACTTGACAACATTCCTGGCGAGTTGGCCTCTACGTCTGCGTGGGACCTTTATATACATCAATAACATAATATAGGCTAGGCTAACCCAACCGAACATCTCAGCGTTAATATTTGACCACATTCCTGGCTTGTTGGCCTCTACGTCTCCGTGGTACCTTTACATACATCAATAACGTAATATAACCTAACCTAACCCAACCTAACATCTCGGCGGTAATATTTGATAACATTCCTGGCGAGTTGGCCTCTACGTCTCCGTGTAACCCTCATATACGTCAATAACGTAATATAACGTAACCTAACACAACCTATCATCTCGGCGGTAATATTTGACAACATTCCTGGCGAGTTGGCATCTACGTCTCCCTGGGACCTTTATATACATCAATAACGTAATATAACCTAACCTAACACAACCTAACATCTCGGCGGTAATACTTGACAACATTCCTGGCGAGTTGGCCTCTACGTCTGCGTGGGACCTTTATATACATCAATAACATAATATAGGCTAGGCTAACCCAACCTACCATCTCGGCGGGAATATTTGACAACATACCTGGCGAGTTGGCCTCTACGTCTCCGTGGTACCTTTATATACTTCAATAACGAAATATAACCTATCCTAACCCAACCTATCATCTCGGCGGTAATATTTGACAACATTCCTGGCGAGTTGGCCTCTACGTCTCCGTCGAACCTTCGTATACATCAATATCGAAATATAACCTAACCTAAACCAACCTATCATATCGGCGGTAATATTTGACAACATACCTGGCGAGTTGGCCTCTACGTCTCCGTGGTACCTTTATATACTTCAATAACGAAATATAACCTATCCTAACCCAACCTATCATGTCGGCGGTAATATTTGAAAACATTCCTGGCGAGTTGGAATCTACGTCTCCCTGGGACCTTTATATACATCAATAACGTAATATAACCCAACCTAACACAACCTAACATCTCGGCGGTAATATTTGACAACATTCCTGGCGAGATGGCCTCTACGTCTGCGATGGACCTTTATATACATCAATAGCATAATATAGGCTAGGCTAACCCAACCTACCATCTCGGCGGTAATATTTGACAACATACCTGGCGAGTTGGCCTCTACGTCTCCGTCGAACCTTCGTATACATCAATATCGAAATATAACCTAACCTAAACCAACCTATCATATCGGCGGTAATATTTGAAAACATACCTGGCGAGTTGGCCTCTACGTCTCCGTGGTACCTTTATATACTTCAATAACGAAATATAACCTATCCTAACCCAACCTATCATCTCGGCGGTAATATTTGACAACATTCCTGGCGAGTTGGCCTCTACGTCTCCGTGGAACCTTCGTATACATTAATAACGAAATATAACCTAACCTAAACCAACCTATCATCTCGGCGGTAATATTTGACATCACTCCTGGCGAGTTGGCTTCTACGTCTCGGTGGGACCTTTATATACATCAATAACGTAATATAAACAAACCTAACCCAACCTAACATCTTGGCGTTAATATTTGACCACATTCCTGGCTTGTTGGCCTCTATGTCTCCGTGGGACCTTTACATACATCAATAACGTAATATAACCTAACCTAACCCAACCTAACATCTCGGCGGTAATATTTGACAACATTCCTGGCGAGTTGGCCTCTACGTCTCCGTGGGACCTTTATATACATCAATAACATAATATAGGCTAGGCTAACCCAACCTAACATCTCGGCGGTAATATTTGACTACATACCTGGCGAGTTGGCCTCTACGTCTCCGTGGGACCTTTATATACTACAATAACGAAATATAACCTATCCTAACCCAACGTAACATCTCGGCGGTAATATTTGACAACATTCCTGGCGAGTTGGAATCTACGTCTCCCTGGGACCTTTATATACATCAATAACGTAATATAACCCAACCTAACACAACCTAACATCTCGGCGGTAATATTTGACAACATTCCTGGCGAGTTGGCCTCCACGTCTGCGTGGGGCCTTTATATACATCAATAACATAATATAGGCTAGGCTAACCCAACCTACCATCTCGGCGGTAATATTTGACAACATACCTGGCGAGTTGGCCTCTACGTCTCCGTGGGCCTTTATATACTTCAATAACGAAATATAACCTATCCTAACCCAACCTATCATCTCGGCGGTAATATTTGACAACATTCCTGGCGAGTTGTCCTCTACGTCTCCGTGGAACCTTCGTATACATCAATAACGAAATATAACCTAACCTAAACCAACCTATCATATCGGCGGTAGTATTTGACAACATACCTGGCGTGCTGGCCTCTACGTCTCCGTGGTACCTTTATATACTTCAATAACGAAATATAACCTATCCTAACCCAACCTATCATCTCGGCGGTAATATTTGACAACATTCCTGGCGAGTTGGCCTCTACGTCTCCGTGGAACCTTCGTATACATTAATAACGAAATATAACCTAACCTAAACCAACCTATCATCTCGGCAGTAATATTTGACAACATTCCTGGCGAGTTGGCCTCTACGTCTGCGTGGGACCTTTATATACATCAATAACATAATATAGGCTAGGCTAACCCAACCTACCATCTCGGCGGTAATATTTGACAACATACCTGGCGAGTTGGCCTCTACGTCTCCGTGGGCCTTTATATACTTCAATAACGAAATATAACCTATCCTAACCCAACCTATCATCTCGGCGGTAATATTTGACAACATTCCTGGCGAGTTGGCTTCTACGTCTCCGTGGAACCTTCGTATACATCAATAACGAAATATAACCTAACCTAAACCAACCTATCATATCGGCGGTAATATTTTACAACATACCTGGCGAGTTGGCCTCTACGTCTCCGTGGTACCTTTATATACTTCAATAACGAAATATAACCTATCCTAACCCAACCTATCATCTCGGCGGTAATATTTGACAACACTCCTGGCGAGTTGGCCTCTACGTCTCCGTAGAACCTTCGTATACATTAAGAACGAAATATAAAATATCCTAACCCAACCTATCATCTCGGCGGTAATATTTGACAACATTCCTGGCGAGTTGGCCTCTACGTCTCCGTCGAACCTTCGTATACATTAATAACGAAATATAACCTAACCTAAACCAACCTATCATCTCCGCGGTAATATTTGACAACATTCCAGGCGAGTTGGCCTCTACGTCTGCGTGGGACCTTTATATACATCAATAACATAATATAGGCTAGGCTAACTCAACCTACCATCTCGGCGGTAATATTTGACAACATACCTGGCGAGTTGGCCTCTACGTCTCCGTGGGCCTTTATATACTTCAATAACGAAATATAACCTATCCTAACCCAACCTATCATCTCGGCGGTAATATTTGACAACATACCTGGCGAGTTGGCCTCTACGTCTCCGTGGGCCTTTATATAATTCAGTAACGAAATATAACCTATCCTAACCCAACCTATCATCTCGGCGGTAATATTTGACAACATTCCTGGCGAGTTGGCCTCTACGTCTCCGTGGAACCTTCGTATACATCAATAACGAAATATAACCTAACCTAAATCAACCTATCATATCGGCGGTAATATTTGACAACATACCTGGCGAGTTGGCCTCTACGTCTCCGTGGTACCTTTATATACTTCAATAACGAAATATAACCTAACCTAACCCAACGTAACAACACGGCGGTAATATTTGAAAACATTCCTGGCGAATTGGCCTCTACGTCTCCGTTTGACCTTCATATACATCAATAACGTAATATAACCTAACCTAACCCGACCTATCACCTCGGCGGTAATATTTGACGACATTCCTGGCTTGTTGGCATCTGCGTCTCCGTGGGACCTTTATATACATCAGTAACGTAATATAAACAAACCTAACCCAACCTAACATCTCGGCGGTAATATTGGACAACATTCCTGGCGAGATTACCTCTACGTCTCCGTTTGACCTTCATATACATCAATAACGTAATATAACCTAACCTAACCCGACCTATCACCTCGGCGGTAATATTTGACCACATTCCTGGCGAGTTGGCTTCTACGTCTCCGTGGGACCTTTATATACATCAATAACATAATATAAGCTAGGCTAGCCCAACCTAACATCTCGGCGGTAATATTTGACAACATACCTGGCGAGTTGGCCTCTACGTCTCCGTTGAACCTTTATATACATCAATAACGTAATATAACCGAACCTAACCCAACGTAACATCTCGGCGGTAATATTTGACCACATTCCTGGCGAGTTGGCCTCTACGTCTCCGTGTAACCCTCATATACATCAATAACGTAATATAACGTAACCTAACCCAACCTAACATCTCGGCGTTAATATTTGACGACATTCCTGGCTTGTTGGCCTCTGCGTCTCCGTGGGACCTTTATATACATCAATAACATAATATAAGCTAGCCTAACCCAACCTAACATCTCGCCGGTAATATTTGACAACATTCCTGGCGAGTTGGCTTCTCCGTCTCCGTGTGACCTTTATATACATCAATAACGTAATATAACCAAAACTAACCCAACCTAACATGTCGGCGGTAATATTTGACAACATTCCTGGCGAGTTGGCCTGTACGTCTCCGTGGAACCTTCGTATACATCAATAACGAAATATAACCTAACCTAAACCAACCTACCATCTCGGCGGTAATATTTGACTACATACCTGGCGTGTTGGCCTCTACGTCTCCGTGGGCCTTTATATACTTCAATAACGAAATATACCCTATCCTAACCCAACCTATCGTCTCGGCGGTAATATTTGACAACATTCCTGGCGAGTTGGCCTCTACGTCTCCGTGGAACCTTCGTATACATCAATAACGAAATATAACCTAACCTAAACCAACCTATCATATCGGCGGTAATATTTGACAACATTCCTGGCGAGTTGGCTCCGACGTCTCGGTGGGACCTTTATATACATCAATAACGTAATATAAACAAACCTAACCCAACCTAACATCTCGGCGTTAATATTTGACCACATTCCTGGCTTGTTGGCCTCTACGTCTCCGTGGGACCTTTACATACATCAATAACGTAATATAACCTAACCTAACCCAACCTAACATCTCGGCGGTAATATTTGACAACATTCCTGGCGAGTTGGCCTCTACGTCTCCGTGGAACCTTCGTATACATCAATAACGAAATATAACCTAACCTAAACCAACCTATCATATCGGCGGTAATATTTGACAACATTCCTGGCGAGTTGTCCTCTACGTCTCCGTGGAACCTTCGTATACATTAATAACGAAATATAACCTAACCTAAACCAACCTATCATCTCGGCGGTAATATTTGACAACATTCCTGGCGAGTTGGCCTCTACGTCTCCGTCGAACCTTCGTATACATCAATATCGAAATATAACCTAACCTAAACCAACCTATCATATCGGCGGTAATATTTGACAACATACCTGGCGAGTTGGCCTCTACGTCTCCGTGGTACCTTTATATACTTCAATAACGAAATATAACCTATCCTAACCCAACCTATCATGTCGGCGGTAATATTTGACAACATTCCTGGCGAGTTGGAATCTACGTCTCCCTGGGACCTTTATATACATCAATAACGTAATATAACCCAACCTAACACAACCTAACATCTCGGCGGTAATATTTGACAACATTCCTGGCGAGTTGGCCTCTACGTCTGCGTGGGACCTTTATATACATCAATAGCATAATATAGGCTAGGCTAACCCAACCTACCATCTCGGCGGTAATATTTGACAACATACCTGGCGAGTTGGCCTCTACGTCTCCGTGGGCCTTTATATACTTCAATAACGAAATATAACCTATCCTAACCCAACCTATCATCTCGGCGGTAATATTTGACAACATTCCTGGCGAGTTGGCCTCTACGTCTCCGTCGAACCTTCGTATACATCAATATCGAAATATAACCTAACCTAAACCAACCTATCATATCGGCGGTAATATTTGAAAACATACCTGGCGAGTTGGCCTCTACGTCTCCGTGGTACCTTTATATACTTCAATAACGAAATATAACCTATCCTAACCCAACCTATCATCTCGGCGGTAATATTTGACAACATTCCTGGCGAGTTGGCCTCTACGTCTCCGTGGAACCTTCGTATACATTAATAACGAAATATAACCTAACCTAAACCAACCTATCATCTCGGCGGTAATATTTGACATCACTCCTGGCGAGATGGCCTCTACGTCTCCGTGGAACCTTTATATACATCAATAACGTAATATAACCTAACCTAACCCAACGTAACATCTCGGCGGTAATATTTGACAACATTCCTGGCGAGTTGGCTTCTACGTCTCGGTGGGACCTTTATATACATCAATAACGTAATATAAACAAACCTAACCCAACCTAACATCTCGGCGTTAATATTTGACCACATTCCTGGCTTGTTGGCCTCTATGTCTCCGTGGGACCTTTACATACATCAATAACGTAATATAACCTAACCTAACCCAACCTAACATCTCGGCGGTAATATTTGACAACATTCCTGGCGAGTTGGCCTCTACGTCTCCGTGGGACCTTTATATACATCAATAACATAATATAGGCTAGGCTAACCCAACCTAACATCTCGGCGGTAATATTTGACTACATACCTGGCGAGTTGGCCTCTACGTCTCCGTGGGACCTTTATATACTACAATAACGAAATATAACCTATCCTAACCCAACGTAACATCTCGGCGGTAATATTTGACAACATTACTGGCGAGTTGGCTTCTACGTCTCGGTGGGACCTTTATATACATCAATAACGTAATATAAACAAACCTAACCCAACCTATCATCTCGGCGGTAATATTTGACAACATTCCTGGCGAGTTGGCCTCTACGTCTCCGTGGAACCTTCGTATACATCAATAACCAAATATAACCTAACCTAAACCAACCTATCATCTCGGCGGTAATATTTGACAACATTCCTGACGAGTTGGCCTCTACGTCTCCGTGTAACCCTCATATACGTCAAAAACGTAATATAACGTAACCTAACACAACCTATCACCTCGGCGGTAATATTTGACCACATTCCTGGCGAGTTGGCTTCTACGTCTCCGTGGGACCTTTATATACATCAATAACATAATATAAGCTAGGCTAGCCCAACCTAACATCTCGGCGGTAATATTTGACAACATACCTGGCGAGTTGGCCTCTACGTCTCCGTTGAACCTTTATATACATCAATAACGTAATATAACCGAACCTAACCCAACGTAACTTCTCGGCGGGAATATTTGACCACATTCCTGGCGAGTTGGCCTCTACGTCTCCGTGTAACCCTCATATACATCAATAACGTAATATAACGTAACCTAACCCAACCTAACATCTCGGCGTTAATATTTGACGACATTCCTGGCTTGTTGGCCTCTGCGTCTCCGTGGGACCTTTATATACATCAATAACACAATATAAGCTAGCCTAACCCAACCTAACATCTCGCCGGTAATATTTGACAACATTCCTGGCGAGTTGGCTTCTCCGTCTCCGTGGGACTTTTTTATACATCAATAATATAATATAAGCTAGGCTAACCCAACCTAACATGTCGGCGGTAATATTTGACAGTATTCCTGGCGAGTTTGCCTCTTCGTCTCCGTGTAACCCTCATATACATCAATAACGTAATATAACGTAACCTAACCCAACCTATCATCTCGGCGGTAATATTTGACAACATTCGTGGCGAGTTGGCCTCTACGTCTCCGTGGGACTTTTTTATACATCAATAATATAATATAAGCTAGGCTAACCGAACGTAACATCTCGGCGGTAATATTTGACAACATTCCTGGCGAGTTGGCTTCTACGTCTCTGTGGGACCTTTATATACATCAATAACGTAATATAAACTAACCTAAACCAACCTATCATCTCGGCGGTAATATTTGACAACATTCCTGGCGAGTTGGCCTGTACGTCTCCGTGGAACCTTCGTATACATCAATAACGAAATATAACCTAACCTAAACCAACCTACCATCTCGGCGGTAATATTTGACTACATACCTGGCGTGTTGGCCTCTACGTCTCCGTGGGCCTTTATATACTTCAATAACGAAATATACCCTATCCTAACCCAACCTATCATCTCGGCGGTAATATTTGACAACATTCCTGGCGAGTTGGCCTCTACGTCTCCGTGGAACCTTCGTATACATCAATAACGAAATATAACCTAACCTAAACCAACCTATCATATCGGCGGTAATATTTGACAACATTCCTGGCGAGTTGGCTTCGACGTCTCGGTGGGACCTTTATATACATCAATAACGTAATATAAACAAACTTAACCCAACCTAACATCTCGGCGTTAATATTTGACCACATTCCTGGCTTGTTGGCCTCTACGTCTCCGTGGTACCTTTATATACTTCAATAACGAAATATAACCTATCCTAACCCAACCTATCATGTCGGCGGTAATATTTGACAACATTCCTGGCGAGTTGGAATCTACGTCTCCCTGGGACCTTTATATACATCAATAACGTAATATAACCCAACCTAACACAACCTAACATCTCGGCGGTAATATTTGACAACATTCCTGGCGAGTTGGCCTCTACGTCTGCGTGGGACCTTTATATACATCAATAGCATAATATAGGCTAGGCTAACCCAACCTACCATCTCGGCGGTAATATTTGACAACATACCTGGCGAGTTGGCCTCTACGTCTCCGTGGAACCTTCGTATACATTAATAACGAAATATAACCTAACCTAAACCAACCTATCATCTCGGCGGTAATATTTGACATCACTCCTGGCGAGATGGCCTCTACGTCTCCGTGGAACCTTTATATACATCAATAACGTAATATAACCTAACCTAACCCAACGTAACATCTCGGCGGTAATATTTGACAACATTCCTGGCGAGTTGGCTTCTACGTCTCGGTGGGACCTTTATATACATCAATAACGTAATATAAACAAACCTAACCCAACCTAACATCTCGGCGTTAATATTTGACCACATTCCTGGCTTGTTGGCCTCTATGTCTCCGTGGGACCTTTACATACATCAATAACGTAATATAACCTAACCTAACCCAACCTAACTTCTCGGCGGTAATATTTGACTACATACCTGGCGAGTTGGCCTCTACGTCTCCGTGGGACCTTTATATACTACAATAACGAAATATAACCTATCCTAACCCAACGTAACATCTCGGCGGTAATATTTGACAACATTCCTGGCGAGTTGGCTTCTACGTCTCGGTGGGACCTTTATATACATCAATAACGTAATATAAACAAACCTAACCCAACCTATCATCTCGGCGGTAATATTTGACAACATTCCTGGCGAGTTGGCCTCTACGTCTCCGTGGAACCTTCGTATACATCAATAACCAAATATAACCTAACCTAAACCAACCTATCATCTCGGCGGTAATATTTGACAACATTCCTGACGAGTTGGCCTCTACGTCTCCGTGTAACCCTCATATACGTCAAAAACGTAATATAACGTAACCTAACACAACCTATCACCTCGGCGGTAATATTTGACCACATTCCTGGCGAGTTGGCTTCTACGTCTCCGTGGGACCTTTATATACATCAATAACATAATATAAGCTAGGCTAGCCCAACCTAACATCTCGGCGGTAATATTTGACAACATACCTGGCGAGTTGGCCTCTACGTCTCCGTTGAACCTTTATATACATCAATAACGTAATATAACCGAACCTAACCCAACGTAACTTCTCGGCGGGAATATTTGACCACATTCCTGGCGAGTTGGCCTCTACGTCTCCGTGTAACCCTCATATACATCAATAACGTAATATAACGTAACCTAACCCAACCTAACATCTCGGCGTTAATATTTGACGACATTCCTGGCTTGTTGGCCTCTGCGTCTCCGTGGGACCTTTATATACATCAATAACACAATATAAGCTAGCCTAACCCAACCTAACATCTCGCCGGTAATATTTGACAACATTCCTGGCGAGTTGGCTTCTCCGTCTCCGTGGGACTTTTTTATACATCAATAATATAATATAAGCTAGGCTAACCCAACCTAACATGTCGGCGGTAATATTTGACAGTATTCCTGGCGAGTTTGCCTCTTCGTCTCCGTGTAACCCTCATATACATCAATAACGTAATATAACGTAACCTAACCCAACCTATCATCTCGGCGGTAATATTTGACAACATTCGTGGCGAGTTGGCCTCTACGTCTCCGTGGGACTTTTTTATACATCAATAATATAATATAAGCTAGGCTAACCGAACGTAACATCTCGGCGGTAATATTTGACAACATTCCTGGCGAGTTGGCTTCTACGTCTCTGTGGGACCTTTATATACATCAATAACGTAATATAAACTAACCTAAACCAACCTATCATCTCGGCGGTAATATTTGACAACATTCCTGGCGAGTTGGCCTGTACGTCTCCGTGGAACCTTCGTATACATCAATAACGAAATATAACCTAACCTAAACCAACCTACCATCTCGGCGGTAATATTTGACTACATACCTGGCGTGTTGGCCTCTACGTCTCCGTGGGCCTTTATATACTTCAATAACGAAATATACCCTATCCTAACCCAACCTATCATCTCGGCGGTAATATTTGACAACATTCCTGGCGAGTTGGCCTCTACGTCTCCGTGGAACCTTCGTATACATCAATAACGAAATATAACCTAACCTAAACCAACCTATCATATCGGCGGTAATATTTGACAACATTCCTGGCGAGTTGGCTTCGACGTCTCGGTGGGACCTTTATATACATCAATAACGTAATATAAACAAACTTAACCCAACCTAACATCTCGGCGTTAATATTTGACCACATTCCTGGCTTGTTGGCCTCTACGTCTCCGTGGGACCTTTACATACATCAATAACGTAATATAACCTAACCTAACCCAACCTAACATCTCGGCGGTAATATTTGACAACATTCCTGGCGAGTTGGCCTCTACGTCTCCGTGGAACCTTCGTATACATCAATAACGAAATATAACCTAACCTAAACCAACCTATCATATCGGCGGTAATATTTGACAACATTCCTGGCGAGTTGTCCTTTACGTCTCCGTGGAACCTTCGTATACATTAATAACGAAATATAACCTAACCTAAACCAACCTATCATCTCGGCGGTAATATTTGACATCAGTCCTGGCGAGATGGCCTCTACGTCTCCGTGGAACCTTTATATACATCAATAACGTAATATAACCTAACCTAACCCAACGTAACATCTCGGCGGTAATATTTGACAACATTCCTGGCGAGTTGGCTTCTACGTCTCGGTGGGACCTTTATATACATCAATAACGTAATATAAACAAACCTAACCCAACCTAACATCTCGGCGTTAATATTTGACCACATTCCTGGCTTGTTGGCCTCTACGTCTCCGTGGGACCTTTACATACATCAATAACGTAATATAACCAAACCTAACCCAGCCTAACATCTCGGCGGTAATATTTGACAACATTCCTGGCGAGTTGGCCTCTACGTCTCCGTGGAACCTTTATATACATCAATAACATAATATAGGCTAGGCTAACCCAACCTAACATCTCGGCGGTAATATTTGACAACATACCTGGCGAGTTGGCCTCTACGTCTCCGTGGGACCTTTATATACTTCAATAACGAAATATAACCTATCCTAAACCAACCTATCATCTCGGCGGTAATATTTGACATCATTTCTGGCGAGATGGCCTCTACGTCTCCGTGGAACCTTTATTTATATACATCAATAACGTAATATAACCTAACCTAACCCAACTTAACATCTCGGTGGTAATATTTCACCACATTCCTGGCGAGTTGGATTCTACGTCTCGGTGAGACCTTTATATACATCAATAACGTAATATAAACAAACCTAACCCAACCTATCATCTCGGCGGTAATATTGGGCAACCTTCCTGGCGAGTTGGCCTCTACGTCTCCGTTTGACCTTTATATACATCAATAACGTAATATAACCTAACCTAACCCAACCTAACATCTCGGCGGTAATATTTCACAACATACCTGGCGAGTTGGCCTCTACGTCTCCGTGGGACCTTTATATACTTCAATAACGAAATATAACCTATCCTAACCCAACCTATCATCTCGGCGGTAATATTTGACAACATTCCTGGCGAGTTGGCCCGTACGTCTCCGTGGAACCATCGTATACATCAATAACGAAATATAACCTAACCTAAACCAACCTACCATCTCGGCGGTAATATTTGACTACATACCTGGCGAGTTGGCCTCTACGTCTCCGTGGGCCTTTATATAATTCAATAACGAAATATAACCTATCCTAACCCAACCTATCATCTCGGCGGTAATATTTGACAACATTCCTGGCGAGTTGGCCTCTACGTCTCCCTGGAACCTTCGTATACATCAATAACGAAATATAACCTAACCTAAACCAACCCATCATATCGGCGGTAATATTTGACAACATACCTGGCGAGTTGGCCTCTACGTCTCCATGGTACCTTTATATACTTCAATAACGAAATATATCCTATCCTAACCCAACCTATCATCTCGGCGGTAATATTTGACAACATTCCTGGCGAGATGGCCTCTACGTCCCCGTGGAACCTTTATATACATCAATAACGTAATATAACCTAACCTAACCCAACGTAACATCTCGGCGGTAATATTTGACAACATTCCTGGCGAGTTGGCTTCTACGTCTCGGTGGGACCTTTATATACATCAATAACGTAATATAAACAAACCTAACCCAACCTAACATCTCGGCGTTAATATTTGACCACATTCCTGGCTTGTTGGCCTCTACGTCTCCGTGGGACCTTTACATACATCAATAACGTAATATAACCAAACCTAACCCAACCTAACATCTCGGATGTAATATTTGACAACATTCCTGGCGAGTTGGCCTCTACGTCTCCGTGGGACCTTTATATACATCAATAACATAATATAGGCTAGGCTAACCCAACCTAACATCTCGGCGGTAATATTTGACAACATACCTGGCGAGTTGGCCTCTACGTCTCCGTGGGACCTTTATATACTTCAATAACGAAATATAACCTATCCTAAACCAACCTATCATCTCGGCGGTAATATTTGACATCATTTCTGGCGAGATGGCCTCTACGTCTCCGTGGAACCTTTATTTATATACATCAATAACGTAATATAACCTAACCTAACCCAACTTAACATCTCGGTGGTAATATTTGACCACATTCCTGGCGAGTTGGCTTCTACGTCTCGGTGAGACCTTTATATACATCAATAACGTAATATAAACAAACCTAACCCAACCTATCATCTCGGCGGTAATATTGGGCAACCTTCCTGGCGAGTTGGCCTCTACGTCTCCGTTTGACCTTTATATACATCAATAACGTAATATAACCTAACCTAACCCAACCTAACATCTCGGGGGTAATATTTCACAACATACCTGGCGAGTTGGCCTCTACGTCTCCGTGGGACCTTTATATACTTCAATAACGAAATATAACCTATCCTAACCCAACCTATCATCTCGGCGGTAATATTTGACAACATTCCTGGCGAGTTGGCCCGTACGTCTCCGTGGAACCATCGTATACATCAATAACGAAATATAACCTAACCTAAACCAACCTACCATCTCGGCGGTAATATTTGACTACATACCTGGCGAGTTGGCCTCTACGTCTCCGTGGGCCTTTATATAATTCAATAACGAAATATAACCTATCCTAACCCAACCTATCATCTCGGCGGTAATATTTGACAACATTCCTGGCGAGTTGGCCTCTACGTCTCCCTGGAACCTTCGTATACATCAATAACGAAATATAACCTAACCTAACCCAACCCATCATATCGGCGGTAATATTTGACAACATACCTGGCGAGTTGGCCTCTACGTCTCCATGGTACCTTTATATACTTCAATAACGAAATATAACCTATCCTAACCCAACCTATCATCTCGGCGGTAATATTTGACAACATTCCTGGCGAGATGGCCTCTACGTCTCCGTGGAACCATTATATACATCAATAACGTAATATAACCTTTTTTTTTTTTTTTTGTCGCAGGGAAATCCTCATGGATACCGTGGATTTTTGGGAAATCCGCGGTTATGTCGGACTCTTACCGACTAAAACCCTGCGGTGGTCTTCCTACACTTGTAGCGGGTAGCCGGGAACTCTTTCGAACGCATCCAGCATCCGGCCTCGTGTCTGAGTTCGTTGAACTCTCTGCACACAGCTCGTTCGCGAGTTCATTATTTAAACAGGCAGCGACCGCAACCACCGAGGTCGCTGCCCTCTCCTCGGTCGAGCACGTGCCGGAGAGACGTGACCCAAATCCTGTCTATCCGGCGCTCGGCGGCTCTTTCTCTTTTCTAATTTAATTTTTCTGCCTCCTTCCTTCTACGTCGTCTTCCTCTTCTCCTGCTTGCGGCATTTCGAGATGGACGGCAGCGGCGAAGCTCCACTCCCCGGTGGGTACTTTGAAGCGACTCTCGAGCCGTGATGGACGAGAGTCCCCTACCTTGGAGTGGAACGTGGCAAACGTCTACGACGCCGACCACATAAGACTCGTCGAGCAGAGAGCGTGCGCTCCCTTTCGCGCTCGGCGGCTTCCTTCGCAGCCATCACTTTGTCGCAAAACAATGTAACGGCTCGCCAATATCTCTCCCCTTCCAGCATCTTCGGCAGGATGCTGGTCGGCGAGAGATCCGGTCCGATCTCTGCCACGAGAGCGTGGCGCAGCGTTTGCCATGCCGGACAGTGTTCCAGCGTGTGCTGCGCAGAGTCGTCTCCGTCTCCGCAATGGTGACATTCAGCCGTGGCTTCTTTTCCGATCTTGCACAGGTACTGACCGAAGCAACCGTGTCCAGTCAGCATCTGCGTCACTCTGAAGTTGAGCTGCCCTCTCCTGTTTTCTACCCATTTTTCCAAGATGGGTAGAATCGCTCCGACGATCCTGTGATTGGTCGCAGGTGCGAGTTTCTCCTTCCATTTAGAGAAAGTGAAGCGTCTCGCTTCTCTTCTAATCTCGTCCTTCGTCGGAACGGGTGCACCTTCTTCTTGTACCTGGCGCATTGTACGAAGGGTTTCGTACACTATCAGATCTTCCTGCGCCAGGTATTCCAGTGGTGTGAGACCCGCCAGCATTGTTGCCGCATCGTAAGAAATCGTGCGATATCCTCTTACGATCCGAATGGCTATTCTTCGCCACGCGCTTCGCAGCAGCTGCAGCTTTCTGCCTCCTTTGTTGAGCGCGTCGCTCCATACCGGGGCTCCGTAAAGCGCGATGCTTCTTATCACCCCGGCATAAAGTTTCCTTACTTTCTCGTCCGGTCCGTGCAGATTCGGCATGATGCGGCTTAGGTAATTCGCCGCAGCATCCAGTCGAACGGCCTGACGAGCGAAGTGGAGACCAAAGTTCCATTTATCATCAAGGAGCAGTCCAAGATACTTCATCTCGCTCCCCACTGTAACTTTGGCTGGTCCGATGTTGACCACTTCGTTTCCTCCTCGCGGGTCTCTTCTTCGTCCCTTGAAGCACAGGATTTCAGATTTCTCCGGTGCCAAACGTAATATAACCTAACCTAACCCAACGTAACATCTCGGCGGTAATATTTGACAACATTCCTGGCGAGTTGGCTTCTACGTCTCGGTGGGACCTTTATATACATCAATAACGTAATATAAACAAACCTAACCCAACCTAACATCTCGGCGTTAATATTTGACCACATTCCTGGCTTGTTGGCCTCTACGTCTCCGTGGAACCTTCGTATACATCAATAACGAAATATAACCTAACCTAACCCAACCTAACATCTCGGCGGTAATATTTGACAACATTCCTGGCGAGTTGGCCTCTACGTCTCCGTGGGACCTTTATATACATCAATAACATAATATAGGCTAGGCTAACCCAACCTAACATCTCGGCGGTAATATTTGACATCATTTCTGGCGAGATGGCCTCTACGTCTCCGTGGAACCTTTATTTATATACATCAATAACGTAATATAACCTAACCTAACCCAACTTAACATCTCGGTGGTAATATTTGACCACATTCCTGGCGAGTTGGCTTCTACGTCTCGGTGAGACCTTTATATACATCAATAACGTAAAATAAACAAACCTAACCCAACCTATCATCTCGGCGGTAATATTGGGCAACCTTCCTGGCGAGTTGGCCTCTACGTCTCCGTTTGACCTTTATATACATCAATAACGTAATATAACCTAACCTAACCCAACCTAACATCTCGGCGGTATTATTTCACAACATACCTGGCGAGTTGGCCTCTACGTCTCCGTGGGATCTTTATATACTTCAATAACGAAATATAACCTATCCTAACCCAACCTATCATCTCGGCGGTAATATTTGACAACATTCCTGGCGAGTTGGCCCGTACGTCTCCGTGGAACCATCGTATACATCAATAACGAAATATAACCTAACCTAAACCAACCTACCATCTCGGCGGTAATATTTGACTACATACCTGGCGAGTTGGCCTCTACGTCTCCGTGGGCCTTTATATAATTCAATAACGAAATATAACCTATCCTAACCCAACCTATCATCTCGGCGGTAATATTTGACAACATTCCTGGCGAGTTGGCCTCTACGTCTCCCTGGAACCTTCGTATACATCAATAACGAAATATAACCTAACCTAAACCAACCCATCATATCGGCGGTAATATTTGACAACATACCTGGCGAGTTGGCCTCTACGTCTCCATGGTACCTTTATATACTTCAATAACGAAATATAACCTATCCTAACCCAACCTATCATCTCGGCGGTAATATTTGACAACATTCCTGGCGAGTTGGCCTCTACGTCTCCGTGGAACCTTCGTATACATCAATAACGAAATATAACCTAACCTAAACCAACCTATCATATCGGCGGTAATATTTGACAACATTCCTGGCGAGTTGTCCTCTACGTCTCCGTGGAAGCTTCGTATACATTAATAACGAAATATAACCTAACCTAAACCAACCTATCATCTCGGCTGTAATATTTGACATCATTCCTGGCGAGATGGCCTCTACGTCTCCGTGGAACCTTTATATACATCAATAACGTAATATAACCTAACCTAACCCAACGTAACATCTCGGCGGTAATATTTGACAACATTCCTGGCGAGTTGGCTTCTACGTCTCGGTGGGACCTTTATATACATCAATAACGTAATATAAACAAACCTAACCCAACCTAACATCTCGGCGTTAATATTTGACCACATTCCTGGCTTGTTGGCCTCTACGTCTCCGTGGGACCTTTACATACATCAATAACGTAATATAACCAAACCTAACACAACCTAACATCTCGGCGGTAATATTTGACAACATTCCTGGCGAGTTGGCCTCTACGTCTCCGTGGGACCTTTATATACATCAATAACATAATATAGGCTAGGCTAACCCAACCTAACATCTCGGCGGTAATATTTGACAACATACCTGGCGAGTTGGCCTCTACGTCTCCGTGGGACCTTTATATACTTCAATAACGAAATATAACCTATCCTAAACCAACCTATCATCTCGGCGGTAATATTTGACATCATTTCTGGCGAGATGGCCTCTACGTCTCCGTGGAACCTTTATTTATATACATCAATAACGTAATATAACCTAACCTAACCCAACTTAACATCTCGGTGGTAATATTTGACCACATTCCTGGCGAGTTGGCTTCTACGTCTCGGTGAGACCTTTATATACATCAATAACGTAATATAAACAAACCTAACCCAACCTATCATCTCGGCGGTAATATTGGGCAACCTTCCTGGCGAGTTGGCCTCTACGTCTCCGTTTGACCTTTATATACATCAATAACGTAATATAACCTAACCTAACCCAACCTAACATCTCGGCGGTAATATTTCACAACATACCTGGCGAGTTGGCCTCTACGTCTCCGTGGGACCTTTATATACATCAATAACGAAATATAACCTAACCTAAACCAACCTACCATCTCGGCGGTAATATTTGACTACATACCTGGCGAGTTGGCCTCTACGTCTCCGTGGGCCTTTATATAATTCAATAACGAAATATAACCTATCCTAACCCAACCTATCATCTCGGCGGTAATATTTGACAACATTCCTGGCGAGTTGGCCTCTACGTCTCTCTGGAACCTTCGTATACATCAATAACGAAATATAACCTAACCTAAACCAACCCATCATATCGGCGGTAATATTTGACAACATACCTGGCGAGTTGGCCTCTACGTCTCCATGGTACCTTTATATACTTCAATAACGAAATATAACCTATCCTAACCCAACCTATCATCTCGGCGGTAATATTTGACAACATTCCTGGCGAGTTGGCCTCTACGTCTCCGTGGAACCTTCGTATACATCAATAACGAAATATAACCTAACCTAAACCAACCTATCATATCGGCGGTAATATTTGACAACATTCCTGGCGAGTTGTCCTCTACGTCTCCGTGGAACCTTCGTATACATTAATAACGAAATATAACCTAACCTAAACCAACCTATCATCTCGGCGGTAATATTTGACATCATTCCTGGCGAGATGGCCTCTACGTCTCCGTGGAACCTTTATATACATCAATAACGTAATATAACCTAACCTAACCCAACGTAACATCTCGGCGGTAATATTTGACAACATTCCTGGCGAGTTGGCTTCTACGTCTCGGTGGGACCTTTATATACATCAATAACGTAATATAAACAAACCTAACCCAACCTAACATCTCGGCGTTAATATTTGACCACATTCCTGGCTTGTTGGCCTCTACGTCTCCGTGGGACCTTTATATACTTCAATAACGAAATATAACCTATCCTAACCCAACGTAACATCTCGGCGGTAATATTGGACAACATTCCTGGCGAGATTACCTCTACGTCTCCGTTTGACCTTCATATACATCAATAACGTAATTTAACCTAACCTAACCCAACCTATCGTCTCGGCGGTAATATTTGACCACATTCCTGGCGAGTTGGCCTCTACGTCTCCGTGGGACCTTTATATACATAAACAACATAATATATGCTAGCCTAACCCAATCTAACATCTCGGCGGTAATATTTGACCATATTCCTGTCTTGTTGAGCTCTGCGTCCCCGTGGGACCTTTACATACGTCAATAACGTAACACAACCTAACCTAACCCAACCGATCATCTCGGCGGTAATATTTGACGACATTCCTGGCTTGTTGGCCTCTGCGTCTCCGTGGGACCTTTATATACATCAATAACATAATATAAGCTAGCCTAACCCAACCTAACATCTCGCCGGTAATATTTGACAACATTCCTGGCGAGTTGGCCTCTACGTCTCTGTGTAACCCTCATATACATCAATAACGTAATATAACGTAACCTAACCCAACCTATCATCTCGGCGGTAATATTTGACAACATTCCTGGCGAGTTGGCCTCTACGTCTCCGTTTGACCTTCATATACATCAATAACGTAATATAACCTAACCTAACCCGACCTATCACCTCGGCGGTAATATTTGACCACATTCCTGGCGAGTTGGCCTCTACGTCTCCGTGGGACCTTTATATACATCAATAACGAAATATAACCTAACCTAAACCAACCTACCATCTCGGCGGTAATATTTGACTACATACCTGGCGAGTTGGCCTCTACGTCTCCGTGGGCCTTTATATAATTCAATAACGAAATATAACCTATCCTAACCCAACCTATCATCTCGGCGGTAATATTTGACAACATTCCTGGCGAGTTGGCCTCTACGTCTCCCTGGAACCTTCGTATACATCAATAACGAAATATAACCTAACCTAAACCAACCCATCATATCGGCGGTAATATTTGACAACATACCTGGCGAGTTGGCCTCTACGTCTCCATGGTACCTTTATATACTTCAATAACGAAATATAACCTATCCTAACCCAACCTATCATCTCGGCGGTAATATTTGACAACATTCCTGGCGAGTTGGCCTCTACGTCTCCGTGGAACCTTCGTATACATCAATAACGAAATATAACCTAACCTAAACCAACCTATCATATCGGCGGTAATATTTGACAACATTCCTGGCGAGTTGTCCTCTACGTCTCCGTGGAACCTTCGTATACATTAATAACGAAATATAACCTAACCTAAACCAACCTATCATCTCGGCGGTAATATTTGACATCATTCCTGGCGAGATGGCCTCTACGTCTCCGTGGAACCTTTATATACATCAATAACGTAATATAACCTAACCTAACCCAACGTAACATCTCGGCGGTAATATTTGACAACATTCCTGGCGAGTTGGCTTCTACGTCTCGGTGGGACCTTTATATACATCAATAACGTAATATAAACAAACCTAACCCAACCTAACATCTCGGCGTTAATATTTGACCACATTCCTGGCTTGTTGGCCTCTACGTCTCCGTGGGACCTTTATATACTTCAATAACGAAATATAACCTATCCTAACCCAACGTAACATCTCGGCGGTAATATTGGACAACATTCCTGGCGAGATTACCTCTACGTCTCCGTTTGACCTTCATATACATCAATAACGTAATTTAACCTAACCTAACCCAACCTATCGTCTCGGCGGTAATATTTGACCACATTCCTGGCGAGTTGGCCTCTACGTCTCCGTGGGACCTTTATATACATAAACAACATAATATATGCTAGCCTAACCCAATCTAACATCTCGGCGGTAATATTTGACCATATTCCTGTCTTGTTGAGCTCTGCGTCCCCGTGGGACCTTTACATACGTCAATAACGTAACACAACCTAACCTAACCCAACCTATCATCTCGGCGGTAATATTTGACGACATTCCTGGCTTGTTGGCCTCTGCGTCTCCGTGGGACCTTTATATACATCAATAACATAATATAAGCTAGCCTAACCCAACCTAACATCTCGCCGGTAATATTTGACAACATTCCTGGCGAGTTGGCCTCTACGTCTCTGTGTAACCCTCATATACATCAATAACGTAATATAACGTAACCTAACCCAACCTATCATCTCGGCGGTAATATTTGACAACATTCCTGGCGAGTTGGCCTCTACGTCTCCGTTTGACCTTCATATACATCAATAACGTAATATAACGTAACCTAACCCAACCTATCATCTCGGCGGTAATATTTGACAACATTCGTGGCGAGTTGGCCTCTACGTCTCCGTGGGACTTTTTTATACATCAATAATATAATATAAGCTAGGCTAACCCAACCTAACATCTCGGCGGTAATATTTGACAACATTCCTGGCGAGTTGGCTTCTACGTCTCCGTTGAACCTTTATATACATCAATAACGTAATATAACCGAACCTAACCCAACGTAACATCTCGCCGGTAATATTTGACAACATTCCTGGCGAGTTGTCCTCTACGTCTCCGTGGAAACTTCGTATACATTAATAACGAAATATAACCTAACCTAAACCAACCTATCATCTCGGCGGTAATATTTGACAACATTCCTGGCGAGTTGGCCTCTACGTCTGCGTGGGACCTTTATATACATCAATAACATAATATAGGCTAGGCTAACCCAACCTAACATCTCGGCGGTAATATTTGACAACATACCTGGCGAGTTGGCCTCTACGTCTCCGTGGGACCTTTATATACTTCAATAACGAAATATAACCTATCCTAACCCAACGTAACATCTCGGCGGTAATATTTGACAACATTCCTGGCGAGTTGGCTTCTACGTCTCGGTGGGACCTTTATATACATCAATAACGTAATATAAACAAACCTAACCCAACCTAACATCTCGGCGGTAATATTTGACAACATTCCTGGCGAGTTGGCCTCTACGTCTGCGTGGGACCTTTATATACATCAATAACATAATATAGGCTAGGCTAACCCAACCTACCATCTCGGCGGTAATATTTGACAACATACCTGGCGAGTTGGCCTCTACGTCTCCGTGGGCCTTGATATACTTCAATAACGAAATATAACCTAACCTAAACCAACCTATCATCTCGGCGGTAATATTTGACAACATTCCTGGCGAGTTGGCCTGTACGTCTCCGTGGAACCTTCGTATACATCAATAACGAAATATAACCTAACCTAAACCAACCTACCATCTCGGCGGTAATATTTGACTACATACCTGGCGAGTTGACCTCTACGTCTCCGTGGGCCTTTATATAATTCAATAACGAAATATAACCTATCCTAACCCAACCTATCATCTCGGCGGTAATATTTGACAACATTCCTGGCGAGTTGGCCTCTACGTCTCCGTGGAACCTTCGTATACATCAATAACGAAATATAACCTAACCTAAATCAACCTATCATATCGGCGGTAATATTTGACAACATACCTGGCGAGTTGGCCTCTACGTCTCCCTGGTACCTTTATATACTTCAATAACGAAATATAACCTAACCTAACCCAACGTAACAACACGGCGGTAATATTTGACAACATTCCTGGCGAATTGGCCTCTACGTCTCCGTTTGACCTTCATATACATCAATAACGTAATATAACCTAACCTAACCCGACCTATCACCTCGGCGGTAATATTTGACGACATTCCTGGCTTGTTGGCCTCTGCGTCTCCGTGGGACCTTTATATACATCAGTAACGTAATATAAACAAACCTAACCCAACCTAACATCTCGGCGTTAATATTTGTCCACATTCCTGGCTTGCTGGCCTCTACGTCTCCGTGGGACCTTTATATACATCAATAACGTAATATAACCTAACCTAACCCAACGTAACATCTCGGCGGTAATATTGGACAACATTCCTGGCGAGATTACCTCTACGTCTCCGTTTGACCTTCATATACATCAATAACGTAATTTAACCTAACCTAACCCAACCTATCGTCTAGGCGGTAATATTTGACCACATTCCTGGCGAGTTGGCTTCTACGTCTCCGTGGGACCTTTATATACATAAACAACATAATATATGCTAGCCTAACCCAATCTAACATCTCGGCGGTAATATTTGACCATATTCCTGTCTTGTTGGGCTCTGCGTCCCCGTGGGACCTTTACATACGTCAATAACGTAATACAACCTAACCTAACCCAACCTATCATCTCGGCGGTAATATTTGACGACATTCCTGGCGAGTTGGCTTCTACGTCTCGGTGGGACCTTTATAAACATCAATAACATAATATAGGCTAGGCTAACCCAACCTACCATCTCGGCGGTAATATTTGACAACATACCTGGCGAGTTGGCCTCTACGTCTCCGTGGGCCTTGATATACTTCATTAACGAAATATAACCTAACCTAAACCAACCTATCATCTCGGCGGTAATATTTGACATCATTCCTGGCGAGATGGCCTCTACGTCTCCGTGGAACCTTTATTTATATACATCAATAACGTAATATAACATAACCTAACCCAACTTAACATCTCGGTGGTAATATTTGACCACATTCCTGGCGAGTTGGCTTCTACGTCTCGGTGAGACCTTTATATACATCAATAACGTAATATAAACAAACCTAACCCAACCTATCATCTCGGCGGTAATATTGGGCAACCTTCCTGGCGAGTTGGCCTCTACGTCTCCGTTTGACCTTTATATACATCAATAACGTAATATAACCTAACCTAAACCAACCTAACATCTCGGCGGTAATATTTCACAACATACCTGGCGAGTTGGCCTCTACGTCTCCGTGGGACCTTTATATACTTCAATAACGAAATATAACCTATCCTAACCCAACATATCATCTCGGCGGTAATATTTGACAACATTCCTGGCGAGTTGGCCTGTACGTCTCCGTGGAACCATCGTATACATCAATAACGAAATATAACCTAACCTAAACCAACCTACCATCTCGGCGGTAATATTTGACTACATACCTGGCGAGTTGGCCTCTACGTCTCCGTGGGCCTTTATATAATTCAATAACGAAATATAACCTATCCTAACCCAACCTATCATCTCGGTGGTAATATTTGACAACATTCCTGGCGAGTTGGCCTCTACGTCTCCCTGGAACCTTCGTATACATCAATAACGAAATATAACCTAACCTAAACCAACCCATCATATCGGCGGTAATATTTGACAACATACCTGGCGAGTTGGCCTCTACGTCTCCATGGTACCTTTATATACTTCAATAACGAAACATAACCTATCCTAACCCAACCTATCATCTCGGCGGTAATATTTGACAACATTCCTGGCGAGTTGGCCTCTACGTCTCCGTGGAACCTTCGTATACATTAATAACGAAATATAACCTAACCTAAACCAACCTAACATCTCGGCGGTAATATTTCACAACATACCTGGCGAGTTGGCCTCTACGTCTCCGTGGGACCTTTATATACTTCAATAACGAAATATAACCTATCCTAACCCAACCTATCATCTCGGCGGTAATATTTGACAACATTCCTAGCGAGTTGGCCTGTACGTCTACGTGGAACCTTCGTATACATCAATAACGAAATATAACCTAACCTAAACCAACCTACCATCTCGGCGGTAATATTTGACTACATACCTGGCGAGTTGACCTCTACGTCTCCGTGGGCCTTTATATAATTCAATAACGAAATATAACCTATCCTAACCCAACCTATCATCTCGGCGGTAATATTTGACAACATTCCTGGCGAGTTGGCCTCTACGTCTCCCTGGAACCTTCGTATACATCAATAACGAAATATAACCTAACCTAAACCAACCCATCATATCGGCGGTAATATTTGACAACATACCTGGCGAGTTGGCCTCTACGTCTCCATGGTACCTTTATATACTTCAATAACGAAATATAACCTATCCTAACCCAACCTATCATCTCGGCGGTAATATTTGACATCATTCCTGGCGAGATGGCCTCTACGTCTCCGTGGAACCTTTATATACATCAATAACGTAATATAACCTAACCTAACCCAACGTAACATCTCGGCGGTAATATTTGACAACATTCCTGGCGAGTTGGCTTCTACGTCTCGGTGGGACCTTTATATACATCAATAACGTAATATAAACAAACCTAACCCAACCTAACATCTCGGCGTTAATATTTGACCACATTCCTGGCTTGTTGGCCTCTACGTCTCCGTGGGACCTTTACATACATCAATAACGTAATATAACCAAACCTAACCCAACCTAACATCTCGGCGGTAATATTTGACAACATTCCTGGCGAGTTGGCCTCTACGTCTCCGTGGGACCTTTATATACATCAATAACATAATATAGGCTAGGCTAACCCAACCTAACATCTCGGCGGTAATATTTGACAACATACCTGGCGAGTTGGCCTCTACGTCTCCGTGGGCCTTTATATAATTCAATAACGAAATATAACCTATCCTAACCCAACCTATCATCTCGGCGGTAATATTTGACAACATTCCTGGCGAGTTGGCCTCTACGTCTCCCTGGAACCTTCGTATACATCAATAACGAAATATAACCTAACCTAAACCAACCCATCATATCGGCGGTAATATTTGACAACATACCTGGCGAGTTGGCCTCTACGTCTCCATGGTACCTTTATATACTTCAATAACGAAATATAACCTATCCTAACCCAACCTATCATCTCGGCGGTAATATTTGACATCATTCCTGGCGAGATGGCCTCTACGTCTCCGTGGAACCTTTATATACATCAATAACGTAATATAACCTAACCTAACCCAACGTAACATCTCGGCGGTAATATTTGACAACATTCCTGGCGAGTTGGCCTCTACGTCTCCGTGGGACCTTTATATACATCAATAACATAATATAGGCTAGGCTAACCCAACCTAACATCTCGGCGGTAATATTTGACAACATACCTGGCGAGTTGGCCTCTACGTCTCCGTGGGCCTTTATATAATTCAATAACGAAATATAACCTATCCTAACCCAACCTATCATCTCGGCGGTAATATTTGACAACATTCCTGGCGAGTTGGCCTCTGCGTCTCCCTGGAACCTTCGTATACATCAATAACGAAATATAACCTAACCTAAACCAACCCATCATATCGGCGGTAATATTTGACAACATACCTGGCGAGTTGGCCTCTACGTCTCCATGGTACCTTTATATACTTCAATAACGAAATATAACCTATCCTAACCCAACCTATCATCTCGGCGGTAATATTTGACATCATTCCTGGCGAGATGGCCTCTACGTCTCCGTGGAACCTTTATATACATCAATAACGTAATATAACCTAACCTAACCCAACGTAACATCTCGGCGGTAATATTTGACAACATTCCTGGCGAGTTGGCTTCTACGTCTCGGTGGGACCTTTATATACATCAATAACGTAATATAAACAAACCTAACCCAACCTAACATCTCGGCGTTAATATTTGACCACATTCCTGGCTTGTTGGCCTCTACGTCTCCCTGGAACCTTCGTATACATCAATAACGTAATATAACCAAACCTAACCCAAACTAACATCTCGGCGGTAATATTTGACAACATTCCTGGCGAGTTGGCCTCTACGTCTCCGTGGGACCTTTATATACATCAATAACATAATATAGGCTAAGCTAACCCAACCTAACATCTCGGCGGTAATATTTGACAACATACCTGGCGAGTTGGCCTCTACGTCTCCGTGGGCCTTTATATAATTCAATAACGAAATATAACCTATCCTAAACCAACCTATCATCTCGGCGGTAATATTTGACAACATTCCTGGCGAGTTGGCCTCTACGTCTCCCTGGAACCTTCGTATACATCAATAACGAAATATAACCTAACCTAAACCAACCCATCATATCGGCGGTAATATTTGACAACATACCTGGCGAGTTGGCCTCTACATCTCCATGGTACCTTTATATACTTCAATAACGAAATATAACCTATCCTAACCCACCCTATCATCTCGGCGGTAATATTTGACATCATTCCTGGCGAGATGGCCTCTACGTCTCCGTGGAACCTTTATATACATCAATAACGTAATATAACCTAACCTAACCCAACGTAACATCTCGGCGGTAATATTTGACAACATTCCTGGCGAGTTGGCTTCTACGTCTCGGTGGGACCTTTATATACATCAATAACGTAATATAAACAAACCTAACCCAACCTAACATCTCGGGGTTAATATTTGACCACATTCCTGGCTTGTTGGCCTCTACGTCTCCGTGGGACCTTTACATACATCAATAACGTAATATAACCAAACCTAACCCAACCTAACATCTCGGCGGTAATATTTGACAACATTCCTGGCGAGTTGGCCTCTACGTCTCCGTGGGACCTTTATATACATCAATAACATAATATAGGCTAGGCTAACCCAACCTAACATCTCGGCGGTAATATTTGACAACATACCTGGCGAGTTGGCCTCTACGTCTCCGTGGGCCTTTATATAATTCAATAACGAAATATAACCTATCCTAACCCAACCTATCATCTCGGCGGTAATATTTGACAACATTCCTGGCGAGTTGGCCTCTACGTCTCCCTGGAACCTTTGTATACATCAATAACGAAATATAACCTAACCTAAACCAACCCATCATATCGGCGGTAATATTTGACAACATACCTGGCGAGTTGGCCTCTACGTCTCCATGGTACCTTTATATACTTCAATAACGAAATATAACCTATCCTAACCCAACCTATCATCTCGGCGGTAATATTTGACATCATTCCTGGCGAGATGGCCTCTACGTCTCCGTGGAACCTTTATATACATCAATAACGTAATATAACCTAACCTAACCCAACGTAACATCTCGGCGGTAATATTTGACAACATTCCTGGCGAGTTGGCCTCTACGTCTCCGTGGGACCTTTATATACATCAATAACATAATATAGGCTAGGCTAACCCAACCTAACATCTCGGCGGTAATATTTGACAACATACCTGGCGAGTTGGCCTCTACGTCTCCGTGGGCCTTTATATAATTCAATAACGAAATATAACCTATCCTAACCCAACCTATCATCTCGGCGGTAATATTTGACAACATTCCTGGCGAGTTGGCCTCTACGTCTCCCTGGAACCTTCGTATACATCAATAACGAAATATAACCTAACCTAAACCAACCCATCATATCGGCGGTAATATTTGACAACATACCTGGCGAGTTGGCCTCTACGTCTCCATGGTACCTTTATATACTTCAATAACGAAATATAACCTATCCTAACCCAACCTATCATCTCGGCGGTAATATTTGACATCATTCCTGGCGAGATGGCCTCTACGTCTCCGTGGAACCTTTATATACATCAATAACGTAATATAACCTAACCTAACCCAACGTAACATCTCGGCGGTAATATTTGACAACATTCCTGGCGAGTTGGCTTCTACGTCTCGGTGGGACCTTTATATACATCAATAACGTAATATAAACAAACCTAACCCAACCTAACATCTCGGCGTTAATATTTGACCACATTCCTGGCTTGTTGGCCTCTACGTCTCCGTGGGACCTTTACATACATCAATAACGTAATATAACCAAACCTAACCCAACCTAACATCTCGGCGGTAATATTTGACAACATTCCTGGCGAGTTGGCCTCTACGTCTCCCTGGAACCTTTGTATACATCAATAACGAAATATAACCTAACCTAAACCAACCCATCATATCGGCGGTAATATTTGACAACATACCTGGCGAGTTGGCCTCTACGTCTCCATGGTACCTTTATATCCTTCAATAACGAAATATAACCTATCCTAACCCAACCTATCATCTCGGCGGTAATATTTGACAACATTCCTGGCGAGTTGGCCTCTACGTCTCCGTGGAACCTTCGTATACATCAATAACGAAATATAACCTAACCTAAACCAACCTATCATATCGGCGGTAATATTTGACAACATTCCTGGCGAGTTGTCCTCTACGTCTCCGTGGAACCTTCGTATACATTAATAACGAAATATAACCTAACCTAAACCAACCTATCATCTCGGCGGTAATATTTGACATCATTCCTGGCGAGATGGCCTCTACGTCTCCGTGGAACCTTTATATACATCAATAACGTAATATAACCTAACCTAACCCAACGTAATATCTCGGCGGTAATATTTGACAACATTCCTGGCGAGTTGGCTTCTACGTCTCGGTGGGACCTTTATATACATCAATAACGTAATATAAACAAACCTAACCCAACCTAACATCTCGGCGTTAATATTTGACCACATTCCTGGCTTGTTGGCCTCTACGTCTCCGTGGGACCTTTACATACATCAATAACGTAATATAACCAAACCTAACCCAACCTAACATCTCGGCGGTAATATTTGACAACATTCCTAGCGAGTTGGCCTCTACGTCTCCGTGGGACCTTTATATACATCAATAACATAATATAGGCTAGGCTAACCCAACCTAACATCTCGGCGGTAATATTTGACAACATACCTGGCGAGTTGGCCTCTACGTCTCCGTGGGACCTTTATATACTTCAATAACGAAATATAACCTATCCTAACCCAACGTAACATCTCGGCGGTAATATTTGACAACATTCCTGGCGAGTTGGCTTCTACGTCTCGGTGGGACCTTTATATACATCAATAACGTAATATAAACAAACCTAACCCAACCTAACATCTCGGCGGTAATATTTGACAACATTCCTGGCGAGTTGGCCTCTACGTCTGCGTGGGACCTTTATATACATCAATAACATAATATAGGCTAGGCTAACCCAACCTACCATCTCGGCGGTAATATTTGACAACATACCTGGCGAGTTGGCCTCTACGTCTCCGTGGGCCTTGATATACTTCAATAACGAAATATAACCTAACCTAAACCAACCTATCATCTCGGCGGTAATATTTGACATCATTCCTGGCGAGATGGGCTCTACGTCTCCGTGGAACCTTTATTTATATACATCAATAACGTAATATAACCTAACCTAACCCAACTTAACATCTCGGTGGTAATATTTGACCACATTCCTGGCGAGTTGGCTTCTACGTCTCGGTGAGACCTTTATATACATCAATAACGTAATATAAACAAACCTAACCCAACCTATCATCTCGGCGGTAATATTGGGCAACCTTCCTGGCGAGTTGGCCTCTACGTCTCCGTTTGACCTTTATATACATCAATAACGTAATATAACCTAACCTAACCCAACCTAACATCTCGGCGGTAATATTTCACAACATACCTGGCGAGTTGGCCTCTACGTCTCCGTGGGACCTTTATATACTTCAGTAACGAAATATAACCTATCCTAACCCAACCTATCATCTCGGCGGTAATATTTGACAACATTCCTGGCGAGTTGGCCTGTACGTCTCCGTGGAACCATCGTATACATCAATAACGAAATATAACCTATCCTAACCCAACCTATCATCTCGGCGGTAATATTTGACAACATTCCTGGCGAGTTGGCCTCTACGTCTCCCTGGAACCTTCGTATACATCAATAACGAAATATAACCTAACCTAAACCAACCCATCATATCGGCGGTAATATTTGACAACATACCTGGCGAGTTGGCCTCTACGTCTCCATGGTACCTTTATATACTTCAATAACGAAATATAACCTATCCTAACCCAACCTATCATCTCGGCGGTAATATTTGACAACATTCGTGGCGAGTTGGCCTCTACGTCTCCGTGGGACTTTTTTATACATCAATAATATAATATAAGCTAGGCTAACCCAACCTAACATCTCGGCGGTAATATTTGACAACATTCCTGGCGAGTTGGCTTCTACGTCTCTGTGGGACCTTTATATACATCAATAACGTAATATAACTTAACCTAACCCAACCTAACATCTCGGCGGTAATATTTCACAACATACCTGGCGAGTTGGCATCTACGTCTCGGTGGGACCTTTATATACATCAATAACGTAATATAAACAAACCTAACCCAACCTAACATCTCGGGGTTAATATTTGACCACATTCCTGGCTTGTTGGCCTCTACGTCTCCGTGGGACCTTTACATACATCAATAACGTAATATAACCAAACCTAACCCAACCTAACATCTCGGCGGTAATATTTGACAACATTCCTGGCGAGTTGGCCTCTACGTCTCCGTGGGACCTTTATATACATCAATAACATAATATAGGCTAGGCTAACCCAACCTAACATCTCGGCGGTAATATTTGACAACATACCTGGCGAGTTGGCCTCTACGTCTCCGTGGGCCTTTATATAATTCAATAACGAAATATAACCTATCCTAACCCAACCTATCATCTCGGCGGTAATATTTGACAACATTCCTGGCGAGTTGGCCTCTACGTCTCCCTGGAACCTTTGTATACATCAATAACGAAATATAACCTAACCTAAACCAACCCATCATATCGGCGGTAATATTTGACAACATACCTGGCGAGTTGGCCTCTACGTCTCCATGGTACCTTTATATACTTCAATAACGAAATATAACCTATCCTAACCCAACCTATCATCTCGGCGGTAATATTTGACATCATTCCTTGCGAGATGGCCTCTACGTCTCCGTGGAACCTTTATATACATCAATAACGTAGTATAACCTAACCTAACCCAACGTAACATCTCGGCGGTAATATTTGACAACATTCCTGGCGAGTTGGCCTCTACGTCTCCGTGGGACCTTTATATACATCAATAACATAATATAGGCTAGGCTAACCCAACCTAACATCTCGGCGGTAATATTTGACAACATACCTGGCGAGTTGGCCTCTACGTCTCCGTGGGCCTTTATATAATTCAATAACGAAATATAACCTATCCTAACCCAACCTATCATCTCGGCGGTAATATTTGACAACATTCCTGGCGAGTTGGCCTCTACGTCTCCCTGGAACCTTCGTATACATCAATAACGAAATATAACCTAACCTAAACCAACCCATCATATCGGCGGTAATATTTGACAACATACCTGGCGAGTTGGCCTCTACGTCTCCATGGTACCTTTATATACTTCAATAACGAAATATAACCTATCCTAACCCAACCTATCATCTCGGCGGTAATATTTGACATCATTCCTGGCGAGATGGCCTCTACGTCTCCGTGGAACCTTTATATACATCAATAACGTAATATAACCTAACCTAACCCAACGTAACATCTCGGCGGTAATATTTGACAACATTCCTGGCGAGTTGGCTTCTACGTCTCGGTGGGACCTTTATATACATCAATAACGTAATATAAACAAACCTAACCCAACCTAACATCTCGGCGTTAATATTTGACCACATTCCTGGCTTGTTGGCCTCTACGTCTCCGTGGGACCTTTACATACATCAATAACGTAATATAACCAAACCTAACCCAACCTAACATCTCGGCGGTAATATTTGACAACATTCCTGGCGAGTTGGCCTCTACGTCTCCGTGGGACCTTTATATACATCAATAACATAATATAGGCTAAGCTAACCCAACCTAACATCTCGGCGGTAATATTTGACAACATACCTGGCGAGTTGGCCTCTACGTCTCCGTGGGCCTTTATATAATTCAATAACGAAATATAACCTATCCTAAACCAACCTATCATCTCGGCGGTAATATTTGACAACATTCCTGGCGAGTTGGCCTCTACGTCTCCCTGGAACCTTCGTATACATCAATAACGAAATATAACCTAACCTAAACCAACCCATCATATCGGCGGTAATATTTGACAACATACCTGGCGAGTTGGCCTCTACATCTCCATGGTACCTTTATATACTTCAATAACGAAATATAACCTATCCTAACCCAACCTATCATCTCGGCGGTAATATTTGACATCATTCCTGGCGAGATGGCCTCTACGTCTCCGTGGAACCTTTATATACATCAATAACGTAATATAACCTAACCTAACCCAACGTAACATTTCGGCGGTAATATTTGACAACATTCCTGGCGAGTTGGCTTCTACGTCTCGGTGGGACCTTTATATACATCAATAACGTAATATAAACAAACCTAACCCAACCTAACATCTCGGCGTTAATATTTGACCACATTCCTGGCTTGTTGGCCTCTACGTCTCCGTGGGACCTTTACATACATCAATAACGTAATATAACCAAACCTAACCCAACCTAACATCTCGGCGGTAATATTTGACAACATACCTGGCGAGTTGGCCTCTACGTCTCCGTGGGCCTTTATATAATTCAATAACGAAATATAACCTATCCTAACCCAACCTATCATCTCGGCGGTAATATTTGACAACATTCCTGGCGAATTGGCCTCTACGTCTCCCTGGAACCTTCGTATACATCAATAACGAAATATAACCTAACCTAAACCAACCCATCATATCGGCGGTAATATTTGACAACATACCTGGCGAGTTGGCCTCTACGTCTCCATGGTACCTTTATATACTTCAATAACGAAATATAACCTATCCTAACCCAACCTATCATCTCGGCGGTAATATTTGACATCATTCCTGGCGAGATGGCCTCTACGTCTCCGTGGAACCTTTATATACATCAATAACGTAATATAACCTAACCTAACCCAACGTAACATCTCGGCGGTAATATTTGACAACATTCCTGGCGAGTTGGCTTCTACGTCTCGGTGGGACCTTTATATACATCAATAACGTAATATAAACAAACCTAACCCAACCTAACATCTCGGCGTTAATATTTGACCACATTCCTGGCTTGTTGGCCTCTACGTCTCCGTGGGACCTTTACATACATCAATAACGTAATATAACCAAACCTAACCCAACCTAACATCTCGGCGGTAATATTTGACAACATTCCTGGCGAGTTGGCCTCTACGTCTCCGTGGGACCTTTATATACATCAATAACATAATATAGGCTAGGCTAACCCAACCTAACATCTCGGCGGTAATATTTGACAACATACCTGGCGAGTTGGCCTCTACGTCTCCGTGGGCCTTTATATAATTCAATAACGAAATATAACCTATACTAACCCAACCTATCATCTCGGCGGTAATATTTGACAACATTCCTGGCGAGTTGGCCTCTACGTCTCCCTGGAACCTTCGTATACATCAATAACGAAATATAACCTAACCTAAACCAACCCATCATATCGGCGGTAATATTTGACAACATACCTGGCGAGTTGGCCTCTACGTCTCCATGGTACCTTTATATACTTCAATAACGAAATATAACCTATCCTAACCCAACCTATCATCTCGGCGGTAATATTTGACATCATTCCTGGCGAGATGGCCTCTACGTCTCCGTGGAACCTTTATATACATCAATAACGTAATATAACCTAACCTAACCCAACCTAACATCTCGGCGGTAATATTTGACAACATACCTGGCGAGTTGGCCTCTACGTCTCCATGGTACCTTTATATCCTTCAATAACGAAATATAACCTATCCTAACCCAACCTATCATCTCGGCGGTAATATTTGACAACATTCCTGGCGAGTTGGCCTCTACGTCTCCGTGGAACCTTCGTATACATCAATAACGAAATATAACCTAACCTAAACCAACCTATCATATCGGCGGTAATATTTGACAACATTCCTGGCGAGTTGTCCTCTACGTCTCCGTGGAACCTTCGTATACATTAATAACGAAATATAACCTAACCTAAACCAACCTATCATCTCGGCGGTAATATTTGACATCATTCCTGGCGAGATGGCCTCTACGTCTCCGTGGAACCTTTATATACATCAATAACGTAATATAACCTAACCTAACCCAACGTAACATCTCGGCGGTAATATTTGACAACATTCCTGGCGAGTTGGCTTCTACGTCTCGGTGGGACCTTTATATACATCAATAACGAAATATAACCTAACCTAAACCAACCCATCATATCGGCGGTAATATTTGACAACATACCTGGCGAGTTGGCCTCTACGTCTCCATGGTACCTTTATATACTTCAATAACGAAATATAACCTATCCTAACCCAACCTATCATCTCGGCGGTAATATTTGACATCATTCCTGGCGAGATGGCCTCTACGTCTCCGTGGAACCTTTATATACATCAATAACGTAATATAACCTAACCTAACCCAACCTAACATCTCGGCGGTAATATTTGACAACATACCTGGCGAGTTGGCCTCTACGTCTCCGTGGGACCTTTATATACTTCAATAACGAAATATAACCTATCCTAACCCAACCTATCATCTCGGCGGTAATATTTGACAACATTCCTGGCGAGTTAGCCCCTACGTCTCCGTGGAACCATCGTATACATCAATAACGAAATATAACCTAACCTAAACCAACCTACCATCTCGGCGGTAATATTTGACTACATACCTGGCGAGTTGGCCTCTACGTCTCCGTGGGCCTTTATATAATTCAATAACGAAATATAACCTATCCTAACCCAACCTATCATCTCGGCGGTAATATTTGACAACATTCCTGGCGAGTTGGCCTCTACGTCTCCCTGGAACCTTCGTATACATCAATAACGAAATATAACCTAACCTAAACCAACCCATCATATCGGCGGTAATATTTGACAACATACCTGGCGAGTTGGCCTCTACGTCTCCATGGTACCTTTATATCCTTCAATAACGAAATATAACCTATCCTAACCCAACCTATCATCTCGGCGGTAATATTTGACAACATTCCTGGCGAGTTGGCCTCTACGTCTCCGTGGAACCTTCGTATACATCAATAACGAAATATAACCTAACCTAAACCAACCTATCATATCGGCGGTAATATTTGACAACATTCCTGGCGAGTTGTCCTCTACGTCTCCGTGGAACCTTCGTATACATTAATAACGAAATATAACCTAACCTAAACCAACCTATCATCTCGGCGGTAATATTTGACATCATTCCTGGCGAGATGGCCTCTACGTCTCCGTGGAACCTTTATATACATCAATAACGTAATATAACCTAACCTAACCCAACGTAACATCTCGGCGGTAATATTTGACAACATTCCTGGCGAGTTGGCTTCTACGTCTCGGTGGGACCTTTATATACATCAATAACGTAATATAAACAAACCTAACCCAACCTAACATCTCGGCGTTAATATTTGACCACATTCCTGGCTTGTTGGCCTCTACGTCTCCGTGGGACCTTTACATACATCAATAACGTAATATAACCAAACCTAACCCAACCTAACATCTCGGCGGTAATATTTGACAACATTCCTAGCGAGTTGGCCTCTACGTCTCCGTGGGACCTTTATATACATCAATAACATAATATAGGCTAGGCTAACCCAACCTAACATCTCGGCGGTAATATTTGACAACATACCTGGCGAGTTGGCCTCTACGTCTCCGTGGGACCTTTATATACTTCAATAACGAAATATAACCTATCCTAACCCAACGTAACATCTCGGCGGTAATATTTGACAACATTCCTGGCGAGTTGGCTTCTACGTCTCGGTGGGACCTTTATATACATCAATAACGTAATATAAACAAACCTAACCCAACCTAACATCTCGGCGGTAATATTTGACAACATTCCTGGCGAGTTGGCCTCTACGTCTGCGTGGGACCTTTATATACATCAATAACATAATATAGGCTAGGCTAACCCAACCTACCATCTCGGCGGTAATATTTGACAACATACCTGGCGAGTTGGCCTCTACGTCTCCGTGAGCCTTGATATACTTCAATAACGAAATATAACCTAACCTAAACCAACCTATCATCTCGGCGGTAATATTTGACATCATTCCTGGCGAGATGGGCTCTACGTCTCCGTGGAACCTTTATTTATATACATCAATAACGTAATATAACCTAACCTAACCCAACTTAACATCTCGGTGGTAATATTTGACCACATTCCTGGCGAGTTGGCTTCTACGTCTCGGTGAGACCTTTATATACATCAATAACGTAATATAAACAAACCTAACCCAACCTATCATCTCGGCGGTAATATTGGGCAACCTTCCTGGCGAGTTGGCCTCTACGTCTCCGTTTGACCTTTATATACATCAATAACGTAATATAACCTAACCTAACCCAACCTAACATCTCGGCGGTAATATTTCACAACATACCTGGCGAGTTGGCCTCTACGTCTCCGTGGGACCTTTATATACTTCAGTAACGAAATATAACCTATCCTAACCCAACCTATCATCTCGGCGGTAATATTTGACAACATTCCTGTCTTGTTGGGCTCTGCGTCCCCGTGGGACCTTTACATACGTCAATAACGTAATACAACCTAACCTAACCCAACCTATCATCTCGGCGGTAATATTTGACGACATTCCTGGCGAGTTGGCTTCTACGTCTCGGTGGGACCTTTATATACATCAATAACGTAATATAAACAAACCTAACCCAACCTAACATCTCGGCGTTAATATTTGACCACATTCCTGGCTTGTTGGCCTCTACGTCTCCGTGGGACCTTTACATACATCAATAACGTAATATAACCTAACCTAACCCAACCTAACATCTCGGCGGTAATATTTGACAACATTCCTGGCGAGTTGGCCTCTACGTCTCCGTTTGACCTTCATATACATCAATAACGTAATATAACCTAACCTACCTCGCCGGTAATATTTGACAACATTCCTGGCGAGTTGGCTTCTCCGTCTCCGTGTGACCTTTATATACATCAATAACGTAATATAACCAAAACTAACCCAACCTAACATGTCGGCGGTAATATTTGACAGTATTCCTGGCGAGTTGGCCTCTTCGTCTCCGTGTAACCCTCATATACATCAATAACGTAATATAACGTAACCTAACCCAACCTATCATCTCGGCGGTAATATTTGACAACATTCGTGGCGAGTTGGCCTCTACGTCTCCGTGGGACTTTTTTATACATCATTAATATAATATAAGCTAGGCTAACCCAACCTAACATCTCGGCGGTAATATTTGACAACATTCCTGGCGAGTTGGCTTCTACGTCTCTGTGGGACCTTTATATACATCAATAACGTAATATAACTTAACCTAACCCAACCTAACATCTCGGCGGTAATATTTCACAACATACCTGGCGAGTTGGCATCTACGTCTCGGTGGGACCTTTATATACATCAATAACGTAATATAAACAAACCTAACCCAACCTAACATCTCGGGGTTAATATTTGACCACATTCCTGGCTTGTTGGCCTCTACGTCTCCGTGGGACCTTTACATACATCAATAACGTAATATAACCAAACCTAACCCAACCTAACATCTCGGCGGTAATATTTGACCACATTCCTGGCTTGTTGGCCTCTACGTCTCCGTGGGACCTTTACATACATCAATAACGTAATATAACCTAACCTAACCCAACGTAACATCTCGGCGGTAATATTGGACAACATTCCTGGCGAGATTACCTCTACGTCTCCGTTTGACCTTCATATACATCAATAACGTAATTTAACCTAACCTAACCCAACCTATCGTCTCGGCGGTAATATTTGACCACATTCCTGGCGAGTTGGCCTCTACGTCTCCGTGGGACCTTTATATACATCAATAACATAATATAAGCTAGCCTAACCCAACCTAACATCTCGCCGGTAATATTTGACAACATACCTGGCGAGTTGGCCTCTACGTCTCCGTGGGCCTTTATATAATTCAATAACGAAATATAACCTATCCTAACCCAACCTATCATCTCGGCGGTAATATTTGACAACATTCCTGGCGAATTGGCCTCTACGTCTCCCTGGAACCTTCGTATACATCAATAACGAAATATAACCTAACCTAAACCAACCCATCATATCGGCGGTAATATTTGACAACATACCTGGCGAGTTGGCCTCTACGTCTCCATGGTACCTTTATATACTTCAATAACGAAATATAACCTACCCTAACCCAACCTATCATCTCGGCGGTAATATTTGACATCATTCCTGGCGAGATGGCCTCTACGTCTCCGTGGAACCTTTATATACATCAATAACGTAATATAACCTAACCTAACCCAACGTAACATCTCGGCGGTAATATTTGACAACATTCCTGGCGAGTTGGCTTCTACGTCTCGGTGGGACCTTTATATACATCAATAACGTAATATAAACAAACCTAACCCAACCTAACATCTCGGCGTTAATATTTGACCACATTCCTGGCTTGTTGGCCTCTACGTCTCCGTGGGACCTTTACATACATCAATAACGTAATATAACCAAACCTAACCCAACCTAACATCTCGGCGGTAATATTTGACAACATTCCTGGCGAGTTGGCCTCTACGTCTCCGTGGGACCTTTATATACATCAATAACATAATATAGGCTAGGCTAACCCAACCTAACATCTCGGCGGTAATATTTGACAACATACCTGGCGAGTTGGCCTCTACGTTTCCGTGGGCCTTTATATAATTCAATAACGAAATATAACCTATACTAACCCAACCTATCATCTCGGCGGTAATATTTGACAACATTCCTGGCGAGTTGGCCTCTACGTCTCCCTGGAACCTTCGTATACATCAATAACGAAATATAACCTAACCTAAACCAACCCATCATATCGGCGGTAATATTTGACAACATACCTGGCGAGTTGGCCTCTACGTCTCCATGGTACCTTTATATACTTCAATAACGAAATATAACCTATCCTAACCCAACCTATCATCTCGGCGGTAATATTTGACATCATTCCTGGCGAGATGGCCTCTACGTCTCCGTGGAACCTTTATATACATCAATAACGTAATATAACCTAACCTAACCCAACCTAACATCTCGGCGGTAATATTTGACAACATACCTGGCGAGTTGGCCTCTACGTCTCCGTGGGACCTTTATATACTTCAATAACGAAATATAACCTATCCTAACCCAACCTATCATCTCGGCGGTAATATTTGACAACATTCCTGGCGAGTTAGCCCGTACGTCTCCGTGGAACCATCGTATACATCAATAACGAAATATAACCTAACCTAAACCAACCTACCATCTCGGCGGTAATATTTGACTACATACCTGGCGAGTTGGCCTCTACGTCTCCGTGGGCCTTTATATAATTCAATAACGAAATATAACCTATCCTAACCCAACCTATCATCTCGGCGGTAATATTTGACAACATTCCTGGCGAGTTGGCCTCTACGTCTCCCTGGAACCTTCGTATACATCAATAACGAAATATAACCTAACCTAAACCAACCCATCATATCGGCGGTAATATTTGACAACATACCTGGCGAGTTGGCCTCTACGTCTCCATGGTACCTTTATATACTTCAATAACGAAATATAACCTATCCTAACCCAACCTATCATCTCGGCGGTAATATTTGACAACATTCCTGGCGAGTTGGCCTCTACGTCTCCGTGGAACCTTCGTATACATCAATAACGAAATATAACCTAACCTAAACCAACCTATCATATCGGCGGTAATATTTGACAACATTCCTGGCGAGTTGTCCTCTACGTCTCCGTGGAACCTTCGTATACATTAATAACGAAATATAACCTAACCTAAACCAACCTATCATCTCGGCGGTAATATTTGACATCATTCCTGGCGAGATGGCCTCTACGTCTCCGTGGAACCTTTATATACATCAATAACGTAATATAACCTAACCTAACCCAACGTAACATCTCGGCGGTAATATTTGACAACATTCCTGGCGAGTTGGCTTCTACGTCTCGGTGGGACCTTTATATACATCAATAACGTAATATAAACAAACCTAACCCAACCTAACATCTCGGCGTTAATATTTGACCACATTCCTGGCTTGTTGGCCTCTACGTCTCCGTGGGACCTTTACATACATCAATAACGTAATATAACCAAACCTAACCCAACCTAACATCTCGGCGGTAATATTTGACAACATTCCTAGCGAGTTGGCCTCTACGTCTCCGTGGGACCTTTATATACATCAATAACATAATATAGGCTAGGCTAACCCAACCTAACATCTCGGCGGTAATATTTGACAACATACCTGGCGAGTTGGCCTCTACGTCTCCGTGGGACCTTTATATACTTCAATAACGAAATATAACCTATCCTAACCCAACGTAACATCTCGGCGGTAATATTTGACAACATTCCTGGCGAGTTGGCTTCTACGTCTCGGTGGGACCTTTATATACATCAATAACGTAATATAAACAAACCTAACCCAACCTAACATCTCGGCGGTAATATTTGACAACATTCCTGGCGAGTTGGCCTCTACGTCTGCGTGGGACCTTTATATACATCAATAACATAATATAGGCTAGGCTAACCCAACCTACCATCTCGGCGGTAATATTTGACAACGTACCTGGCGAGTTGGCCTCTACGTCTCCGTGGGCCTTGATATAGTTCAATAACGAAATATAACCTAACCTAAACCAACCTATCATCTCGGCGGTAATATTTGACATCATTCCTGGCGAGATGGGCTCTACGTCTCCGTGGAACCTTTATTTATATACATCAATAACGTAATATAACCTAACCTAACCCAACTTAACATCTCGGTGGTAATATTTGACCACATTCCTGGCGAGTTGGCTTCTACGTCTCGGTGAGACCTTTATATACATCAATAACGTAATATAAACAAACCTAACCCAACCTATCATCTCGGCGGTAATATTGGGCAACCTTCCTGGCGAGTTGGCCTCTACGTCTCCGTTTGACCTTTATATACATCAATAACGTAATATAACCTAACCTAACCCAACCTAACATCTCGGCGGTAATATTTCACAACATACCTGGCGAGTTGGCCTCTACGTCTCCGTGGGACCTTTATATACTTCAGTAACGAAATATAACCTATCCTAACCCAACCTATCATCTCGGCGGTAATATTTGACAACATTCCTGGCGAGTTGGCCTGTACGTCTCCGTGGAACCATCGTATACATCAATAACGAAATATAACCTATCCTAACCCAACCTATCATCTCGGCGGTAATATTTGACAACATTCCTGGCGAGTTGGCCTCTACGTCTCCCTGGAACCTTCGTATACATCAATAACGAAATATAACCTAACCTAAACCAACCCATCATATCGGCGGTAATATTTGACAACATACCTGGCGAGTTGGCCTCTACGTCTCCATGGTACCTTTATATACTTCAATAACGAAATATAACCTATCCTAACCCAACCTATCATCTCGGCGGTAATATTTGACAACATTCCTGGTGAGTTGGCCTCTACGTCTCCGTGGAACCTTCGTATACATTAATAACGAAATATAACCTAACCTAAACCAACCTATCATCTCGGCGGTAATATTTGACATCATTCCTGGCGAGATGGCCTCTACGTCTCCGTGGAACCTTTATATACATCAATAACGTAATATAACCTAACCTAACCCAACGTAACATCTCGGCGGTAATATTTGACAACATTCCTGGCGAGTTGGCTTCTACGTCTCGGTGGGACCTTTATATACATCAATAACGTAATATAAACAAACCTAACCCAACCTAACATCTCGGCGGTAATATTTGACAACATTCCTGGCGAGTTGGCCTCTACGTCTCCGTGGGACCTTTATATACATCAATAACGTAATATAACTTAACCTAACCCAACCTAACATCTCGGCGGTAATATTTCACAACATACCTGGCGAGTTGGCATCTACGTCTCCGTGGGACCTTTATATACTTCAATAACGAAATATAACCTATCCTAACCCAACCTATCATCTCGGCGGTAATATTTGACAACATTCCTGGCGAGTTGGCCTGTACGTCTCCGTGGAACCTTCGTATACATCAATAACGAAATATAACCTAACCTAAACCAACCTACCATCTCGGCGGTAATATTTGACTACATACCTGGCGAGTTGACCTCTACGTCTCCGTGGGCCTTTATATAATTCAATAACGAAATATAACCTATCCCAACCCAACCTATCATCTCGGCGGTAATATTTGACAACATTCCTCGCGAGTTGGCCTCTACGTCTCCGTGGAACCTTCGTATACATCAATAAAGAAATATAACCTAACCTAAATCAACCTATCATATCGGCGGTAGTATTTGACAACATACCTGCGAGTTGGCCTCTACGTCTCCGTGGTACCTTTATATACTTCAATAACGAAATATAACCTAACCTAACCCAACGTAACAACACGGCGGTAATATTTGACAACATTCCTGGCGAATTGGCCTCTACGTCTCCGTTTGACCTTCATATACATCAATAACGTAATATAACCTAACCTAACCCGACCTATCACCTCGGCGGTAATATTTGACGACATTCCTGGCTTGTTGGCCTCTGCGTCTCCGTGGGACCTTTATATACATCAGTAACGTAATATAAACAAACCTAACCCAACCTAACATCTCGGCGTTAATATTTGACCACATTCCTGGCTTGTTGGCCTCTACGTCTCCGTGGGACCTTTACATACATCAATAACGTAATATAACCTAACCTAACCCAACGTAACATCTCGGCGGTAATATTGGACAACATTCCTGGCGAGATTACCTCTACGTCTCCGTTTGACCTTCATATACATCAATAACGTAATTTAACCTAACCTAACCCAACCTATCGTCTCGGCGGTAATATTTGACCACATTCCTGGCGAGTTGGCCTCTACGTCTCCGTGGGACCTTTATATACATCAATAACATAATATAAGCTAGCCTAACCCAACCTAACATCTCGCCGGTAATATTTGACAACATTCCTGGCGAGTTGGCTTCTCCGTCTCCGTGTGACCTTTATATACATCAATAACGTAATATAACCAAAACTAACCCAACCTAACATGTCGGCGGTAATATTTGACAGTATTCCTGGCGAGTTGGCCTCTTCGTCTCCGTGTAACCCTCATATACATCAATAACGTAATATAACGTAACCTAACCCAACCTATCATCTCGGCGGTAATATTTGACAACATTCGTGGCGAGTTGGCCTCTACGTCTCCGTGGGACTTTTTTATACATCAATAATAAAATATAAGCTAGGCTAACCCAACCTAACATCTCGGCGGTAATATTTGACAACATTCCTGGCGAGTTGGCTTCTACGTCTCTGTGGGACCTTTATATACATCAATAACGTAATATAACTTAACCTAACCCAACCTAACATCTCGGCGGTAATATTTCACAACATACCTGGCGAGTTGGCATCTACGTCTCGGTGGGACCTTTATATACATCAATAACGTAATATAAACAAACCTAACCCAACCTAACATCTCGGGGTTAATATTTGACCACATTCCTGGCTTGTTGGCCTCTACGTCTCCGTGGGACCTTTACATACATCAATAACGTAATATAACCAAACCTAACCCAACCTAACATCTCGGCGGTAATATTTGACAACATTCCTGGCGAGTTGGCCTCTACGTCTCCGTGGGACCTTTATATACATCAATAACATAATATAGGCTAGGCTAACCCAACCTAACATCTCGGCGGTAATATTTGATAACATACCTGGCGAGTTGGCCTCTACGTCTCCGTGGGCCTTTATATAATTCAATAACGAAATATAACCTATCCTAACCCAACCTATCATCTCGGCGGTAATATTTGACAACATTCCTGGCGAGTTGGCCTCTACGTCTCCCTGGAACCTTCGTATACATCAATAACGAAATATAACCTAACCTAAACCAACCCATCATATCGGCGGTAATATTTGACAACATACCTGGCGAGTTGGCCTCTACGTCTCCATGGTACCTTTATATACTTCAATAACGAAATATAACCTATCCTAACCCAACCTATCATCTCGGCGGTAATATTTGACATCATTCCTGGCGAGATGGCCTCTACGTCTCCGTGGAACCTTTATATACATCAATAACGTAATATAACCTAACCTAACCCAACGTAACATCTCGGCGGTAATATTTGACAACATTCCTGGCGAGTTGGCCTCTACGTCTCCGTGGGACCTTTATATACATCAATAACGTAATATAAACAAACCTAACCCAACCTAACATCTCGGCGTTAATATTTGACCACATTCCTGGCTTGTTGGCCTCTACGTCTCCGTGGGACCTTTACATACATCAATAACGTAATATAACCAAACCTAACCCAACCTAACATCTCGGCGGTAATATTTGACAACATTCCTGGCGAGTTGGCCTCTACGTCTCCGTGGGACCTTTATATACATCAATAACATAATATAGGCTAGGCTAACCCAACCTAACATCTCGGCGGTAATATTTGACAACATACCTGGCGAGTTGGCCTCTACGTCTCCGTGGGCCTTTATATAATTCAATAACGAAATATAACCTATACTAACCCAACCTATCATCTCGGCGGTAATATTTGACAACATTCCTGGCGAGTTGGCCTCTACGTCTCCCTGGAACCTTCGTATACATCAATAACGAAATATAACCTAACCTAAACCAACCCATCATATCGGCGGTAATATTTGACAACATACCTGGCGAGTTGGCCTCTACGTCTCCATGGTACCTTTATATACTTCAATAACGAAATATAACCTATCCTAACCCAACCTATCATCTCGGCGGTAATATTTGACATCATTCCTGGCGAGATGGCCTCTACGTCTCCGTGGAACCTTTATATACATCAATAACGTAATATAACCTAACCTAACCCAACCTAACATCTCGGCGGTAATATTTGACAACATACCTGGCGAGTTGGCCTCTACGTCTCCGTGGGACCTTTATATACTTCAATAACGAAATATAACCTATCCTAACCCAACCTATCATCTCGGCGGTAATATTTGACAACATTCCTGGCGAGTTAGCCCGTACGTCTCCGTGGAACCATCGTATACATCAATAACGAAATATAACCTAACCTAAACCAACCTACCATCTCGGCGGTAATATTTGACTACATACCTGGCGAGTTGGCCTCTACGTCTCCGTGGGCCTTTATATAATTCAATAACGAAATATAACCTATCCTAACCCAACCTATCATCTCGGCGGTAATATTTGACAACATTCCTGGCGAGTTGGCCTCTACGTCTCCCTGGAACCTTCGTATACATCAATAACGAAATATAACCTAACCTAAACCAACCCATCATATCGGCGGTAATATTTGACAACATACCTGGCGAGTTGGCCTCTACGTCTCCATGGTACCTTTATATACTTCAATAACGAAATATAACCTATCCTAACCCAACCTATCATCTCGGCGGTAATATTTGACAACATTCCTGGCGAGTTGGCCTCTACGTCTCCGTGGAACCTTCGTATACATCAATAACGAAATATAACCTAACCTAAACCAACCTATCATATCGGCGGTAATATTTGACAACATTCCTGGCGAGTTGTCCTCTACGTCTCCGTGGAACCTTCGTATACATTAATAACGAAATATAACCTAACCTAAACCAACCTATCATCTCGGCGGTAATATTTGACATCATTCCTGGCGAGATGGCCTCTACGTCTCCGTGGAACCTTTATATACATCAATAACGTAATATAACCTAACCTAACCCAACGTAACATCTCGGCGGTAATATTTGACAACATTCCTGGCGAGTTGGCTTCTACGTCTCGGTGGGACCTTTATATACATCAATAACGTAATATAAACAAACCTAACCCAACCTAACATCTCGGCGTTAATATTTGACCACATTCCTGGCTTGTTGGCCTCTACGTCTCCGTGGGACCTTTACATACATCAATAACGTAATATAACCAAACCTAACCCAACCTAACATCTCGGCGGTAATATTTGACAACATTCCTAGCGAGTTGGCCTCTACGTCTCCGTGGGACCTTTATATACATCAATAACATAATATAGGCTAGGCTAACCCAACCTAACATCTCGGCGGTAATATTTGACAACATACCTGGCGAGTTGGCCTCTACGTCTCCGTGGGACCTTTATATACTTCAATAACGAAATATAACCTATCCTAACCCAACGTAACATCTCGGCGGTAATATTTGACAACATTCCTGGCGAGTTGGCTTCTACGTCTCGGTGGGACCTTTATATACATCAATAACGTAATATAAACAAACCTAACCCAACCTAACATCTCGGCGGTAATATTTGACAACATTCCTGGCGAGTTGGCCTCTACGTCTGCGTGGGACCTTTATATACATCAATAACATAATATAGGCTAGGCTAACCCAACCTACCATCTCGGCGGTAATATTTGACAACATACCTGGCGAGTTGGCCTCTACGTCTCCGTGGGCCTTGATATACTTCAATAACGAAATATAACCTAACCTAAACCAACCTATCATCTCGGCGGTAATATTTGACATCATTCCTGGCGAGATGGGCTCTACGTCTCCGTGGAACCTTTATTTATATACATCAATAACGTAATATAACCTAACCTAACCCAACTTAACATCTCGGTGGTAATATTTGACCACATTCCTGGCGAGTTGGCTTCTACGTCTCGGTGAGACCTTTATATACATCAATAACGTAATATAAACAAACCTAACCCAACCTATCATCTCGGCGGTAATATTGGGCAACCTTCCTGGCGAGTTGGCCTCTACGTCTCCGTTTGACCTTTATATACATCAATAACGTAATATAACCTAACCTAACCCAACCTAACATCTCGGCGGTAATATTTCACAACATACCTGGCGAGTTGGCCTCTACGTCTCCGTGGGACCTTTATATACTTCAGTAACGAAATATAACCTATCCTAACCCAACCTATCATCTCGGCGGTAATATTTGACAACATTCCTGGCGAGTTGGCCTGTACGTCTCCGTGGAACCATCGTATACATCAATAACGAAATATAACCTATCCTAACCCAACCTATCATCTCGGCGGTAATATTTGACAACATTCCTGGCGAGTTGGCCTCTACGTCTCCCTGGAACCTTCGTATACATCAATAACGAAATATAACCTAACCTAAACCAACCCATCATATCGGCGGTAATATTTGACAACATACCTGGCGAGTTGGCCTCTACGTCTCCATGGTACCTTTATATACTTCAATAACGAAATATAACCTATCCTAACCCAACCTATCATCTCGGCGGTAATATTTGACAACATTCCTGGTGAGTTGGCCTCTACGTCTCCGTGGAACCTTCGTATACATTAATAACGAAATATAACCTAACCTAAACCAACCTATCATCTCGGCGGTAATATTTGACATCATTCCTGGCGAGATGGCCTCTACGTCTCCGTGGAACCTTTATATACATCAATAACGTAATATAACCTAACCTAACCCAACGTAACATCTCGGCGGTAATATTTGACAACATTCCTGGCGAGTTGGCTTCTACGTCTCGGTGGGACCTTTATATACATCAATAACGTAATATAAACAAACCTAACCCAACCTAACATCTCGGCGGTAATATTTGACAACATTCCTGGCGAGTTGGCCTCTACGTCTCCGTGGGACCTTTATATACATCAATAACGTAATATAACTTAACCTAACCCAACCTAACATCTCGGCGGTAATATTTCACAACATACCTGGCGAGTTGGCATCTACGTCTCCGTGGGACCTTTATATACTTCAATAACGAAATATAACCTATCCTAACCCAACCTATCATCTCGGCGGTAATATTTGACAACATTCCTGGCGAGTTGGCCTGTACGTCTCCGTGGAACCTTCGTATACATCAATAACGAAATATAACCTAACCTAAACCAACCTACCATCTCGGCGGTAATATTTGACTACATACCTGGCGAGTTGACCTCTACGTCTCCGTGGGCCTTTATATAATTCAATAACGAAATATAACCTATCCCAACCCAACCTATCATCTCGGCGGTAATATTTGACAACATTCCTCGCGAGTTGGCCTCTACGTCTCCGTGGAACCTTCGTATACATCAATAAAGAAATATAACCTAACCTAAATCAACCTATCATATCGGCGGTAGTATTTGACAACATACCTGCGAGTTGGCCTCTACGTCTCCGTGGTACCTTTATATACTTCAATAACGAAATATAACCTAACCTAACCCAACGTAACAACACGGCGGTAATATTTGACAACATTCCTGGCGAATTGGCCTCTACGTCTCCGTTTGACCTTCATATACATCAATAACGTAATATAACCTAACCTAACCCGACCTATCACCTCGGCGGTAATATTTGACGACATTCCTGGCTTGTTGGCCTCTGCGTCTCCGTGGGACCTTTATATACATCAGTAACGTAATATAAACAAACCTAACCCAACCTAACATCTCGGCGTTAATATTTGACCACATTCCTGGCTTGTTGGCCTCTACGTCTCCGTGGGACCTTTACATACATCAATAACGTAATATAACCTAACCTACCTCGGCGGTAATATTTGACCACATTCCTGGCGAGTTGGCCTCTACGCCTCCGTGTAACCCTCATATACATCAATAACGTAATATAACGTAACCTAACCCAACCTAACATCTCGGCGTTAATATTTGACGACATTCCTGGCTTGTTGGCCTCTGCGTCTCCGTGGGACCTTTATATACATCAATAACATAATATAAGCTAGCCTAACCCAACCTAACATCTCGCCGGTAATATTTGACAACATTCCTGGCGAGTTGGCTTCTCCGTCTCCGTGTGACCTTTATATACATCAATAACGTAATATAACCAAAACTAACCCAACCTAACATGTCGGCGGTAATATTTGACAGTATTCCTGGCGAGTTGGCCTCTTCGTCTCCGTGTAACCCTCATATACATCAATAACGTAATATAACGTAACCTAACCCAACCTATCATCTCGGCGGTAATATTTGACAACATTCGTGGCGAGTTGGCCTCTACGTCTCCGTGGGACTTTTTTATACATCAATAATATAATATAAGCTAGGCTAACCCAACCTAACATCCCGGCGGTAATATTTGACAACATTCCTGGCGAGTTGGCTTCTACGTCTCTGTGGGACCTTTATATACATCAATAACGTAATATAACTTAACCTAACCCAACCTAACATCTCGGCGGTAATATTTCACAACATACCTGGCGAGTTGGCATCTACGTCTCGGTGGGACCTTTATATACATCAATAACGTAATATAAACAAACCTAACCCAACCTAACATCTCGGGGTTAATATTTGACCACATTCCTGGCTTGTTGGCCTCTACGTCTCCGTGGGACCTTTACATACATCAATAACGTAATATAACCTAACCTAACCCAACCTAACATCTCGGCGGTAATATTTGACAACATTCCTGGCGAGTTGGCCTCTACGTCTCCGTTTGACCTTCATATACATCAATAACGTAATATAACCTAACCTACCTCGGCGGTAATATTTGACCACATTCCTGGCGAGTTGGCCTCTACGCCTCCGTGTAACCCTCATATACATCAATAACGTAATATAACGTAACCTAACCCAACCTAACATCTCGGCGTTAATATTTGACGACATTCCTGGGTTGTTGGCCTCTGCGTCTCCGTGGGACCTTTATATACATCAATAACATAATATAAGCTAGCCTAACCCAACCTAACATCTCGCCGGTAATATTTGACAACATTCCTGGCGAGTTGTCTTCTCCGTCTCCGTGTGACCTTTATATACATCAATAACGTAATATAACCAAAACTAACCCAACCTAACATGTCGGCGGTAATATTTGACAGTATTCCTGGCGAGTTGGCCTCTTCGTCTCCGTGTAACCCTCATATACATCAATAACGTAATATAACGTAACCTAACCCAACCTATCATCTCGGCGGTAATATTTGACAACATTCGTGGCGAGTTGGCCTCTACGTCTCCGTGGGACTTTTTTATACATCAATAATATAATATAAGCTAGGCTAACCCAACCTAACATCTCGGCGGTAATATTTGACAACATTCCTGGCGAGTTGGCTTCTACGTCTCTGTGGGACCTTTATATACATCAATAACGTAATATAACTTAACCTAACCCAACCTAACATCTCGGCGGTAATATTTCACAACATACCTGGCGAGTTGGCATCTACGTCTCGGTGGGACCTTTATATACATCAATAACGTAATATAAACAAACCTAACCCAACCTAACATCTCGGGGTTAATATTTGACCACATTCCTGGCTTGTTGGCCTCTACGTCTCCGTGGGACCTTTACATACATCAATAACGTAATATAACCTAACCTAACCCAACCTAACATCTCGGCGGTAATATTTGACAACATTCCTGGCGAGTTGGCCTCTACGTCTCCGTTTGACCTTCATATACATCAATAACGTAATATAACCTAACCTACCTCGGCGGTAATATTTGACCACATTCCTGGCGAGTTGGCCTCTACGCCTCCGTGTAACCCTCATATACATCAATAACGTAATATAACGTAACCTAACCCAACCTAACATCTCGGCGTTAATATTTGACGACATTCCTGGCTTGTTGGCCTCTGCGTCTCCGTGGGACCTTTATATACATCAATAACATAATATAAGCTAGCCTAACCCAACCTAACGTCTCGCCGGTAATATTTGACAACATTCCTGGCGAGTTGGCTTCTCCGTCTCCGTGTGACCTTTATATACATCAATAACGTAATATAACCAAAACTAACCCAACCTAACATGTCGGCGGTAATATTTGACAGTATTCCTGGCGAGTTGGCCTCTTCGTCTCCGTGTAACCCTCATATACATCAATAACGTAATATAACGTAACCTAACCCAACCTATCATCTCGGCGGTAATATTTGACAACATTCGTGGCGAGTTGGCCTCTACGTCTCCGTGGGACTTTTTTATACATCAATAATATAATATAAGCTAGGCTAACCCAACCTAACATCTCGGCGGTAATATTTGACAACATTCCTGGCGAGTTGGCTTCTACGTCTCTGTGGGACCTTTATATACATCAATAACGTAATATAACTTAACCTAACCCAACCTAACATCTCGACGGTAATATTTCACAACATACCTGGCGAGTTGGCATCTACGTCTCCGTGGGACCTTTATATACTTCAATCACGAAATATAACCTATCCTAACCCAACCTATCATCTCGGCGGTAATATTTGACAACATTCCTGGCGAGTTGGCCTGTACGCCTCCGTGGAACCTTCGTATACATCAATAACGAAATATAACCTAACCTAAACCAACCTACCATCTCGGCGGTAATATTTGACTACATACCTGGCGAGTTGACCTCTACGTCTCCGTGGGCCTTTATATAATTCAATAACGAAATATAACCTATCCTAACCCAACCTATCATCTCGGCGGTAATATTTGACAACATTCCTGGCGAGTTGGCCTCTACGTCTCCGTGGAACCTTCGTATACATCAATAACGAAATATAACCTAACCTAAATCAACCTATCATATCGGCGGTAATATTTGACAACATACCTGGCGAGTTGGCCTCTACGTCTCCGTGGTACCTTTATATACTTCAATAACGAAATATAACCTAACCTAACCCAACGTAACAACACGGCGGTAATATTTGACAACATTCCTGGCGAATTGGCCTCTACGTCTCCGTTTGACCTTCATATACATCAATAACGTAATATAACCTAACCTAACCCGACCTATCACCTCGGCGGTAATATTTGACGACATTCCTGGCTTGTTGGCCTCTGCGTCTCCGTGGGACCTTTATATACATCAGTAACGTAATATAAACAAACCTAACCCAACCTAACATCTCGGCGTTAATATTTGTCCACATTCCTGGCTTGCTGGCCTCTACGTCTCCGTGGGACCTTTATATACATCAATAACGTAATATAACCTAACCTAACCCAACCTAACATCTCGGCGGTAATATTTGACAACATTCCTGGCGAGTTGGCCTCTACGTCTCCGTTTGACCTTCATATACATCAATAACGTAATATAACCTAACCTAACCCGACCTATCACCTCGGCGGTAATATTTGACCACATTCCTGGCGAGTTGGCTTCTACGTCTCCGTGGGACCTTTATATACATCAATAACATAATATAAGCTAGGCTAACCCAACCTAACATCTCGGCGGTAATATTTGACAACATACCTGGCGAGTTGGCCTCTACGTCTCCGTTGAACCTTTATATACATCAATAACGTAATATAACCGAACCTAACCCAACGTAACATCTCTGCGGTAATATTTCACAACATACCTGGCGAGTTGGCATCTACGTCTCGGTGGGACCTTTATATACATCAATAACGTAATATAAACAAACCTAACCCAACCTAACATCTCGGGGTTAATATTTGACCACATTCCTGGCTTGTTGGCCTCTACGTCTCCGTGGGACCTTTACATACATCAATAACGTAATATAACCTAACCTAACCCAACCTAACATCTCGGCGGTAATATTTGACAACATTCCTGGCGAGTTGGCCTCTACGTCTCCGTTTGACCTTCATATACATCAATAACGTAATATAACCTAACCTACCTCGGCGGTAATATTTGACCACATTCCTGGCGAGTTGGCCTCTACGCCTCCGTGTAACCCTCATATACATCAATAACGTAATATAACGTAACCTAACCCAACCTAACATCTCGGCGTTAATATTTGACGACATTCCTGGCTTGTTGGCCTCTGCGTCTCCGTGGGACCTTTATATACATCAATAACATAATATAAGCTAGCCTAACCCAACCTAACATCTCGCCGGTAATATTTGACAACATTCCTGGCGAGTTGGCTTCTCCGTCTCCGTGTGACCTTTATATACATCAATAACGTAATATAACCAAAACTAACCCAACCTAACATGTCGGCGGTAATATTTGACAGTATTCCTGGCGAGTTGGCCTCTTCGTCTCCGTGTAACCCTCATATACATCAATAACGTAATATAACGTAACCTAACCCAACCTATCATCTCGGCGGTAATATTTGACAACATTCGTGGCGAGTTGGCCTCTACGTCTCCGTGGGACTTTTTTATACATCAATAATATAATATAAGCTAGGCTAACCCAACCTAACATCCCGGCGGTAATATTTGACAACATTCCTGGCGAGTTGGCTTCTACGTCTCTGTGGGACCTTTATATACATCAATAACGTAATATAACTTAACCTAACCCAACCTAACATCTCGGCGGTAATATTTCACAACATACCTGGCGAGTTGGCATCTACGTCTCGGTGGGACCTTTATATACATCAATAACGTAATATAAACAAACCTAACCCAACCTAACATCTCGGGGTTAATATTTGACCACATTCCTGGCTTGTTGGCCTCTACGTCTCCGTGGGACCTTTACATACATCAATAACGTAATATAACCTAACCTAACCCAACCTAACATCTCGGCGGTAATATTTGACAACATTCCTGGCGAGTTGGCCTCTACGTCTCCGTTTGACCTTCATATACATCAATAACGTAATATAACCTAACCTACCTCGGCGGTAATATTTGACCACATTCCTGGCGAGTTGGCCTCTACGCCTCCGTGTAACCCTCATATACATCAATAACGTAATATAACGTAACCTAACCCAACCTAACATCTCGGCGTTAATATTTGACGACATTCCTGGGTTGTTGGCCTCTGCGTCTCCGTGGGACCTTTATATACATCAATAACATAATATAAGCTAGCCTAACCCAACCTAACATCTCGCCGGTAATATTTGACAACATTCCTGGCGAGTTGTCTTCTCCGTCTCCGTGTGACCTTTATATACATCAATAACGTAATATAACCAAAACTAACCCAACCTAACATGTCGGCGGTAATATTTGACAGTATTCCTGGCGAGTTGGCCTCTTCGTCTCCGTGTAACCCTCATATACATCAATAACGTAATATAACGTAACCTAACCCAACCTATCATCTCGGCGGTAATATTTGACAACATTCGTGGCGAGTTGGCCTCTACGTCTCCGTGGGACTTTTTTATACATCAATAATATAATATAAGCTAGGCTAACCCAACCTAACATCTCGGCGGTAATATTTGACAACATTCCTGGCGAGTTGGCTTCTACGTCTCTGTGGGACCTTTATATACATCAATAACGTAATATAACTTAACCTAACCCAACCTAACATCTCGGCGGTAATATTTCACAACATACCTGGCGAGTTGGCATCTACGTCTCGGTGGGACCTTTATATACATCAATAACGTAATATAAACAAACCTAACCCAACCTAACATCTCGGGGTTAATATTTGACCACATTCCTGGCTTGTTGGCCTCTACGTCTCCGTGGGACCTTTACATACATCAATAACGTAATATAACCTAACCTAACCCAACCTAACATCTCGGCGGTAATATTTGACAACATTCCTGGCGAGTTGGCCTCTACGTCTCCGTTTGACCTTCATATACATCAATAACGTAATATAACCTAACCTACCTCGGCGGTAATATTTGACCACATTCCTGGCGAGTTGGCCTCTACGCCTCCGTGTAACCCTCATATACATCAATAACGTAATATAACGTAACCTAACCCAACCTAACATCTCGGCGTTAATATTTGACGACATTCCTGGCTTGTTGGCCTCTGCGTCTCCGTGGGACCTTTATATACATCAATAACATAATATAAGCTAGCCTAACCCAACCTAACGTCTCGCCGGTAATATTTGACAACATTCCTGGCGAGTTGGCTTCTCCGTCTCCGTGTGACCTTTATATACATCAATAACGTAATATAACCAAAACTAACCCAACCTAACATGTCGGCGGTAATATTTGACAGTATTCCTGGCGAGTTGGCCTCTTCGTCTCCGTGTAACCCTCATATACATCAATAACGTAATATAACGTAACCTAACCCAACCTATCATCTCGGCGGTAATATTTGACAACATTCGTGGCGAGTTGGCCTCTACGTCTCCGTGGGACTTTTTTATACATCAATAATATAATATAAGCTAGGCTAACCCAACCTAACATCTCGGCGGTAATATTTGACAACATTCCTGGCGAGTTGGCCTCTACGTCTCCGTGGAACCTTCGTATACATCAATAACGAAATATAACCTAACCTAAATCAACCTATCATATCGGCGGTAATATTTGACAACATACCTGGCGAGTTGGCCTCTACGTCTCCGTGGTACCTTTATATACTTCAATAACGAAATATAACCTAACCTAACCCAACGTAACAACACGGCGGTAATATTTGACAACATTCCTGGCGAATTGGCCTCTACGTCTCCGTTTGACCTTCATATACATCAATAACGTAATATAACCTAACCTAACCCGACCTATCACCTCGGCGGTAATATTTGACGACATTCCTGGCTTGTTGGCCTCTGCGTCTCCGTGGGACCTTTATATACATCAGTAACGTAATATAAACAAACCTAACCCAACCTAACATCTCGGCGTTAATATTTGTCCACATTCCTGGCTTGCTGGCCTCTACGTCTCCGTGGGACCTTTATATACATCAATAACGTAATATAACCTAACCTAACCCAACCTAACATCTCGGCGGTAATATTTGACAACATTCCTGGCGAGTTGGCCTCTACGTCTCCGTTTGACCTTCATATACATCAATAACGTAATATAACCTAACCTAACCCGACCTATCACCTCGGCGGTAATATTTGACCACATTCCTGGCGAGTTGGCTTCTACGTCTCCGTGGGACCTTTATATACATCAATAACATAATATAAGCTAGGCTAACCCAACCTAACATCTCGGCGGTAATATTTGACAACATACCTGGCGAGTTGGCCTCTACGTCTCCGTTGAACCTTTATATACATCAATAACGTAATATAACCGAACCTAACCCAACGTAACATCTCTGCGGTAATATTTCACAACATACCTGGCGAGTTGGCATCTACGTCTCGGTGGGACCTTTATATACATCAATAACGTAATATAAACAAACCTAACCCAACCTAACATCTCGGGGTTAATATTTGACCACATTCCTGGCTTGTTGGCCTCTACGTCTCCGTGGGACCTTTACATACATCAATAACGTAATATAACCTAACCTAACCCAACCTAACATCTCGGCGGTAATATTTGACAACATTCCTGGCGAGTTGGCCTCTACGTCTCCGTTTGACCTTCATATACATCAATAACGTAATATAACCTAACCTACCTCGGCGGTAATATTTGACCACATTCCTGGCGAGTTGGCCTCTACGCCTCCGTGTAACCCTCATATACATCAATAACGTAATATAACGTAACCTAACCCAACCTAACATCTCGGCGTTAATATTTGACGACATTCCTGGCTTGTTGGCCTCTGCGTCTCCGTGGGACCTTTATATACATCAATAACATAATATAAGCTAGCCTAACCCAACCTAACATCTCGCCGGTAATATTTGACAACATTCCTGGCGAGTTGGCTTCTCCGTCTCCGTGTGACCTTTATATACATCAATAACGTAATATAACCAAAACTAACCCAACCTAACATGTCGGCGGTAATATTTGACAGTATTCCTGGCGAGTTGGCCTCTTCGTCTCCGTGTAACCCTCATATACATCAATAACGTAATATAACGTAACCTAACCCAACCTATCATCTCGGCGGTAATATTTGACAACATTCGTGGCGAGTTGGCCTCTACGTCTCCGTGGGACTTTTTTATACATCAATAATATAATATAAGCTAGGCTAACCCAACCTAACATCCCGGCGGTAATATTTGACAACATTCCTGGCGAGTTGGCTTCTACGTCTCTGTGGGACCTTTATATACATCAATAACGTAATATAACTTAACCTAACCCAACCTAACATCTCGGCGGTAATATTTCACAACATACCTGGCGAGTTGGCATCTACGTCTCGGTGGGACCTTTATATACATCAATAACGTAATATAAACAAACCTAACCCAACCTAACATCTCGGGGTTAATATTTGACCACATTCCTGGCTTGTTGGCCTCTACGTCTCCGTGGGACCTTTACATACATCAATAACGTAATATAACCTAACCTAACCCAACCTAACATCTCGGCGGTAATATTTGACAACATTCCTGGCGAGTTGGCCTCTACGTCTCCGTTTGACCTTCATATACATCAATAACGTAATATAACCTAACCTACCTCGGCGGTAATATTTGACCACATTCCTGGCGAGTTGGCCTCTACGCCTCCGTGTAACCCTCATATACATCAATAACGTAATATAACGTAACCTAACCCAACCTAACATCTCGGCGTTAATATTTGACGACATTCCTGGGTTGTTGGCCTCTGCGTCTCCGTGGGACCTTTATATACATCAATAACATAATATAAGCTAGCCTAACCCAACCTAACATCTCGCCGGTAATATTTGACAACATTCCTGGCGAGTTGTCTTCTCCGTCTCCGTGTGACCTTTATATACATCAATAACGTAATATAACCAAAACTAACCCAACCTAACATGTCGGCGGTAATATTTGACAGTATTCCTGGCGAGTTGGCCTCTTCGTCTCCGTGTAACCCTCATATACATCAATAACGTAATATAACGTAACCTAACCCAACCTATCATCTCGGCGGTAATATTTGACAACATTCGTGGCGAGTTGGCCTCTACGTCTCCGTGGGACTTTTTTATACATCAATAATATAATATAAGCTAGGCTAACCCAACCTAACATCTCGGCGGTAATATTTGACAACATTCCTGGCGAGTTGGCTTCTACGTCTCTGTGGGACCTTTATATACATCAATAACGTAATATAACTTAACCTAACCCAACCTAACATCTCGGCGGTAATATTTCACAACATACCTGGCGAGTTGGCATCTACGTCTCGGTGGGACCTTTATATACATCAATAACGTAATATAAACAAACCTAACCCAACCTAACATCTCGGGGTTAATATTTGACCACATTCCTGGCTTGTTGGCCTCTACGTCTCCGTGGGACCTTTACATACATCAATAACGTAATATAACCTAACCTAACCCAACCTAACATCTCGGCGGTAATATTTGACAACATTCCTGGCGAGTTGGCCTCTACGTCTCCGTTTGACCTTCATATACATCAATAACGTAATATAACCTAACCTACCTCGGCGGTAATATTTGACCACATTCCTGGCGAGTTGGCCTCTACGCCTCCGTGTAACCCTCATATACATCAATAACGTAATATAACGTAACCTAACCCAACCTAACATCTCGGCGTTAATATTTGACGACATTCCTGGCTTGTTGGCCTCTGCGTCTCCGTGGGACCTTTATATACATCAATAACATAATATAAGCTAGCCTAACCCAACCTAACGTCTCGCCGGTAATATTTGACAACATTCCTGGCGAGTTGGCTTCTCCGTCTCCGTGTGACCTTTATATACATCAATAACGTAATATAACCAAAACTAACCCAACCTAACATGTCGGCGGTAATATTTGACAGTATTCCTGGCGAGTTGGCCTCTTCGTCTCCGTGTAACCCTCATATACATCAATAACGTAATATAACGTAACCTAACCCAACCTATCATCTCGGCGGTAATATTTGACAACATTCGTGGCGAGTTGGCCTCTACGTCTCCGTGGGACTTTTTTATACATCAATAATATAATATAAGCTAGGCTAACCCAACCTAACATCTCGGCGGTAATATTTGACAACATTCCTGGCGAGTTGGCTTCTACGTCTCTGTGGGACCTTTATATACATCAATAACGTAATATAACTTAACCTAACCCAACCTAACATCTCGACGGTAATATTTCACAACATACCTGGCGAGTTGGCATCTACGTCTCCGTGGGACCTTTATATACTTCAATCACGAAATATAACCTATCCTAACCCAACCTATCATCTCGGCGGTAATATTTGACAACATTCCTGGCGAGTTGGCCTGTACGCCTCCGTGGAACCTTCGTATACATCAATAACGAAATATAACCTAACCTAAACCAACCTACCATCTCGGCGGTAATATTTGACTACATACCTGGCGAGTTGACCTCTACGTCTCCGTGGGCCTTTATATAATTCAATAACGAAATATAACCTATCCTAACCCAACCTATCATCTCGGCGGTAATATTTGACAACATTCCTGGCGAGTTGGCCTCTACGTCTCCGTGGAACCTTCGTATACATCAATAACGAAATATAACCTAACCTAAATCAACCTATCATATCGGCGGTAATATTTGACAACATACCTGGCGAGTTGGCCTCTACGTCTCCGTGGTACCTTTATATACTTCAATAACGAAATATAACCTAACCTAACCCAACGTAACAACACGGCGGTAATATTTGACAACATTCCTGGCGAATTGGCCTCTACGTCTCCGTTTGACCTTCATATACATCAATAACGTAATATAACCTAACCTAACCCGACCTATCACCTCGGCGGTAATATTTGACGACATTCCTGGCTTGTTGGCCTCTGCGTCTCCGTGGGACCTTTATATACATCAGTAACGTAATATAAACAAACCTAACCCAACCTAACATCTCGGCGTTAATATTTGTCCACATTCCTGGCTTGCTGGCCTCTACGTCTCCGTGGGACCTTTATATACATCAATAACGTAATATAACCTAACCTAACCCAACCTAACATCTCGGCGGTAATATTTGACAACATTCCTGGCGAGTTGGCCTCTACGTCTCCGTTTGACCTTCATATACATCAATAACGTAATATAACCTAACCTAACCCGACCTATCACCTCGGCGGTAATATTTGACCACATTCCTGGCGAGTTGGCTTCTACGTCTCCGTGGGACCTTTATATACATCAATAACATAATATAAGCTAGGCTAACCCAACCTAACATCTCGGCGGTAATATTTGACAACATACCTGGCGAGTTGGCCTCTACGTCTCCGTTGAACCTTTATATACATCAATAACGTAATATAACCGAACCTAACCCAACGTAACATCTCTGCGGTAATATTTGACCACATTCCTGGCGAGTTGGCCTCTACGTCTCCGTGTAACCCTCATATACATCAATAACGTAATATAACGTAACCTAACCCAACCTAACATCTCGGCGTTAATATTTGACGACATTCCTGGCTTGTTGGCCTCTGCGTCTCCGTGGGACCTTTATATACATCAATAACATAATATAAGCTAGCCTAACCCAACCTAACATCTCGCCGGTAATATTTGACAACATTCCTGGCGAGTTGGCTTCTCCGTCTCCGTGTGACCTTTATATACATCAATAACGTAATATAACCAAAACTAACCCAACCTAACATGTCGGCGGTAATATTTGACAGTATTCCTGGCGAGTTGGCCTCTTCGTCTCCGTGTAACCCTCATATACATCAATAACGTAATATAACGTAACCTAACCCAACCTATCATCTCGGCGGTAATGTTTGACAACATTCGTGGCGAGTTGGCCTCTACGTCTCCGTGGGACTTTTTTATACATCAATAATATAATATAAGCTAGGCTAACCCAACCTAACATCTCGGCGGTAATATTTGACAACATTCCTGGCGAGTTGGCTTCTACGTCTCTGTGGGACCTTTATATACATCAATAACGTAATATAAACTAACCTAAACCAACCTATCATCTCGGCGGTAATATTAGACAACATTCAAGGCGAGTTGACCTCTACGTCTCCGTTTGACCTTCATATACATCAATAACGTAATTTAACCTAACCTAACCCGACCTATCACCTCGGCGGTAATATTTGACCACATTCCTGGCGAGTTGGCTTCTACGTCTCTGTGGGACCTTTATATACATCAATAACGTAATATAAACTAACCTAACCCAACCTATCATCTCGGCAGTAATATTGGGCAACCTTCCTGGCGAGGTGGCCTCTACGTCTCCGTTTGACCTTTATATACATCAATAACGTAATATAACCTAACCTAACCCAACCTGCAATCTCGGCGGTAATATTTCACAACATACCTGGCGAGTTGGCCTCTACGTCTCCGTGGGACCTTTATATACTTCAATAACGAAATATAACCTATCCTAACCCAACCTATCATCTCGGCGGTAATATTTGACAACATTCCTGGCGAGTTGGCCTGCACGTCTCCGTGGAACCTTCGTATACATCAATAACGAAATATAACCTAACCTAAACCAACCTACCATCTCGGCGGTAATATTTGACTACATACCTGGCGTGTTGGCCTCTACGTCTCCGTGGACCTTTATATACTTCAATAACGAAATATACCCTATCCTAACCCAACCTATCATCTCGGCGGTAATATTTGACATCATTCCTGGCGAGATGGCCTCTACGTCTCCGTGGAACCTTTATATACATCAATAACGTCATATAACCTAACCTAACCCAACGTAACATCTCGGCGGTAATATTTGACAACATTCCTGGCGAGTTGGCTTCTACGTCTCGGTGGGACCTTTATATACGTCAATAACGTAATATAAACAAACCTAACCCAACCTAACATCTCGGCGTTAATATTTGACCACATTTCTGGCTTGTTGGCCTCTACGTCTCCGTGGGACCTTTACATACATCAATAACGTAATATAACCTAACCTAACACAACCTAACATCTCGGCGGTAATATTTGACAACATTCCTGGCGAGTTGGCCTCTACGTCTGCGTGGGACCTTTATATACATCAATAACGAAATATAACCTAACCTAAACCAACCTACCATCTCGGCGGTAATATTTGACTACATACCTGGTGAGTTGGCCTCTACGTCTCCGTGGGCCTTTATATAATTCAATAACGAAATATAACCTATCCTAACCCAACCTAACATCTCGGCGGTAATATTTGACAACATTCCTGGCGAGTTGGCCTCTACGTCTCCGTGGGACCTTTATATACATCAATAACATAATATAGGCTAGGCTAACCCAACCTAACATCTCGGCGGTAATATTTGACTACATACCTGGCGAGTTGGCCTCTACGTCTCCGTGGGCCTTTATATAATTCAATAACGAAATATAACCTATCCTAACCCAACCTATCATCTCGGCGATAATATTTGACAACATTCCTGGCGAGTTGGCCTCCTCGTCTGCGTGGGACCTTTATATACATCAATAACATAATATAGGCTAGGCTGACCCAACCTACCATCTCGGCGGTAATATTTGACAACATACCTGGCGAGTTGGCCTCTACGTCTCCGTGGGCCTTTATATACTTCAATAACGAAATATAACCTATCCTAACCCAACCTATCATCTCGGCGGTAATATTTGACAACATTCCTGGCGAGTTGGCCTCTACGTCTCCGTGGAACCTTCGTATACATCAATAACGAAATATAACCTAACCTAAACCAACCTATCATATCGGCGGTAATATTTGACAACATACCTGGCGAGTTGGCCTCTACGTCTCCGTGGTACCTTTATATACTTCAATAACGAAATATAACCTATCCTAACCCAACCTATCATCTCGGCGGTAATATTTGACAACATTCCTGGCGAGTTGGCCTCTACGTCTCCGTGGAACCTTCGTATACATTTATAACGAAATATAACCTAACCTAAACCAACCTATCATCTCGGCGGTAATATTTGACAACATTCCTGGCGAGTTGGCATCTACGTCTCCCTGGGACCTTTATATACATCAATAACGTAATATAACCTAACCTAACACAACCTAACATCTCGGCGGTAATATTTGACAACATTCCTGGCGAGTTGGCCTCTACGTCTGCGTGGGACCTTTATATACATCAATAACGTAATATAACCTAACCTAAACCAACCTACCATCTCGGCGGTAATATTTGACTACATACCTGGCGAGTTGGCCTCTACGTCTCCGTGGAACCTTCGTATACATCAATAACGAAATATAACCTAACCTAAACCAACCTATCATATCGGCGGTAATATTTGACAACATACCTGGCGAGTTGGCCTCTACGTCTCCGTGGTACCTTTATATACTTCAATAACGAAATATAACCTATCCTAACCCAACCTATCATCTCGGCGGTAATATTTGACAACATTCCTGGCGAGTTGGCCTGTACGTCTCCGTGGAACCTTCGTATACATCAATAACGAAATATAACCTAACCTAAACCAACCTACCATCTCGGCGGTAATATTTGACTACATACCTGGCGTGTTGGCCTCTACGTCTCCGTGGGCCTTTATATACTTCAATAACGAAATATACCCTATCCTAACCCAACCTATCATCTCGGCGGTAATATTTGACATCATTCCTGGCGAGATGGCCTCTACGTCTCCGTGGAACCTTTATATACATCAATAACGTAATATAACCTAACCTAACCCAACGTAACATCTCGGCGGTAATATTTGACAACATTCCTGGCGAGTTGGCTTCTACGTCTCGGTGGGACCTTTATATACATCAATAACGTAATATAAACAAACCTAACCCAACCTAACATCTCGGCGTTAATATTTGACCACATTCCTGGCTTGTTGGCCTCTACGTCTCCGTGGGACCTTTACATACATCAATAACGTAATATAACCTAACCTAACCCAACCTAACATCTCAGCGGTAATATTTGACAACATTCCTGGCGAGTTGGCCTCTACGTCTCCGTGGAACCTTCGTATACATCAATAACGAAATATAACCTAACCTAAACCAACCTATCATATCGGCGGTAATATTTGACAACATTCCTGGCGAGTTGTCCTCTACGTCTCCGTGGAACCTTCGTATACATTAATAACGAAATATAACCTAACCTAAACCAACCTATCATCTCGGCGGTAATATTTGACATCATTCCTGGCGAGATGGCCTCTACGTCTCCGTGGAACCTTTATATACATCAATAACGTAATATAACCTAACCTAACCCAACGTAATATCTCGGCGGTAATATTTGACAACATTCCTGGCGAGTTGGCTTCTACGTCTCGGTGGGACCTTTATATACATCAATAACGTAATATAAACAAACCTAACCCAACCTAACATCTCGGCGTTAATATTTGACCACATTCCTGGCTTGTTGGCCTCTACGTCTCCGTGGGCCTTTATATACTTCAATAACGAAATATAACCTATCCTAACCCAACCTATCATCTCGGCGGTAATATTTGACAACATTCCTGGCGAGTTGGCCTCTACGTCTCCGTGGAACCTTCGTATACATCAATAACGAAACATAACCTAACCTAAACCAACCTATCATATCGGCGGTAATATTTGACAACATACCTGGCGAGTTGGCCTCTACGTCTCCGTGGTACCTTTATATACTTCAATAACGAAATATAACCTATCCTAACCCAACCTATCATCTCGGCGGTAATATTTGACAACATTCCTGGCGAGTTGGCCTCTACGTCTCCGTGGAACCTTCGTATACATTTATAACGAAATATAACCTAACCTAAACCAACCTATCATCTCGGCGGTAATATTTGACAACATTCCTGGCGAGTTGGCATCTACGTCTCCCTGGGACCTTTATATACATCAATAACGTAATATAACCTAACCTAACACAACCTAACATCTCGGCGGTAATATTTGACAACATTCCTGGCGAGTTGGCCTCTACGTCTGCGTGGGACCTTTATATACATCAATAACGTAATATAACCTAACCTAAACCAACCTACCATCTCGGCGGTAATATTTGACTACATACCTGGCGAGTTGGCCTCTACGTCTCCGTGGAACCTTCGTATACATCAATAACGAAATATAACCTAACCTAAACCAACCTATCATATCGGCGGTAATATTTGACAACATACCTGGCGAGTTGGCCTCTACGTCTCCGTGGTACCTTTATATACTTCAATAACGAAATATAACCTATCCTAACCCAACCTATCATCTCGGCGGTAATATTTGACAACATTCCTGGCGAGTTGGCCTGTACGTCTCCGTGGAACCTTCGTATACATCAATAACGAAATATAACCTAACCTAAACCAACCTACCATCTCGGCGGTAATATTTGACTACATACCTGGCGTGTTGGCCTCTACGTCTCCGTGGGCCTTTATATACTTCAATAACGAAATATACCCTATCCTAACCCAACCTATCATCTCGGCGGTAATATTTGACATCATTCCTGGCGAGATGGCCTCTACGTCTCCGTGGAACCTTTATATACATCAATAACGTAATATAACCTAACCTAACCCAACGTAACATCTCGGCGGTAATATTTGACAACATTCCTGGCGAGTTGGCTTCTACGTCTCGGTGGGACCTTTATATACATCAATAACGTAATATAAACAAACCTAACCCAACCTAACATCTCGGCGTTAATATTTGACCACATTCCTGGCTTGTTGGCCTCTACGTCTCCGTGGGACCTTTACATACATCAATAACGTAATATAACCTAACCTAACCCAACCTAACATCTCAGCGGTAATATTTGACAACATTCCTGGCGAGTTGGCCTCTACGTCTCCGTGGAACCTTCGTATACATCAATAACGAAATATAACCTAACCTAAACCAACCTATCATATCGGCGGTAATATTTGACAACATTCCTGGCGAGTTGTCCTCTACGTCTCCGTGGAACCTTCGTATACATTAATAACGAAATATAACCTAACCTAAACCAACCTATCATCTCGGCGGTAATATTTGACATCATTCCTGGCGAGATGGCCTCTACGTCTCCGTGGAACCTTTATATACATCAATAACGTAATATAACCTAACCTAACCCAACGTAATATCTCGGCGGTAATATTTGACAACATTCCTGGCGAGTTGGCTTCTACGTCTCGGTGGGACCTTTATATACATCAATAACGTAATATAAACAAACCTAACCCAACCTAACATCTCGGCGTTAATATTTGACCACATTCCTGGCTTGTTGGCCTCTACGTCTCCGTGGGACCTTTACATACATCAGTAACGTAATATAACCAAACCTAACCCAACCTAACATCTCGGCGGTAATATTTGACAACATTCCTGGCGAGTTGTCCTCTACGTCTCCGTGGGACCTTTATATACATCAATAACATAATATAGGCTAGGCTAACCCAACCTAACATCTCGGCGGTAATATTTGACAACATACCTGGCGGGTTGGCCTCTACGTCTCCGTGGGACCTTTATATACTTCAATAACGAAATATAACCTATCCTAACCCAACGTAACATCTCGGCGGTAATATTTGACAACATTCCTGGCGAGTTGGCTTCTACGTCTCGGTGGGACCTTCGTATACATCAATAACGAAATATAACCTAACCTAAACCAACCTACCATCTCGGCGGTAATATTTGACTACATACCTGGCGAGTTGGCCTCTACGTCTCCGTGGAACCTTCGTATACATCAATAACCATATATAACCTAACCTAAACCAACCTATCATCTCGGCGGTAATATTTGACAACATTCCTGGCGAGTTGGCCTCTACGTCTCCGTGTAACCCTCATATACGTCAATAACGTAATATAACGTAACCTAACACAACCTATCATCTCGGCGGTAATATTTGACAACATTCCTGGCGAGTTGGCATCTACGTCTCCCTGGGACCTTTATATACATCAATAACGTAATATAACCTAACCTAACACAACCTAACATCTCGGCGGTAATATTTGACAACATTCCTGGCGAGTTGGCCTCTACGTCTGCGTGGGACCTTTATATACATCAATAACGAAATATAACCTAACCTAAACCAACCTACCATCTCGGCGGTAATATTTGACTACATACCTGGCGAGTTGGCCTCTACGTCTCCGTGGGCCTTTATATAATTCAATAACGAAATATAACCTATCCTAACCCAACCTAACATCTCGGCGGTAATATTTGACAACATTCCTGGCGAGTTGGCCTCTACGTCTCCGTGGGACCTTTATATACATCAATAACATAATATAGGCTAGGCTAACCCAACCTAACATCTCGGCGGTAATATTTGACTACATACCTGGCGAGTTGGCCTCTACGTCTCCGTGGGCCTTTATATAATTCAATAACGAAATATAACCTATCCTAACCCAACCTATCATCTCGGCGATAATATTTGACAACATTCCTGGCGAGTTGGCCTCCTCGTCTGCGTGGGACCTTTATATACATCAATAACATAATATAGGCTAGGCTGACCCAACCTACCATCTCGGCGGTAATATTTGACAACATACCTGGCGAGTTGGCCTCTACGTCTCCGTGGGCCTTTATATACTTCAATAACGAAATATAACCTATCCTAACCCAACCTATCATCTCGGCGGTAATATTTGACAACATTCCTGGCGAGTTGGCCTCTACGTCTCCGTGGAACCTTCGTATACATCAATAACGAAATATAACCTAACCTAAACCAACCTATCATATCGGCGGTAATATTTGACAACATACCTGGCGAGTTGGCCTCTACGTCTCCGTGGTACCTTTATATACTTCAATAACGAAATATAACCTATCCTAACCCAACCTATCATCTCGGCGGTAATGTTTGACAACATTCCTGGCGAGTTGGCCTGTACGTCTCCGTGGAACCTTCGTATACATCAATAACGAAATATAACCTAACCTAAACCAACCTACCATCTCGGCGGTAATATTTGACTACATACCTGGCGTGTTGGCCTCTACGTCTCCGTGGGCCTTTATATACTTCAATAACGAAATATACCCTATCCTAACGCAACCTATCATCTCGGCGGTAATATTTGATAACATTCCTGGCGAGTTGGCCTCTACGTCTCCGTGGATCCTTCGTATACATTAATAACGAAATATAACCTAACCTAAACCAACCTATCATCTCGGCGGTAATATTTGACATCATTCCTGGCGAGATGGCCTCTACGTCTCCGTGGAACCTTTATATACATCAATAACGTAATATAACCTAACCTAACCCAACGTAATATCTCGGCGGTAATATTTGACAACATTCCTGGCGAGTTGGCTTCTACGTCTCGGTGGGACCTTTATATACATCAATAACGTAATATAAACAAACCTAACCCAACCTAACATCTCGGCGTTAATATTTGACCACATTCCTGTCTTGTTGGCCTCTACGTCTCCGTGGGACCTTTACATACATCAGTAACGTAATATAACCAAACCTAACCCAACCTAACATCTCGGCGGTAATATTTGACAACATTCCTGGCGAGTTGGCCTCTACGTCTCCGTGGGACCTTTATATACATCAATAACATAATATAGGCTAGGCTAACCCAACCTAACATCTCGGCGGTAATATTTGACAACATACCTGGCGGGTTGGCCTCTACGTCTCCGTGGGACCTTTATATACTTCAATAACGAAATATAACCTATCCTAACCCAACGTAACATCTCGGCGGTAATATTTGACAACATTCCTGGCGAGTTGGCTTCTACGTCTCGGTGGGACCTTCGTATACATCAATAACGAAATATAACCTAACCTAAACCAACCTACCATCTCGGCGGTAATATTTGACTACATACCTGGCGAGTTGGCCTCTACGTCTCCGTGGAACCTTCGTATACATCAATAACCATATATAACCTAACCTAAACCAACCTATCATCTCGGCGGTAATATTTGACAACATTCCTGGCGAGTTGGCCTCTACGTCTCCGTGTAACCCTCATATACGTCAATAACGTAATATAACGTAACCTAACACAACCTATCATCTCGGCGGTAATATTTGACAACATTCCTGGCGAGTTGGCATCTACGTCTCCCTGGGACCTTTATATACATCAATAACGTAATATAACCTAACCTAACACAACCTAACATCTCGGCGGTAATATTTGACAACATTCCTGGCGAGTTGGCCTCTACGTCTGCGTGGGACCTTTATATACATCAATAACGAAATATAACCTAACCTAAACCAACCTACCATCTCGGCGGTAATATTTGACTACATACCTGGCGAGTTGGCCTCTACGTCTCCGTGGGCCTTTATATAATTCAATAACGAAATATAACCTATCCTAACCCAACCTAACATCTCGGCGGTAATATTTGACAACATTCCTGGCGAGTTGGCCTCTACGTCTCCGTGGGACCTTTATATACATCAATAACATAATATAGGCTAGGCTAACCCAACCTAACATCTCGGCGGTAATATTTGACTACATACCTGGCGAGTTGGCCTCTACGTCTCCGTGGGCCTTTATATAATTCAATAACGAAATATAACCTATCCTAACCCAACCTATCATCTCGGCGATAATATTTGACAACATTCCTGGCGAGTTGGCCTCCTCGTCTGCGTGGGACCTTTATATACATCAATAACATAATATAGGCTAGGCTGACCCAACCTACCATCTCGGCGGTAATATTTGACAACATACCTGGCGAGTTGGCCTCTACGTCTCCGTGGGCCTTTATATACTTCAATAACGAAATATAACCTATCCTAACCCAACCTATCATCTCGGCGGTAATATTTGACAACATTCCTGGCGAGTTGGCCTCTACGTCTCCGTGGAACCTTCGTATACATCAATAACGAAATATAACCTAACCTAAACCAACCTATCATATCGGCGGTAATATTTGACAACATACCTGGCGAGTTGGCCTCTACGTCTCCGTGGTACCTTTATATACTTCAATAACGAAATATAACCTATCCTAACCCAACCTATCATCTCGGCGGTAATATTTGACAACATTCCTGGCGAGTTGGCCTGTACGTCTCCGTGGAACCTTCGTATACATCAATAACGAAATATAACCTAACCTAAACCAACCTACCATCTCGGCGGTAATATTTGACTACATACCTGGCGTGTTGGCCTCTACGTCTCCGTGGGCCTTTATATACTTCAATAACGAAATATACCCTATCCTAACGCAACCTATCATCTCGGCGGTAATATTTGATAACATTCCTGGCGAGTTGGCCTCTACGTCTCCGTGGATCCTTCGTATACATTAATAACGAAATATAACCTAACCTAAACCAACCTATCATCTCGGCGGTAATATTTGACATCATTCCTGGCGAGATGGCCTCTACGTCTCCGTGGAACCTTTATATACATCAATAACGTAATATAACCTAACCTAACCCAACGTAATATCTCGGCGGTAATATTTGACAACATTCCTGGCGAGTTGGCTTCTACGTCTCGGTGGGACCTTTATATACATCAATAACGTAATATAAACAAACCTAACCCAACCTAACATCTCGGCGTTAATATTTGACCACATTCCTGTCTTGTTGGCCTCTACGTCTCCGTGGGACCTTTACATACATCAGTAACGTAATATAACCAAACCTAACCCAACCTAACATCTCGGCGGTAATATTTGACAACATTCCTGGCGAGTTGGCCTCTACGTCTCCGTGGGACCTTTATATACATCAATAACATAATATAGGCTAGGCTAACCCAACCTAACATCTCGGCGGTAATATTTGACAACATACCTGGCGGGTTGGCCTCTACGTCTCCGTGGGACCTTTATATACTTCAATAACGAAATATAACCTATCCTAACCCAACGTAACATCTCGGCGGTAATATTTGACAACATTCCTGGCGAGTTGGCTTCTACGTCTCGGTGGGACCTTCGTATACATCAATAACGAAATATAACCTAACCTAAACCAACCTACCATCTCGGCGGTAATATTTGACTACATACCTGGCGAGTTGGCCTCTACGTCTCCGTGGAACCTTCGTATACATCAATAACCAAATATAACCTAACCTAAACCAACCTATCATCTCGGCGGTAATATTTGACAACATTCCTGGCGAGTTGGCCTCTACGTCTCCGTGTAACCCTCATATACGTCAATAACGTAATATAACGTAACCTAACACAACCTATCATCTCGGCGGTAATATTTGACAACATTCCTGGCGAGTTGGCATCCACGTCTCCCTGGGACCTTTATATACATCAATAACGTAATATAACCTAACCTAACACAACCTAACATCTCGGCGGTAATATTTGACAACATTCCTGGCGAGTTGGCCTCTACGTCTGCGTGGGACCTTTATATACATCAATAACGAAATATAACCTAACCTAAACCAACCTACCATCTCGGCGGTAATATTTGACTACATACCTGGCGAGTTGGCCTCTACGTCTCCGTGGGCCTTTATATAATTCAATAACGAAATATAACCTATCCTAACCCAACCTAACATCTCGGCGGTAATATTTGACAACATTCCTGGCGAGTTGGCCTCTACGTCTCCGTGGGACCTTTATATACATCAATAACATAATATAGGCTAGGCTAACCCAACCTAACATCTCGGCGGTAATATTTGACTACATACCTGGCGAGTTGGCCTCTACGTCTCCGTGGGCCTTTATATAATTCAATAACGAAATATAACCTATCCTAACCCAACCTATCATCTCGGCGATAATATTTGACAACATTCCTGGCGAGTTGGCCTCCTCGTCTGCGTGGGACCTTTATATACATCAATAACATAATATAGGCTAGGCTGACCCAACCTACCATCTCGGCGGTAATATTTGACAACATACCTGGCGAGTTGGCCTCTACGTCTCCGTGGGCCTTTATATACTTCAATAACGAAATATAACCTATCCTAACCCAACCTATCATCTCGGCGGTAATATTTGACAACATTCCTGGCGAGTTGGCCTCTACGTCTCCGTGGAACCTTCGTATACATCAATAACGAAATATAACCTAACCTAAACCAACCTATCATATCGGCGGTAATATTTGACAACATACCTGGCGAGTTGGCCTCTACGTCTCCGTGGTACCTTTATATACTTCAATAACGAAATATAACCTATCCTAACCCAACCTATCATCTCGGCGGTAATATTTGACAACATTCCTGGCGAGTTGGCCTCTACGTCTCCGTGGAACCTTCGTATACATTTATAACGAAATATAACCTAACCTAAACCAACCTATCATCTCGGCGGTAATATTTGACAACATTCCTGGCGAGTTGGCATCTACGTCTCCCTGGGACCTTTATATACATCAATAACGTAATATAACCTAACCTAACACAACCTAACATCTCGGCGGTAATATTTGACAACATTCCTGGCGAGTTGGCCTCTACGTCTGCGTGGGACCTTTATATACATCAATAACGAAATATAACCTAACCTAAACCAACCTACCATCTCGGCGGTAATATTTGACTACATACCTGGCGAGTTGGCCTCTACGTCTCCGTGGAACCTTCGTATACATCAATAACGAAATATATCCTAACCTAAACCAACCTATCATATCGGCGGTAATATTTGACAACATACCTGGCTAGTTGGCCTCTACGTCTCCGTGGTACCTTTATATACTTCAATAACGAAATATAACCTATCCTAACCCAACCTATCATCTCGGCGGTAATATTTGACAACATTCCTGGCGAGTTGGCCTCTACGTCTCCGTGGAACCTTCGTATACGTTAATAACGAAATATAACCTAACCTAAACCAACCTAACATCTCGGCGGTAATATTTGACAACATTCCTGGCGAGTTGGCCTCCTCGTCTGCGTGGGACCTTTATATACATCAATAACATAATATAGGCTAGGCTAACCCAACCTACCATCTCGGCGGTAATATTTGACAACATACCTGGCGAGTTGGCCTCTACGTCTCCGTGGGCCTTTATATACTTCAATAACGAAATATAACCTATCCTAACCCAACCTATCATCTCGGCGGTAATATTTGACAACATTCCTGGCGAGTTGGCCTCTACGTCTCCGTGGAACCTTCGTATACATCAATAACGAAATATAACCTAACCTAAACCAACCTATCATATCGGCGGTAATATTTGACAACATACCTGGCGAGTTGGCCTCTACGTCTCCGTGGTACCTTTATATACTTCAATAACGAAATATAACCTATCCTAACCCAACCTATCATCTCGGCGGTAACATTTGACAACATTCCTGGCGAGTTGGCCTCTACGTCTCCGTGGAACCTTCGTATACATTTATAACGAAATATAACCTAACCTAAACCAACCTATCATCTCGGCGGTAATATTTGACAACATTCCTGGCGAGTTGGCATCTACGTCTCCCTGGGACCTTTATATACATCAATAACGTAATATAACCTAACCTAACACAACCTAACATCTCGGCGGTAATATTTGACAACATTCCTGGCGAGTTGGCCTCTACGTCTGCGTGGGACCTTTATATACATCAATAACGAAATATAACCTAACCTAAACCAACCTACCATCTCGGCGGTAATATTTGACTACATACCTGGCGAGTTGGCCTCTACGTCTCCGTGGGCCTTTATATAATTCAATAACGAAATATAACCTATCCTAACCCAACCTAACATCTCGGCGGTAATATTTGACAACATTCCTGGCGAGTTGGCCTCTACGTCTCCGTGGGACCTTTATATACATCAATAACATAATATAGGCTAGGCTAACCCAACCTAACATCTCGGCGGTAATATTTGACTACATACCTGGCGAGTTGGCCTCTACGTCTCCGTGGGCCTTTATATACTTCAATAACGAAATATAACCTATCCTAACCCAACCTATCATCTCGGCGGTAATATTTGACAACATTCCTGGCGAGTTGGCCTGTACGTCTCCGTGGAACCTTCGTATACATCAATAACGAAATATAACCTAACCTAAACCAACCCACCATCTCGGCGGTAATATTTGACTACATACCTGGCGTGTTGGCCTCTACGTCTCCGTGGGCCTTTATATACTTCAATAACGAAATATACCCTATCCTAACCCAACCTATCATCTCGGCGGTAATATTTGATAACATTCCTGGCGAGTTGGCCTCTACGTCTCCGTGGATCCTTCGTATACATTAATAACGAAATATAACCTAACCTAAACCAACCTATCATCTCGGCGGTAATATTTGACATCATTCCTGGCGAGATGGCCTCTACGTCTCCGTGGAACCTTTATATACATCAATAACGTAATATAACCTAACCTAACCCAACGTAACATCTCGGCGGTAATATTTGACAACATTCCTGGCGAGTTGGCTTCTACGTCTCCGTGGGCCTTTATATACTTCAATAACGAAATATAACCTATCCTAACCCAACCTATCATCTCGGCGGTAATATTTGACAACATTCCTGGCGAGTTGGCCTCTACGTCTGCGTGGGACCTTTATATACATCAATAACATAATATAGGCTAGGCTAAACCAACCTACCATCTCGGCGGTAATATTTGACTACATACCTGGCGAGTTGGCCTCTACGTCTCCGTGGGCCTTTATATAATTCAATAACGAAATATAACCTATCCTAACCCAACCTAACATCTCGGCGGTAATATTTGACAACATTCCTGGCGAGTTGGCCTCTACGTCTCCGTGGGACCTTTATATACATCAATAACATAATATAGGCTAGGCTAACCCAACCTAACATCTCGGCGGTAATATTTGACTACATACCTGGCGAGTTGGCCTCTACGTCTCCGTGGGCCTTTATATACTTCAATAACGAAATATAACCTATCCTAACCCAACCTATCATCTCGGCGGTAATATTTGACAACATTCCTGGCGAGTTGGCCTCTACGTCTCCGTGGAACCTTCGTATACATCAATAACGAAATATAACCTAACCTAAACCAACCTATCGTATCGGCTGTAATATTTGACAACATACCTGGCGAGTTGGCTTCTACGTCTCCTTGGTACCTTTATATACTTCAATAACGAAATATAACCTATCCTAACCCAACCTATCATCTCGGCGGTAATATTTGACAACATTCCTGGCGAGTTGGCCTCTACGTCTCCGTGGAACCTTCGTATACATTAATAACGAAATATAACCTAACCTAAACCAACCTATCATCTCGGCGGTAATATTTGACATCATTCCTGGCGAGATGGCATCTACGTCTCCGTGGGACCTTTATATACTTCAATAACGAAATATAACCTATCCTAACCCAACCTATCATCTCGGCGGTAATATTTGACAACATTCCTGGCGAGTTGGCCTGTACGTCTCCGTGGAACCTTCGTATACATCAATAACGAAATATAACCTAACCTAAACCAACCTACCATCTCGGCGGTAATATTTGACTACATACCTGGCGTGTTGGCCTCTACGTCTCCGTGGGCCTTTATATACTTCAATAACGAAATATACCCTATCCTAACGCAACCTATCATCTCGGCGGTAATATTTGATAACATTCCTGGCGAGTTGGCCTCTACGTCTCCGTGGATCCTTCGTATACATTAATAACGAAATATAACCTAACCTAAACCAACCTATCATCTCGGCGGTAATATTTGACATCATTCCTGGCGAGATGGCCTCTACGTCTCCGTGGAACCTTCGTATACATTAATAACCAAATATAACCTAACCTAAACCAACCTATCATCTCGGCGGTAATATTTGACAACATACCTGGCGAGTTGGCCTCTACGTCTCCGTGGGCCTTTATATACTTCAATAACGAAATATAACCTATCCTAACCCAACCTATCATCTCGGCGGTAATATTTGACAACATTCCTGGCGAGTTGGCCTCTACGTCTCCGTGGAACCTTCGTATACATCAATAACGAAATATAACCTAACCTAAACCAACCTATCATATCGGCGGTAATATTTGACAACATACCTGGCGAGTTGGCCTCTACGTCTCCGTGGTACCTTTATATACTTCAATAACGAAATATAACCTATCCTAACCCAACCTATCATCTCGGCGGTAATATTTGACAACATTCCTGGCGAGTTGGCCTCTACGTCTCCGTGGGACCTTTATATACATCAATAACATAATATAGGCTAGGCTAACCCAACCTAACATCTCGGCGGTAATATTTGACTACATACCTGGCGAGTTGGCCTCTACGTCTCCGTGGGCCTTTATATACTTCAATAACGAAATATAACCTATCCTAACCCAACCTATCATCTCGGCGGTAATATTTGACAACATTCCTGGCGAGTTGGCCTCTACGTCTGCGTGGGCCCTTTATATACATCAATAACGAAATATAACCTAACCTAAACCAACCTACCATCTCGGCGGTAATATTTGACTACATACCTGGCGAGTTGGCCTCTACGTCTCCGTGGGCCTTTATATAATTCAATAACGAAATATAACCTATCCTAACCCAACCTAACATCTCGGCGGTAATATTTGACAACATTCCTGGCGAGTTGGCCTCTACGTCTCCGTGGGACCTTTATATACATCAATAACATAATATAGGCTAGGCTAACCCAACCTAACATCTCGGCGGTAATATTTGACAACATTCCTGGCGAGTTGGCCTCTACGTCTCCGTGGGACCTTTATATACATCAATAACATAATATAGGCTAGGATAACCCAACCTAACATCTCGGCGGTAATATTTGACTACATACCTGGCGAGTTGGCCTCTACGTCTCCGTGGGCCTTTATATACTTCAATAACGAAATATAACCTATCCTAACCCAACCTATCATCTCGGCGGTAATATTTGACAACATTCCTGGCGAGTTGGCCTCTACGTCTCCGTGGAACCTTCGTATACATCAATAACGAAATATAACCTAACCTAAACCAACCTATCATATCGGCGGTAATATTTGACAACATTCCTGGCGAGTTGGCCTCTACGTCTGCGTGGGACCTTTATATACATCAATAACGAAATATAACCTAACCTAAACCAACCTACCATCTCGGCGGTAATATTTGACTACATACCTGGCGAGTTGGCCTCTACGTCTCCGTGGGCCTTTATATAATTCAATAACGAAATATAACCTATCCTAACCCAACCTAACATCTCGGCGGTAATATTTGACAACATTCCTGGCGAGTTGGCCTCTACGTCTCCGTGGGACCTTTATATACATCAATAACATAATATAGGCTAGGCTAACCCAACCTAACATCTCGGCGGTAATATTTGACAACATTCCTGGCGAGTTGGCCTCTACGTCTGCGTGGGACCTTTATATACATCAATAACGAAATATAACCTAACCTAAACCAACCTACCATCTCGGCGGTAATATTTGACTACATACCTGGCGAGTTGGCCTCTACGTCTCCGTGGGCCTTTATATAATTCAATAACGAAATATAACCTATCCTAACCCAACCTAACATCTCGGCGGTAATATTTGACAACATTCCTGGCGAGTTGGCCTCTACGTCTCCGTGGATCCTTCGTATACATTAATAACGAAATATAACCTAACCTAAACCAACCTATCATCTCGGCGGTAATATTTGACATCATTCCTGGCGAGATGGCCTCTACGTCTCCGTGGAACCTTTATATACATCAATAACGTAATATAACCTAACCTAACCCAACGTAACATCTCGGCGGTAATATTTGACAACATTCCTGGCGAGTTGGCTTCTACGTCTCGGTGGGACCTTTATATACATCAATAACGTAATATAAACAAACCTAACCCAACCTAACATCTCGGCGTTAATATTTGACCACATTCCTGGCTTGTTGGCCTCTACGTCTCCGTGGGACCATTACATACATCAATAACGTAATATAACCTAACCTAACCCAACCTAACATCTCGGCGGTAATATTTGACAACATTCCTGGCGAGTTGGCCTCTACGTCTCCGTGGAACCTTCGTATACATTAATAACGAAATATAACCTAACCTAAACCAACCTAACATCTCGGCGGTAATATTTGACAACATTCCTGGCGAGTTGGCCTCCTCGTCTGCGTGGGACCTTTATATACATCAATAACATAATATAGGCTAGGCTAACCCAACCTACCATCTCGGCGGTAATATTTGACAACATACCTGGCGAGTTGGTCTCTACGTCTCCGTGGGCCTTTATATACTTCAATAACGAAATATAACCTATCCTAACCCAACCTATCATCTCGGCGGTAATATTTGACAACATTCCTGGCGAGTTGGCCTCTACGTCTCCGTGGAACCTTCGTATACATTAATAACGAAATATAACCTAACCTAAACCAACCTATCATCTCGGCGGTAATATTTGACAACATTCCTGGCGAGTTGGCATCTACGTCTCCCTGGGACCTTTATATACATCAATAACGTAATATAACCTAACCTAACACAACCTAACATCTCGGCGGTAATATTTGACAACATTCCTGGCTTGTTGGCCTCTACGTCTCCGTGGGACCATTACATACATCAATAACGTAATATAACCTAACCTAACCCAACCTAACATCTCGGCGGTAATATTTGACAACATTCCTGGCGAGTTGGCCTCTACGTCTCCGTGGAACCTTCGTATACATTAATAACGAAATATAACCTAACCTAAACCAACCTAACATCTCGGCGGTAATATTTGACAACATTCCTGGCGAGTTGGCCTCCTCGTCTGCGTGGGACCTTTATATACATCAATAACATAATATAGGCTAGGCTAACCCAACCTACCATCTCGGCGGTAATATTTGACAACATACCTGGCGAGTTGGTCTCTACGTCTCCGTGGGCCTTTATATACTTCAATAACGAAATATAACCTATCCTAACCCAACCTATCATCTCGGCGGTAATATTTGACAACATTCCTGGCGAGTTGGCCTCTACGTCTCCGTGGAACCTTCGTATACATTAATAACGAAATATAACCTAACCTAAACCAACCTATCATCTCGGCGGTAATATTTGACAACATTCCTGGCGAGTTGGCATCTACGTCTCCCTGGGACCTTTATATACATCAATAACGTAATATAACCTAACCTAACACAACCTAACATCTCGGCGGTAATATTTGACAACATTCCTGGCGAGTTGGCCTCTACGTCTGCGTGGGACCTTTATATACATCAATAACGAAATATAACCTAACCTAAACCAACCTACCATCTCGGCGGTAATATTTGACTACATACCTGGCGAGTTGGCCTCTACGTCTCCGTGGGCCTTTATATAATTCAATAACGAAATATAACCTATCCTAACCCAACCTAACATCTCGGCGGTAATATTTGACAACATTCCTGGCGAGTTGGCCTCTACGTCTCCGTGGGACCTTTATATACATCAATAACATAATATAGGCTAGGCTAACCCAACCTAACATCTCGGCGGTAATATTTGACTACATACCTGGCGAGTTGGCCTCTACGTCTCCGTGGGCCTTTATATACTTCAATAACGAAATATAACCTATCCTAACCCAACCTATCATCTCGGCGGTAATATTTGACAACATTCCTGGCGAGTTGGCCTCTACGTCTCCGTGGAACCTTCGTATACATCAATAACGAAATATAACCTAACCTAAACCAACCTATCATATCGGCGGTAATATTTGACAACATACCTGGCGAGTTGGCCTCTACGTCTCCTTGGTACCTTTATATACTTCAATAACGAAATATAACCTATCCTAACCCAACCTATCATCTCGGCGGTAATATTTGACAACATTCCTGGCGAGTTGGCCTCTACGTCTCCGTGGAACCTTCGTATACATTAATAACGAAATATAACCTAACCTAAACCAACCTATCATCTCGGCGGTAATATTTGACATCATTCCTGGCGAGATGGCATCTACGTCTCCGTGGGACCTTTATATACTTCAATAACGAAATATAACCTATCCTAACCCAACCTATCATCTCGGCGGTAATATTTGACAACATTCCTGGCGAGTTGGCCTGTACGTCTCCGTGGAACCTTCGTATACATCAATAACGAAATATAACCTAACCTAAACCAACCTACCATCTCGGCGGTAATATTTGACTACATACCTGGCGTGTTGGCCTCTACGTCTCCGTGGGCCTTTATATACTTCAATAACGAAATATACCCTATCCTAACCCAACCTATCATCTCGGCGGTAATATTTGATAACATTCCTGGCGAGTTGGCCTCTACGTCTCCGTGGATCCTTCGTATACATTAATAACGAAATATAACCTAACCTAAACCAACCTATCATCTCGGCGGTAATATTTGACATCATTCCTGGCGAGATGGCCTCTACGTCTCCGTGGAACCTTTATATACATCAATAACGTAATATAACCTAACCTAACCCAACGTAACATCTCGGCGGTAATATTTGACAACATTCCTGGCGAGTTGGCTTCTACGTCTCGGTGGGAAGTTAATATACATCAATAACGTAATATAAACAAACCTAACCCAACCTAACATCTCGGCGTTAATATTTGACCACATTCCTGGCTTGTTGGCCTCTACGTCTCCGTGGGACCTTTACATACATCAATAACGTAATATAACCTAACCTAACCCAACCTAACATCTCGGCGGTAATATTTGACAACATTCCTGGCGAGTTGGCCTCTACGTCTCCGTGGAACCTTCGTATACATCAATAACGAAATATAACCTAACCTAAACCAACCTATCATATCGGCGGTAATATTTGACAACATTCCTGGCGAGTTGTCCTCTACGTCTCCGTGGAACCTTCGTATACATTAATAACCAAATATGACCTAACCTAAACCAACCTATCATCTCGGCGGTAATATTTGACAACATACCTGGCGAGTTGGCCTCTACGTCTCCGTGGGCCTTTATATACTTCAATAACGAAATATAACCTATCCTAACCCAACCTATCATCTCGGCGGTAATATTTGACAACATTCCTGGCGAGTTGGCCTCTACGTCTCCGTGGAACCTTCGTATACATCAATAACGAAATATAACCTAACCTAAACCAACCTATCATATCGGCGGTAATATTTGACAACATACCTGGCGAGTTGGCCTCTACGTCTCCGTGGTACCTTTATATACTTCAATAACGAAATATAACCTATCCTAACCCAACCTATCATCTCGGCGGTAATATTTGACAACATTCCTGGCGAGTTGGCCTCTACGTCTCCGTGGAACCTTCGTATACATTAATAACGAAATATAACCTAACCTAAACCAACCTATCATCTCGGCGGTAATATTTGACAACATTCCTGGCGAGTTGGCATCTACGTCTCCCTGGGACCTTTATATACATCAATAACGTAATATAACCTAACCTAACACAACCTAACATCTCGGCGGTAATATTTGACAACATTCCTGGCGAGTTGGCCTCTACGTCTGCGTGGGACCTTTATATACATCAATAACGAAATATAACCTAACCTAAACCAACCTACCATCTCGGCGGTAATATTTGACTACATACCTGGCGAGTTGGCCTCTACGTCTCCGTGGGCCTTTATATAATTCAATAACGAAATATAACCTTTCCTAACCCAACCTAACATCTCGGCGGTAATATTTGACAACATTCCTGGCGAGTTGGCCTCTACGTCTCCGTGGGACCTTTATATACATCAATAACATAATATAGGCTAGGCTAACCCAACCTAACATCTCGGCGGTAATATTTGACAACATTCCTGGCGAGTTGGCCTCTACGTCTCCGTGGGACCTTTATATACATCAATAACATAATATAGGCTAGGCTAACCCAACCTAACATCTCGGCGGTAATATTTGACTACATACCTGGCGAGTTGGCCTCTACGTCTCCGTGGGCCTTTATATACTTCAATAACGAAATATAACCTATCCTAACCCAACCTATCATCTCGGCGGTAATATTTGACAACATTCCTGGCGAGTTGGCCTCTACGTCTCCGTGGAACCTTCGTATACATCAATAACGAAATATAACCTAACCTAAACCAACCTATCATATCGGCGGTAATATTTGACAACATACCTGGCGAGTTGGCCTCTACGTCTCCTTGGTACCTTTATATACTTCAATAACGAAATATAACCTATCCTAACCTAACCTATCATCTCGGTGGTAATATTTGACAACATTCCTGGCGAGTTGGTCTCTACGTCTGCGTGGGACCTTTATATACATCAATAACGAAATATAACCTAACCTAAACCAACCTACCATCTCGGCGGTAATATTTGACTACATACCTGGCGAGTTGGCCTCTACGTCTCCGTGGGCCTTTATATAATTCAATAACGAAATATAACCTATCCTAACCCAACCTAACATCTCGGCGGTAATATTTGACAACATTCCTGGCGAGTTGGCCTCTACGTCTCCGTGGGACCTTTATATACATCAATAACATAATATAGGCTAGGCTAACCCAACCTAACATCTCGGCGGTAATATTTGACAACATTCCTGGCGAGTTGGCCTCTACGTCTGCGTGGGACCTTTATATACATCAATAACGAAATATAACCTAACCTAAACCAACCTACCATCTCGGCGGTAATATTTGACTACATACCTGGCGAGTTGGCCTCTACGTCTCCGTGGGCCTTTATATAATTCAATAACGAAATATAACCTATCCTAACCCAACCTAACATCTCGGCGGTAATATTTGACAACATTCCTGGCGAGTTGGCCTCTACGTCTCCGTGGGACCTTTATATACATCAATAACATAATATAGGCTAGGCTAACCCAACCTAACATCTCGGCGGTAATATTTGACAACATTCCTGGCGAGTTGGCCTCTACGTCTCCGTGGGACCTTTATATACATCAATAACATAATATAGGCTAGGCTAACCCAACCTAACATCTCGGCGGTAATATTTGACTACATACCTGGCGAGTTGGCCTCTACGTCTCCGTGGGCCTTTATATAATTCAATAACGAAATATAACCTATCCTAACCCAACCTAACATCTCGGCGGTAATATGTGACAACATTCCTGGCGAGTTGGCCTCTACGTCTCCGTGGGACCTTTATATACATCAATAACATAATATAGGCTAGGCTAACCCAACCTAACATCTCGGCGGTAATATTTGACTACATACCTGGCGAGTTGGCCTCTACGTCTCCGTGGGCCTTTATATAATTCAATAACGAAATATAACCTATCCTAACCCAACCTAACATCTCGGCGGTAATATTTGACAACATTCCTGGCGAGTTGGCCTCTACGTCTCCGTGGGACCTTTATATACATCAATAACATAATATAGGCTAGGCTAATCCAACCTAACATGTCGGCGGTAATATTTGACAACATTCCTGGCGAGTTGGCCTCTACGTCTGCGTGGGACCTTTATATACATCAATAACGAAATATAACCTAACCTAAACCAACCTACCATCTCGGCGGTAATATTTGACTACATACCTGGCGAGTTGGCCTCTACGTCTCCGTGGAACCTTCGTATACATTAATAGCGAAATATAACCTAACCTAAACCAACCTATCATCTCGGCGGTAATATTTGACAACATTCCTGGCGAGTTGGCATCTACCTCTCCCTGGGACCTTTATATACATCAATAACGTAATATAACCTAACCTAACACAACCTAACATCTCGGCGGTAATATTTGACAACATTCCTGGCGAGTTGGCCTCTACGTCTGCGTGGGACCTTTATATACATCAATAACGAAATATAACCTAACCTAAACCAACCTACCATCTCGGCGGTAATATTTGACTACATACCTGGCGAGTTGGCCTCTACGTCTCCGTGGGCCTTTATATAATTCAATAACGAAATATAACCTATCCTAACCCAACCTAACATCTCGGCGGTAATATTTGACAACATTCCTGGCGAGTTGGCCTCTACGTCTCCGTGGGACCTTTATATACATCAATAACATAATATAGGCTAGGCTAACCCAACCTAACATCTCGGCGGTAATATTTGACTACATACCTGGCGAGTTGGCCTCTACGTCTCCGTGGGCCTTTATATACTTCAATAACGAAATATAACCTATCCTAACCCAACCTATCATCTCGGCGGTAATATTTGACAACATTCCTGGCGAGTTGGCCTCTACGTCTCCGTGGAACCTTCGTATACATCAATAACGAAATATAACCTAACCTAAACCAACCTATCATATCGGCGGTAATATTTGACAACATACCTGGCGAGTTGGCCTCTACGTCTCCTTGGTACCTTTATATACTTCAATAACGAAATATAACCTATCCTAACCCAACCTATCATCTCGGCGGTAATATTTGACAACATTCCTGGCGAGTTGGCCTCTACGTCTCCGTGGAACCTTCGTATACATTAATAACGAAATATAACCTAACCTAAACCAACCTATCATCTCGGCGGTAATATTTGACATCATTCCTGGCGAGATGGCATCTACGTCTCCGTGGGACCTTTATATACTTCAATAACGAAATATAACCTATCCTAACCCAACCTATCATCTCGGCGGTAATATTTGACAACATTCCTGGCGAGTTGGCCTGTACGTCTCCGTGGAACCTTCGTATACATCAATAACGAAATATAACCTAACCTAAACCAACCTACCATCTCGGCGGTAATATTTGACTACATACCTGGCGTGTTGGCCTCTACGTCTCCGTGGGCCTTTATATACTTCAATAACGAAATATACCCTATCCTAACCCAACCTAACATCTCGGCGGTAATATTTGACAACATTCCTGGCGAGTTGGCCTCTACGTCTCCGTGGAACCTTCGTATACATCAATAACGAAATATAACCTAACCTAAACCAAGCTATCATATCGGCGGTAATATTTGACAACATTCCTGGCGAGTTGTCCTCTACGTCTCCGTGGAACCTTCGTATACATTAATAACCAAATATAACCTAACCTAAACCAACCTATCATCTCGGCGGTAATATTTGACAACATACCTGGCGAGTTGGCCTCTACGTCTCCGTGGGCCTTTATATACTTCAATAACGAAATATAACCTATCCTAACCCAACCTATCATCTCGGCGGTAATATTTGACAACATTCCTGGCGAGTTGGCCTCTACGTCTCCGTGGAACCTTCGTATACATCAATAACGAAATATAACCTAACCTAAACCAACCTATCATATCGGCGGTAATATTTGACAACATACCTGGCGAGTTGGCCTCTACGTCTCCGTGGTACCTTTATATACTTCAATAACGAAATATAACCTATCCTAACCCAACCTATCATCTCGGCGGTAATATTTGACAACATTCCTGGCGAGTTGGCCTCTATGTCTCCGTGGAACCTTCGTATACATTAATAACGAAATATAACCTAACCTAAACCAACCTATCATCTCGGCGGTAATATTTGACAACATTCCTGGCGAGTTGGCATCTACGTCTCCCTGGGACCTTTATATACATCAATAACGTAATATAACCTAACCTAACACAACCTAACATCTCGGCGGTAATATTTGACAACATTCCTGGCGAGTTGGCCTCTACGTCTGCGTGGGACCTTTATATACATCAATAACGAAATATAACCTAACCTAAACCAACCTACCATCTCGGCGGTAATATTTGACTACATACCTGGCGAGTTGGCCTCTACGTCTCCGTGGGCCTTTATATAATTCAATAACGAAATATAACCTATCCTAACCCAACCTAACATCTCGGCGGTAATATTTGACAACATTCCTGGCGAGTTGGCCTCTACGTCTCCGTGGGACCTTTATATACATCAATAACATAATATAGGCTAGGCTAACCCAACCTAACATCTCGGCGGTAATATTTGACAACATTCCTGGCGAGTTGGCCTCTACGTCTCCGTGGGACCTTTATATACATCAATAACATAATATAGGCTAGGCTAACCCAACCTAACATCTCGGCGGTAATATTTGACTACATACCTGGCGAGTTGGCCTCTACGTCTCCGTGGGCCTTTATATACTTCAATAACGAAATATAACCTATCCTAACCCAACCTATCATCTCGGCGGTAATATTTGACAACATTCCTGGCGAGTTGGCCTCTACGTCTCCGTGGAACCTTCGTATACATCAATAACGAAATATAACCTAACCTAAACCAACCTATCATATCGGCGGTAATATTTGACAACATACCTGGCGAGTTGGCCTCTACGTCTCCTTGGTACCTTTATATACTTCAATAACGAAATATAACCTATCCTAACCTAACCTATCATCTCGGTGGTAATATTTGACAACATTCCTGGCGAGTTGGCCTCTACGTCTGCGTGGGACCTTTATATACATCAATAACGAAATATAACCTAACCTAAACCAACCTACCATCTCGGCGGTAATATTTGACTACATACCTGGCGAGTTGGCCTCTACGTCTCCGTGGGCCTTTATATAATTCAATAACGAAATATAACCTATCCTAACCCAACCTAACATCTCGGCGGTAATATTTGACAACATTCGTGGCGAGTTGGCCTCTACGTCTCCGTGGGACCTTTATATACATCAATAACATAATATAGGCTAGGCTAACCCAACCTAACATCTCGGCGGCAATATTTGACAACATTCCTGGCGAGTTGGCCTCTACGTCTGCGTGGGACCTTTATATACATCAATAACGAAATATAACCTAACCTAAACCAACCTACCATCTCGGCGGTAATATTTGACTACATCCCTGGCGAGTTGGCCTCTACGTCTCCGTGGGCCTTTATATAATTCAATAACGAAATATAACCTATCCTAACCCAACCTAACATCTCGGCGGTAATATTTGACAACATTCCTGGCGAGTTGGCCTCTACGTCTCCGTGGGACCTTTATATACATCAATAACATAATATAGGCTAGGCTAACCCAACCTAACATCTCGGCGGTAATATTTGACAACATTCCTGGCGAGTTGGCCTCTACGTCTCCGTGGGACCTTTATATACATCAATAACATAATATAGGCTAGGCTAACCCAACCTAACATCTCGGCGGTAATATTTGACTACATACCTGGCGAGTTGGCCTCTACGTCTCCGTGGGCCTTTATATACTTCAATAACGAAATATAACCTATCCTAACCCAACCTATCATCTCGGCGGTAATATTTGACAACATTCCTGGCCAGTTGGCCTCTACGTCTCCGTGGAACCTTCGTATACATCAATAACGAAATATAACTTTAACCTAAACCTACCTATCATATCGGCGGTAATATTTGACAACATACCTGGCGAGTTGGCCTCTACGTCTCCTTGGTACCTTTATATACTTCAATAACGAAATATAACCTATCCTAACCCAACCTATCATCTCGGCGGTAATATTTGACAACATTCCTGGCGAGTTGGCCTCTACGTCTGCGTGGGACCTTTATATACATCAATAACGAAATATAACCTAACCTAAACCAACCTACCATCTCGGCGGTAATATTTGACTACATACCTGGCGAGTTGGCCTCTACGTCTCCGTGGGCCTTTATATAATTCAATAACGAAATATAACCTATCCTAACCCAACCTAACATCTCGGCGGTAATATGTGACAACATTCCTGGCGAGTTGGCCTCTACGTCTCCGTGGGACCTTTATATACATCAATAACATAATATAGGCTAGGCTAACCCAACCTAACATCTCGGCGGTAATATTTGACTACATACCTGGCGAGTTGGCCTCTACGTCCCCGTGGGCCTTTATATAATTCAATAACGAAATATAACCTATCCTAACCCAACCTAACATCTCGGCGGTAATATTTGACAACATTCCTGGCGAGTTGGCCTCTACGTCTCCGTGGGACCTTTATATACATCAATAACATAATATAGGCTAGGCTAACCCAACCTAACATCTCGGCGGTAATATTTGACAACATTCCTGGCGAGTTGGCCTCTACGTCTGCGTGGGACCTTTATATACATCAATAACGAAATATAACCTAACCTAAACCAACCTACCATCTCGGCGGTAATATTTGACTACATACCTGGCGAGTTGGCCTCTACGTCTCCGTGGGCCTTTATATAATTCAATAACGAAATATAACCTATCCTAACCCAACCTAACATCTCGGCGGTAATATTTGACAACATTCCTGGCGAGTTGGCCCCTACGTCTCCGTGGGACCTTTATATACATCAATAACATAATATAGGCTAGGCTAACCCAACCTAACATCTCGGCGGTAATATTTGACAACATTCCTGGCGAGTTGGCCTCTACGTCTCCGTGGGACCTTTATATACATCAATAACATAATATAGGCTAGGCTAACCCAACCTAACATCTCGGCGGTAATATTTGACTACATACCTGGCGAGTTGGCCTCTACGTCTCCGTGGGCCTTTATATACTTCAATAACGAAATATAACCTATCCTAACCCAACCTATCATCTCGGCGGTAATATTTGACAACATTCCTGGCGAGTTGGCCTCTACGTCTCCTTGGTACCTTTATATACTTCAATAACGAAATATAACCTATCCTAACCCAACCTATCATCTCGGCGGTAATATTTGACAACATTCCTGGCGAGTTGGCCTCTACGTCTCCGTGGAACCTTCGTATACATCAATAACGAAATATAACCTAACCTAAACCAACCTATCATATCGGCGGTAATATTTGACAACATTCCTGGCGAGTTGTCCTCTACGTCTCCGTGGAACCTTCGTATACATTAATAACGAAATATAACCTAACCTAAACCAACCTATCATCTCGGCGGTAATATTTGACTACACACCTGGCGAGTTGGCCTCTACGTCTCCGTGGGCCTTTATATAATTCAATAACGAAATATAACCTATCCTAACCCAACCTAACATCTCGGCGGTAATATTTGACAACATTCCTGGCGAGTTGGCCTCTACGTCTCCGTGGGACCTTTATATACATCAATAACATAATATAGGCTAGGCTAACCCAACCTAACATCTCGGCGGTAATATTTGACTACATACCTGGCGAGTTGGCCTCTACGTCTCCGTGGGCCTTTATATACTTCAATAACGAAATATAACCTATCCTAACCCAACCTATCATCTCGGCGGTAATATTTGACAACATTCCTGGCGAGTTGGCCTCTACGTCTCCGTGGAACCTTCGTATACATCAATAACGAAATATAACCTAACCTAAACGAACCTATCATATCGGCGGTAATATTTGACAACATACCTGGCCAGTTGGCCTCTACGTCTCGTTGGTACCTTTATATACTTCAATAACGAAATATAACCTATCCTAACCCAACCTATCATATCGGCGGTAATATTTGACAACATTCCTGGCGAGTTGGCCTCTACGTCTCCGTGGAACCTTCGTATACATTAATAACGAAATATAACCTAACCTAAACCAACCTATCATCTCGGCGGTAATATTTGACATCATTCCTGGCGAGATGGCCTCTACGTCTCCGTGGGACCTTTATATACTTCAATAACGAAATATAACCTATCCTAACCCAACCTATCATCTCGGCGGTAATATTTGACAACATTCCTGGCGAGTTGGCCTGTACGTCTCCGTGGAACCTTCGTATACATCAATAACGAAATATAACCTAACCTAAACCAACCCACCATCTCGGCGGTAATATTTGACTACATACCTGGCGTGTTGGCCTCTACGTCTCCGTGGGCCTTTATATACTTCAATAACGAAATATACCCTATCCTAACCCAACCTATCATCTCGGCGGTAATATTTGATAACATTCCTGGCGAGTTGGCCTCTACGTCTCCGTGGATCCTTCGTATACATTAATAACGAAATATAACCTAACCTAAACCAACCTATCATCTCGGCGGTAATATTTGACATCATTCCTGGCGAGATGGCCTCTACGTCTCCGTGGAACCTTTATATACATCAATAACGTAATATAACCTAACCTAACCCAACGTAACATCTCGGCGGTAATATTTGACAACATTCCTGGCGAGTTGGCCTCCTCGTCTGCGTGGGACCTTTATATACATCAATAACATAATATAGGCTAGGCTAACCCAACCTACCATCTCGGCGGTAATATTTGACAACATACCTGGCGAGTTGGCCTCTACGTCTCCGTGGGCCTTTATATACTTCAATAACGAAATATAACCTATCCTAACCCAACCTATCATCTCGGCGGTAATATTTGACAACATTCCTGGCGAGTTGGCCTCTACGTCTCCGTGGAACCTTCGTATACATTAATAACGAAATATAACCTAACCTAAACCAACCTATCATCTCGGCGGTAATATTTGACAACATTCCTGGCGAGTTGGCATCTACGTCTCCCTGGGACCTTTATATACGTCAATAACGTAATATAACCTAACCTAACACAACCTAACATCTCGGCGGTAATATTTGACAACATTCCTGGCGAGTTGGCCTCTACGTCTGCGTGGGACCTTTATATACATCAATAACGAAATATAACCTAACCTAAACCAACCTACCATCTCGGCGGTAATATTTGACTACATACCTGGCGAGTTGGCCTCTACGTCTCCGTGGGCCTTTATATAATTCAATAACGAAATATAACCTATCCTAACCCAACCTAACATCTCGGCGGTAATATTTGACAACATTCCTGGCGAGTTGGCCTCTACGTCTCCGTGGGACCTTTATATACATCAATAACATAATATAGGCTAGGCTAACCCAACCTAACATCTCGGCGGTAATATTTGACTACATACCTGGCGAGTTGGCCTCTACGTCTCCGTGGGCCTTTATATAATTCAATAACGAAATATAACCTATCCTAAACCAACCTATCATCTCGGCGATAATATTTGACAACATTCCTGGCGAGTTGGCCTCTACGTCTCCGTGGAACCTTCGTATACATCAATAACGAAATATAACCTAACCTAAACCAACCTATCATATCGGCGGTAATATTTGACAACATACCTGGCGAGTTGGCCTCTACGTCTCCGCGGTACCTTTATATACTTCAATAACGAAATATAACCTATCCTAACCCAACCTATCATCTCGGCGGTAATATTTGACAACATTCCTGGCGAGTTGGCCTCTACGTCTCCGTGGAACCTTCGTATACATTAATAACGAAATATAACCTAACCTAAACCAACCTATCATCTCGGCGGTAATATTTGACATCATTCCTGGCGAGATGGCCTCTACGTCTCCGTGGAACCGTTATATACATCAATAACGTAATATAACTTAACCTAACCCAACGTAACATCTCGGCGGTAATATTTGACAACATTCCTGGCGAGTTGGCTTCTACGTCTCGGTGGGACCTTTATATACATCAATAACGTAATATAAACAAACCTAACCCAACCTAACATCTCGGCGTTAATATTTGATCACATTCCTGGCTTGTTGGCCTCTACGTCTCCGTGGGACCTTTACATACATCAATAACGTAATATAACCTAACCTAACCCAACCTAACATCTCGGCGGTAATATTTGACAACATTCCTGGCGAGTTGGCCTCTACGTCTCCGTGGGACCTTTATATACATCAATAACATAATATCGGCTAGGCTAACCCAACCTAACATCTCGGCGGTAATATTTGACTACATACCTGGCGAGTTGGCCTCTACGTCTCCGTGGGACCTTTATATACTTCAATAACGAAATATAACCTATCCTAACCCAACGTAACATCTCAGCGGTAATATTTGACAACATTCCCGGCGAGTTGGCTTCTACGTGTCGGTGGGACCTTTATATACATCAATAACGTAATATAAACAAACCTAACCCAACCTATCATCTCGGCGGTAATATTTGACAACATTCCTGGCGAGTTGGCCTCTACGTCTCCGTGGAACCTTCGTATACATCAATAACCAAATATAACCTAACCTAACCCAACCTATCATCTCGGCGGTAATATTTGACGACATTCCTGGCTTGTTGGCCTCTGCGTCTCCGTGAGATCTTTATATACATCAATAACATAATATAAGCTAGCCTAACCCAACCTAACATCTCGCCGATAATATTTGACAACATTCCTGGCGAGTTGGCGTCTACGTCTCCCTGGGACCTTTATATACATCAATAACGTAATATAACCTAACCTAACCCAACCTAACATCTCGGCGGTAATATTTGACAACATTCCTGGCGAGTTGGCCTCTACGTCTCCGTGGGTCCTTTATATACATCAATAACATAATATAGGCTAGGCTAACCCAACCTAACATCTCGGCGGTAATATTTGACGGACACGCCTGTTTCAGGGTGTTTAGGGTATATCCTTTCGGATTCACGCCAGTGTGCCACGCGTCCAGGTAGATAAAATTTTTCGAAAATTCGTTAGGACTCTTCTTCGCGCGTATCGCGCAGACCCTCGAGGCGGTCCCCCCTTCCTCCCGACAACACGAAGCGAGCTTGTAAAATTCGATCTCGCAACGGCGGGTTTATTAAGGGACTCTCGACAACGAGGAAGAATACGCAAACGCGAATATATCGTCGTCCCCTCTGAACGAATGGTACGTGGAAGTGAAAGCAAAAAAAAAAAAAGAAAGGTATCCAACACCCAGCGGCGTATTGCTTTCGAGAAGTTGACGACGTTCGTACAGGTAAGTCGTAAAATATCGATGGGACTCGCCGTGAAACCTCGAAGCGGTCTATAATTTTACCCACCCGACAACATGAAGCGAGCATAAAATTGTTCGATCTCGCAACGGCACGGGTTTTCACAGACTCTCGACAACGAGGCTTGGCGGCGACGAATCGTCTCCTCCGAACGAAACGGTACGGTACGATCGACTGGTATAAAAAGAGCGGGCGACGCGATCCTACGAATTCGAGGTCGACGACGGTACACACGTTCGTCGTTCGGGTAAAGATTCGTTGGGACTCGCCGTCGTACACAGCCTCGAGGCGGTCCGTTTCACCCGACAACACGAAGCGAGCATAAAGTTGTTCGAGCTCGCAACGGCACGGGTTTTCACAGACTCTCGACAACGAAGCTTGGCGGCGACGAATCGTCCCCTCCGAACGAAACGGTACGGTACGATCGACCTGATCGTAGAGAGCGGGCGCGGTGGCACGACCCTGCGAGAATTCGAGGTCGACGACGATCGTTGTGTTCGTCGTTCGGGTAAAGATTCGTTGGGACTCGTCGCCGTACACCCGCGAGGCGGTCTGTTTAGCCCGGCAACGCGAAGCGAGCATAAAATTGTTCGATCTCGCAACGGCACGGGTTTACCCAGACTCTCGACAACGGGGCTTGGCGGCGACGAATCGTCCCCTCCGAACGGAACGGTACGACGATCGACTGTTTTTACAGGAGGCGCGCGCGCGCGCGCGCGCTCGTCTCGATCCTTCAAATTCGTGGTCGACGACGTTCTCTCGTTCAGGGAAATGATTCGATGGGACTTCGTCGTCGTACAGGCCTCGAAGCGGTCTGCATTTACCCGACAACACGAAGCGAGCATAAAATTGTTCGATCTCGCAACGGCGGGTTTTTTTTCTCAGACTCTCGACAACGAGGCTCGACGCGACAAATCCGTCCCCTCTGAACGGAAAAAAAAACGATCGTCTAAAGGAACGATAGAACGCGCGGTGTGGTCCTTTTTCCCCTTGTGTACGCTCTGCGTTTGTTTCATCCATTCGGACTCGCACAATTTTACCTTGGAACGAATAGCTCCGCGGTTACGCACAGATTCGAGGACAGCGGTCTCGGTCTCTCTGACACGAGGTGAGTTACATACTTCGAGCAGTGGATGTAATATGATTGCATGCCGTCAATATCGGCGTTTCATGCAATGTTCGTGGTTTTTTGTTGTGTGTTATTTCGAATCAGTGGATGCGGCCGCGGGTCACGAAGACCACGCGCGAGCTCATTATTTATTTTTTTAATTTCGTCATTTCAATTTTTTCGGTGCCGTTGACAAGCCATCGGGCAACCTTTAAAAAAATTTCACACAACAAATCAGTGGATGCGGCCGCGGGTCACGAAGACCACGCGCGAGCACTTTATTTTTTTTTTTTCTTTTGTCTGTGCGTTTTGTAACGCATGCAGTATGTAACTACTCGTCCCGAAATCGAGAGAGAACTGGACACGCAGTTCGTCCTCTAGGTTACGCGCTCGAGCCCGGAGGCTCGCTTCTTCCCTCCCTTCAATCGGCTGCCATGCCGACACGGAAACGCGGAACGGGAGGTCTGGCCTCCGCACGTAATCCGACGTGTTCCGGGCATTATATGCGATCGAAGTTTGGGTTTTGGTATTTGTTTGATCCTTCCTCCAAGGGAGTTTTTATTTTTATACGTCTTTTTTCGTTAATGATCCTTCCGCAGGTTCACCTACGGAAACCTTGTTACGACTTTTACTTCCTCTAAATAATCAAGTTTGGTCATCTTCCCGATAACATCGGCAATGCCGAGGCATTGGCCGCGCACCAGTCCGAAGACCTCACTAAATAATTCAATCGGTAGTAGCGACGGGCGGTGTGTACAAAGGGCAGGGACGTAATCAACGCGAGCTTATGACTCGCGCTTACTGGGAATTCCTCGTTCATGGGGAATAATTGCAAGCCCCAATCCCTAGCACGAAGGAGGTTCAACGGGTTACCCGGGCCTTTCGGTCAGGGAAAACACGCTGATTCCTTCAGTGTAGCGCGCGTGCGGCCCAGAACATCTAAGGGCATCACAGACCTGTTATTGCTCAATCTCGTGCGGCTAAAAGCCGCCTGTCCCTCTAAGAAGATTTGTTTGTACGTTGGTAGTAAAAACCCACCGACCGAAGCCGGGGGCCTTCGAGATACCATAATTTACGTCTATTTAACAGGCTAGAGTCTCGTTCGTTATCGGAATCAACCAGACAAATCGCTCCACCAACTAAGAACGGCCATGCACCACCACCCACCGAATCAAGAAAGAGCTCTCAATCTGTCAATCCTTCCGGTGTCTGGGCCTGGTGAGGTTTCCCGTGTTGAGTCAAATTAAGCCGCAGGCTCCACTCCTGGTGGTGCCCTTCCGTCAATTCCTTTAAGTTTCAGCTTTGCAACCATACTTCCCCCGGAACCCAAAAACTTTGGTTTCCCGGAAGCTGCCCGCCGAGTCATCGGAGGAACATCGGCGGATCGCTGGTTGGCATCGTTTATGGTTAGAACTAGGGCGGTATCTGATCGCCTTCGAACCTCTAACTTTCGTTCTTGATTAATGAAAACATTTTTGGCAAATGCTTTCGCTTTAGTCCGTCTTGCGACGATCCAAGAATTTCACCTCTAACGTCGCAATACGAATGCCCCCATCTGTCCCTATTAATCATTACCTCGGGGTTCCGGAAACCAACAAAATAGAACCGAGGTCCTATTCCATTATTCCATGCACATAGTATTCAGGCGAAAATAGCCTGCTTTAAGCACTCTAATTTATTCAAAGTAAACGTACCGGCCCACCTCGACACTCAGTGAAGAGCACCGCGATGGGATGTCTGTTGGACCGCCCCGTGAGGAGCTAAGCCCACCGGTAGGACGTATCACATAATGCCAGTTAGACACCGCGAGCGGTGAACCGACACTGTGACACACAGATTCAACTACGAGCTTTTTAACCGCAACAACTTTAATATACGCTATTGGAGCTGGAATTACCGCGGCTGCTGGCACCAGACTTGCCCTCCAATTGATCCTCGTTAAAGGATTTAAAGTGTACTCATTCCGATTACGGGGCCTCGGATGAGTCCCGTATCGTTATTTTTCGTCACTACCTCCCCGTGCCGGGAGTGGGTAATTTGCGCGCCTGCTGCCTTCCTTGGATGTGGTAGCTGTTTCTCAGGCTCCCTCTCCGGAATCGAACCCTGATTCCCCGTTACCCGTTACAACCATGGTAGGCGCGGAACCTACCATCGACAGTTGATAAGGCAGACATTTGAAAGATTGGTCGCCGGTACTAAATGACCGTGCGATCAGCTGTGGGTTATTCAGAGTCACCAAAGCAAACGATGGACGCACGGGCGAACCGCACGCCACCGATTGGTTTTGATCTAATAAAAGCATTCCTCCCATCTCTGGTCGGAATTCTGATTTGCATGTATTAGCTCTAGAATTACCACAGTTATCCAAGTAATTTCGTGTACAATCTAAGAAACCATAACTGATTTAATGAGCCATTCGCGGTTTCACCTTAGTTCGGTATGTACTGAGACATGCATGGCTTAATCTTTGAGACAAGCATATGACTACTGGCAGGATCAACCAGGGAACCGTACCATGAGTCGTCTCTCTCTCTCTCTCTCTCCTCCTCCTCTTTTTCACCACCATCATCATCATCATCAACTCTTATAAGAGTAGTTTTCTCAACGTGTTTTTAGTCGTCGTCGGTTCTCTTAGAGACACCGATCGACGATACGAAATAATAATATATATATATATATATATATATATATATATATATATATATATATATATATATATATATGTATATCGTTCGAATATCGCAATATTCGTCATAGTTTTGTTCAGTGGATGCGGCTGACGGGTCTTTCGGACCTCGCTCGAGCACATTATTTATTTTTTGTATTTCGTAAAATGCATTCTCGGTTAGCACATATGTTCAATAATACCGAGGTATTGCATTTTTTCCTCCTCTCCTTTTCTTTCCTTTTCTTTCGAGAATGAGACACTCCCAAAAATTGTACGTTCCCAAAATCGACTTCACAAGTCGCCTTCCAACTGAACCGTGTCGAGTAAGCGCGTATACACTTCGCGCTGAAAATATACATCGTCTTTACCACGGACATATCCCCTTGCGAGGACTTGTCGGGTATCGACGAGCAAGCGCGTATACAATTTTCACGCTGGTTATATATTTTTGGGCACATTTTTGTCATTTATTGAATACATATTGTCACCTTTAATCGTCTATAGCACGGACATCTCTTGCGAGAACATGCTGGGCATCGACGATGCAAGCGCGTATACGATTTGTCACCGCTTGTTATATCGGTGTACGGCACCTTTTATCGTCTATAGCACGGACATCTCTTTCACGCTGGGCATTAAGATAGCGCGTACAGAGAACATGCTGGGCATCGACGATGCAAGCGCGTATGCAATTTTCACGCTGGGCAAATATCGCCGAAAGCACGGACATCTCTTTCACGCTGGGCATTAAGATAGCGCGTACAGAGAACATGCTGGTCATCAAGGCGAGGAAGCGCGTACAATTGCGTCACGCTGATTTATCGTACACCTTTTTTCTCCATCGTCTATAGCACGAACATCTCTTGCGAGAACATGCTGGGCAACGACGATGGCAAGCGGTTATAATCGTGTCACGCTGTATTGTTTAATATGTATATAAAGAATACCTTTTATCGTCTAATGCGCGAACGCGTAGTACCTCTTGGCACTCCATTTGACTATAACAGAGATACTACACACGCTCTCACACGCTGGGCATTATGATAGCGCGTACAGAGAAGCGTGCTGTTCGGCATAGACGAGCAAGCGCGTACAATTGTGTCACGCTGAAGTATATTTTTGTATCTCGCCCTCCTCAGGCGAGCTGGCGCGTACCAAGTGCGCGCTGGGCATTCGACACGGGACACCTTTTGGAAGTTCGTCGAGAGACTCCTCTGTTTCGTAACAGATCGTGTCGAAATGACATATACCATTTATTTTTTTTTTTTGTTACGTTCAGTGGATGCTTATTTTTTATTTTTTGTTTCGTTCGTCAACTCAGTGGATGCTCATTTTTATTTTTTTTTGTTGAGGAACTTGTTTGGTATATCATCGGTGTATATCTATCTCCATATACACCTTTCATGCGTATAGCATATTATGGACATTTCGTACACACATCTGGTACGTCCAAAAATTCAATATGTATCTCTAGAGTCCGTTCCGAGAGCTCGGAGCGTAAAGTTTTAGAATCGATGCAAGGAAGGTACAATTTAACCGAGTAAAACTCGGATAAATGGTCACCAACGTCACCGTTGGACGCTCGCCACATATGGGCCATTCTGTCAAAGACACCGACCCGTGGCAATGCAGTGTGGAGAGATAGGGACAGAATATTCTAAGCCCGGCCCCGGGAGGGGGCTCGGACATGCTTCATCGCCATATATGGCATACGCGTAAAAATACCCATAACCCCACTCCCCCGGCGAGCCACTACCGAGGGAGCGGGCAGGGAGAAACCAGCACCGCCATGCACCACTCATTTATTTTTCGTCATTTAAGCTCTTTGGCTTATCCGTACATTTTGTACATTGTGTTAATCGTTCAACACCTTTTGCGTAGGGGAAGACCCGCTTGACTCATCGTCGGCTGTAAGGAGTTTTGATCTATAAATGTATTTGTGTGTTTGGATAAACTTTATGGATTACCCAATCTGTCCCATTTGCGTTCAATGTTCGAATTCGCAGTGGCAGCCCTTTGCTTCACCCACACAGATCGAGCTGTGGGACTACTGACGGCGGGAACCACGAGGAGGTGGCTGCTTGCTAACTATGGCCCGTAGGAGGTCACAGATGTCCTATCTGCTATCCTAGGGGTTTGCACATGGCGCCATCGCAACAGTGGGGATAAATCCCCGACGCCATCTTAAACCCCGTGGAGCCATAGCTTCTCCCGCCAGATAGGGACAGAATATTCTAAGCCCGGCCCAGGGAGGGGGCTCGGACATGCTTCATCGCCATATATGGCATACGCGTAAAAATACCCATAACCCCACTCCCCCGGCGAGCCAATACCGAGGGAGCGGGCGCGGAGAAACCAGCACCGCCATGCACCACTCATATTTTTCGTCATTTAAGTTCTTTGACTTATCCGTACATTTTGTACATTGTGTTATTCGTTCAACACCTCTTGCGTAGGGAGAAGACCCAGTCCTGACTCGTCGTCGGCTGTAAGGATATTTGATCTACTAACGCACTAATAGGTCAGGATTAACTTTGTTGATTCCCAACCCGACAAATTACGTTCGATTATTTTTGTTCGAATTCGCAGTGGCAGCCCTTTGCTTCACCCACACAGATCTAGCTGTGGAGCTACTGACGGCGGGAACCACGAGGAGGTGGCTGCTTGCTAACTATGGCCCGTAGGAGTTCACAGGTATTTTTATCCTTCCCACCTGCTATCCTAGAGGTTTGCATCATGACGTATGCAACGAGGGGGGGAGCTCCCCTACGCCATCTTAAATCCCCAATGGGGCCATAGCTTCTCCCGCCCAGATAGGGACAGAATATTCTGAACCCGGCCCCGGGAAGGGACACGAGTCTGCTACCTCGCCTTAAGGGCATACGCAGCATTTTCCTATCGGCTTGCCAACGCGAACCAGTCCTCTGGAACGGGAGAGGAAAAACCCAGCAGCGCCGCGGCGATCGTTTTCCCGCGGTGTGGGCCCTTCAGTTACCCCGACGCTCGACCGAGACTAAGTCTCGTTCGGCCGCAGGGGCATCCGCGGGGAACCTCGGGGAGGCGGGCCCACCGCATGCTCGCGTGCATGCTCGCCCTGATCCTGTAGGGAGAAACACACATAATTAGTACATAAGATATGAAATATATAAATCGCGGAGGAGGAGGAGGGCTCGACGGAGACAGTTAGCTGCGAAGATGTGCAGCGCTGCTCCGCCTTGCCCCGGCGCTCCGACAACGCCGGGGTGAGCCGTCCCCAAGAACGAGGGAGGGATTATTACGGATTTAGATGGAGCAAGCCTACTCCAGGAAACCTTTCAGCCAGAGCGATTCTCTGCTGAAGTCGGCGAGCGTGGAGAAGGCCTCTGGTGACGACACCAGGTACGGTGCCGCCTCCGGCCATCTCCACTCACTCGCAGGAACGAAAGTCCGCAGAGCTTCCCTCTGCGGATCGAATCGATCGTGGCCTACCGTGTCCACCGCACTACCGCAGACGCACGTCGCATCATCGGCAACGGCATACGTCAAGAGACGAGCCATGAAGTTGCCGTGACCCGACAGCACCTGCGCGGTGTAGTGATTCGGCTTCAGCCAGCCGGCAGCCAACCTCTCCCGGACGTCCTTGAAGAAGGCGAATGTTGTGCGGCCCTTGTGGGAAGATGTCCACAAGGCTTGCCACATATTCGTCGCCTCATCCTTAACGCGTTGTTTTCCGTCATCCGCTTCGGTTGGGATGACGGCGTTCCCTAACCTGGCGTCCTTTCCTCTACGAAGATTGTAGAGGGCCCTATTTTGCTGGACGACGATATCGATAGGAGCCGCGCCGGCCACCACGCACGCACCTTCCCACGATATCCGACGATACGCGCCGGTAACCGCGATCAAAGCGCGGCGCTGCGCGGACCTGAGCACCTTCCACTCCCTCTCCGAGCACAGGTCGGCCCATCCCGCTGAGGCGTATGCCACTTTCGGGACGAATGCTCCCCTGTATATCCCGGCTAGGGAGTCGAAGCGAAGCCCCCAACTACTCCTCGCCAGCCTACCTAATCTCGCGAACAGCGACCCGACCTTGTCGCTTATATTTTGGCAATGCGTTCGGACGCGCATTCCTTTATCAAACGTGACGCCAAGGTACTTAACCGCGGGTCTAAATTTTATCTTTGCGTCCCCTATACGGATGGTCGGTGGCCTACCGGCAAGGTCGGCTTTCGAAGGCCGAACGGCCTTGCGTTTTCTATCGGGGCGGGCGCCTCCTCTTCGACCTAAGGGTTGCCGCTCGATCCAGCCACTCTTGAGGACAATTGCCTCCGTCTTTGTGGCCGAGATTTCGAGTTTGGCCGAACTACACCAGCTAAGAATTTGATTCGCGACCCGTTGACCTTGGGTCTCGAGGTCGCGCCTACTATTCCCGCTTACTAGGACGAGGAGATCGTCTGCGTAAGCGATAAACCTATTCTCAACTGTGGTCTGAAGTGACCGCAGGAGATCGTCGAACATGAGGTTCCAGCAGGCGGGACCGAGTACGGAGCCTTGCGGACACCCCCTCGTCGCCTGCTTCGAAACTTGTTCGGAAGCTATCGATATCTTGACCCGTCGGCCGTCGAAGTAATTAGAAATTACTCCGAAAACATTCCGAGGGCAGTCTTGCTCTTTGAGAGACTTCAAAACTAGTGGCCACCAGACATTGTCGAAGGCCCCGGAGATATCGAAGAGCATCGCCGCCACGTATCGATCCTCCGAGGAATCGACCAGGCGGCGCAACTCCACGATAGCGTCCTCCGTCGACTTTCCGGGCGTGAACCCGAATTGTCGGTCGGACACTTTTCCAGGCGCCAACGACGTCTGGTAGAGGCGCTCCTTGAGCAGATTTTCGAAGAGTTTACCTATCACTGAGAGGAGGCAGATCGGACGGTAGGATTTTGGATCCTTCTCGTCCTTCCCTTCCTTAAGAAGTACTCGTAGAGAGCCCTCCTTCCAGACGAAGGGAAAGACGCCCCATTGAAGGCATCCATTAAAAAGCCGTGTAATTTGGCCGGGAATGATTCTAGCCGCGGTTTTCAGCGCACGGACCTCGATGTGGTCCGGCCCTGGAGCTTTATTATTTTTGAATGAACGAACGGTACTCACGACCTCTGCCTCCGTGATGGGGGCAGCGTCGGGAGTACCGGGCGCGAAGCGTGCGCCTTCCCTAATGTCACGTTGATCCGGCGTGTCTTCTTCTTCCCGGTCGTCAGGGACGTGTGCCTCCAAGAGCAAGCTGGCTGTTTCGCGGCAATTGGATGTGGTTTCACTACCACGCCGGAGAGTGCTGAGAACTCTCTCGACTCGGAGTTTCTTCGCCTGGTACTTGTATACGGTGCTCCAGGGCCCCGAGTTTCCGTTCGACGTAACAAATCGTCGCCAGCTTTCGAGCTTCGTCCGCTTCACCGTCCTACTGTATTCCCGCAAAGAAGAACGGTACTCTAGTAGTTTCGCCCGGCGGGTGGCTTCGTCTCTTTCCCTCTGGAAGGCACGACGTAGACGATACACGTGCTTTTTCTTTTTAGTTAAATCGCGAGTCCACCACGGGTTGGACTTTCTAAATACTCGTTTACGTGGCATCGACGCGGCGCAGGCGTCAGTAATGACGCCTGTGAGCGTTTCCGCCATCTTCTCGACGTCTTCCATAGAGTCGAGCCGGAGGGCCTCGAGCCTCGATCTAGATAGATCGGCTAGGCAACCGCAGTAGCGCTCCCAATCGGCCCGGCGATTGTCGAACCGAGTGCTCGCGCCACCCCGATCCGCCGCTTTGGCTCTCGGTACCCTCAGCCCGATATCTATGGCGTTGTGGTCGCTGTTGGCCCAACCGCACCTTACCTTCCAGCCCCTGACGAAAGGGAGCATGGATGGCGACGCCAGGGTTACATCGATGAAAGACTCACCCCTCGTCGACCAATAGGTGGGCGGCTGCAGAGCGTCGTTCACAACTTCCATGCCAAACGATCGGATGAGCGTCTCGAACATCGCTCCTCTTTCGTCTGTACTCTGTGGACCCCGGAGTGACGACCGAGCGTTGGCATCTACCGACACTATGAGTCTCTTCCCCCTCAGAGACTGAAACACAATCTCGAGGTGCCTGAGGTGCTCCTCGATTTCGTCGCTATACTGAAAATAGCATGATGCGACGTATACTGAGAAGCCGGGCGCCAGCACTTCTGCACACACACAGTGTTCCGTGCTTAGCTGCGGGACAAAAATCATCTCGAAGCGAGGGTTGCACACGGCAACCGCAGCCCACGGGAATTGTGAACTGACGGCCGCCACCCTCGCCCCGATCCCTAGTCCACTAACGGTGTGGCTCGTGCCCGAAGAACTGACGTATGGTTCCTGCAATAGCAGGACGTCTAAGTGCTTCGAGGCTACGAGCTGACGCACCTCGCCTGCAACTGTAGCTGAATGTTGCATGTTCAGCTGCAGTATCCTAATACCCGTGGTCTCGATTACGGACGGTGACGCCGTCGACGACGTCGGTACGGTCGCGGACGCGGGCGCAGGCGCGGTGGGGTTGTGGGGGGTCGCGGTCGCGGAGGGAGGGTTCGCGGAACTATCGCTTGATTTTATTTCTGTTCCTATCACAGACTCAGCTGGAGATACCGGATCCGACCTGAGTCTCGCGTCGCACTTCGTAATCCGTATCTGGACAGCGCGAAGGCTGATACCTGGAGGCCGCGCCAGAGTCGTGTGAGCAGAATCACACCCGGTCGCGGCTTGATGATGATGCCGAAGGGCGGCCGTCATCGAGCGCGTTACCGGGCGGCTTCGTTGCTCGACAATGGGGCCAACACCTAGCGGCGAGGTCACGGGCCGAAGGTTGTTCGCCCGTCTTGACCTATTCATCGCCACAATGACTCCTCCCGATCCTGCCCTCACCCGGAGATCCGAATGGAGGGCTATTTTACCTCAGATAGGGACAGGTTTGGGAATCTCGTTAATCCATTCATGCGCGTCACTAATTAGATGGCGAGGCATTTGGCTATTTTTTTTTTTGTTTTTTTTTTTTTCAGGAGGGAAAACCTTTTATAGGCACCCCGACAGCAAGCCGCCGGGATAGTGTGGGAGTCTCCATGGCACGATGGCCCGGCATACCCACTAAAAACCACTCCTCTTGCCCACCTTATATTAAGAGGTGGACGACGGCTTTATTTCCCGCTGCCGAATTAAGATGGAAGGGTGCGGGTTACCCTGTAATAATGGGGGAAGGGTCCTACTCCTACCCCACCCCCTCGCGCGCATGTGGGGCCTTAGATGTCATTTGGCCCCATCGGGTCCAGTTGGTGTGGGACCCTTGCAACACCCGAGTCGCAATGCCAGATAAGAGGCCAATCGGAACACCCAGATCAGTCTGAAGAGATTGCGCCGACGCCCCACTCCATACCCCCCTCCAAGACAGGGTACATGATGTAACAGTCATCGAGGAAGGAGGCAGACGTAAGATGTTAGCCGCCGCCTCTATAACCTGTGGAGTGCTGTACTTCTCCACCTTCCTCAGATGACTGCCGTCGAGCGGGGGAACGCCGGACACGATCTGGGCGTCCACGATATAGCCTCTATCACCCGATTGCACCAGGAGGTCCGGTTTATTGAGGCCCACCTCTGTGCGGAGATGGGGCTCAAATAGAACCCTCATCCCGCGGGCCCGCAGATGGTCGGCCGGAGTTCTGCACACTGCATCGTGCCGCTTAATTCTGCCTCCGTGGGTACGGAAGCAGGATTGGATGACGTGTGCGGCAGTTTCGGTGCAGGCACAGCCCGCGCGGCACTTGATGTTGCTGTGCACGCGCCTCTGACCGCGAGACGTACGGACTAGTGTGGGAAGACTGTTGACGCGGACGTGATGGTACTGGATGTAGTCCCTTCCGGGTACACCAGACACGCCCGCTCCAATCCACCTGGTGGTAGCGGTGGTCCTCCAGCATTCCCTCAGTTCCCTACCATCAACAGACTCGTAGAGTCTGTCGGCCCAATGCTTAGCCCGCAGTTGAGGGCTGTAGAGCCTCTCCCCGTTAGGGTTCAAGGCTCTATCGGTCCACAAGATCTTATTTTGGACCCAGACTGACTCATGCGCGATCCTAACGGATCGGGATGAAGAATTCTTCATCGCCATGAGCCGGTCGCGCATCAGGCCGGGGATGGTTGTCAGGAATGAAGGGATTCCAAGTCCGCCGTCTCTGCAGGTCGAATGGAAGTAGGCCACCGGAACATCTCCCGGCAGCCTCAGCCACCTGCGGACCGCGGCTCTCACCTGAAGGTCAAGGGATCGTAAGACCTTCAGGGTACAACCAGACAGGACCAGGCGATGGTAGTACCTGGTCACCAAGAAGTAGCGCAAGATGGTAAGGCGCTGCTGCGGCTTCAAGGGAGCTCGCGTAATGCGCTGTAGCTCCACCTCAAGGGTCGGAGACACCCTCCTCACTCCTGATGGACTCAGGTTCACACCAAGGTATTTCCATTCCTCGGTGGGGCCCAGCTGTCTAATGGGCACTCGGTCCATGAGTGTGAATTGGGGAGAGGTCAAAACTTTGACCTTCTTGTCCCGCCCGGATGGAACAATGGAGGTGGCAACGCATTTAGAAGTGTTAAACGCGAGCCCTTGCTGTCTGGCCGTATTCTCCGCCGCTGTTAGCGCTGCCGACATACCAGTGGTCGATGACGAAACCAGGCAGATATCGTCTGCGTATGCGACAGCGCTAATCAGGTGGCCAGGGTTCATCTCATACCCGACCGTAGTTGGGATGGAGCGCAGTATCCGGTCTGTGACCAACGAGAAGATGATGGTGCTCATTGGATCACCCTGCCGTACACCTCTATTCACAACAATTCTCTCGGATTTCCCGCCCCGCACCTCCAAGATGGTAGTGGAGTTACGGTAAGAGGTCTCAATGTACTTAACGAGGACCTCAGGCACACCTACCTCGGTGAGGGCCGATGTTATGGCCTGGTGGCTGACGGAGTCGAAAGCCTTGGCCACGTCGAGGGACACGACGTGAAGTTCAAGACGTCGCCCCCGAGCGTGGTCGATGGTTGAGGCCAGGACGGCTATGTTTTCGGCGCAGCCATCATCGAGGCATCTTTGCCTCTCGTCGACCATTCCGTCAGCCATCATGCGCCTAGCCAAGATCTTATGCAGCTGGCGCACTACAACCGAGGAGATGCTTATAGGCCTAAAGTCCGAAGGCAAGATGGCATTCGCCTTCTTTGGTACAAAGACCGTCCTACTGGCGAGAATTTCTTCCGGGAAGGATCCGATGTACAGTATCATGTTGTACAGAAGGGCACGTACAGAGACCGGGCACTGCCTCCAAACGGCAGGTGTTATGCCGTCGATGCCGGGTGACGAGCCATTGGGATCATTGATTGAGCCCACCTCGGTGGTTGTGATGGGCTCTGCCAAGTTAAGCCTTTGCCGAGGGACTGGCAGAGGTGGATGCTGTTCGACGGAGGTGGATTGATGGCCGAAGATTGGGGACCAAAATTTGACCATCTCCTCAAGGCTAGGTGTTGTTGTCTCGGTATCCCCGTCCAGCACCAACTTTGCAGCTCTGCTCATGTTGGTCTTGAACAGAGACTGCATCCTGGCATATTCCCTGCGCCTGGTCTTCTGGCGACTTGTCCCGGCACCGCCCTCGCGGCCGCGCCGCTTCCGAGAATGACACTTCCGGGCCATAGGCCTCGCGGCAGCCCGTATCCACTCCGTAACACCTAGGGTCACGTCGTGGCCTCCCAAAAGCTGTTCACCCAAGGGAATCAAGGGATGCCCCGCGAGCGAGTCATCGCCCGATACTTCCTGCATGAGATGCCTGATGGCATCTGCATACAGTTCCCTCGGGTTAGGGGTTGAAGCGTCACCTTCAGACACCACATCTGCAGGTGTAGTGGTTGGACCCTCTAGTGATGTTGTGCCGGCAGAGGGAGACGTCGGTGCGCCGGAGGTCGTGCAGTCAAGGGCCCTAAGGGCCTGGTCCAGCAGCTGGTGGTATGCTGCAGTCTTCCTGGCGTACTTGATGCCATCGGAATTTCTCCCAGGAAAGCACGGTGCCAGAAAGACGTTGATAAATCGGACAGCATTGCCCGATCTATCATGACCATACTTGATCACGTAAGCCTCCTCAGACGCAGCCATACGCATCTCTTCCTGCGAGAGTCCCTTGCGGGCGCGGTCGACGACAATCTCGGCGTTCACCAGGTCAGGATGTTGGGACTTTCTGTGGACGCCGAGACCGGTACGGGTAGTAAACGACCGTTGGCAATCAGGGCACGCGTACTGCTCGGTTACGACGGTTGGTGGTGTCACCGAGGCAGTACCGGCTGATGTTGTTGGTCGTGCCGCAGCAGGTGTTGCGCTGCGGTGCGTGCGCATGTGATTAGCCAACCCACGCGCGTTGTTAAAATTGCGCGGTGGTTGGCAAATCCGGCATGTTATATCCGCTGATGGAGTTGCGGATGCTCGGGTGGTATGCGCGCGAGAGGGAGGGACCGAAGAGGAACCTCCCCCAGGTGTAGCTTGGTCGGGTGGCCGAGGCTGCTCCCGACGCCTGGGGAATAGCCCCAGTGGATTCTCTTTAATTCCAGGTGCAAGCTACGCACGACTGCCGGGTCGCAAGCCCGACAGCCGGCGGGGCGGTGAAGCCCCTGTGCCTCCAACTTTTGATTCGGGGAATTGGAAAAACGCGAAAAGTTGGGTGGCCGCTTGCGTGGGCTGCACGCTTCCAAAAACCCCTAGCTCGATGTTGTGAGCAAAACTCGCCTCGAGATGCTTCAGCCATGGCAGAGCGACCCAAAGGCCAATCTGCCATGCCCAGCGGGACCACGTGGAGGCGCATCCCGAGACTTGATCCTCAGAGGCTAGATGACAGTTAAGCTTGAGGACCCATTTAGCAACTATGACTTAAGACCTATTCAGACACTTAAGAGAGTCATAGTTACTCCCGCCGTTTACCCGTGCTTTTTTGAATTTCTTCACGTTGACATTCAGAGCACTGGGCAGAAATCACATTGCGTCAACACCCTTGGGGGCCATCGCAATGCTTTGTTTTAATTAGACAGTCGGATTACCCTAGTCCGTGCCAGTTCTGAGCCGAGCGTTGCATGGCGGCCGAAGAGGACGACAAGATACGGCGAACCGCCTCTGAAGCCTCGCAGCAAGGAAGATCCGTGGGAGGCCAAGGCACGGGACCGAGCTCGGATTCCGGTTACGCATGCACGAAGCAGCGGCCCGTTCAGCTCGCCCAGGCCCGGCACGTCAGCCAAACCCACTTCCCGACCAAGCCCGACACGCCCCGCTCCTCAGAGCCAATCCTTATTCCCAAGTTACGGATCCAATTTTCCGACTTCCCTTACCTACATTAATCTATCGACTAGAGGCTCTTCACCTTGGAGACCTGCTGCGGATATGGGTACGAACCGGCGCGACACCTCCACGTGGCCCTCTCCTGGATTTTCAAGGTCCGAGGGGAAGATGCGGACACCGCCGCAACTACGGTGCTCTTCGCGTTCCAAACCCTATCTCCTAGAGGCCAACTCGCCAGGAATGTTGTCAAATATTACCGCCGAGATGATAGGTTGGGTTAGGTTACGTTATATTAGGTTATTCATGTACATGAGGGTTACACGGAGAAGTAGAGGCCAACTCGCCAGGAATGTTGTCAAATATTACCGCAGAGATGTTAGGTTGGGTTAGGTTAGGTTATATTACGTTATTGATGTATATAAAGGTCCCACGGAGACGTAGAGGCCAACTCGCCAGGAATGTGGTCAAATATTACCGCCGAGGTGATAGGTTGGGTTAGGTTAGGTTATATTACGTTATTGATTTATATAAATGTCCCACGGAGAAGGAGAAGCCAACTCGCCAGAAATGTTGTCAAATATTACCGCCGAGATGATAGGTTGGTTTAGGATAGGTTATATTTCGTTATTGAAGTATATAAATTTCCCACGGGGACGTAGAGGCCAACTCGCCAGGTATGTTGTCAAATATTACCGCCGAGATGATAGGTTGGGTTAGGTTTCGTTATATTACGTCATTGATGTATATGAGGGTTACACGGAGACGTAGAGGCTAACTCGCCAGGTATGTTGTCAATTATTACCGCCGAGATGATAGGTTGGGTTAGGTTACGTTATATTACGTTATTGATGTATATGAGGGTTACACGGAGACGTAGAGGCCAACTCGCCAGGAATGTTGTCAAATATTACCGCCGAGGTGATAGGTTGGGTTAGATTACGTTATATTGCGTTATTGATGTATATGAGGGTTACACGGAGACGTAGAGGCTAACTCGCCAGGAATGTGGTCAAATATTACCGCAGAGATATTAGGTTGGGTTAGGTTAGGTTATATTACGTTATAGATGTATATGAGGGTTACACGGAGACGTAGAGGCCAACTCGCCAGGAATGTGGTCAAATATTACCGCCGAGATGTTACGTTGGGTTAGCCTAGCTTATATTATGTTATTGATGTATATAAAGGTCCCACGGAGACGTAGAGACCAACTCGTGAGGGATGTTGTCAAATATTACCGCCGAGATGATAGGTTGGGTTAGGTTACGTTATATTGCGTTATTGATGTATATGAGAGTTACCCGGAGACGTAGAGGCCAACTCGCCAGGAATGTTGGCAAGTATTACCGCCGAGATGTTAGGTTGGGTTAGGATAGGTTATATTTCGTTATTGATGTATATGAGGGTTACACGGAGACGTAGAGGCCAACTCGCCAGGAATGTTGTCAAATATTACCGCCGAGGTGATAGGTTGGGTTAGGATAGGTTATATTACGATATTGATGTATATGAGGGTTACACGGAGACGTAGAGGCTAACTCGCCAGGAATGTGGTCAAATATTACCGCCGAGGTAATAGGTTGGGTTAGGTTAGGTTATATTACGTTATTGATTTATATAAAGGTCCCACGGAGAAGGAGAAGCCAACTCGCCAGGAATGTTGTCAAATATTACCGCCGAGATGTTAGGTTTGGTTAGGTTAGGTTATATTACGTTATTGGCGTATATGAGGGTTACACGGAGGCGTAGATGCCAACTCGCCAGGAATGTGGTCAAATATTACCGCCGAGATGTTACGTTGGGTTAGCCTAGCTTATATTATGTTATTGATGTATATAAAGGTCCCACGGAGACGTAGAGGCCAACTCGCCAGGGATGTTGTCAAATATTACCGCCGAGATGATAGGTTGGGTTAGGTTACGTTATATTGCGTTATTGATGTATATGAGGGTTACATGGAGATGTAGAGGCTAACTCGCCAGGAATGTGGTCAAATATTACCGCAGAGATATTAGGTTGGGTTAGGTTAGGTTGTATTACGTTATAGATGTATATAAATGTCCCACGGAGACGTAGAGGCCAACAAGCCAGGAATGTGGTCAAATCTTAACGCCGAGATGTTAGGTTGGGTTAGGTTTGTTCATACTACGTTATTGATGTATATGAAGGTCCCACCGAGACGTAGAAGCCAACTCGCCAGGAATGTTGTCAAATACTACCGCCGAGATGATAGGTTGGGTTAGGTTACGTTATATTACGTTATAGATGTATATGAGGGTTACACGGAGACGTAGAGGCCATCTCGCCAGGAATGTGGTCAAATATTACCGCCGAGATGTTACGTTGGGTTAGCCTAGCTTATATTATGTTATTGATGTATATAAAGGTCCCACGGAGACGTAGAGACCAACTCGTGAGGGATGTTGTCAAATATTACCGCCGAGATGATAGGTTGGGTTTGGTTACGTTATATTGCGTTATTGATGTATATGAGGGTTACACGGAGACGTAGAGGCTAACTCGCCAGGTATGTTGTCAATTATTACCGCCGAGATGATAGGTTGGGTTAGGTTACGTTATATTACGTTATTGATGTATATGAGGGTTACACGGAGAAGTAGAGGCCAACTCGCCAGGAATGTTGTCAAATATTACCGCAGAGATGTTAGGTTGGGTTAGGTTAGGTTATATTACGTTATTGATGTATATAAAGGTCCCACGGAGACGTAGAGGCCAACTCGCCAGGAATGTGGTCAAATATTACCGCCGAGGTGATAGGTTGGGTTAGGTTAGGTTATATTACGTTATTGATTTATATAAATGTCCCACGGAGAAGGAGAAGCCAACTCGCCAGAAATGTTGTCAAATATTACCGCCGAGATGATAGGTTGGTTTAGGATAGGTTATATTTCGTTATTGAAGTATATAAATTTCCCACGGGGACGTAGAGGCCAACTCGCCAGGTATGTTGTCAAATATTACCGCCGAGATGATAGGTTGGGTTAGGTTTCGTTATATTACGTCATTGATGTATATGAGGGTTACACGGAGACGTAGAGGCTAACTCGCCAGGTATGTTGTCAATTATTACCGCCGAGATGATAGGTTGGGTTAGGTTACGTTATATTACGTTATTGATGTATATGAGGGTTACACGGAGACGTAGAGGCCAACTCGCCAGGAATGTTGTCAAATATTACCGCCGAGGTGATAGGTTGGGTTAGATTACGTTATATTGCGTTATTGATGTATATGAGGGTTACACGGAGACGTAGAGGCTAACTCGCCAGGAATGTGGTCAAATATTACCGCAGAGATATTAGGTTGGGTTAGGTTAGGTTATATTACGTTATAGATGTATATGAGGGTTACACGGAGACGTAGAGGCCAACTCGCCAGGAATGTGGTCAAATATTACCGCCGAGATGTTACGTTGGGTTAGCCTAGCTTATATTATGTTATTGATGTATATAAAGGTCCCACGGAGACGTAGAGACCAACTCGTGAGGGATGTTGTCAAATATTACCGCCGAGATGATAGGTTGGGTTAGGTTACGTTATATTGCGTTATTGATGTATATGAGAGTTACCCGGAGACGTAGAGGCCAACTCGCCAGGAATGTTGGCAAGTATTACCGCCGAGATGTTAGGTTGGGTTAGGATAGGTTATATTTCGTTATTGATGTATATGAGGGTTACACGGAGACGTAGAGGCCAACTCGCCAGGAATGTTGTCAAATATTACCGCCGAGGTGATAGGTTGGGTTAGGATAGGTTATATTACGATATTGATGTATATGAGGGTTACACGGAGACGTAGAGGCTAACTCGCCAGGAATGTGGTCAAATATTACCGCCGAGGTAATAGGTTGGGTTAGGTTAGGTTATATTACGTTATTGATTTATATAAAGGTCCCACGGAGAAGGAGAAGCCAACTCGCCAGGAATGTTGTCAAATATTACCGCCGAGATGTTAGGTTTGGTTAGGTTAGGTTATATTACGTTATTGGCGTATATGAGGGTTACACGGAGGCGTAGATGCCAACTCGCCAGGAATGTGGTCAAATATTACCGCCGAGATGTTACGTTGGGTTAGCCTAGCTTATATTATGTTATTGATGTATATAAAGGTCCCACGGAGACGTAGAGGCCAACTCGCCAGGGATGTTGTCAAATATTACCGCCGAGATGATAGGTTGGGTTAGGTTACGTTATATTGCGTTATTGATGTATATGAGGGTTACATGGAGATGTAGAGGCTAACTCGCCAGGAATGTGGTCAAATATTACCGCAGAGATATTAGGTTGGGTTAGGTTAGGTTGTATTACGTTATAGATGTATATAAATGTCCCACGGAGACGTAGAGGCCAACAAGCCAGGAATGTGGTCAAATCTTAACGCCGAGATGTTAGGTTGGGTTAGGTTTGTTCATACTACGTTATTGATGTATATGAAGGTCCCACCGAGACGTAGAAGCCAACTCGCCAGGAATGTTGTCAAATACTACCGCCGAGATGATAGGTTGGGTTAGGTTACGTTATATTACGTTATAGATGTATATGAGGGTTACACGGAGACGTAGAGGCCATCTCGCCAGGAATGTGGTCAAATATTACCGCCGAGATGTTACGTTGGGTTAGCCTAGCTTATATTATGTTATTGATGTATATAAAGGTCCCACGGAGACGTAGAGACCAACTCGTGAGGGATGTTGTCAAATATTACCGCCGAGATGATAGGTTGGGTTTGGTTACGTTATATTGCGTTATTGATGTATATGAGGGTTACACGGAGACGTAGAGGCTAACTCGCCAGGTATGTTGTCAATTATTACCGCCGAGATGATAGGTTGGGTTAGGTTACGTTATATTACGTTATTGATGTATATGAGGGTTACACGGAGACGTAGAGGCCAACTCACCAGGAATGTGTTCAAATATTACCGCTGAGATGATAGGTTGGGTTAGGTTACGTTATATTTCGTTATTGATGTATATGAGGGTTACACGGAGACGTAGAGGCTAACTCGCCAGGAATGTGGTCAAATATTACCGCCGAGGTGATAGGTTAGGTTAGGTTAGGTTATATTACGTTATTGATGTATATGAGGGTTACACGGAGACGTAGAGGCCAACTCGCCAGGAATGTTGTCAAATATTACCGCCGAGATGTTAGGTTGGGTTAGGTTAGGTTATATTACGTTATTGATGTATATAAAGGTCCCACGGAGACGTAGAAGCCAACTCGCCAGGAATGTGGTCAAATATTACCGCCGAGATGTTAGGTTTGGTTAGGTTAGGTTATATTAAGTTATTGGCGTATATGAGGGTTACACGGAGACGTAGAGGCCAACTCGCCAGGAATGATGTCAAATATTACCGCAGAGATGTTAGGTTGGGTTAGGTTAGGTTATATTACGTTATTGATGTATATAAAGGTCCCACGGAGACGTAGAGGCCAACTCGCCAGGTATGTTGTCAAATATTACCGCCGAGATGGTAGGTTGGTTTAGGTTAGGTTATATATCGTTATTAATGTATACGAAGGTTCCACGGAGACGCAGAGGCCAACTCGCCAGGAATGTTGTCAAATATTGCCGCCGAGGTGATAGGTTGGGTTAGGATAGGTTATATTACGATATTGATGTATATGAGGGTTACACGGAGACGTAGAGGCTAACTCGCCAGGAATGTGGTCAAATATTACCGCCGAGGTAATAGGTTGGATTAGGTTAGGTTATATTACGTTATTGATTTATATAAAGGTCCCACGGAGAAGGAGAAGCCAACTCGCCAGGAATGTTGTCAAATATTACCGCCGAGATGTTAGGTTGGGTTAGGTTAGGTTATATTACGTTATTGATGTATATAAAGGTCCCACGGAGACGTAGAGGCCAACTCGCCAGGTATGTTGTCAAATATTACCGCCGAGATGGTAGGTTGGTTTAGGTTAGGTTATATCTCGTTATTGATGTATACGAAGGTTCCACGGAGACGTAGAGGCCAACTCGCCAGGAATGTTGTCAAATATTACCGCCGAGGTGATAGGTTGGGTTAGGATAGGTTATATTTCGTTATTGATGTATATGAGGGTTACACGGAGACGTAGAGGCCAACTCGCCAGGAATGTTGTCAAATATTACCGCCGAGATGTTAGGTTGGGTTAGGTTAGGTTATATTACGTTATTGATGTATATAAAGGTCCCACGGAGACGTAGAAGCCAACTCGCCAGGAATGTGGTCAAATATTACCGCCGAGATGTTAGGTTTGGTTAGGTTAGGTTATATTAAGTTATTGGCGTATATGAGGGTTACACGGAGACGTAGAGGCCAACTCGCCAGGAATGATGTCAAATATTACCGCAGAGATGTTAGGTTGGGTTAGGTTAGGTTATATTACGTTATTGATGTATATAAAGGTCCCACGGAGACGTAGAGGCCAACTCGCCAGGTATGTTGTCAAATATTACCGCCGAGATGGTAGGTTGGTTTAGGTTAGGTTATATCTCGTTATTAATGTATACGAAGGTTCCACGGAGACGTAGAGGCCAACTCGCCAGGAATGTTGTCAAATATTACCGCCGAGGTGATAGGTTGGGTTAGGATAGGTTATATTACGTTATTGATGTATATGAGGGTTACACGGAGACGTAGAGGCTTACTCGCCAGGAATGTGGTCAAATATTACCGCCGAGGTGATAGGTTGGGTTAGGTTAGGTTATATTACGTTATTGATTTATATAAAGGTCCCACGGAGAAGGAAAAGCCAACTCGCCAGGAATGTTGTCAAATATTATCGCCGAGATGTTAGGTTTGGTTAGGTTAGGTTATATTACGTTATTGGCGTATATGAGGGTTACACGGAGGCGTAGATGCCAACTCGCCAGGAATGTGGTCAAATATTGCCGCCGAGATGTTAGGTTTGGTTAGGTTAGGTTATATTAAGTTATTGGCGTATATGAGGGTTACACGGAGACGTAGAGGCCAACTCGCCAGGAATGATGTCAAATATTACCGCAGAGATGTTAGGTTGGGTTAGGTTAGGTTATATTACGTTATTGATGTATATAAAGGTCCCACGGAGACGTAGAGGCCAACTCGCCAGGTATGTTGTCAAATATTACCGCCGAGATGATAGGTTGGGTTTGGTTACGTTATATTGCGTTATTGATGTATATGAGGGTTACACGGAGACGTAGAGGCTAACTCGCCAGGTATGTTGTCAATTATTACCGCCGAGATGGTAGGTTGGTTTAGGTTAGGTTATATCTCGTTATTAATGTATACGAAGGTTCCACGGAGACGTAGAGGCCAACTCGCCAGGAATGTTGTCAAATATTACCGCCGAGGTGATAGGTTGGGTTAGGATAGGTTATATTACGTTATTGATGTATATGAGGGTTACACGGAGACGTAGAGGCTAACTCGCCAGGAATGTGGTCAAATATTACCGCCGAGGTGATAGGTTGGGTTAGGTTAGGTTATATTACGTTATTGATTTATATAAAGGTCCCACGGAGAAGGAAAAGCCAACTCGCCAGGAATGTTGTCAAATATTATCGCCGAGATGTTAGGTTTGGTTAGGTTAGGTTATATTACGTTATTGGCGTATATGAGGGTTACACGGAGGCGTAGATGCCAACTCGCCAGGAATGTGGTCAAATATTACCGCCGAGATGTTACGTTGGGTTAGCCTAGCTTATATTATGTTATTGATGTGTATAAAGGTCCCACGGAGACGTAGAGGCCAACTCGCCAGGGATGTTGTCAAATATTACCGCCGAGATGATAGGTTGGGTTAGGTTACGTTATATTGCGTTATTGATGTATATGAGGGTTACACGGAGACGTAGAGGCTAACTCGCCAGGTATGTTGTCAATTATTACCGCCGAGATGATAGGTTGGGTTAGGTTACGTTATATTACGTTATTGATGTATATGAGGGTTACACGGAGACGTAGAGGCCAACTCGCCAGGAATGTTGTCAAATATTACCGCCGAGGTTATAGGTTGGGTTAGATTACGTTATATTGCGTTATTGATCTATATGAGGGTTACACGGAGACGTAGAGGCTAACTCGCCAGGAATGTGGTCAAATATTACCGCAGAGATATTAGGTTGGGTTAGGTTAGGTTATATTACGTTATTGATGTATATAAAGGTCCCACGGAGACGTAGAGGCCAACAAGCCAGGAATGTGGTCAAATCTTAACGCCGAGATGTTAGGTTGGGTTAGGTTTGTTCATACTACGTTATTGATGTATATGAAGGTCCCACCGAGACGTAGAAGCCAACTCGCCAGGAACGTTGTCAAATACTACCGCCGAGATGATAGGTTGGGTTAGGTTACATTATATTACGTTATAGATGTATATGAGGGTTACGCGGAGATGTAGAGGCTAACTCGCCAGGAATGTGGTCAAATATTACCGCAGAGATATTAGGTTGGGTTAGGTTAGGTTGTATTACGTTATAGATGTATATAAATGTCCCACGGAGACGTAGAGGCCAACACGCCAGGAATGTGGTCAAATCTTAACGCCGAGATGTTAGGTTGGGTTAGGTTTGTTCATACTACGTTATTGATGTATATGAAGGTCCCACCGAGACGTAGAAGCCAACTCGCCAGGAATGTTGTCAAATACTACCGCCGAGATGATAGGTTGGGTTAGGTTACGTTATATTACGTTATAGATGTATATGAGGGTTACACGGAGACGTAGAGGCCAACTCGCCAGGAATGTGGTCAAATATTACCGCCGAGGTGTTACGTTGGGTTAGCCTAGCTTATATTATGTTATTGATGTATATAAAGGTCCCACGGAGACGTAGAGACCAACTCGTGAGGGATGTTGTCAAATATTACCGCCGAGATGATAGGTTGGGTTTGGTTACGTTATATTGCGTTATTGATGTATATGAGGGTTACACGGAGACGTAGAGGCTAACTCGCCAGGTATGTTGTCAATTATTACCGCCGAGATGATAGGTTGGGTTAGGTTACGTTATATTACGTTATTGATGTATATGAGGGTTACACGGAGACGTAGAGGCCAACTCACCAGGAATGTGTTCAAATATTACCGCTGAGATGATAGGTTGGGTTAGGTTACGTTATATTTCGTTATTGATGTATATGAGGGTTACACGGAGACGTAGAGGCTAACTCGCCAGGAATGTGGTCAAATATTACCGCCGAGGTGATAGGTTAGGTTAGGTTAGGTTATATTACGTTATTGATGTATATGAGGGTTACACGGAGACGTAGAGGCCAACTCGCCAGGAATGTTGTCAAATATTACCGCCGAGATGTTAGGTTGGGTTAGGTTAGGTTATATTACGTTATTGATGTATATAAAGGTCCCACGGAGACGTAGAAGCCAACTCGCCAGGAATGTGGTCAAATATTACCGCCGAGATGTTAGGTTTGGTTAGGTTAGGTTATATTAAGTTATTGGCGTATATGAGGGTTACACGGAGACGTAGAGGCCAACTCGCCAGGAATGATGTCAAATATTACCGCAGAGATGTTAGGTTGGGTTAGGTTAGGTTATATTACGTTATTGATGTATATAAAGGTCCCACGGAGACGTAGAGGCCAACTCGCCAGGTATGTTGTCAAATATTACCGCCGAGATGGTAGGTTGGTTTAGGTTAGGTTATATATCGTTATTAATGTATACGAAGGTTCCACGGAGACGCAGAGGCCAACTCGCCAGGAATGTTGTCAAATATTGCCGCCGAGGTGATAGGTTGGGTTAGGATAGGTTATATTACGATATTGATGTATATGAGGGTTACACGGAGACGTAGAGGCTAACTCGCCAGGAATGTGGTCAAATATTACCGCCGAGGTAATAGGTTGGATTAGGTTAGGTTATATTACGTTATTGATTTATATAAAGGTCCCACGGAGAAGGAGAAGCCAACTCGCCAGGAATGTTGTCAAATATTACCGCCGAGATGTTAGGTTGGGTTAGGTTAGGTTATATTACGTTATTGATGTATATAAAGGTCCCACGGAGACGTAGAAGCCAACTGACCAGGAATGTGGTCAAATATTACCGCCGAGACGTTAGGTTTGGTTAGGTTAGGTTATATTAAGTTATTGGCGTATATGAGGGTTACACGGAGACGTAGAGGCCAACTCGCCAGGAATGATGTCAAATATTACCGCAGAGATGTTAGGTTGGGTTAGGTTAGGTTATATTACGTTATTGATGTATATAAAGGTCCCACGGAGACGTAGAGGCCAACTCGCCAGGTATGTTGTCAAATATTACCGCCGAGATGGTAGGTTGGTTTAGGTTAGGTTATATCTCGTTATTAATGTATACGAAGGTTCCACGGAGACGTAGAGGCCAACTCGCCAGGAATGTTGTCAAATATTACCGCCGAGGTGATAGGTTGGGTTAGGATAGGTTATATTACGTTATTGATGTATATGAGGGTTACACGGAGACGTAGAGGCTAACTCGCCAGGAATGTGGTCAAATATTACCGCCGAGGTGATAGGTTGGGTTAGGTTAGGTTATATTACGTTATTGATTTATATAAAGGTCCCACGGAGAAGGAAAAGCCAACTCGCCAGGAATGTTGTCAAATATTATCGCCGAGATGTTAGGTTTGGTTAGGTTAGGTTATATTACGTTATTGGCGTATATGAGGGTTACACGGAGGCGTAGATGCCAACTCGCCAGGAATGTTGTCAAATATTACCGCCGAGGTGATAGGTTGGGTTAGGATAGGTTATATTACGTTATTGATGTATATGAGGGTTACACGGAGACGTAGAGGCTAACTCGCCAGGAATGTGGTCAAATATTACCGCCGAGGTGATAGGTTGGGTTAGGTTAGGTTATATTACGTTATTGATTTATATAAAGGTCCCACGGAGAAGGAAAAGCCAACTCGCCAGGAATGTTGTCAAATATTATCGCCGAGATGTTAGGTTTGGTTAGGTTAGGTTATATTACGTTATTGGCGTATATGAGGGTTACACGGAGGCGTAGATGCCAACTCGCCAGGAATGTGGTCAAATATTACCGCCGAGATGTTACGTTGGGTTAGCCTAGCTTATATTATGTTATTGATGTATATAAAGGTCCCACGGAGACGTAGAGGCCAACTCGCCAGGGATGTTGTCAAATATTACCGCCGAGATGATAGGTTGGGTTAGGTTACGTTATATTGCGTTATTGATGTATATGAGGGTTACACGGAGACGTAGAGGCTAACTCGCCAGGTATGTTGTCAATTATTACCGCCGAGATGATAGGTTGGGTTAGGTTACGTTATATTACGTTATTGATGTATATGAGGGTTACACGGAGACGTAGAGGCCAACTCGCCAGGAATGTTGTCAAATATTACCGCCGAGGTTATAGGTTGGGTTAGATTACGTTATATTGCGTTATTGATCTATATGAGGGTTACACGGAGACGTAGAGGCTAACTCGCCAGGAATGTGGTCAAATATTACCGCAGAGATATTAGGTTGGGTTAGGTTAGGTTATATCACGTTATTGATGTATATAAAGGTCCCACGGAGACGTAGAGGCCAACAAGCCAGGAATGTGGTCAAATCTTAACGCCGAGATGTTAGGTTGGGTTAGGTTTGTTCATACTACGTTATTGATGTATATGAAGGTCCCACCGAGACGTAGAAGCCAACTCGCCAGGAACGTTGTCAAATACTACCGCCGAGATGATAGGTTGGGTTAGGTTACATTATATTACGTTATAGATGTATATGAGGGTTACGCGGAGATGTAGAGGCTAACTCGCCAGGAATGTGGTCAAATATTACCGCAGAGATATTAGGTTGGGTTAGGTTAGGTTGTATTACGTTATAGATGTATATAAATGTCCCACGGAGACGTAGAGGCCAACACGCCAGGAATGTGGTCAAATCTTAACGCCGAGATGTTAGGTTGGGTTAGGGTTGTTCATACTACGTTATTGATGTATATGAAGGTCCCACCGAGACGTAGAAGCCAACTCGCCAGGAATGTTGTCAAATACTACCGCCGAGATGATAGGTTGGGTTAGGTTACGTTATATTACGTTATAGATGTATATGAGGGTTACACGGAGACGTAGAGGCCAACTCGCCAGGAATGTGGTCAAATATTACCGCCGAGGTGTTACGTTGGGTTAGCCTAGCTTATATTATGTTATTGATGTATATAAAGGTCCCACGGAGACGTAGAGACCAACTCGTGAGGGATGTTGTCAAATATTACCGCCGAGATGATAGGTTGGGTTTGGTTACGTTATATTGCGTTATTGATGTATATGAGGGTTACACGGAGACGTAGAGGCTAACTCGCCAGGTATGTTGTCAATTATTACCGCCGAGATGTTAGGTTGGGTTAGGTTAGGTTATATTACGTTATTGATGTATATAAAGGTCCCACGGAGACGTAGAAGCCAACTCGCCAGGAATGTGGTCAATTATTACCGCCGAGATGTTAGGTTTGGTTAGGTTAGGTTATATTAAGTTATTGGCGTATATGAGGGTTACACGGAGACGTAGAGGCCAACTCGCCAGGAATGATGTCAAATATTACCGCAGAGATGTTAGGTTGGGTTAGGTTAGGTTATATTACGTTATTGATGTATATAAAGGTCCCACGGAGACGTAGAGGCCAACTCGCCAGGTATGTTGTCAAATATTACCGCCGAGATGGTAGGTTGGTTTAGGTTAGGTTATATCTCGTTATTAATGTATACGAAGGTTCCACGGAGACGTAGAGGCCAACTCGCCAGGAATGTTGTCAAATATTACCGCCGAGGTGATAGGTTGGGTTAGGATAGGTTATATTACGTTATTGATGTATATGAGGGTTACACGGAGACGTAGAGGCTAACTCGCCAGGAATGTGGTCAAATATTACCGCCGAGGTGATAGGTTGGGTTAGGTTAGGTTATATTACGTTATTGATTTATATAAAGGTCCCACGGAGAAGGAAAAGCCAACTCGCCAGGAATGTTGTCAAATATTATCGCCGAGATGTTAGGTTTGGTTAGGTTAGGTTATATTACGTTATTGGCGTATATGAGGGTTACACGGAGGCGTAGATGCCAACTCGCCAGGAATGTGGTCAAATATTACCGCCGAGATGTTACGTTGGGTTAGCCTAGCTTATATTATGTTATTGATGTATATAAAGGTCCCACGGAGACGTAGAGGCCAACTCGCCAGGGATGTTGTCAAATATTACCGCCGAGATGATAGGTTGGGTTAGGTTACGTTATATTGCGTTATTGATGTATATGAGGGTTACACGGAGACGTAGAGGCTAACTCGCCAGGTATGTTGTCAATTATTACCGCCGAGATGATAGGTTGGGTTAGGTTACGTTATATTACGTTATTGACGTATATGAGGGTTACACGGAGACGTAGAGGCCAACTCGCCAGGAATGTTGTCAAATATTACGGCCGAGGTTATAGGTTGGGTTAGATTACGTTATATTGCGTTATTGATGTATATGAGGGTTACACGGAGACGTAGAGGCTAACTCGCCAGGAATGTGGTCAAATATTACCGCAGAGATATTAGGTTGGGTTAGGTTAGGTTATATTACGTTATTGATGTATATAAAGGTCCCACGGAGACGTAGAGGCCAACAAGCCAGGAATGTGGTCAAATCTTAACGCCGAGATGTTAGGTTGGGTTAGGTTTGTTCATACTACGTTATTGATGTATATGAAGGTCCCACCGAGACGTAGAAGCCAACTCGCCAGGAACGTTGTCAAATACTACCGCCGAGATGATAGGTTGGGTTAGGTTACATTATATTACGTTATAGATGTATATGAGGGTTACACGGAGACGTAGGGGCCAACTCGCCAGGAATGTGGTCAAATATTACCGCCGAGATGTTACGTTGGGTTAGCCTAGCTTATATTATGTTATTGATGCATATAAAGGTCCCACGGAGACGTAGAGGCCAACTCGCCAGGGATGTTGTCAAATATTACCGCCGAGATGATAGGTTGGGTTAGGTTACGTTATATTGCGTTATTGATGTATATGAGAGTTACCCGGAGACGTAGAGGCTAACTCGCCAGGTATGTTGTCAATTATTACCGCCGAGATGTTAGGTTGGGTTAGGTTAGGTTATATTACGTTATTGATGTATATAAAGGTCCCACGGAGACGTAGAAGCCAACTCGCCAGGAATGTGGTCAAATATTACCGCCGAGATGTTAGGTTTGGTTAGGTTAGGTTATATTAAGTTATTGGCGTATATGAGGGTTACACGGAGACGTAGAGGCCAACTCGCCAGGAATGATGTCAAATATTACCGCAGAGATGTTAGGTTGGGTTAGGTTAGGTTATATTACGTTATTGATGTATATAAAGGTCCCACGGAGACGTAGAGGCCAACTCGCCAGGTATGTTGTCAAATATTACCGCCGAGATGGTAGGTTGGTTTAGGTTAGGTTATATCTCGTTATTAATGTATACGAAGGTTCCACGGAGACGTAGAGGCCAACTCGCCAGGAATGTTGTCAAATATTACCGCCGAGGTGATAGGTTGGGTTAGGATAGGTTATATTACGTTATTGATGTATATGAGGGTTACACGGAGACGTAGAGGCTAACTCGCCAGGAATGTGGTCAAATATTACCGCCGAGGTGATAGGTTGGGTTAGGTTAGGTTATATTACGTTATTGATTTATATAAAGGTCCCACGGAGAAGGAAAAGCCAACTCGCCAGGAATGTTGTCAAATATTATCGCCGAGATGTTAGGTTTGGTTAGGTTAGGTTATATTACGTTATTGGCGTATATGAGGGTTACACGGAGGCGTAGATGCCAACTCGCCAGGAATGTGGTCAAATATTACCGCCGAGATGTTACGTTGGGTTAGCCTAGCTTATATTATGTTATTGATGTATATAAAGGTCCCACGGAGACGTAGAGGCCAACTCGCCAGGGATGTTGTCAAATATTACCGCCGAGATGATAGGTTGGGTTAGGTTACGTTATATTGCGTTATTGATGTATATGAGGGTTACACGGAGACGTAGAGGCTAACTCGCCAGGTATGTTGTCAATTATTACCGCCGAGATGATAGGTTGGGTTAGGTTACGTTATATTACGTTATTGACGTATATGAGGGTTACACGGAGACGTAGAGGCCAACTCGCCAGGAATGTTGTCAAATATTACGGCCGAGGTTATAGGTTGGGTTAGATTACGTTATATTGCGTTATTGATGTATATGAGGGTTACACGGAGACGTAGAGGCTAACTCGCCAGGAATGTGGTCAAATATTACCGCAGAGATATTAGGTTGGGTTAGGTTAGGTTATATTATGTTATTGATGTATATAAAGGTCCCACGGAGACGTAGAGGCCAACAAGCCAGGAATGTGGTCAAATCTTAACGCCGAGATGTTAGGTTGGGTTAGGTTTGTTCATACTACGTTATTGATGTATATGAAGGTCCCACCGAGACGTAGAAGCCAACTCGCCAGGAACGTTGTCAAATACTACCGCCGAGATGATAGGTTGGGTTAGGTTACATTATATTACGTTATAGATGTATATGAGGGTTACACGGAGACGTAGGGGCCAACTCGCCAGGAATGTGGTCAAATATTACCGCCGAGATGTTACGTTGGGTTAGCCTAGCTTATATTATGTTATTGATGCATATAAAGGTCCCACGGAGACGTAGAGGCCAACTCGCCAGGGATGTTGTCAAATATTACCGCCGAGATGATAGGTTGGGTTAGGTTACGTTATATTGCGTTATTGATGTATATGAGAGTTACCCGGAGACGTAGAGGCCAACTCGCCAGGAATGTTGTCAAATATTACCGCCGAGGTGATAGGTTGGGTTAGGATAGGTTATATTTCGTTATTGATGTATATGAGGGTTACACGGAGACGTAGAGGCCAACTCGCCAGGAATGTTGTCAAGTATTACCGCCGAGATGTTAGGTTGGGTTAGGATAGGTTATATTTCGTTATTGATGTATATGAGGGTTACACGGAGACGTAGAGGCCAACTCGCCAGGAATGTTGTCAAATATTACCGCCGAGGTGATAGGTTGGGTTAGGATAGGTTATATTACGATATTGATGTATATGAGGGTTACACGGAGACGTAGAGGCTAACTCGCCAGGAATGTGGTCAAATATTACCGCCGAGGTAATAGGTTGGGTTAGGTTAGGTTATATTACGTTATTGATTTATATAAAGGTCCCACGGAGAAGGAGAAGCCAACTCGCCAGGAATGTTGTCAAATATTACCGCCGAGATGTTAGGTTTGGTTAGGTTAGGTTATATTACGTTATTGGCGTATATGAGGGTTACACGGAGGCGTAGATGCCAACTCGCCAGGAATGTGGTCAAATATTACCGCCGAGATGTTAGGTTTGGTTAGGTTAGGTTATATCTCGTTATTAATGTATACGAAGGTTCCACGGAGACGTAGAGGCCAACTCGCCAGGAATGTTGTCAAATATTACCGCCGAGGTGATAGGTTGGGTTAGGATAGGTTATATTACGTTATTGATGTATATGAGGGTTACACGGAGACGTAGAGGCTAACTCGCCAGGAATGTGGTCAAATATTACCGCCGAGGTGATAGGTTGGGTTAGGTTAGGTAATATTACGTTATTGATTTATATAAAGGTCCCACGGAGAAGGAAAAGCCAACTCGCCAGGAATGTTGTCAAATATTATCGCCGAGATGTTAGGTTTGGTTAGGTTAGGTTATATTACGTTATTGGCGTATATGAGGGTTACACGGAGGCGTAGATGCCAACTCGCCAGGAATGTGGTCAAATATTACCGCCGAGATGTTACGTTGGGTTAGCCTAGCTTATATTATGTTATTGATGTATATAAAGGTCCCACGGAGACGTAGAGGCCAACTCGCCAGGGATGTTGTCAAATATTACCGCCGAGATGATAGGTTGGGTTAGGTTACGTTATATTGCGTTATTGATGTATATGAGGGTTACACGGAGACGTAGAGGCTAACTCGCCAGGTATGTTGTCAATTATTACCGCCGAGATGATAGGTTGGGTTAGGTTACGTTATATTACGTTATTGACGTATATGAGGGTTACACGGAGACGTAGAGGCCAACTCGCCAGGAATGTTGTCAAATATTACCGCCGAGGTTATAGGTTGGGTTAGATTACGTTATATTGCGTTATTGATGTATATGAGGGATACACGGAGACGTAGAGGCTAACTCGCCAGGAATGTGGTCAAATATTACCGCAGAGATATTAGGTTGGGTTAGGTTAGGTTATATTACGTTATTGATGTATATAAAGGTCCCACGGAGACGTAGAGGCCAACAAGCCAGGAATGTGGTCAAATCTTAACGCCGAGATGTTAGGTTGGGTTAGGTTTGTTCATACTACGTTATTGATGTATATGAAGGTCCCACCGAGACGTAGAAGCCAACTCGCCAGGAACGTTGTCAAATACTACCGCCGAGATGATAGGTTGGGTTAGGTTACATTATATTACGTTATAGATGTATATGAGGGTTACACGGAGACGTAGGGGCCAACTCGCCAGGGATGTTGTCAAATATTACCGCCGAGATGATAGGTTGGGTTAGGTTACGTTATATTGCGTTATTGATGTATATGAGAGTTACCCGGAGACGTAGAGGCCAACTCGCCAGGAATGTTGTCAAATATTACCGCCGAGGTGATAGGTTGGGTTAGGATAGGTTATATTTCGTTATTGATGTATATGAGGGTTACACGGAGACGTAGAGGCCAACTCGCCAGGAATGTTGTCAAGTATTACCGCCGAGATGTTAGGTTGGGTTAGGATAGGTTATATTTCGTTATTGATGTATATGAGGGTTACACGGAGACGTAGAGGCCAACTCGCCAGGAATGTTGTCAAATATTACCGCCGAGGTGATAGGTTGGGTTAGGATAGGTTATATTACGATATTGATGTATATGAGGGTTACCCGGAGACGTAGAGGCTAACTCGCCAGGAATGTGGTCAAATATTACCGCCGAGGTAATAGGTTGGGTTAGGTTAGGTTATATTACGTTATTGATTTATATAAAGGTCCCACGGAGAAGGAGAAGCCAACTCGCCAGGAATGTTGTCAAATATTACCGCCGAGATGTTAGGTTTGGTTAGGTTACGTTATATTACGTTATTGGCGTATATGAGGGTTACACGGAGGCGTAGATGACAACTCGCCAGGAATGTGGTCAAATATTACCGCCGAGATGTTAGGTTTGGTTAGGTTAGGTTATATATCGTTATTAATGTATACGAAGGTTCCACGGAGACGTAGAGGCCAACTCGCCAGGAATGTTGTCAAATATTACCGCCGAGGTGATAGGTTGGGTTAGGATAGGTTATATTACGTTATTGATGTATATGAGGGTTACACGGAGACGTAGAGGCTAACTCGCCAGGAATGTGGTCAAATATTACCGCCGAGGTGATAGGTTGGGTTAGGTTAGGTTATATTACGTTATTGATTTATATAAAGGTCCCACGGAGAAGGAAAAGCCAACTCGCCAGGAATGTTGTCAGATATTATCGCCGAGATGTTAGGTTTGGTTAGGTTAGGTTATATTACGTTATTGGCGTATATGAGGGTTACACGGAGGCGTAGATGCCAACTCGCCAGGAATGTGGTCAAATATTACCGCCGAGATGTTACGTTGGGTTAGCCTAGCTTATATTATGTTATTGATGTATATAAAGGTCCCACGGAGACGTAGAGGCCAACTCGCCAGGGATGTTGTCAAATATTACCGCCGAGATGATAGGTTGGGTTAGGTTACGTTATATTGCGTTATTGATGTATATGAGGGTTACACGGAGACGTAGAGGCTAACTCGCCAGGTATGTTGTCAATTATTACCGCCGAGATGATAGGTTGGGTTAGGTTACGTTATATTACGTTATTGACGTATATGAGGGTTACACGGAGACGTAGAGGCCAACTCGCCAGGAATGTTGTCAAATATTACGGCCGAGGTTATAGGTTGGGTTAGATTACGTTATATTGCGTTATTGATGTATATGAGGGTTACACGGAGACGTAGAGGCTAACTCGCCAGGAATGTGGTCAAATATTACCGCAGAGATATTAGGTTGGGTTAGGTTAGGTTATATTACGTTATTGATGTATATAAAGGTCCCACGGAGACGTAGAGGCCAACAAGCCAGGAATGTGGTCAAATCTTAACGCCGAGATGTTAGGTTGGGTTAGGTTTGTTCATACTACGTTATTGATGTATATGAAGGTCCCACCGAGACGTAGAAGCCAACTCGCCAGGAACGTTGTCAAATACTACCGCCGAGATGATAGGTTGGGTTAGGTTACATTATATTACGTTATAGATGTATATGAGGGTTACACGGAGACGTAGGGGCCAACTCGCCAGGAATGTGGTCAAATATTACCGCCGAGATGTTACGTTGGGTTAGCCTAGCTTATATTATGTTATTGATGCATATAAAGGTCCCACGGAGACGTAGAGGCCAACTCGCCAGGGATGTTGTCAAATATTACCGCCGAGATGATAGGTTGGGTTAGGTTACGTTATATTGCGTTATTGATGTATATGAGAGTTACCCGGAGACGTAGAGGCCAACTCGCCAGGAATGTTGTCAAATATTACCGCCGAGGTGATAGGTTGGGTTAGGATAGGTTATATTTCGTTATTGATGTATATGAGGGTTACACGGAGACGTAGAGGCCAACTCGCCAGGAATGTTGTCAAGTATTACCGCCGAGATGTTAGGTTGGGTTAGGATAGGTTATATTTCGTTATTGATGTATATGAGGGTTACACGGAGACGTAGAGGCCAACTCGCCAGGAATGTTGTCAAATATTACCGCCGAGGTGATAGGTTGGGTTAGGATAGGTTATATTACGATATTGATGTATATGAGGGTTACACGGAGACGTAGAGGCTAACTCGCCAGGAATGTGGTCAAATATTACCGCCGAGGTAATAGGTTGGGTTAGGTTAGGTTATATTACGTTATTGATTTATATAAAGGTCCCACGGAGAAGGAGAAGCCAACTCGCCAGGAATGTTGTCAAATATTACCGCCGAGATGTTAGGTTTGGTTAGGTTAGGTTATATTACGTTATTGGCGTATATGAGGGTTACACGGAGGCGTAGATGCCAACTCGCCAGGAATGTGGTCAAATATTACCGCCGAGATGTTAGGTTTGGTTAGGTTAGGTTATATCTCGTTATTAATGTATACGAAGGTTCCACGGAGACGTAGAGGCCAACTCGCCAGGAATGTTGTCAAATATTACCGCCGAGGTGATAGGTTGGGTTAGGATAGGTTATATTACGTTATTGATGTATATGAGGGTTACACGGAGACGTAGAGGCTAACTCGCCAGGAATGTGGTCAAATATTACCGCCGAGGTGATAGGTTGGGTTAGGTTAGGTAATATTACGTTATTGATTTATATAAAGGTCCCACGGAGAAGGAAAAGCCAACTCGCCAGGAATGTTGTCAAATATTATCGCCGAGATGTTAGGTTTGGTTAGGTTAGGTTATATTACGTTATTGGCGTATATGAGGGTTACACGGAGGCGTAGATGCCAACTCGCCAGGAATGTGGTCAAATATTACCGCCGAGATGTTACGTTGGGTTAGCCTAGCTTATATTATGTTATTGATGTATATAAAGGTCCCACGGAGACGTAGAGGCCAACTCGCCAGGGATGTTGTCAAATATTACCGCCGAGATGATAGGTTGGGTTAGGTTACGTTATATTGCGTTATTGATGTATATGAGGGTTACACGGAGACGTAGAGGCTAACTCGCCAGGTATGTTGTCAATTATTACCGCCGAGATGATAGGTTGGGTTAGGTTACGTTATATTACGTTATTGACGTATATGAGGGTTACACGGAGACGTAGAGGCCAACTCGCCAGGAATGTTGTCAAATATTACCGCCGAGGTTATAGGTTGGGTTAGATTACGTTATATTGCGTTATTGATGTATATGAGGGATACACGGAGACGTAGAGGCTAACTCGCCAGGAATGTGGTCAAATATTACCGCAGAGATATTAGGTTGGGTTAGGTTAGGTTATATTACGTTATTGATGTATATAAAGGTCCCACGGAGACGTAGAGGCCAACAAGCCAGGAATGTGGTCAAATCTTAACGCCGAGATGTTAGGTTGGGTTAGGTTTGTTCATACTACGTTATTGATGTATATGAAGGTCCCACCGAGACGTAGAAGCCAACTCGCCAGGAACGTTGTCAAATACTACCGCCGAGATGATAGGTTGGGTTAGGTTACATTATATTACGTTATAGATGTATATGAGGGTTACACGGAGACGTAGGGGCCAACTCGCCAGGGATGTTGTCAAATATTACCGCCGAGATGATAGGTTGGGTTAGGTTACGTTATATTGCGTTATTGATGTATATGAGAGTTACCCGGAGACGTAGAGGCCAACTCGCCAGGAATGTTGTCAAATATTACCGCCGAGGTGATAGGTTGGGTTAGGATAGGTTATATTTCGTTATTGATGTATATGAGGGTTACACGGAGACGTAGAGGCCAACTCGCCAGGAATGTTGTCAAGTATTACCGCCGAGATGTTAGGTTGGGTTAGGATAGGTTATATTTCGTTATTGATGTATATGAGGGTTACACGGAGACGTAGAGGCCAACTCGCCAGGAATGTTGTCAAATATTACCGCCGAGGTGATAGGTTGGGTTAGGATAGGTTATATTACGATATTGATGTATATGAGGGTTACCCGGAGACGTAGAGGCTAACTCGCCAGGAATGTGGTCAAATATTACCGCCGAGGTAATAGGTTGGGTTAGGTTAGGTTATATTACGTTATTGATTTATATAAAGGTCCCACGGAGAAGGAGAAGCCAACTCGCCAGGAATGTTGTCAAATATTACCGCCGAGATGTTAGGTTTGGTTAGGTTACGTTATATTACGTTATTGGCGTATATGAGGGTTACACGGAGGCGTAGATGACAACTCGCCAGGAATGTGGTCAAATATTACCGCCGAGATGTTAGGTTTGGTTAGGTTAGGTTATATATCGTTATTAATGTATACGAAGGTTCCACGGAGACGTAGAGGCCAACTCGCCAGGAATGTTGTCAAATATTACCGCCGAGGTGATAGGTTGGGTTAGGATAGGTTATATTACGTTATTGATGTATATGAGGGTTACACGGAGACGTAGAGGCTAACTCGCCAGGAATGTGGTCAAATATTACCGCCGAGGTGATAGGTTGGGTTAGGTTAGGTTATATTACGTTATTGATTTATATAAAGGTCCCACGGAGAAGGAGAAGCCAACTCGCCAGGAATGTTGTCAAATATTATCGCCGAGATGTTAGGTTTGGTTAGGTTAGGTTATATTACGTTATTGGCGTATATGAGGGTTACACGGAGGCGTAGATGCCAACTCGCCAGGAATGTGGTCAAATATTACCGCCGAGATGTTACGTTGGGTTAGCCTAGCTTATATTATGTTATTGATGTATATAAAGGTCCCACGGAGACGTAGAGGCCAACTCGCCAGGGATGTTGTCAAATATTACCGCCGAGATGATAGGTTGGGTTAGGTTACGTTATATTGCGTTATTGATGTATATGAGGGTTACACGGAGACGTAGAGGCTAACTCGCCAGGAATGTGGTCAAATATTACCGCCGAGGTGATAGGTTGGGTTAGGTTAGGTAATATTACGTTATTGATTTATATAAAGGTCCCACGGAGAAGGAAAAGCCAACTCGCCAGGAATGTTGTCAAATATTATCGCCGAGATGTTAGGTTTGGTTAGGTTAGGTTATATTACGTTATTGGCGTATATGAGGGTTACACGGAGGCGTAGATGCCAACTCGCCAGGAATGTGGTCAAATATTACCGCCGAGATGTTACGTTGGGTTAGCCTAGCTTATATTATGTTATTGATGTATATAAAGGTCCCACGGAGACGTAGAGGCCAACTCGCCAGGGATGTTGTCAAATATTACCGCCGAGATGATAGGTTGGGTTAGGTTACGTTATATTGCGTTATTGATGTATATGAGGGTTACACGGAGACGTAGAGGCTAACTCGCCAGGTATGTTGTCAATTATTACCGCCGAGATGATAGGTTGGGTTAGGTTACGTTATATTACGTTATTGACGTATATGAGGGTTACACGGAGACGTAGAGGCCAACTCGCCAGGAATGTTGTCAAATATTACCGCCGAGGTTATAGGTTGGGTTAGATTACGTTATATTGCGTTATTGATGTATATGAGGGATACACGGAGACGTAGAGGCTAACTCGCCAGGAATGTGGTCAAATATTACCGCAGAGATATTAGGTTGGGTTAGGTTAGGTTATATTACGTTATTGATGTATATAAAGGTCCCACGGAGACGTAGAGGCCAACAAGCCAGGAATGTGGTCAAATCTTAACGCCGAGATGTTAGGTTGGGTTAGGTTTGTTCATACTACGTTATTGATGTATATGAAGGTCCCACCGAGACGTAGAAGCCAACTCGCCAGGAACGTTGTCAAATACTACCGCCGAGATGATAGGTTGGGTTAGGTTACATTATATTACGTTATAGATGTATATGAGGGTTACACGGAGACGTAGGGGCCAACTCGCCAGGGATGTTGTCAAATATTACCGCCGAGATGATAGGTTGGGTTAGGTTACGTTATATTGCGTTATTGATGTATATGAGAGTTACCCGGAGACGTAGAGGCCAACTCGCCAGGAATGTTGTCAAATATTACCGCCGAGGTGATAGGTTGGGTTAGGATAGGTTATATTTCGTTATTGATGTATATGAGGGTTACACGGAGACGTAGAGGCCAACTCGCCAGGAATGTTGTCAAGTATTACCGCCGAGATGTTAGGTTGGGTTAGGATAGGTTATATTTCGTTATTGATGTATATGAGGGTTACACGGAGACGTAGAGGCCAACTCGCCAGGAATGTTGTCAAATATTACCGCCGAGGTGATAGGTTGGGTTAGGATAGGTTATATTACGATATTGATGTATATGAGGGTTACCCGGAGACGTAGAGGCTAACTCGCCAGGAATGTGGTCAAATATTACCGCCGAGGTAATAGGTTGGGTTAGGTTAGGTTATATTACGTTATTGATTTATATAAAGGTCCCACGGAGAAGGAGAAGCCAACTCGCCAGGAATGTTGTCAAATATTACCGCCGAGATGTTAGGTTTGGTTAGGTTACGTTATATTACGTTATTGGCGTATATGAGGGTTACACGGAGGCGTAGATGACAACTCGCCAGGAATGTGGTCAAATATTACCGCCGAGATGTTAGGTTTGGTTAGGTTAGGTTATATATCGTTATTAATGTATACGAAGGTTCCACGGAGACGTAGAGGCCAACTCGCCAGGAATGTTGTCAAATATTACCGCCGAGGTGATAGGTTGGGTTAGGATAGGTTATATTACGTTATTGATGTATATGAGGGTTACACGGAGACGTAGAGGCTAACTCGCCAGGAATGTGGTCAAATATTACCGCCGAGGTGATAGGTTGGGTTAGGTTAGGTTATATTACGTTATTGATTTATATAAAGGTCCCACGGAGAAGGAGAAGCCAACTCGCCAGGAATGTTGTCAAATATTATCGCCGAGATGTTAGGTTTGGTTAGGTTAGGTTATATTACGTTATTGGCGTATATGAGGGTTACACGGAGGCGTAGATGCCAACTCGCCAGGAATGTGGTCAAATATTACCGCCGAGATGTTACGTTGGGTTAGCCTAGCTTATATTATGTTATTGATGTATATAAAGGTCCCACGGAGACGTAGAGGCCAACTCGCCAGGGATGTTGTCAAATATTACCGCCGAGATGATAGGTTGGGTTAGGTTACGTTATATTGCGTTATTGATGTATATGAGGGTTACACGGAGACGTAGAGGCTAACTCGCCAGGTATGTTGTCAATTATTACCGCCGAGATGATAGGTTGGGTTAGGTTACGTTATATTACGTTATTGACGTATATGAGGGTTACACGGAGACGTAGAGGCCAACTCGCCAGGAATGTTGTCAAATATTACGGCCGAGGTTATAGGTTGGGTTAGATTACGTTATATTGCGTTATTGATGTATATGAGGGTTACACGGAGACGTAGAGGCTAACTCGCCAGGAATGTGGTCAAATATTACCGCAGAGATATTAGGTTGGGTTAGGTTAGGTTATATTACGTTATTGATGTATATAAAGGTCCCACGGAGACGTAGAGGCCAACAAGCCAGGAATGTGGTCAAATCTTAACGCCGAGATGTTAGGTTGGGTTAGGTTTGTTCATACTACGTTATTGATGTATATGAAGGTCCCACCGAGACGTAGAAGCCAACTCGCCAGGAACGTTGTCAAATACTACCGCCGAGATGATAGGTTGGGTTAGGTTACATTATATTACGTTATAGATGTATATGAGGGTTACACGGAGACGTAGGGGCCAACTCGCCAGGAATGTGGTCAAATATTACCGCCGAGATGTTACGTTGGGTTAGCCTAGCTTATATTATGTTATTGATGCATATAAAGGTCCCACGGAGACGTAGAGGCCAACTCGCCAGGGATGTTGTCAAATATTACCGCCGAGATGATAGGTTGGGTTAGGTTACGTTATATTGCGTTATTGATGTATATGAGAGTTACCCGGAGACGTAGAGGCCAACTCGCCAGGAATGTTGTCAAATATTACCGCCGAGGTGATAGGTTGGGTTAGGATAGGTTATATTTCGTTATTGATGTATATGAGGGTTACACGGAGACGTAGAGGCCAACTCGCCAGGAATGTTGTCAAGTATTACCGCCGAGATGTTAGGTTGGGTTAGGATAGGTTATATTTCGTTATTGATGTATATGAGGGTTACACGGAGACGTAGAGGCCAACTCGCCAGGAATGTTGTCAAATATTACCGCCGAGGTGATAGGTTGGGTTAGGATAGGTTATATTACGATATTGATGTATATGAGGGTTACACGGAGACGTAGAGGCTAACTCGCCAGGAATGTGGTCAAATATTACCGCCGAGGTAATAGGTTGGGTTAGGTTAGGTTATATTACGTTATTGATTTATATAAAGGTCCCACGGAGAAGGAGAAGCCAACTCGCCAGGAATGTTGTCAAATATTACCGCCGAGATGTTAGGTTTGGTTAGGTTAGGTTATATTACGTTATTGGCGTATATGAGGGTTACACGGAGGCGTAGATGCCAACTCGCCAGGAATGTGGTCAAATATTACCGCCGAGATGTTAGGTTTGGTTAGGTTAGGTTATATCTCGTTATTAATGTATACGAAGGTTCCACGGAGACGTAGAGGCCAACTCGCCAGGAATGTTGTCAAATATTACCGCCGAGGTGATAGGTTGGGTTAGGATAGGTTATATTACGTTATTGATGTATATGAGGGTTACACGGAGACGTAGAGGCTAACTCGCCAGGAATGTGGTCAAATATTACCGCCGAGGTGATAGGTTGGGTTAGGTTAGGTAATATTACGTTATTGATTTATATAAAGGTCCCACGGAGAAGGAAAAGCCAACTCGCCAGGAATGTTGTCAAATATTATCGCCGAGATGTTAGGTTTGGTTAGGTTAGGTTATATTACGTTATTGGCGTATATGAGGGTTACACGGAGGCGTAGATGCCAACTCGCCAGGAATGTGGTCAAATATTACCGCCGAGATGTTACGTTGGGTTAGCCTAGCTTATATTATGTTATTGATGTATATAAAGGTCCCACGGAGACGTAGAGGCCAACTCGCCAGGGATGTTGTCAAATATTACCGCCGAGATGATAGGTTGGGTTAGGTTACGTTATATTGCGTTATTGATGTATATGAGGGTTACACGGAGACGTAGAGGCTAACTCGCCAGGTATGTTGTCAATTATTACCGCCGAGATGATAGGTTGGGTTAGGTTACGTTATATTACGTTATTGACGTATATGAGGGTTACACGGAGACGTAGAGGCCAACTCGCCAGGAATGTTGTCAAATATTACCGCCGAGGTTATAGGTTGGGTTAGATTACGTTATATTGCGTTATTGATGTATATGAGGGATACACGGAGACGTAGAGGCTAACTCGCCAGGAATGTGGTCAAATATTACCGCAGAGATATTAGGTTGGGTTAGGTTAGGTTATATTACGTTATTGATGTATATAAAGGTCCCACGGAGACGTAGAGGCCAACAAGCCAGGAATGTGGTCAAATCTTAACGCCGAGATGTTAGGTTGGGTTAGGTTTGTTCATACTACGTTATTGATGTATATGAAGGTCCCACCGAGACGTAGAAGCCAACTCGCCAGGAACGTTGTCAAATACTACCGCCGAGATGATAGGTTGGGTTAGGTTACATTATATTACGTTATAGATGTATATGAGGGTTACACGGAGACGTAGGGGCCAACTCGCCAGGGATGTTGTCAAATATTACCGCCGAGATGATAGGTTGGGTTAGGTTACGTTATATTGCGTTATTGATGTATATGAGAGTTACCCGGAGACGTAGAGGCCAACTCGCCAGGAATGTTGTCAAATATTACCGCCGAGGTGATAGGTTGGGTTAGGATAGGTTATATTTCGTTATTGATGTATATGAGGGTTACACGGAGACGTAGAGGCCAACTCGCCAGGAATGTTGTCAAGTATTACCGCCGAGATGTTAGGTTGGGTTAGGATAGGTTATATTTCGTTATTGATGTATATGAGGGTTACACGGAGACGTAGAGGCCAACTCGCCAGGAATGTTGTCAAATATTACCGCCGAGGTGATAGGTTGGGTTAGGATAGGTTATATTACGATATTGATGTATATGAGGGTTACCCGGAGACGTAGAGGCTAACTCGCCAGGAATGTGGTCAAATATTACCGCCGAGGTAATAGGTTGGGTTAGGTTAGGTTATATTACGTTATTGATTTATATAAAGGTCCCACGGAGAAGGAGAAGCCAACTCGCCAGGAATGTTGTCAAATATTACCGCCGAGATGTTAGGTTTGGTTAGGTTACGTTATATTACGTTATTGGCGTATATGAGGGTTACACGGAGGCGTAGATGACAACTCGCCAGGAATGTGGTCAAATATTACCGCCGAGATGTTAGGTTTGGTTAGGTTAGGTTATATATCGTTATTAATGTATACGAAGGTTCCACGGAGACGTAGAGGCCAACTCGCCAGGAATGTTGTCAAATATTACCGCCGAGGTGATAGGTTGGGTTAGGATAGGTTATATTACGTTATTGATGTATATGAGGGTTACACGGAGACGTAGAGGCTAACTCGCCAGGAATGTGGTCAAATATTACCGCCGAGGTGATAGGTTGGGTTAGGTTAGGTTATATTACGTTATTGATTTATATAAAGGTCCCACGGAGAAGGAAAAGCCAACTCGCCAGGAATGTTGTCAAATATTATCGCCGAGATGTTAGGTTTGGTTAGGTTAGGTTATATTACGTTATTGGCGTATATGAGGGTTACACGGAGGCGTAGATGCCAACTCGCCAGGAATGTGGTCAAATATTACCGCCGAGATGTTACGTTGGGTTAGCCTAGCTTATATTATGTTATTGATGTATATAAAGGTCCCACGGAGACGTAGAGGCCAACTCGCCAGGGATGTTGTCAAATATTACCGCCGAGATGATAGGTTGGGTTAGGTTACGTTATATTGCGTTATTGATGTATATGAGGGTTACACGGAGACGTAGAGGCTAACTCGCCAGGTATGTTGTCAATTATTACCGCCGAGATGATAGGTTGGGTTAGGTTACGTTATATTACGTTATTGATGTATATGAGGGTTACACGGAGACGTAGAGGCCAACTCGCCAGGGATGTTGTCAAATATTACCGCCGAGATGATAGGTTGGGTTAGGTTACGTTATATTGCGTTATTGATGTATATGAGAGTTACCCGGAGACGTAGAGGCCAACTCGCCAGGAATGTTGTCAAATATTACCGCCGAGGTGATAGGTTGGGTTAGGATAGGTTATATTTCGTTATTGATGTATATGAGGGTTACACGGAGACGTAGAGGCCAACTCGCCAGGAATGTTGTCAAGTATTACCGCCGAGATGTTAGGTTGGGTTAGGATAGGTTATATTTCGTTATTGATGTATATGAGGGTTACACGGAGACGTAGAGGCCAACTCGCCAGGAATGTTGTCAAATATTACCGCCGAGGTGATAGGTTGGGTTAGGATAGGTTATATTACGATATTGATGTATATGAGGGTTACCCGGAGACGTAGAGGCTAACTCGCCAGGAATGTGGTCAAATATTACCGCCGAGGTAATAGGTTGGGTTAGGTTAGGTTATATTACGTTATTGATTTATATAAAGGTCCCACGGAGAAGGAGAAGCCAACTCGCCAGGAATGTTGTCAAATATTACCGCCGAGATGTTAGGTTTGGTTAGGTTACGTTATATTACGTTATTGGCGTATATGAGGGTTACACGGAGGCGTAGATGACAACTCGCCAGGAATGTGGTCAAATATTACCGCCGAGATGTTAGGTTTGGTTAGGTTAGGTTATATATCGTTATTAATGTATACGAAGGTTCCACGGAGACGTAGAGGCCATCTCGCCAGGAATGTTGTCAAATATTACCGCCGAGGTGATAGGTTGGGTTAGGATAGGTTATATTACGTTATTGATGTATATGAGGGTTACACGGAGACGTAGAGGCTAACTCGCCAGGAATGTGGTCAAATATTACCGCCGAGGTGATAGGTTGGGTTAGGTTAGGTTATATTACGTTATTGATTTATATAAAGGTCCCACGGAGAAGGAAAAGCCAACTCGCCAGGAATGTTGTCAAATATTATCGCCGAGATGTTAGGTTTGGTTAGGTTAGGTTATATTACGTTATTGGCGTATATGAGGGTTACACGGAGGCGTAGATGCCAACTCGCCAGGAATGTGGTCAAATATTACCGCCGAGATGTTACGTTGGGTTAGCCTAGCTTATATTATGTTATTGATGTATATAAAGGCCCCACGGAGACGTAGAGGCCAACTCGCCAGGGATGTTGTCAAATATTACCGCCGAGATGATAGGTTGGGTTAGGTTACGTTATATTGCGTTATTGATGTATATGAGGGTTACACGGAGACGTAGAGGCTAACTCGCCAGGTATGTTGTCAATTATTACCGCCGAGATGATAGGTTGGGTTAGGTTACGTTATATTACGTTATTGATGTATATGAGGGTTACACGGAGACGTAGAGGCCAACTCGCCAGGAATGTTGTCAAATATTACCGCCGAGGTTATAGGTTGGGTTAGATTACGTTATATTGCGTTATTGATCTATATGAGGGTTACACGGAGACGTAGAGGCTAACTCGCCAGGAATGTGGTCAAATATTACCGCAGAGATATTAGGTTGGGTTAGGTTAGGTTATATTACGTTATTGATGTATATAAAGGTCCCACGGAGACGTAGAGGCCAACAAGCCAGGAATGTGGTCAAATCTTAACGCCGAGATGTTAGGTTGGGTTAGGTTTGTTCATACTACGTTATTGATGTATATGAAGGTCCCACCGAGACGTAGAAGCCAACTCGCCAGGAACGTTGTCAAATACTACCGCCGAGATGATAGGTTGGGTTAGGTTACATTATATTACGTTATAGATGTATATGAGTGTTACGCGGAGATGTAGAGGCTAACTCGCCAGGAATGTGGTCAAATATTACCGCAGAGATATTAGGTTGGGTTAGGTTAGGTTGTATTACGTTATAGATGTATATAAATGTCCCACGGAGACGTAGAGGCCAACACGCCAGGAATGTGGTCAAATCTTAACGCCGAGATGTTAGGTTGGGTTAGGTTTGTTCATACTACGTTATTGATGTATATGAAGGTCCCACCGAGACGTAGAAGCCAACTCGCCAGGAATGTTGTCAAATACTACCGCCGAGATGATAGGTTGGGTTAGGTTACGTTATATTACGTTATAGATGTATATGAGGGTTACACGGAGACGTAGAGGCCAACTCGCCAGGAATGTGGTCAAATATTACCGCCGAGGTGTTACGTTGGGTTAGCCTAGCTTATATTATGTTATTGATGTATATAAAGGTCCCACGGAGACGTAGAGACCAACTCGTGATGGATGTTGTCAAATATTACCGCCGAGATGATAGGTTGGGTTTGGTTACGTTATATTGCGTTATTGATGTATATGAGGGTTACACGGAGACGTAGAGGCTAACTCGCCAGGTATGTTGTCAATTATTACCGCCGAGATGATAGGTTGGGTTAGGTTACGTTATATTACGTTATTGATGTATATAAAGGTCCCACGGAGACGTAGAAGCCAACTCGCCAGGAATGTGGTCAAATATTACCGCCGAGATGTTAGGTTTGGTTAGGTTAGGTTATATTAAGTTATTGGCGTATATGAGGGTTACACGGAGACGTAGAGGCCAACTCGCCAGGAATGATGTCAAATATTACCGCAGAGATGTTAGGTTGGGTTAGGTTAGGTTATATTACGTTATTGATGTATATAAAGGTCCCACGGAGACGTAGAGGCCAACTCGCCAGGTATGTTGTCAAATATTACCGCCGAGATGGTAGGTTGGTTTAGGTTAGGTTATATATCGTTATTAATGTATACGAAGGTTCCACGGAGACGCAGAGGCCAACTCGCCAGGAATGTTGTTAAATATTGCCGCCGAGGTGATAGGTTGGGTTAGGATAGGTTATATTACGATATTGATGTATATGAGGGTTACACGGAGACGTAGAGGCTAACTCGCCAGGAATGTGGTCAAATATTACCGCCGAGGTAATAGGTTGGGTTAGGTTAGGTTATATTACGTTATTGATTTATATAAAGGTCCCACGGAGAAGGAGAAGCCAACTCGCCAGGAATGTTGTCAAATATTACCACCGAGATGTTAGGTTGGGTTAGGTTAGGTTATATTACGTTATTGATGTATATAAAGGTCCCACGGAGACGTAGAGGCCAACTCGCCAGGTGTGTTGTCAAATATTACCGCCGAGATGGTAGGTTGGTTTAGGTTAGGTTATATCTCGTTATTGATGTATACGAAGGTTCCACGGAGACGTAGAGGCCAACTCGCCAGGAATGTTGTCAAATATTACCGCCGAGGTGATAGGTTGGGTTAGGATAGGTTATATTTCGTTATTGATGTATATGAGGGTTACACGGAGACGTAGAGGCCAACTCGCCAGGAATGTTGTCAAATATTACCGCCGAGATGTTAGGTTGGGTTAGGTTAGGTTATATTACGTTATTGATGTATATAAAGGTCCCACGGAGACGTAGAAGCCAACTCGCCAGGAATGTGGTCAAATATTACCGCCGAGATGTTAGGTTTGGTTAGGTTAGGTTATATTAAGTTATTGGCGTATATGAGGGTTACACGGAGACGTAGAGGCCAACTCGCCAGGAATGATGTCAAATATTACCGCAGAGATGTTAGGTTGGGTTAGGTTAGGTTATATTACGTTATTGATGTATATAAAGGTCCCACGGAGACGTAGAGGCCAACTCGCCAGGTATGTTGTCAAATATTACCGCCGAGATGGTAGGTTGGTTTAGGTTAGGTTATATCTCGTTATTAATGTATACGAAGGTTCCACGGAGACGTAGAGGCCAACTCGCCAGGAATGTTGTCAAATATTACCGCCGAGGTGATAGGTTGGGTTAGGATAGGTTATATTACGTTATTGATGTATATGAGGGTTACACGGAGACGTAGAGGCTAACTCGCCAGGAATGTGGTCAAATATTACCGCCGAGGTGATAGGTTGGGTTAGGTTAGGTTATATTACGTTATTGATTTATATAAAGGTCCCACGGAGAAGGAAAAGCCAACTCGCCAGGAATGTTGTCAAATATTATCGCCGAGATGTTAGGTTTGGTTAGGTTAGGTTATATTACGTTATTGGCGTATATGAGGGTTACACGGAGGCGTAGATGCCAACTCGCCAGGAATGTGGTCAAATATTACCGCCGAGATGTTACGTTGGGTTAGCCTAGCTTATATTATGTTATTGATGTATATAAAGGTCCCACGGAGACGTAGAGGCCAACTCGCCAGGGATGTTGTCAAATATTACCGCCGAGATGATAGGTTGGGTTAGGTTACGTTATATTGCGTTATTGATGTATATGAGGGTTACACGGAGACGTAGAGGCTAACTCGCCAGGTATGTTGTCAATTATTACCGCCGAGATGATAGGTTGGGTTAGGTTACGTTATATTACGTTATTGACGTATATGAGGGTTACACGGAGACGTAGAGGCCAACTCGCCAGGAATGTTGTCAAATATTACCGCCGAGGTTATAGGTTGGGTTAGATTACGTTATATTGCGTTATTGATGTATATGAGGGTTACACGGAGACGTAGAGGCTAACTCGCCAGGAATGTGGTCAAATATTACCGCAGAGATATTAGGTTGGGTTAGGTTAGGTTATATTACGTTATTGATGTATATAAAGGTCCCACGGAGACGTAGAGGCCAACAAGCCAGGAATGTGGTCAAATCTTAACGCCGAGATGTTAGGTTGGGTTAGGTTTGTTCATACTACGTTATTGATGTATATGAAGGTCCCACCGAGACGTAGAAGCCAACTCGCCAGGAACGTTGTCAAATACTACCGCCGAGATGATAGGTTGGGTTAGGTTACATTATATTACGTTATAGATGTATATGAGGGTTACACGGAGACGTAGGGGCCAACTCGCCAGGAATGTGGTCAAATATTACCGCCGAGATGTTACGTTGGGTTAGCCTAGCATATATTATGTTATTGATGCATATAAAGGTCCCACGGAGACGTAGAGGCCAACTCGCCAGGGATGTTGTCAAATATTACCGCCGAGATGATAAGTTGGGTTAGGTTACGCTATATTGCGTTATTGATGTATATGAGAGTTACCCGGAGACGTAGAGGCCAACTCGCCAGGAATGTTGTCAAATATTACCGCCGAGGTGATAGGTTGGGTTAGGATAGGTTATATTTCGTTATTGATGTATATGAGGGTTACACGGAGACGTAGAGGCCAACTCGCCAGGAATGTTGTCAAGTATTACCGCCGAGATGTTAGGTTGGGTTAGGATAGGTTATATTTCGTTATTGATGTATATGAGGGTTACACGGAGACGTAGAGGCCAACTCGCCAGGAATGTTGTCAAATATTACCGCCGAGGTGATAGGTTGGGTTAGGATAGGTTATATTACGATATTGATGTATATGAGGGTTACACGGAGACGTAGAGGCTAACTCGCCAGGAATGTGGTCAAATATTACCGCCGAGGTAATAGGTTGGGTTAGGTTAGGTTATATTACGTTATTGATTTATATAAAGGTCCCACGGAGAAGGAGAAGCCAACTCGCCAGGAATGTTGTCAAATATTACCGCCGAGATGTTAGGTTTGGTTAGGTTAGGTTATATTACGTTATTGGCGTATATGAGGGTTACACGGAGGCGTAGATGCCAACTCGCCAGGAATGTGGTCAAATATTACCGCCGAGATGTTACGTTGGGTTAGCCTAGCTTATATTACGTTATTGATGCATATAAAGGTCCCACGGAGACGTAGAGGCCAACTCGCCAGGGATGTTGTCAAATATTACCGCCGAGATGATAGGTTGGGTTAGGTTACGTTATATTGCGTTATTGATGTATATAAGAGTTACCCGGAGACGTAGAGGCCAACTCGCCAGGAATGTTGTCAAATATTACCGCCGAGGTGATAGGTTGGGTTAGGATAGGTTATATTTCGTTATTGATGTATGTAAAGGTACCACGGAGACGTAGAGGCCAACAAGCCAGGAATGTGGTCAAATCTTAACGCCGAGATGTTAGGTTGGGTTAGGTTTGTTCATACTACGTTATTGATGTATATGAAGGTCCCACCGAGACGTAGAAGCCAACTCGCCAGGAATGTTGTCAAATACTACCGCCGAGATGATAGGTTGGGTTAGGTTACGTTATATTACGTTATAGATGTATATGAGGGTTACACGGAGACGTAGAGGCCAACTCGCCAGGAATGTGGTCAAATATTACCGCCGAGATGTTACGTTGGGTTAGCCTAGCTTATATTATGTTATTGATGTATATAAAGGTCCCACGGAGACGTAGAGACCAACTCGTGAGGGATGTTGTGAAATATTACCGCCGAGATGATAGGTTGGGTTTGGTTACGTTATATTGCGTTATTGATGTATATGAGGGTTACACGGAGACGTAGAGGCTAACTCGCCAGGTATGTTGTCAATTATTACCGCCGAGATGATAGGTTGGGTTAGGTTACGTTATATTACGTTATTGATGTATATGAGGGTTACACGGAGACGTAAAGGCCAACTCACCAGGAATGTGGTCAAATATTACCGCTGAGATGATAGGTTGGGTTAGGTTACGTTATATTTCGTTATTGATGTATATGAGGGTTACACGGAGACGTAGAGGCTAACTCGCCAGGAATGTGGTCAAATATTACCGCCGAGATGTTAGGTTTGGTTAGGTTAGGTTATATTAAGTTATTGGCGTATATGAGGGTTACACGGAGACGTAGAGGCCAACTCGCCAGGAATGATGTCAAATATTACCGCAGAGATGTTAGGTTGGGTTAGGTTAGGTTATATTACGTTATTGATTTATATAAAGGTCCCACGGAGAAGGAGAAGCCAACTCGCCAGGAATGTTGTCAAATATTACCGCCGAGATGTTAGGTTGGGTTAGGTTAGGTTATATTACGTTATTGATGTATACGAAGGTTCCACGGAGACGCAGAGGCCAACTCGCCAGGAATGTTGTTAAATATTGCCGCCGAGGTGATAGGTTGGGTTAGGATAGGTTATATTACGATATTGATGTATATGAGGGTTACACGGAGACGTAGAGGCTAACTCGCCAGGAATGTGGTCAAATATTACCGCCGAGGTAATAGGTTGGGTTAGGTTAGGTTATATTACGTTATTGATTTATATAAAGGTCCCACGGAGAAGGAGAAGCCAACTCGCCAGGAATGTTGTCAAATATTACCACCGAGATGTTAGGTTGGGTTAGGTTAGGTTATATTACGTTATTGATGTATATAAAGGTCCCACGGAGACGTAGAGGCCAACTCGCCAGGTGTGTTGTCAAATATTACCGCCGAGATGGTAGGTTGGTTTAGGTTAGGTTATATCTCGTTATTGATGTATACGAAGGTTCCACGGAGACGTAGAGGCCAACTCGCCAGGAATGTTGTCAAATATTACCGCCGAGGTGATAGGTTGGGTTAGGATAGGTTATATTTCGTTATTGATGTATATGAGGGTTACACGGAGACGTAGAGGCCAACTCGCCAGGAATGTTGTCAAATATTACCGCCGAGATGTTAGGTTGGGTTAGGTTAGGTTATATTACGTTATTGATGTATATAAAGGTCCCACGGAGACGTAGAAGCCAACTCGCCAGGAATGTGGTCAAATATTACCGCCGAGATGTTAGGTTTGGTTAGGTTAGGTTATATTAAGTTATTGGCGTATATGAGGGTTACACGGAGACGTAGAGGCCAACTCGCCAGGAATGATGTCAAATATTACCGCAGAGATGTTAGGTTGGGTTAGGTTAGGTTATATTACGTTATTGATGTATATAAAGGTCCCACGGAGACGTAGAGGCCAACTCGCCAGGTATGTTGTCAAATATTACCGCCGAGATGGTAGGTTGGTTTAGGTTAGGTTATATCTCGTTATTAATGTATACGAAGGTTCCACGGAGACGTAGAGGCCAACTCGCCAGGAATGTTGTCAAATATTACCGCCGAGGTGATAGGTTGGGTTAGGATAGGTTATATTACGTTATTGATGTATATGAGGGTTACACGGAGACGTAGAGGCTAACTCGCCAGGAATGTGGTCAAATATTACCGCCGAGGTGATAGGTTGGGTTAGGTTAGGTTATATTACGTTATTGATTTATATAAAGGTCCCACGGAGAAGGAAAAGCCAACTCGCCAGGAATGTTGTCAAATATTATCGCCGAGATGTTAGGTTTGGTTAGGTTAGGTTATATTACGTTATTGGCGTATATGAGGGTTACACGGAGGCGTAGATGCCAACTCGCCAGGAATGTGGTCAAATATTACCGCCGAGATGTTACGTTGGGTTAGCCTAGCTTATATTATGTTATTGATGTATATAAAGGTCCCACGGAGACGTAGAGGCCAACTCGCCAGGGATGTTGTCAAATATTACCGCCGAGATGATAGGTTGGGTTAGGTTACGTTATATTGCGTTATTGATGTATATGAGGGTTACACGGAGACGTAGAGGCTAACTCGCCAGGTATGTTGTCAATTATTACCGCCGAGATGATAGGTTGGGTTAGGTTACGTTATATTACGTTATTGACGTATATGAGGGTTACACGGAGACGTAGAGGCCAACTCGCCAGGAATGTTGTCAAATATTACCGCCGAGGTTATAGGTTGGGTTAGATTACGTTATATTGCGTTATTGATGTATATGAGGGTTACACGGAGACGTAGAGGCTAACTCGCCAGGAATGTGGTCAAATATTACCGCAGAGATATTAGGTTGGGTTAGGTTAGGTTATATTACGTTATTGATGTATATAAAGGTCCCACGGAGACGTAGAGGCCAACAAGCCAGGAATGTGGTCAAATCTTAACGCCGAGATGTTAGGTTGGGTTAGGTTTGTTCATACTACGTTATTGATGTATATGAAGGTCCCACCGAGACGTAGAAGCCAACTCGCCAGGAACGTTGTCAAATACTACCGCCGAGATGATAGGTTGGGTTAGGTTACATTATATTACGTTATAGATGTATATGAGGGTTACACGGAGACGTAGGGGCCAACTCGCCAGGAATGTGGTCAAATATTACCGCCGAGATGTTACGTTGGGTTAGCCTAGCATATATTATGTTATTGATGCATATAAAGGTCCCACGGAGACGTAGAGGCCAACTCGCCAGGGATGTTGTCAAATATTACCGCCGAGATGATAAGTTGGGTTAGGTTACGCTATATTGCGTTATTGATGTATATGAGAGTTACCCGGAGACGTAGAGGCCAACTCGCCAGGAATGTTGTCAAATATTACCGCCGAGGTGATAGGTTGGGTTAGGATAGGTTATATTTCGTTATTGATGTATATGAGGGTTACACGGAGACGTAGAGGCCAACTCGCCAGGAATGTTGTCAAGTATTACCGCCGAGATGTTAGGTTGGGTTAGGATAGGTTATATTTCGTTATTGATGTATATGAGGGTTACACGGAGACGTAGAGGCCAACTCGCCAGGAATGTTGTCAAATATTACCGCCGAGGTGATAGGTTGGGTTAGGATAGGTTATATTACGATATTGATGTATATGAGGGTTACACGGAGACGTAGAGGCTAACTCGCCAGGAATGTGGTCAAATATTACCGCCGAGGTAATAGGTTGGGTTAGGTTAGGTTATATTACGTTATTGATTTATATAAAGGTCCCACGGAGAAGGAGAAGCCAACTCGCCAGGAATGTTGTCAAATATTACCGCCGAGATGTTAGGTTTGGTTAGGTTAGGTTATATTACGTTATTGGCGTATATGAGGGTTACACGGAGGCGTAGATGCCAACTCGCCAGGAATGTGGTCAAATATTACCGCCGAGATGTTACGTTGGGTTAGCCTAGCTTATATTACGTTATTGATGCATATAAAGGTCCCACGGAGACGTAGAGGCCAACTCGCCAGGGATGTTGTCAAATATTACCGCCGAGATGATAGGTTGGGTTAGGTTACGTTATATTGCGTTATTGATGTATATAAGAGTTACCCGGAGACGTAGAGGCCAACTCGCCAGGAATGTTGTCAAATATTACCGCCGAGGTGATAGGTTGGGTTAGGATAGGTTATATTTCGTTATTGATGTATGTAAAGGTACCACGGAGACGTAGAGGCCAACAAGCCAGGAATGTGGTCAAATCTTAACGCCGAGATGTTAGGTTGGGTTAGGTTTGTTCATACTACGTTATTGATGTATATGAAGGTCCCACCGAGACGTAGAAGCCAACTCGCCAGGAATGTTGTCAAATACTACCGCCGAGATGATAGGTTGGGTTAGGTTACGTTATATTACGTTATAGATGTATATGAGGGTTACACGGAGACGTAGAGGCCAACTCGCCAGGAATGTGGTCAAATATTACCGCCGAGATGTTACGTTGGGTTAGCCTAGCTTATATTATGTTATTGATGTATATAAAGGTCCCACGGAGACGTAGAGACCAACTCGTGAGGGATGTTGTGAAATATTACCGCCGAGATGATAGGTTGGGTTTGGTTACGTTATATTGCGTTATTGATGTATATGAGGGTTACACGGAGACGTAGAGGCTAACTCGCCAGGTATGTTGTCAATTATTACCGCCGAGATGATAGGTTGGGTTAGGTTACGTTATATTACGTTATTGATGTATATGAGGGTTACACGGAGACGTAAAGGCCAACTCACCAGGAATGTGGTCAAATATTACCGCTGAGATGATAGGTTGGGTTAGGTTACGTTATATTTCGTTATTGATGTATATGAGGGTTACACGGAGACGTAGAGGCTAACTCGCCAGGAATGTGGTCAAATATTACCGCCGAGATGTTAGGTTTGGTTAGGTTAGGTTATATTAAGTTATTGGCGTATATGAGGGTTACACGGAGACGTAGAGGCCAACTCGCCAGGAATGATGTCAAATATTACCGCAGAGATGTTAGGTTGGGTTAGGTTAGGTTATATTACGTTATTGATTTATATAAAGGTCCCACGGAGAAGGAGAAGCCAACTCGCCAGGAATGTTGTCAAATATTACCGCCGAGATGTTAGGTTGGGTTAGGTTAGGTTATATTACGTTATTGATGTATATAAAGGTCCCACGGAGACGTAGAGGCCAACTCGCCAGGTATGTTGTCAAATATTACCGCCGAGATGGTAGGTTGGTTTAGGTTAGGTTATATCTCGTTATTGATGTATACGAAGGTTCCACGGATACGTAGAGGCCAACTCGCCAGGAATGTTGTCAAATATTACCGCCGAGGTGATAGGTTGGGTTAGGATAGGTTATATTTCGTTATTGATGTATATGAGGGTTACACGGAGACGTAGAGGCCAACTCGCCAGGGATGTTGTCAAATATTACCGCCGAGATGATAGGTTGGGTTAGGTTACGTTATATTGCGTTATTGATGTATATGAGAGTTACCCGGAGACGTAGAGGCCAACTCGCCAGGAATGTTGTCAAATATTACCGCCGAGGTGATAGGTTGGGTTAGGATAGGTTATATTTCGTTATTGATGTGTATGAGGGTTACACGGAGACGTAGAGGCCAACTCGCCAGGAATGTTGTCAAGTATTACCGCCGAGATGTTAGGTTGGGTTAGGATAGGTTATATTTCGTTATTGATGTATATGAGGGTTACACGGAGACGTAGAGGCCAACTCGCCAGGAATGTTGTCAAATATTACCGCCGAGATGTCAGGTTGGGTTAGGTTACGTTATATTGCGTTATTGATGTATATGAGGGTTACACGGAGATGTAGATGCCAACTCGCCAGGAATGATGTCAAATATTACCGCAGAGATATTAGGTTGGGTTAGGTTAGGTTATATTACGTTATTGATGTATATAAAGGTCCCACGGAGACGTCGAGGCCAACAAGCCAGGAATGTGGTCAAATCTTAACGCCGAGATGTTACGTTGGGTTAGCCTAGCTTATATTATGTTATTGATGTATATAAAGGTCCCACGGAGACGTAGAGGCCAACTCGCCAGGAATGTTGTCAAGTATTACCGCCGAGATGTTAGGTTGGGTTAGGATAGGTTATATTTCGTTATTGATGTATATGAGGGTTACACGGAGACGTAGAGGCCAACTCGCCAGGAATGTTGTCAAATATTACCGCCGAGGTGATAGGTTGGGTTAGGATAGGTTATATTACGATATTGATGTATATGAGGGTTACACGGAGACGTAGAGGCTAACTCGCCAGGAATGTGGTCAAATATTACCGCCGAGGTAATAGGTTGGGTTAGGTTAGGTTATATTACGTTATTGATTTATATAAAGGTCCCACGGAGAAGGAGAAGCCAACTCGCCAGGAATGTTGTCAAATATTACCGCCGAGATGTTAGGTTTGGTTAGGTTAGGTTATATTACGTTATTGGCGTATATGAGGGTTACACGGAGGCGTAGATGCCAACTCGCCAGGAATGTGGTCAAATATTACCGCCGAGATGTTACGTTGGGTTAGCCTAGCTTATATTACGTTATTGATGCATATAAAGGTCCCACGGAGACGTAGGGGCCAACTCGCCAGGGATGTTGTCAAATATTACCGCCGAGATGATAGGTTGGGTTAGGTTACGTTATATTGCGTTATTGATGTATATAAGAGTTACCCGGAGACGTAGAGGCCAACTCGCCAGGAATGTTGTCAAATATTACCGCCGAGGTGATAGGTTGGGTTAGGATAGGTTATATTTCGTTATTGATGTATGTAAAGGTACCACGGAGACGTAGAGGCCAACAAGCCAGGAATGTGGTCAAATCTTAACGCCGAGATGTTAGGTTGGGTTAGGTTTGTTCATACTACGTTATTGATGTATATGAAGGTCCCACCGAGACGTAGAAGCCAACTCGCCAGGAATGTTGTCAAATACTACCGCCGAGATGATAGGTTGGGTTAGGTTACGTTATATTACGTTATAGATGTATATGAGGGTTACACGGAGACGTAGAGGCCAACTCGCCAGGAATGTGGTCAAATATTACCGATGAGATGTTACGTTGGGTTAGCCTAGCTTATATTATGTTATTGATGTATATAAAGGTCCCACGGAGACGTAGAGACCAACTCGTGAGGGATGTTGTGAAATATTACCGCCGAGATGATAGGTTGGGTTTGGTTACGTTATATTGCGTTATTGATGTATATGAGGGTTACACGGAGACGTAGAGGCTAACTCGCCAGGTATGTTGTCAATTATTACCGCCGAGATGATAGGTTGGGTTAGGTTACGTTATATTACGTTATTGATGTATATGAGGGTTACACGGAGACGTAAAGGCCAACTCACCAGGAATGTGGTCAAATATTACCGCTGAGATGATAGGTTGGGTTAGGTTACGTTATATTTCGTTATTGATGTATATGAGGGTTACACGGAGACGTAGAGGCTAACTCGCCAGGAATGTGGTCAAATATTACCGCCGAGATGTTAGGTTTGGTTAGGTTAGGTTATATTAAGTTATTGGCGTATATGAGGGTTACACGGAGACGTAGAGGCCAACTCGCCAGGAATGATGTCAAATATTACCGCAGAGATGTTAGGTTGGGTTAGGTTAGGTTATATTACGTTATTGATTTATATAAAGGTCCCACGGAGAAGGAGAAGCCAACTCGCCAGGAATGTTGTCAAATATTACCGCCGAGATGTTAGGTTGGGTTAGGTTAGGTTATATTACGTTATTGATGTATATAAAGGTCCCACGGAGACGTAGAGGCCAACTCGCCAGGTATGTTGTCAAATATTACCGCCGAGATGGTAGGTTGGTTTAGGTTAGGTTATATCTCGTTATTGATGTATACGAAGGTTCCACGGAGACGTAGAGGCCAACTCGCCAGGAATGTTGTCAAATATTACCGCCGAGGTGATAGGTTGGGTTAGGATAGGTTATATTTCGTTATTGATGTATATGAGGGTTACACGGAGACGTAGAGGCCAACTCGCCAGGAATGTTGTCAAGTATTACCGCCGAGATGTTAGGTTGGGTTAGGATAGGTTATATTTCGTTATTGATGTATATGAGGGTTACACGGAGACGTAGAGGCCAACTCGCCAGGAATGTTGTCAAATATTACCGCCGAGGTGATAGGTTGGGTTAGGATAGGTTATATTACGATATTGATGTATATGAGGGTTACACGGAGACGTAGAGGCTAACTCGCCAGGAATGTGGTCAAATATTACCGCCGAGGTAATAGGTTGGGTTAGGTTAGGTTATATTACGTTATTGATTTATATAAAGGTCCCACGGAGAAGGAGAAGCCAACTCGCCAGGAATGTTGTCAAATATTACCGCCGAGATGTTAGGTTTGGTTAGGTTAGGTTATATTACGTTATTGGCGTATATGAGGGTTACACGGAGGCGTAGATGCCAACTCGCCAGGAATGTGGTCAAATATTACCGCCGAGATGTTACGTTGGGTTAGCCTAGCTTATATTACGTTATTGATGCATATAAAGGTCCCACGGAGACGTAGAGGCCAACTCGCCAGGGATGTTGTCAAATATTACCGCCGAGATGATAGGTTGGGTTAGGTTACGTTATATTGCGTTATTGATGTATATAAGAGTTACCCGGAGACGTAGAGGCCAACTCGCCAGGAATGTTGTCAAATATTACCGCCGAGGTGATAGGTTGGGTTAGGATAGGTTATATTTCGTTATTGATGTATGTAAAGGTACCACGGAGACGTAGAGGCCAACAAGCCAGGAATGTGGTCAAATCTTAACGCCGAGATGTTAGGTTGGGTTAGGTTTGTTCATACTACGTTATTGATGTATATGAAGGTCCCACCGAGACGTAGAAGCCAACTCGCCAGGAATGTTGTCAAATACTACCGCCGAGATGATAGGTTGGGTTAGGTTACGTTATATTACGTTATAGATGTATATGAGGGTTACACGGAGACGTAGAGGCCAACTCGCCAGGAATGTGGTCAAATATTACCGCCGAGATGTTACGTTGGGTTAGCCTAGCTTATATTATGTTATTGATGTATATAAAGGTCCCACGGAGACGTAGAGACCAACTCGTGAGGGATGTTGTGAAATATTACCGCCGAGATGATAGGTTGGGTTTGGTTACGTTATATTGCGTTATTGATGTATATGAGGGTTACACGGAGACGTAGAGGCTAACTCGCCAGGTATGTTGTCAATTATTACCGCCGAGATGATAGGTTGGGTTAGGTTACGTTATATTACGTTATTGATGTATATGAGGGTTACACGGAGACGTAAAGGCCAACTCACCAGGAATGTGGTCAAATATTACCGCTGAGATGATAGGTTGGGTTAGGTTACGTTATATTTCGTTATTGATGTATATGAGGGTTACACGGAGACGTAGAGGCTAACTCGCCAGGAATGTGGTCAAATATTACCGCCGAGATGTTAGGTTTGGTTAGGTTAGGTTATATTAAGTTATTGGCGTATATGAGGGTTACACGGAGACGTAGAGGCCAACTCGCCAGGAATGATGTCAAATATTACCGCAGAGATGTTAGGTTGGGTTAGGTTAGGTTATATTACGTTATTGATTTATATAAAGGTCCCACGGAGAAGGAGAAGCCAACTCGCCAGGAATGTTGTCAAATATTACCGCCGAGATGTTAGGTTGGGTTAGGTTAGGTTATATTACGTTATTGATGTATATAAAGGTCCCACGGAGACGTAGAGGCCAACTCGCCAGGTATGTTGTCAAATATTACCGCCGAGATGGTAGGTTGGTTTAGGTTAGGTTATATCTCGTTATTGATGTATACGAAGGTTCCACGGATACGTAGAGGCCAACTCGCCAGGAATGTTGTCAAATATTACCGCCGAGGTGATAGGTTGGGTTAGGATAGGTTATATTTCGTTATTGATGTATATGAGGGTTACACGGAGACGTAGAGGCCAACTCGCCAGGGATGTTGTCAAATATTACCGCCGAGATGATAGGTTGGGTTAGGTTACGTTATATTGCGTTATTGATGTATATGAGAGTTACCCGGAGACGTAGAGGCCAACTCGCCAGGAATGTTGTCAAATATTACCGCCGAGGTGATAGGTTGGGTTAGGATAGGTTATATTTCGTTATTGATGTGTATGAGGGTTACACGGAGACGTAGAGGCCAACTCGCCAGGAATGTTGTCAAGTATTACCGCCGAGATGTTAGGTTGGGTTAGGATAGGTTATATTTCGTTATTGATGTATATGAGGGTTACACGGAGACGTAGAGGCCAACTCGCCAGGAATGTTGTCAAATATTACCGCCGAGATGTCAGGTTGGGTTAGGTTACGTTATATTGCGTTATTGATGTATATGAGGGTTACACGGAGATGTAGATGCCAACTCGCCAGGAATGATGTCAAATATTACCGCAGAGATATTAGGTTGGGTTAGGTTAGGTTATATTACGTTATTGATGTATATAAAGGTCCCACGGAGACGTCGAGGCCAACAAGCCAGGAATGTGGTCAAATCTTAACGCCGAGATGTTACGTTGGGTTAGCCTAGCTTATATTATGTTATTGATGTATATAAAGGTCCCACGGAGACGTAGAGGCCAACTCGCCAGGAATGTTGTCAAGTATTACCGCCGAGATGTTAGGTTGGGTTAGGATAGGTTATATTTCGTTATTGATGTATATGAGGGTTACACGGAGACGTAGAGGCCAACTCGCCAGGAATGTTGTCAAATATTACCGCCGAGGTGATAGGTTGGGTTAGGATAGGTTATATTACGATATTGATGTATATGAGGGTTACACGGAGACGTAGAGGCTAACTCGCCAGGAATGTGGTCAAATATTACCGCCGAGGTAATAGGTTGGGTTAGGTTAGGTTATATTACGTTATTGATTTATATAAAGGTCCCACGGAGAAGGAGAAGCCAACTCGCCAGGAATGTTGTCAAATATTACCGCCGAGATGTTAGGTTTGGTTAGGTTAGGTTATATTACGTTATTGGCGTATATGAGGGTTACACGGAGGCGTAGATGCCAACTCGCCAGGAATGTGGTCAAATATTACCGCCGAGATGTTACGTTGGGTTAGCCTAGCTTATATTACGTTATTGATGCATATAAAGGTCCCACGGAGACGTAGGGGCCAACTCGCCAGGGATGTTGTCAAATATTACCGCCGAGATGATAGGTTGGGTTAGGTTACGTTATATTGCGTTATTGATGTATATAAGAGTTACCCGGAGACGTAGAGGCCAACTCGCCAGGAATGTTGTCAAATATTACCGCCGAGGTGATAGGTTGGGTTAGGATAGGTTATATTTCGTTATTGATGTATGTAAAGGTACCACGGAGACGTAGAGGCCAACAAGCCAGGAATGTGGTCAAATCTTAACGCCGAGATGTTAGGTTGGGTTAGGTTTGTTCATACTACGTTATTGATGTATATGAAGGTCCCACCGAGACGTAGAAGCCAACTCGCCAGGAATGTTGTCAAATACTACCGCCGAGATGATAGGTTGGGTTAGGTTACGTTATATTACGTTATAGATGTATATGAGGGTTACACGGAGACGTAGAGGCCAACTCGCCAGGAATGTGGTCAAATATTACCGATGAGATGTTACGTTGGGTTAGCCTAGCTTATATTATGTTATTGATGTATATAAAGGTCCCACGGAGACGTAGAGACCAACTCGTGAGGGATGTTGTGAAATATTACCGCCGAGATGATAGGTTGGGTTTGGTTACGTTATATTGCGTTATTGATGTATATGAGGGTTACACGGAGACGTAGAGGCTAACTCGCCAGGTATGTTGTCAATTATTACCGCCGAGATGATAGGTTGGGTTAGGTTACGTTATATTACGTTATTGATGTATATGAGGGTTACACGGAGACGTAAAGGCCAACTCACCAGGAATGTGGTCAAATATTACCGCTGAGATGATAGGTTGGGTTAGGTTACGTTATATTTCGTTATTGATGTATATGAGGGTTACACGGAGACGTAGAGGCTAACTCGCCAGGAATGTGGTCAAATATTACCGCCGAGATGTTAGGTTTGGTTAGGTTAGGTTATATTAAGTTATTGGCGTATATGAGGGTTACACGGAGACGTAGAGGCCAACTCGCCAGGAATGATGTCAAATATTACCGCAGAGATGTTAGGTTGGGTTAGGTTAGGTTATATTACGTTATTGATTTATATAAAGGTCCCACGGAGAAGGAGAAGCCAACTCGCCAGGAATGTTGTCAAATATTACCGCCGAGATGTTAGGTTGGGTTAGGTTAGGTTATATTACGTTATTGATGTATATAAAGGTCCCACGGAGACGTAGAGGCCAACTCGCCAGGTATGTTGTCAAATATTACCGCCGAGATGGTAGGTTGGTTTAGGTTAGGTTATATCTCGTTATTGATGTATACGAAGGTTCCACGGAGACGTAGAGGCCAACTCGCCAGGAATGTTGTCAAATATTACCGCCGAGGTGATAGGTTGGGTTAGGATAGGTTATATTTCGTTATTGATGTATATGAGGGTTACACGGAGACGTAGAGGCCAACTCGCCAGGGATGTTGTCAAATATTACCGCCGAGATGGTAGGTTGGTTTAGGTTAGGTTATATCTCGTTATTGATGTATACGAAGGTTCCACGGAGACGTAGAGGCCAACTCGCCAGGAATGTTGTCAAATATTACCGCCGAGGTGATAGGTTGGGTTAGGATAGGTTATATTTCGTTATTGATGTATATGAGGGTTACACGGAGACGTAGAGGCCAACTCGCCAGGGATGTTGTCAAATATTACCGCCGAGATGATAGGTTGGGTTAGGTTACGTTATATTGCGTTATTGATGTATATGAGAGTTACCCGGAGACGTAGAGGCCAACTCGCCAGGAATGTTGTCAAATATTACCGCCGAGGTGATAGGTTGGGTTAGGATAGGTTATATTTCGTTATTGATGTGTATGAGGGTTACACGGAGACGTAGAGGCCAACTCGCCAGGAATGTTGTCAAGTATTACCGCCGAGATGTTAGGTTGGGTTAGGATAGGTTATATTTCGTTATTGATGTATATGAGGGTTACACGGAGACGTAGAGGCCAACTCGCCAGGAATGTTGTCAAATATTACCGCCGAGATGTCAGGTTGGGTTAGGTTACGTTATATTGCGTTATTGATGTATATGAGGGTTACACGGAGATGTAGATGCCAACTCGCCAGGAATGATGTCAAATATTACCGCAGAGATATTAGGTTGGGTTAGGTTAGGTTATATTACGTTATTGATGTATATAAAGGTCCCACGGAGACGTCGAGGCCAACAAGCCAGGAATGTGGTCAAATCTTAACGCCGAGATGTTACGTTGGGTTAGCCTAGCTTATATTATGTTATTGATGTATATAAAGGTCCCACGGAGACGTAGAGGCCAACTCGCCAGGAATGTTGTCAAGTATTACCGCCGAGATGTTAGGTTGGGTTAGGATAGGTTATATTTCGTTATTGATGTATATGAGGGTTACACGGAGACGTAGAGGCCAACTCGCCAGGAATGTTGTCAAATATTACCGCCGAGGTGATAGGTTGGGTTAGGATAGGTTATATTACGATATTGATGTATATGAGGGTTACACGGAGACGTAGAGGCTAACTCGCCAGGAATGTGGTCAAATATTACCGCCGAGGTAATAGGTTGGGTTAGGTTAGGTTATATTACGTTATTGATTTATATAAAGGTCCCACGGAGAAGGAGAAGCCAACTCGCCAGGAATGTTGTCAAATATTACCGCCGAGATGTTAGGTTTGGTTAGGTTAGGTTATATTACGTTATTGGCGTATATGAGGGTTACACGGAGGCGTAGATGCCAACTCGCCAGGAATGTGGTCAAATATTACCGCCGAGATGTTACGTTGGGTTAGCCTAGCTTATATTACGTTATTGATGCATATAAAGGTCCCACGGAGACGTAGAGGCCAACTCGCCAGGGATGTTGTCAAATATTACCGCCGAGATGATAGGTTGGGTTAGGTTACGTTATATTGCGTTATTGATGTATATAAGAGTTACCCGGAGACGTAGAGGCCAACTCGCCAGGAATGTTGTCAAATATTACCGCCGAGGTGATAGGTTGGGTTAGGATAGGTTATATTTCGTTATTGATGTATGTAAAGGTACCACGGAGACGTAGAGGCCAACAAGCCAGGAATGTGGTCAAATCTTAACGCCGAGATGTTAGGTTGGGTTAGGTTTGTTCATACTACGTTATTGATGTATATGAAGGTCCCACCGAGACGTAGAAGCCAACTCGCCAGGAATGTTGTCAAATACTACCGCCGAGATGATAGGTTGGGTTAGGTTACGTTATATTACGTTATAGATGTATATGAGGGTTACACGGAGACGTAGAGGCCAACTCGCCAGGAATGTGGTCAAATATTACCGCCGAGATGTTACGTTGGGTTAGCCTAGCTTATATTATGTTATTGATGTATATAAAGGTCCCACGGAGACGTAGAGACCAACTCGTGAGGGATGTTGTGAAATATTACCGCCGAGATGATAGGTTGGGTTTGGTTACGTTATATTGCGTTATTGATGTATATGAGGGTTACACGGAGACGTAGAGGCTAACTCGCCAGGTATGTTGTCAATTATTACCGCCGAGATGATAGGTTGGGTTAGGTTACGTTATATTACGTTATTGATGTATATGAGGGTTACACGGAGACGTAAAGGCCAACTCACCAGGAATGTGGTCAAATATTACCGCTGAGATGATAGGTTGGGTTAGGTTACGTTATATTTCGTTATTGATGTATATGAGGGTTACACGGAGACGTAGAGGCTAACTCGCCAGGAATGTGGTCAAATATTACCGCCGAGATGTTAGGTTTGGTTAGGTTAGGTTATATTAAGTTATTGGCGTATATGAGGGTTACACGGAGACGTAGAGGCCAACTCGCCAGGAATGATGTCAAATATTACCGCAGAGATGTTAGGTTGGGTTAGGTTAGGTTATATTACGTTATTGATTTATATAAAGGTCCCACGGAGAAGGAGAAGCCAACTCGCCAGGAATGTTGTCAAATATTACCGCCGAGATGTTAGGTTGGGTTAGGTTAGGTTATATTACGTTATTGATGTATATAAAGGTCCCACGGAGACGTAGAGGCCAACTCGCCAGGTATGTTGTCAAATATTACCGCCGAGATGGTAGGTTGGTTTAGGTTAGGTTATATCTCGTTATTGATGTATACGAAGGTTCCACGGAGACGTAGAGGCCAACTCGCCAGGAATGTTGTCAAATATTACCGCCGAGGTGATAGGTTGGGTTAGGATAGGTTATATTTCGTTATTGATGTATATGAGGGTTACACGGAGACGTAGAGGCCAACTCGCCAGGGATGTTGTCAAATATTACCGCCGAGATGATAGGTTGGGTTAGGTTACGTTATATTGCGTTATTGATGTATATGAGAGTTACCCGGAGACGTAGAGGCCAACTCGCCAGGAATGTTGTCAAATATTACCGCCGAGGTGATAGGTTGGGTTAGGATAGGTTATATTTCGTTATTGATGTGTATGAGGGTTACACGGAGACGTAGAGGCCAACTCGCCAGGAATGTTGTCAAGTATTACCGCCGAGATGTTAGGTTGGGTTAGGATAGGTTATATTTCGTTATTGATGTATATGAGGGTTACACGGAGACGTAGAGGCCAACTCGCCAGGAATGTTGTCAAATATTACCGCCGAGATGTCAGGTTGGGTTAGGTTACGTTATATTGCGTTATTGATGTATATGAGGGTTACACGGAGATGTAGATGCCAACTCGCCAGGAATGATGTCAAATATTACCGCAGAGATATTAGGTTGGGTTAGGTTAGGTTATATTACGTTATTGATGTATATAAAGGTCCCACGGAGACGTCGAGGCCAACAAGCCAGGAATGTGGTCAAATCTTAACGCCGAGATGTTACGTTGGGTTAGCCTAGCTTATATTATGTTATTGATGTATATAAAGGTCCCACGGAGACGTAGAGGCCAACTCGCCAGGGATGTTGTCAAATATTACCGCCGAGATGATAGGTTGGGTTAGGTTACGTTATATTGCGTTATTGATGTATATGAGGGTTACACGGAGATGTAGAGGCTAACTCGCCAGGAATGTGGTCAAATATTACCGCAGAGATATTAGGTTGGGTTAGGTTAGGTTGTATTACGTTATAGATGTATATAAATTTCCCACGGAGACGTAGAGGCCAACAAGCCAGGAATGTGGTCAAATCTTAACGCCGAGATGTTAGGTTGGGTTAGGTTTGTTCATACTACGTTATTGATGTATATGAAGGTCCCACCGAGACGTAGAAGCCAACTCGCCAGGAATGTTGTCAAATACTACCGCCGAGATGATAGGTTGGGTTAGGTTACGTTATATTACGTTATAGATGTATATGAGGGTTACACGGAGACGTAGAGGCCAACTCGCCAGGAATGTGGTCAAATATTACCGCCGAGATGTTACGTTGGGTTAGCCTAGCTTATATTATGTTATTGATGTATATAAAGGTCCCACGGAGACGTAGAGACCAACTCGTGAGGGATGTTGTCAAATATTACCGCCGAGATGATAGGTTGGGTTTGGTTACGTTATATTGCGTTATTGATGTATATGAGGGTTACACGGAGACGTAGAGGCTAACTCGCCAGGTATGTTGTCAATTATTACCGCCGAGATGATAGGTTGGGTTAGGTTACGTTATATTACGTTATTGATGTATATGAGGGTTACACGGAGACGTAAAGGCCAACTCACCAGGAATGTGGTCAAATATTACCGCTGAGATGATAGGTTGGGTTAGGTTACGTTATATTTCGTTATTGATGTATATGAGGGTTACACGGAGACGTAGAGGCTAACTCGCCAGGAATGTGGTCAAATATTACCGCCGAGATGTTAGGTTTGGTTAGGTTAGGTTATATTAAGTTATTGGCGTATATGAGGGTTACACGGAGACGTAGAGGCCAACTCGCCAGGAATGATGTCAAATATTACCGCAGAGATGTTAGGTTGGGTTAGGTTAGGTTATATTACGTTATTGATTTATATAAAGGTCCCACGGAGAAGGAGAAGCCAACTCGCCACGAATGTTGTCAAATATTACCGCCGAGATGTTAGGTTGGGTTAGGTTAGGTTATATTACGTTATTGATGTATATAAAGGTCCCACGGAGACGTAGAGGCCAACTCGCCAGGTATGTTGTCAAATATTACCGCCGAGATGGTAGGTTGGTTTAGGTTAGGTTATATCTCGTTATTGATGTATACGAAGGTTCCACGGAGACGTAGAGGCCAACTCGCCAGGAATGTTGTCAAATATTACCGCCGAGGTGATAGGTTGGGTTAGGATAGGTTATATTTCGTTATTGATGTATATGAGGGTTACACGGAGACGTAGAGGCCAACTCGCCAGGAATGTTGTCAAGTATTACCGCCGAGATGTTAGGTTGGGTTAGGATAGGTTATATTTCGTTATTGATGTATATGAGGGTTACACGGAGACGTAGAGGCCAACTCGCCAGGAATGTTGTCAAATATTACCGCCGAGGTGATAGGTTGGGTTAGGATAGGTTATATTACGATATTGATGTATATGAGGGTTACACGGAGACGTAGAGGCTAACTCGCCAGGAATGTGGTCAAATATTACCGCCGAGGTAATAGGTTGGGTTAGGTTAGGTTATATTACGTTATTGATTTATATAAAGGTCCCACGGAGAAGGAGAAGCCAACTCGCGAGGAATGCTGTCAAATATTACCGCCGAGATGTTAGGTTTGGTTAGGTTAGGTTATATTACGTTATTGGCGTATATGAGGGTTACACGGAGGCGTAGATGCCAACTCGCCAGGAATGTGGTCAAATATTACCGCCGAGATGTTACGTTGGGTTAGCCTAGCTTATATTATGTTATTGATGCATATAAAGGTCCCACGGATGCGTAGAAGCCAACTCGCCAGGGATGTTGTCAAATATTACCGCCGAGATGATAGGTTGGGTTAGGTTACGTTATATTGCGTTATTGATGTATATGAGAGTTACCCGGAGACGTAGAGGCCAACTCGCCAGGAATGTTGTCAAATATTACCGCCGAGGTGATAGGTTGGGTTAGGATAGGTTATATTTCGTTATTGATGTATATGAGGGTTACACGGAGACGTAGAGGCCAACTCGCCAGGAATGTTGTCAAGTATTACCACCGAGATGTTAGGTTGGGTTAGGATAGGTTATATTTCGTTATTGATGTATATGAGGGTTACACGGAGACGTAGAGGCCAACTCGCCAGGAATGTTGTCAAATATTACCGCCGAGATGTCAGGTTGGGTTAGGTTACGTTATATTGCGTTATTGATGTATATGAGGGTTACACGGAGATGTAGATGCCAACTCGCCAGGAATGATGTCAAATATTACCGCAGAGATATTAGGTTGGGTTAGGTTAGGTTATATTACGTTATTGATGTATATAAAGGTCCCACGGAGACGTCGAGGCCAACAAGCCAGGAATGTGGTCAAATCTTAACGCCGAGATGATAGGTTGTGTTAGGTTACGTTATATTACGTTATTGACGTATATGAGGGTTACACGGAGACGTAGAGGCCAACTCGCCAGGGATGTTGTCAAATATTACCGCCGAGATGATAGGTTGGGTTAGGTTACGTTATATTACGTTATAGATGTATATGAGGGTTACACGGAGACGTAGAGGCCAACTCGCCAGGAATGTTGTCAAATATTACCGCCGAGGTTATAGGTTGGGTTAGATTACGTTATATTGCGTTATTGATCTATATGAGGGTTACACGGAGACGTAGAGGCTAACTCGCCAGGAATGTGGTCAAATATTACCGCAGAGATATTAGGTTGGGTTAGGTTAGGTTATATTACGTTATTGATGTATATAAAGGTCCCACGGAGACGTAGAGGCCAACAAGCCAGGAATGTGGTCAAATCTTAACGCCGAGATGTTAGGTTGGGTTAGGTTTGTTCATACTACGTTATTGATGTATATGAAGGTCCCACCGAGACGTAGAAGCCAACTCGCCAGGAACGTTGTCAAATACTACCGCCGAGATGATAGGTTGGGTTAGGTTACATTATATTACGTTATAGATGTATATGAGGGTTACGCGGAGATGTAGAGGCTAACTCGCCAGGAATGTGGTCAAATATTACGGCAGAGATATTAGGTTGGGTTAGGTTAGGTTGTATTACGTTATAGATGTATATAAATGTCCCACGGAGACGTAGAGGCCAACACGCCAGGAATGTGGTCAAATCTTAACGCCGAGATGTTAGGTTGGGTTAGGGTTGTTCATACTACGTTATTGATGTATATGAAGGTCCCACCGAGACGTAGAAGCCAACTCGCCAGGAATGTTGTCAAATACTACCGCCGAGATGATAGGTTGGGTTAGGTTACGTTATATTACGTTATAGATGTATATGAGGGTTACACGGAGACGTAGAGGCCAACTCGCCAGGAATGTGGTCAAATATTACCGCCGAGGTGTTACGTTGGGTTAGCCTAGCTTATATTATGTTATTGATGTATATAAAGGTCCCACGGAGACGTAGAGACCAACTCGTGAGGGATGTTGTCAAATATTACCGCCGAGATGATAGGTTGGGTTTGGTTACGTTATATTGCGTTATTGATGTATATGAGGGTTACACGGAGACGTAGAGGCTAACTCGCCAGGTATGTTGTCAATTATTACCGCCGAGATGTTAGGTTGGGTTAGGTTAGGTTATATTACGTTATTGATGTATATAAAGGTCCCACGGAGACGTAGAAGCCAACTCGCCAGGAATGTGGTCAAATATTACCGCCGAGATGTTAGGTTTGGTTAGGTTAGGTTATATTAAGTTATTGGCGTATATGAGGGTTACACGGAGACGTAGAGGCCAACTCGCCAGGAATGATGTCAAATATTACCGCAGAGATGTTAGGTTGGGTTAGGTTAGGTTATATTACGTTATTGATGTATATAAAGGTCCCACGGAGACGTAGAGGCCAACTCGCCAGGTATGTTGTCAAATATTACCGCCGAGATGGTAGGTTGGTTTAGGTTAGGTTATATCTCGTTATTAATGTATACGAAGGTTCCACGGAGACGTAGAGGCCAACTCGCCAGGAATGTTGTCAAATATTACCGCCGAGGTGATAGGTTGGGTTAGGATAGGTTATATTTCGTTATTGATGTATATGAGGGTTACACGGAGACGTAGAGGCCAACTCGCCAGGAATGTTGTCAAATATTACCGCCGAGGTGATAGGTTGGGTTAGGATAGGTTATATTACGATATTGATGTATATGAGGGTTACACGGAGACGTAGAGGCTAACTCGCCAGGAATGTGGTCAAATATTACCGCCGAGGTAATAGGTTGGGTTAGGTTAGGTTATATTACGTTATTGATTTATATAAAGGTCCCACGGAGAAGGAGAAGCCAACTCGCCAGGAATGTTGTCAAATATTACCGCCGAGATGTTAGGTTTGGTTAGGTTAGGTTATATTACGTTATTGGCGTATATGAGGGTTACACGGAGGCGTAGATGCCAACTCGCCAGGAATGTGGTCAAATATTACCGCCGAGATGTTAGGTTTGGTTAGGTTAGGTTATATCTCGTTATTAATGTATACGAAGGTTCCACGGAGACGTAGAGGCCAACTCGCCAGGAATGTTGTCAAATATTACTGCCGAGGTGATAGGTTGGGTTAGGATAGGTTATATTACGTTATTGATGTATATGAGGGTTACACGGAGACGTAGAGGCTAACTCGCCAGGAATGTGGTCAAATATTACCGCCGAGGTGATAGGTTGGGTTAGGTTAGGTAATATTACGTTATTGATTTATATAAAGGTCCCACGGAGAAGGAAAAGCCAACTCGCCAGGAATGTTGTCAAATATTATCGCCGAGATGTTAGGTTTGGTTAGGTTAGGTTATATTACGTTATTGGCGTATATGAGGGTTACACGGAGGCGTAGATGCCAACTCGCCAGGAATGTGGTCAAATATTACCGCCGAGATGTTACGTTGGGTTAGCCTAGCTTATATTATGTTATTGATGTATATAAAGGTCCCACGGAGACGTAGAGGCCAACTCGCCAGGGATGTTGTCAAATATTACCGCCGAGATGATAGGTTGGGTTAGGTTACGTTATATTGCGTTATTGATGTATATGAGGGTTACACGGAGACGTAGAGGCTAACTCGCCAGGTATGTTGTCAATTATTACCGCCGAGATGATAGGTTGGGTTAGGTTACGTTATATTACGTTATTGACGTATATGAGGGTTACACGGAGACGTAGAGGCCAACTCGCCAGGAATGTTGTCAAATATTACCGCCGAGGTTATAGGTTGGGTTAGATTACGTTATATTGCGTTATTGATGTATATGAGGGATACACGGAGACGTAGAGGCTAACTCGCCAGGAATGTGGTCAAATATTACCGCAGAGATATTAGGTTGGGTTAGGTTAGGTTATATTACGTTATTGATGTATATAAAGGTCCCACGGAGACGTAGAGGCCAACAAGCCAGGAATGTGGTCAAATCTTAACGCCGAGATGTTAGGTTGGGTTAGGTTTGTTCATACTACGTTATTGATGTATATGAAGGTCCCACCGAGACGTAGAAGCCAACTCGCCAGGAACGTTGTCAAATACTACCGCCGAGATGATAGGTTGGGTTAGGTTACATTATATTACGTTATAGATGTATATGAGGGTTACACGGAGACGTAGGGGCCAACTCGCCAGGGATGTTGTCAAATATTACCGCCGAGATGATAGGTTGGGTTAGGTTACGTTATATTGCGTTATTGATGTATATGAGAGTTACCCGGAGACGTAGAGGCCAACTCGCCAGGAATGTTGTCAAATATTACCGCCGAGGTGATAGGTTGGGTTAGGATAGGTTATATTTCGTTATTGATGTATATGAGGGTTACACGGAGACGTAGAGGCCAACTCGCCAGGAATGTTGTCAAGTATTACCGCCGAGATGTTAGGTTGGGTTAGGATAGGTTATATTTCGTTATTGATGTATATGAGGGTTACACGGAGACGTAGAGGCCAACTCGCCAGGAATGTTGTCAAATATTACCGCCGAGGTGATAGGTTGGGTTAGGATAGGTTATATTACGATATTGATGTATATGAGGGTTACCCGGAGACGTAGAGGCTAACTCGCCAGGAATGTGGTCAAATATTACCGCCGAGGTAATAGGTTGGGTTAGGTTAGGTTATATTACGTTATTGATTTATATAAAGGTCCCACGGAGAAGGAGAAGCCAACTCGCCAGGAATGTTGTCAAATATTACCGCCGAGATGTTAGGTTTGGTTAGGTTACGTTATATTACGTTATTGGCGTATATGAGGGTTACACGGAGGCGTAGATGACAACTCGCCAGGAATGTGGTCAAATATTACCGCCGAGATGTTAGGTTTGGTTAGGTTAGGTTATATATCGTTATTAATGTATACGAAGGTTCCACGGAGACGTAGAGGCCAACTCGCCAGGAATGTTGTCAAATATTACCGCCGAGGTGATAGGTTGGGTTAGGATAGGTTATATTACGTTATTGATGTATATGAGGGTTACACGGAGACGTAGAGGCTAACTCGCCAGGAATGTGGTCAAATATTACCGCCGAGGTGATAGGTTGGGTTAGGTTAGGTTATATTACGTTATTGATTTATATAAAGGTCCCACGGAGAAGGAAAAGCCAACTCGCCAGGAATGTTGTCAAATATTATCGCCGAGATGTTAGGTTTGGTTAGGTTAGGTTATATTACGTTATTGGCGTATATGAGGGTTACACGGAGGCGTAGATGCCAACTCGCCAGGAATGTGGTCAAATATTACCGCCGAGATGTTACGTTGGGTTAGCCTAGCTTATATTATGTTATTGATGTATATAAAGGTCCCACGGAGACGTAGAGGCCAACTCGCCAGGGATGTTGTCAAATATTACCGCCGAGATGATAGGTTGGGTTAGGTTACGTTATATTGCGTTATTGATGTATATGAGGGTTACACGGAGACGTAGAGGCTAACTCGCCAGGTATGTTGTCAATTATTACCGCCGAGATGATAGGTTGGGTTAGGTTACGTTATATTACGTTATTGATGTATATGAGGGTTACACGGAGACGTAGAGGCCAACTCGCCAGGGATGTTGTCAAATATTACCGCCGAGATGATAGGTTGGGTTAGGTTACGTTATATTGCGTTATTGATGTATATGAGAGTTACCCGGAGACGTAGAGGCCAACTCGCCAGGAATGTTGTCAAATATTACCGCCGAGGTGATAGGTTGGGTTAGGATAGGTTATATTTCGTTATTGATGTATATGAGGGTTACACGGAGACGTAGAGGCCAACTCGCCAGGAATGTTGTCAAGTATTACCGCCGAGATGTTAGGTTGGGTTAGGATAGGTTATATTTCGTTATTGATGTATATGAGGGTTACACGGAGACGTAGAGGCCAACTCGCCAGGAATGTTGTCAAATATTACCGCCGAGGTGATAGGTTGGGTTAGGATAGGTTATATTACGATATTGATGTATATGAGGGTTACCCGGAGACGTAGAGGCTAACTCGCCAGGAATGTGGTCAAATATTACCGCCGAGGTAATAGGTTGGGTTAGGTTAGGTTATATTACGTTATTGATTTATATAAAGGTCCCACGGAGAAGGAGAAGCCAACTCGCCAGGAATGTTGTCAAATATTACCGCCGAGATGTTAGGTTTGGTTAGGTTACGTTATATTACGTTATTGGCGTATATGAGGGTTACACGGAGGCGTAGATGACAACTCGCCAGGAATGTGGTCAAATATTACCGCCGAGATGTTAGGTTTGGTTAGGTTAGGTTATATATCGTTATTAATGTATACGAAGGTTCCACGGAGACGTAGAGGCCAACTCGCCAGGAATGTTGTCAAATATTACCGCCGAGGTGATAGGTTGGGTTAGGATAGGTTATATTACGTTATTGATGTATATGAGGGTTACACGGAGACGTAGAGGCTAACTCGCCAGGAATGTGGTCAAATATTACCGCCGAGGTGATAGGTTGGGTTAGGTTAGGTTATATTACGTTATTGATTTATATAAAGGTCCCACGGAGAAGGAAAAGCCAACTCGCCAGGAATGTTGTCAAATATTATCGCCGAGATGTTAGGTTTGGTTAGGTTAGGTTATATTACGTTATTGGCGTATATGAGGGTTACACGGAGGCGTAGATGCCAACTCGCCAGGAATGTGGTCAAATATTACCGCCGAGATGTTACGTTGGGTTAGCCTAGCTTATATTATGTTATTGATGTATATAAAGGTCCCACGGAGACGTAGAGGCCAACTCGCCAGGGATGTTGTCAAATATTACCGCCGAGATGATAGGTTGGGTTAGGTTACGTTATATTGCGTTATTGATGTATATGAGGGTTACACGGAGACGTAGAGGCTAACTCGCCAGGTATGTTGTCAATTATTACCGCCGAGATGATAGGTTGGGTTAGGTTTGTTCATACTACGTTATTGATGTATATGAAGGTCCCACCGAGACGTAGAAGCCAACTCGCCAGGAATGTTGTCAAATACTACCGCCGAGATGATAGGTTGGGTTAGGTTACGTTATATTACGTTATAGATGTATATGAGGGTTACACGGAGACGTAGAGGCCAACTCGCCAGGAATGTGGTCAAATATTACCGCCGAGGTGTTACGTTGGGTTAGCCTAGCTTATATTATGTTATTGATGTATATAAAGGTCCCACGGAGACGTAGAGACCAACTCGTGATGGATGTTGTCAAATATTACCGCCGAGATGATAGGTTGGGTTTGGTTACGTTATATTGCGTTATTGATGTATATGAGGGTTACACGGAGACGTAGAGGCTAACTCGCCAGGTATGTTGTCAATTATTACCGCCGAGATGATAGGTTGGGTTAGGTTACGTTATATTACGTTATTGATGTATATAAAGGTCCCACGGAGACGTAGAAGCCAACTCGCCAGGAATGTGGTCAAATATTACCGCCGAGATGTTAGGTTTGGTTAGGTTAGGTTATATTAAGTTATTGGCGTATATGAGGGTTACACGGAGACGTAGAGGCCAACTCGCCAGGAATGATGTCAAATATTACCGCAGAGATGTTAGGTTGGGTTAGGTTAGGTTATATTACGTTATTGATGTATATAAAGGTCCCACGGAGACGTAGAGGCCAACTCGCCAGGTATGTTGTCAAATATTACCGCCGAGATGGTAGGTTGGTTTAGGTTAGGTTATATATCGTTATTAATGTATACGAAGGTTCCACGGAGACGCAGAGGCCAACTCGCCAGGAATGTTGTTAAATATTGCCGCCGAGGTGATAGGTTGGGTTAGGATAGGTTATATTACGATATTGATGTATATGAGGGTTACACGGAGACGTAGAGGCTAACTCGCCAGGAATGTGGTCAAATATTACCGCCGAGGTAATAGGTTGGGTTAGGTTAGGTTATATTACGTTATTGATTTATATAAAGGTCCCACGGAGAAGGAGAAGCCAACTCGCCAGGAATGTTGTCAAATATTACCACCGAGATGTTAGGTTGGGTTAGGTTAGGTTATATTACGTTATTGATGTATATAAAGGTCCCACGGAGACGTAGAGGCCAACTCGCCAGGTGTGTTGTCAAATATTACCGCCGAGATGGTAGGTTGGTTTAGGTTAGGTTATATCTCGTTATTGATGTATACGAAGGTTCCACGGAGACGTAGAGGCCAACTCGCCAGGAATGTTGTCAAATATTACCGCCGAGGTGATAGGTTGGGTTAGGATAGGTTATATTTCGTTATTGATGTATATGAGGGTTACACGGAGACGTAGAGGCCAACTCGCCAGGAATGTTGTCAAATATTACCGCCGAGATGTTAGGTTGGGTTAGGTTAGGTTATATTACGTTATTGATGTATATAAAGGTCCCACGGAGACGTAGAAGCCAACTCGCCAGGAATGTGGTCAAATATTACCGCCGAGATGTTAGGTTTGGTTAGGTTAGGTTATATTAAGTTATTGGCGTATATGAGGGTTACACGGAGACGTAGAGGCCAACTCGCCAGGAATGATGTCAAATATTACCGCAGAGATGTTAGGTTGGGTTAGGTTAGGTTATATTACGTTATTGATGTATATAAAGGTCCCACGGAGACGTAGAGGCCAACTCGCCAGGTATGTTGTCAAATATTACCGCCGAGATGGTAGGTTGGTTTAGGTTAGGTTATATCTCGTTATTAATGTATACGAAGGTTCCACGGAGACGTAGAGGCCAACTCGCCAGGAATGTTGTCAAATATTACCGCCGAGGTGATAGGTTGGGTTAGGATAGGTTATATTACGTTATTGATGTATATGAGGGTTACACGGAGACGTAGAGGCTAACTCGCCAGGAATGTGGTCAAATATTACCGCCGAGGTGATAGGTTGGGTTAGGTTAGGTTATATTACGTTATTGATTTATATAAAGGTCCCACGGAGAAGGAAAAGCCAACTCGCCAGGAATGTTGTCAAATATTATCGCCGAGATGTTAGGTTTGGTTAGGTTAGGTTATATTACGTTATTGGCGTATATGAGGGTTACACGGAGGCGTAGATGCCAACTCGCCAGGAATGTGGTCAAATATTACCGCCGAGATGTTACGTTGGGTTAGCCTAGCTTATATTATGTTATTGATGTATATAAAGGTCCCACGGAGACGTAGAGGCCAACTCGCCAGGGATGTTGTCAAATATTACCGCCGAGATGATAGGTTGGGTTAGGTTACGTTATATTGCGTTATTGATGTATATGAGGGTTACACGGAGACGTAGAGGCTAACTCGCCAGGTATGTTGTCAATTATTACCGCCGAGATGATAGGTTGGGTTAGGTTACGTTATATTACGTTATTGACGTATATGAGGGTTACACGGAGACGTAGAGGCCAACTCGCCAGGAATGTTGTCAAATATTACCGCCGAGGTTATAGGTTGGGTTAGATTACGTTATATTGCGTTATTGATGTATATGAGGGTTACACGGAGACGTAGAGGCTAACTCGCCAGGAATGTGGTCAAATATTACCGCAGAGATATTAGGTTGGGTTAGGTTAGGTTATATTACGTTATTGATGTATATAAAGGTCCCGCGGAGACGTAGAGGCCAACAAGCCAGGAATGTGGTCAAATCTTAACGCCGAGATGTTAGGTTGGGTTAGGTTTGTTCATACTACGTTATTGATGTATATGAAGGTCCCACCGAGACGTAGAAGCCAACTCGCCAGGAACGTTGTCAAATACTACCGCCGAGATGATAGGTTGGGTTAGGTTACATTATATTACGTTATAGATGTATATGAGGGTTACACGGAGACGTAGGGGCCAACTCGCCAGGAATGTGGTCAAATATTACCGCCGAGATGTTACGTTGGGTTAGCCTAGCATATATTATGTTATTGATGCATATAAAGGTCCCACGGAGACGTAGAGGCCAACTCGCCAGGGATGTTGTCAAATATTACCGCCGAGATGATAAGTTGGGTTAGGTTACGCTATATTGCGTTATTGATGTATATGAGAGTTACCCGGAGACGTAGAGGCCAACTCGCCAGGAATGTTGTCAAATATTACCGCCGAGGTGATAGGTTGGGTTAGGATAGGTTATATTTCGTTATTGATGTATATGAGGGTTACACGGAGACGTAGAGGCCAACTCGCCAGGAATGTTGTCAAGTATTACCGCCGAGATGTTAGGTTGGGTTAGGATAGGTTATATTTCGTTATTGATGTATATGAGGGTTACACGGAGACGTAGAGGCCAACTCGCCAGGAATGTTGTCAAATATTACCGCCGAGGTGATAGGTTGGGTTAGGATAGGTTATATTACGATATTGATGTATATGAGGGTTACACGGAGACGTAGAGGCTAACTCGCCAGGAATGTGGTCAAATATTACCGCCGAGGTAATAGGTTGGGTTAGGTTAGTTTATATTACGTTATTGATTTATATAAAGGTCCCACGGAGAAGGAGAAGCCAACTCGCCAGGAATGTTGTCAAATATTACCGCCGAGATGTTAGGTTTGGTTAGGTTAGGTTATATTACGTTATTGGCGTATATGAGGGTTACACGGAGGCGTAGATGCCAACTCGCCAGGAATGTGGTCAAATATTACCGCCGAGATGTTACGTTGGGTTAGCCTAGCTTATATTACGTTATTGATGCATATAAAGGTCCCACGGAGACGTAGAGGCCAACTCGCCAGGGATGTTGTCAAATATTACCGCCGAGATGATAGGTTGGGTTAGGTTACGTTATATTGCGTTATTGATGTATATAAGAGTTACCCGGAGACGTAGAGGCCAACTCGCCAGGAATGTTGTCAAATATTACCGCCGAGGTGATAGGTTGGGTTAGGATAGGTTATATTTCGTTATTGATGTATGTAAAGGTACCACGGAGACGTAGAGGCCAACAAGCCAGGAATGTGGTCAAATCTTAACGCCGAGATGTTAGGTTGGGTTAGGTTTGTTCATACTACGTTATTGATGTATATGAAGGTCCCACCGAGACGTAGAAGCCAACTCGCCAGGAATGTTGTCAAATACTACCGCCGAGATGATAGGTTGGGTTAGGTTACGTTATATTACGTTATAGATGTATATGAGGGTTACACGGAGACGTAGAGGCCAACTCGCCAGGAATGTGGTCAAATATTACCGCCGAGATGTTACGTTGGGTTAGCCTAGCTTATATTATGTTATTGATGTATATAAAGGTCCCACGGAGACGTAGAGACCAACTCGTGAGGGATGTTGTGAAATATTACCGCCGAGATGATAGGTTGGGTTTGGTTACGTTATATTGCGTTATTGATGTATATGAGGGTTACACGGAGACGTAGAGGCTAACTCGCCAGGTATGTTGTCAATTATTACCGCCGAGATGATAGGTTGGGTTAGGTTACGTTATATTACGTTATTGATGTATATGAGGGTTACACGGAGACGTAAAGGCCAACTCACCAGGAATGTGGTCAAATATTACCGCTGAGATGATAGGTTGGGTTAGGTTACGTTATATTTCGTTATTGATGTATATGAGGGTTACACGGAGACGTAGAGGCTAACTCGCCAGGAATGTGGTCAAATATTACCGCCGAGATGTTAGGTTTGGTTAGGTTAGGTTATATTAAGTTATTGGCGTATATGAGGGTTACACGGAGACGTAGAGGCCAACTCGCCAGGAATGATGTCAAATATTACCGCAGAGATGTTAGGTTGGGTTAGGTTAGGTTATATTACGTTATTGATTTATATAAAGGTCCCACGGAGAAGGAGAAGCCAACTCGCCAGGAATGTTGTCAAATATTACCGCCGAGATGTTAGGTTGGGTTAGGTTAGGTTATATTACGTTATTGATGTATATAAAGGTCCCACGGAGACGTAGAGGCCAACTCGCCAGGTATGTTGTCAAATATTACCGCCGAGATGGTAGGTTGGTTTAGGTTAGGTTATATCTCGTTATTGATGTATACGAAGGTTCCACGGAGACGTAGAGGCCAACTCGCCAGGAATGTTGTCAAATATTACCGCCGAGGTGATAGGTTGGGTTAGGATAGGTTATATTTCGTTATTGATGTATATGAGGGTTACACGGAGACGTAGAGGCCAACTCGCCAGGGATGTTGTCAAATATTACCGCCGAGATGATAGGTTGGGTTAGGTTACGTTATATTGCGTTATTGATGTATATGAGAGTTACCCGGAGACGTAGAGGCCAACTCGCCAGGAATGTTGTCAAATATTACCGCCGAGGTGATAGGTTGGGTTAGGATAGGTTATATTTCGTTATTGATGTGTATGAGGGTTACACGGAGACGTAGAGGCCAACTCGCCAGGAATGTTGTCAAGTATTACCGCCGAGATGTTAGGTTGGGTTAGGATAGGTTATATTTCGTTATTGATGTATATGAGGGTTACACGGAGACGTAGAGGCCAACTCGCCAGGAATGTTGTCAAATATTACCGCCGAGATGTCAGGTTGGGTTAGGTAACGTTATATTGCGTTATTGATGTATATGAGGGTTACACGGAGATGTAGATGCCAACTCGCCAGGAATGATGTCAAATATTACCGCAGAGATATTAGGTTGGGTTAGGTTAGGTTATATTACGTTATTGATGTATATAAAGGTCCCACGGAGACGTCGAGGCCAACAAGCCAGGAATGTGGTCAAATCTTAACGCCGAGATGTTACGTTGGGTTAGCCTAGCTTATATTATGTTATTGATGTATATAAAGGTCCCACGGAGACGTAGAGGCCAACTCGCCAGGGATGTTGTCAAATATTACCGCCGAGATGATAGGTTGGGTTAGGTTACGTTATATTGCGTTATTGATGTATATGAGGGTTACACGGAGATGTAGAGGCTAACTCGCCAGGAATGTGGTCAAATATTACCGCAGAGATATTAGGTTGGGTTAGGTTAGGTTGTATTACGTTATAGATGTATATAAATTTCCCACGGAGACGTAGAGGCCAACAAGCCAGGAATGTGGTCAAATCTTAACGCCGAGATGTTAGGTTGGGTTAGGTTTGTTCATACTACGTTATTGATGTATATGAAGGTCCCACCGAGACGTAGAAGCCAACTCGCCAGGAATGTTGTCAAATACTACCGCCGAGATGATAGGTTGGGTTAGGTTACGTTATATTACGTTATAGATGTATATGAGGGTTACACGGAGACGTAGAGGCCAACTCGCCAGGAATGTGGTCAAATATTACCGCCGAGATGTTACGTTGGGTTAGCCTAGCTTATATTATGTTATTGATGTATATAAAGGTCCCACGGAGACGTAGAGACCAACTCGTGAGGGATGTTGTCAAATATTACCGCCGAGATGATAGGTTGGGTTTGGTTACGTTATATTGCGTTATTGATGTATATGAGGGTTACACGGAGACGTAGAGGCTAACTCGCCAGGTATGTTGTCAATTATTACCGCCGAGATGATAGGTTGGGTTAGGTTACGTTATATTACGTTATTGATGTATATGAGGGTTACACGGAGACGTAAAGGCCAACTCACCAGGAATGTGGTCAAATATTACCGCTGAGATGATAGGTTGGGTTAGGTTACGTTATATTTCGTTATTGATGTATATGAGGGTTACACGGAGACGTAGAGGCTAACTCGCCAGGAATGTGGTCAAATATTACCGCCGAGATGTTAGGTTTGGTTAGGTTAGGTTATATTAAGTTATTGGCGTATATGAGGGTTACACGGAGACGTAGAGGCCAACTCGCCAGGAATGATGTCAAATATTACCGCAGAGATGTTAGGTTGGGTTAGGTTAGGTTATATTACGTTATTGATTTATATAAAGGTCCCACGGAGAAGGAGAAGCCAACTCGCCACGAATGTTGTCAAATATTACCGCCGAGATGTTAGGTTGGGTTAGGTTAGGTTATATTACGTTATTGATGTATATAAAGGTCCCACGGAGACGTAGAGGCCAACTCGCCAGGTATGTTGTCAAATATTACCGCCGAGATGGTAGGTTGGTTTAGGTTAGGTTATATCTCGTTATTGATGTATACGAAGGTTCCACGGAGACGTAGAGGCCAACTCGCCAGGAATGTTGTCAAATATTACCGCCGAGGTGATAGGTTGGGTTAGGATAGGTTATATTTCGTTATTGATGTATATGAGGGTTACACGGAGACGTAGAGGCCAACTCGCCAGGAATGTTGTCAAGTATTACCGCCGAGATGTTAGGTTGGGTTAGGATAGGTTATATTTCGTTATTGATGTATATGAGGGTTACACGGAGACGTAGAGGCCAACTCGCCAGGAATGTTGTCAAATATTACCGCCGAGGTGATAGGTTGGGTTAGGATAGGTTATATTACGATATTGATGTATATGAGGGTTACACGGAGACGTAGAGGCTAACTCGCCAGGAATGTGGTCAAATATTACCGCCGAGGTAATAGGTTGGGTTAGGTTAGGTTATATTACGTTATTGATTTATATAAAGGTCCCACGGAGAAGGAGAAGCCAACTCGCGAGGAATGCTGTCAAATATTACCGCCGAGATGTTAGGTTTGGTTAGGTTAGGTTATATTACGTTATTGGCGTATATGAGGGTTACACGGAGGCGTAGATGCCAACTCGCCAGGAATGTGGTCAAATATTACCGCCGAGATGTTACGTTGGGTTAGCCTAGCTTATATTATGTTATTGATGCATATAAAGGTCCCACGGATGCGTAGAAGCCAACTCGCCAGGGATGTTGTCAAATATTACCGCCGAGATGATAGGTTGGGTTAGGTTACGTTATATTGCGTTATTGATGTATATGAGAGTTACCCGGAGACGTAGAGGCCAACTCGCCAGGAATGTTGTCAAATATTACCGCCGAGGTGATAGGTTGGGTTAGGATAGGTTATATTTCGTTATTGATGTATATGAGGGTTACACGGAGACGTAGAGGCCAACTCGCCAGGAATGTTGTCAAGTATTACCACCGAGATGTTAGGTTGGGTTAGGATAGGTTATATTTCGTTATTGATGTATATGAGGGTTACACGGAGACGTAGAGGCCAACTCGCCAGGAATGTTGTCAAATATTACCGCCGAGATGTCAGGTTGGGTTAGGTTACGTTATATTGCGTTATTGATGTATATGAGGGTTACACGGAGATGTAGATGCCAACTCGCCAGGAATGATGTCAAATATTACCGCAGAGATATTAGAATGGGTTAGGTTAGGTTATATTACGTTATTGATGTATATAAAGGTCCCACGGAGACGTCGAGGCCAACAAGCCAGGAATGTGGTCAAATCTTAACGCCGAGATGATAGGTTGTGTTAGGTTACGTTATATTACGTTATTGACGTATATGAGGGTTACACGGAGACGTAGAGGCCAACTCGCCAGGGATGTTGTCAAATATTACCGCCGAGATGATAGGTTGGGTTAGGTTACGTTATATTACGTTATAGATGTATATGAGGGTTACACGGAGACGTAGAGGCCAACTCGCCAGGAATGTGGTCAAATATTACCGCCGAGATGTTACGTTGGGTTAGCCTAGCTTATATTATGTTATTGATGTATATAAAGGTCCCACGGAGACGTAGAGACCAACTCGTGAGGGATGTTGTCAAATATTACCGCCGAGATGATAGGTTGGGTTTGGTTACGTTATATTGCGTTATTGATGTATATGAGGGTTACACGGAGACGTAGAGGCTAACTCGCCAGGTATGTTGTCAATTATTACCGCCGAGATGATAGGTTGGGTTAGGTTACGTTATATTACGTTATTGATGTATATGAGGGTTACACGGAGACGTAAAGGCCAACTCACCAGGAATGTGGTCAAATATTACCGCTGAGATGATAGGTTGGGTTAGGTTACGTTATATTTCGTTATTGATGTATATGAGGGTTACACGGAGACGTAGAGACTAACTCGCCAGGAATGTGGTCAAATATTACCGCCGAGATGTTAGGTTTGGTTAGGTTAGGTTATATTAAGTTATTGGCGTATATGAGGGTTACACGGAGACGTAGAGGCCAACTCGCCAGGAATGATGTCAAATATTACCGCAGAGATGTTAGGTTGGGTTAGGTTAGGTTATATTACGTTATTGATGTATATAAAGGTCCCACGGAGACGTAGAGGCCAACTCGCCAGGTATGTTGTCAAATATTACCGCCGAGATGGTAGGTTGGTTTAGGTTAGGTTATATATCGTTATTAATGTATACGAAGGTTCCACGGAGACGCAGAGGCCAACTCGCCAGGAATGTTGTCAAATATTGCCGCCGAGGTGATAGGTTGGGTTAGGATAGGTTATATTACGATATTGATGTATATGAGGGTTACACGGAGACGTAGAGGCCAACTCGCCAGGAATGATGTCAAATATTACCGCAGAGATATTAGGTTGGGTTAGGTTAGGTTATATTACGTTATTGATGTATATGAGGGGTACACAGAGACGTAGAGGCTAACTCGCGAGGTATGTTGTCAATTATTACCGCCGAGATGATAGGTTGGGTTAGGTTACGTTATATTACGTTATTGATGTATATGAGGGTTACACGGAGACGTAGAGGCCAACTCACCAGGAATGTGGTCAAATATTACCGCTGAGATGATAGGTTGGGTTAGGTTACGTTATATTACGATATTGATGTATATGAGGGTTACACGGAGACGTAGAGGCTAACTCGCCAGGAATGTGGTCAAATATTACCGCCGAGGTGATAGGTTGGGTTAGGTTACGTTATATTACGTTATTGATGTATATGAGGGTTACACGGAGACGTAGAGGCCAACTCACCAGGAATGTGGTCAAATATTACCGCTGAGATGATAGGTTGGGTTAGGTTACGTTATATTACGATATTGATGTATATGAGGGTTACACGGAGACGTAGAGGATAACTCGCCAGGAATGTGGTCAAATATTACCGCCGAGGTGATAGGTTGGGTTAGGTTAGGTTATATTACGTTATTGATTTATATAAAGGTCCCACGGAGAAGGAGAAGCCAACTCGCCAGGAATGTTGTCAAATATTACCGCCGAGATGTTAGGTTTGGTTAGGTTAGGTTATATTACGTTATTGGCGCATATGAGGGTTACACGGAGGCGTAGATGCCAACTCGCCAGGAATGTGGTCAAATATTACCGCCGAGATGTTACGTTGGGTTAGCCTTGCTTATATTATGTTATTGATGTATATAAAGGTCCCACGGAGACGTAGAGGCCAACTCGCCAGGGATGTTGTCAAATATTACCGCCGAGATGATAGGTTGGGTTTGGTTACGTTATATTGCGTTATTGATGTATATGAGGGTTACACGGAGACGTAGAGGCTAACTCGCCAGGTATGTTGTCAATTATTACCGCCGAGATGATAGGTTGGGTTAGGTTACGTTATATTACGTTATTGATGTATATGAGAGTTACACGGAGACGTAGAGGCCAACTCACCAGGAATGTGGTCAAATATTACCGCTGAGATGGTAGGTTGGGTTAGGTTAGGTTATATTACGTTATTGATTTATATAAATGTCCCACGGAGAAGGAGAAGCCAACTCGCCAGAAATGTTGTCAAATATTACCGCCGAGATGTTAGGTTGGGTTAGGTTAGGTTATATTACGTTATTGATGTATATAAAGGTCCCACGGAGACGTAAAGGCCAACTCGCCATGTATGTTGTCAAATATTACCGCCGAGATGGTAGGTTGGTTTAGGTTAGGTTATATCTCGTTATTGATGTATACGAAGGTTCCACGGAGACGTAGAGGCCAACTCGCCAGGAATGTTGTCAAATATTACCGCCGAGGTGATAGGTTGGGTTAGGTTAGGTTATATTACGTTATTGGCGTATATGAGGGTTACACGGAGACGTAGAGGCCAACTCGCCAGGAATGTTGTCAAATATTACCGCCGAGATGTCAGGTTGGGTTAGGTTACGTTATATTGCGTTATTGATGTATATGAGGGTTACACGGAGATGTAGATGCCAACTCGCCAGGAATGATGTCAAATATTACCGCAGAGATATTAGAATGGGTTAGGTTAGGTTATATTACGTTATTGATGTATATAAAGGTCCCACGGAGACGTCGAGGCCAACAAGCCAGGAATGTGGTCAAATCTTAACGCCGAGATGATAGGTTGTGTTAGGTTACGTTATATTACGTTATTGACGTATATGAGGGTTACACGGAGACGTAGAGGCCAACTCGTGAGGGATGTTGTCAAATATTACCGCCGAGATGATAGGTTGGGTTTGGTTACGTTATATTGCGTTATTGATGTATATGAGGGTTACACGGAGACGTAGAGGCTAACTCGCCAGGTATGTTGTCAATTATTACCGCCGAGATGATACGTTGGGTTAGGTTACGTTATATTACGTTATTGATGTATATGAGGGTTACACGGAGACGTAAAGGCCAACTCACCAGGAATGTGGTCAAATATTACCGCTGAGATGATAGGTTGGGTTAGGTTACGTTATATTTCGTTATTGATGTATATGAGGGTTACACGGAGACGTAGAGACTAACTCGCCAGGAATGTGGTCAAATATTACCGCCGAGATGTTAGGTTTGGTTAGGTTAGGTTATATTAAGTTATTGGCGTATATGAGGGTTACACGGAGACGTAGAGGCCAACTCGCCAGGAATGATGTCAAATATTACCGCAGAGATTTTAGGTTGGGTTAGGTTAGGTTATATTACGTTATTGATGTATATAAAGGTCCCACGGAGACGTAGAGGCCAACTCGCCAGGTATGTTGTCAAATATTACCGCCGAGATGGTAGGTTGGTTTAGGTTAGGTTATATATCGTTATTAATGTATACGAAGGTTCCACGGAGACGCAGAGGCCAACTCGCCAGGAATGTTGTCAAATATTGCCGCCGAGGTGATAGGTTGGGTTAGGATAGGTTATATTACGATATTGATGTATATGAGGGTTACACGGAGACGTAGAGGCCAACTCGCCAGGAATGATGTCAAATATTACCGCAGAGATATTAGGTTGGGTTAGGTTAGGTTATATTACGTTATTGATGTATATGAGGGGTACACAGAGACGTAGAGGCTAACTCGCGAGGTATGTTGTCAATTATTACCGCCGAGATGATAGGTTGGGTTAGGTTACGTTATATTACGTTATTGATGTATATGAGGGTTACACGGAGACGTAGAGGCCAACTCACCAGGAATGTGGTCAAATATTACCGCTGAGATGATAGGTTGGGTTAGGTTACGTTATATTACGATATTGATGTATATGAGGGTTACACGGAGACGTAGAGGCTAACTCGCCAGGAATGTGGTCAAATATTACCGCCGAGGTGATAGGTTGGGTTAGGTTACGTTATATTACGTTATTGATGTATATGAGGGTTACACGGAGACGTAGAGGCCAACTCACCAGGAATGTGGTCAAATATTACCGCTGAGATGATAGGTTGGGTTAGGTTACGTTATATTACGATATTGATGTATATGAGGGTTACACGGAGACGTAGAGGATAACTCGCCAGGAATGTGGTCAAATATTACCGCCGAGGTGATAGGTTGGGTTAGGTTAGGTTATATTACGTTATTGATTTATATAAAGGTCCCACGGAGAAGGAGAAGCCAACTCGCCAGGAATGTTGTCAAATATTACCGCCGAGATGTTAGGTTTGGTTAGGTTAGGTTATATTACGTTATTGGCGCATATGAGGGTTACACGGAGGCGTAGATGCCAACTCGCCAGGAATGTGGTCAAATATTACCGCCGAGATGTTACGTTGGGTTAGCCTTGCTTATATTATGTTATTGATGTATATAAAGGTCCCACGGAGACGTAGAGACCAACTCGCCAGGGATGTTGTCAAATATTACCGCCGAGATGATAGGTTGGGTTTGGTTACGTTATATTGCGTTATTGATGTATATGAGGGTTACACGGAGACGTAGAGGCTAACTCGCCAGGTATGTTGTCAATTATTACCGCCGAGATGATAGGTTGGGTTAGGTTACGTTATATTACGTTATTGATGTATATGAGAGTTACACGGAGACGTAGAGGCCAACTCATCAGGAATGTGGTCAAATATTACCGCTGAGATGGTAGGTTGGGTTAGGTTAGGTTATATTACGTTATTGATTTATATAAATGTCCCACGGAGAAGGAGAAGCCAACTCGCCAGAAATGTTGTCAAATATTACCGCCGAGATGTTAGGTTGGGTTAGGTTAGGTTATATTACGTTATTGATGTATATAAAGGTCCCACGGAGACGTAAAGGCCAACTCGCCATGTATGTTGTCAAATATTACCGCCGAGATGGTAGGTTGGTTTAGGTTAGGTTATATCTCGTTATTGATGTATACGAAGGTTCCACGGAGACGTAGAGGCCAACTCGCCAGGAATGTTGTCAAATATTACCGCCGAGGTGATAGGTTGGGTTAGGTTAGGTTATATTACGTTATTGGCGTATATGAGGGTTACACGGAGACGTAGAGGCCAACTCGCCAGGAATGTGGTCAAATATTACCGCCGAGATGTTACGTTGGGTTAGCCTAGCTTATATTATGTTATTGATGTATATAAAGGTCCCACGGAGACGTAGAAGCCAACTCGCCAGGAATGTGGTCAAATATTACCGCCGAGATGTTAGGTTTGGTTAGGTTAGGTTATATTAAGTTATTGACGTATATGAGGGTTACACGGAGACGTAGAGGCCAACTCGCCAGGAATGATGTCAAATATTACCGCAGAGATGTTAGGTTGGTTTAGGTTAGGTTATATTACGTTATTGATGTATATAAAGGTCCCACGGAGACGTAGAGGCCAACTCGCCAGGTATGTTGTCAAATATTACCGCCGAGATGGTAGGTTGGTTTAGGTTAGGTTATATCTCGTTATTAATGTATACGAAGGTTCCACGGAGACGCAGAGGCCAACTCGCCAGGAATGTGGTCAAATATTACCGCCGAGGTGATAGGTTGGGTTAGGTTAGGTTATATTACGTTATTGATTAATATAAAGGTCCCACGGAGAAGCAGAAGCCAACTCGCCAGGAATGTTGTCAAATATTACCGCCGAGATGTTAGGTTTGGTTAGGTTAGGTTATATTACGTTATTGGCGTATATGAGGGTTACACGGAGACGTAGAGGCCAACTCGCCAGGAATGTGGTCAAATATTACCGCCGAGATGTTACGTTGGGTTAGCCTAGCTTATATTATGTTATTGATGTATATAAAGGTCCCACGGAGACGTAGAGGCCAACTCGCCAGGGATGTTGTCAAATATTACCGCCGAGATGATAGGTTGGGTTAGGTTACGTTATATTGCGTTATTGATGTATATGAGGGTTACCCGGAGACGTAGAGGCCAACTCGCCAGGAATGTTGTCAAATATTACCGCCGAGGTGATAGGTTGGGTTAGGATAGGTTATATTTCGTTATTGATGTATATGAGGGTTACACGGAGACGTAGAGGCCAACTCGCCAGGAATGTTGTCAAGTATTACCGCCGAGATGTTAGGTTGGGTTAGGTTAGGTTATATTACGTTATTGATGTATATAAAGGTCCCACGCAGACGTAGAGGCCAACAAGCCAGGAATGTGGTCAAATATTACCACCGTGATGTTAGGTTGGGTTAGGTTAGGTTATATTACGTTATTGACGCGTATGAGGGTTACACGGAGACGTAGATGTCAACTCGCCAGGAATGATGTCAAATATTACCGCTGAGATATTAGGTTGGGTTGGGTTAGGTTATATTACATTATTGATGTATATAAAGGTCCCACGGAGACGTAGAGGCCAACTCGCCAGGAATGTGGTCAAATATTACCGCCGAGATGTTACGTTGGGTTAGCCTTGCTTATATTATGTTATTGATGTATATAAAGGTCCCACGGAGACGTAGAGACCAACTCGCCAGGGATGTTGTCAAATATTACCGCCGAGATGATAGGTTGGGTTTGGTTACGTTATATTGCGTTATTGATGTATATGAGGGTTACACGGAGACGTAGAGGCTAACTCGCCAGGTATGTTGTCAATTATTACCGCCGAGATGATAGGTTGGGTTAGGTTACGTTATATTACGTTATTGATGTATATGAGAGTTACACGGAGACGTAGAGGCCAACTCACCAGGAATGTGGTCAAATATTACCGCTGAGATGGTAGGTTGGGTTAGGTTAGGTTATATTACGTTATTGATTTATATAAATGTCCCACGGAGAAGGAGAAGCCAACTCGCCAGAAATGTTGTCAAATATTACCGCCGAGATGTTAGGTTGGGTTAGGTTAGGTTATATTACGTTATTGATGTATATAAAGGTCCCACGGAGACGTAAAGGCCAACTCGCCATGTATGTTGTCAAATATTACCGCCGAGATGGTAGGTTGGTTTAGGTTAGGTTATATCTCGTTATTGATGTATACGAAGGTTCCACGGAGACGTAGAGGCCAACTCGCCAGGAATGTTGTCAAATATTACCGCCGAGGTGATAGGTTGGGTTAGGTTAGGTTATATTACGTTATTGGCGTATATGAGGGTTACACGGAGACGTAGAGGCCAACTCGCCAGGAATGTTGTCAAATATTACCGCCGAGATGTCAGGTTGGGTTAGGTTACGTTATATTGCGTTATTGATGTATATGAGGGTTACACGGAGATGCAGATGCCAACTCGCCAGGAATGATGTCAAATATTACCGCAGAGATATTAGAATGGGTTAGGTTAGGTTATATTACGTTATTGATGTATATAAAGGTCCCACGGAGACGTCGAGGCCAACAAGCCAGGAATGTGGTCAAATCTTAACGCCGAGATGATAGGTTGTGTTAGGTTACGTTATATTACGTTATTGACGTATATGAGGGTTACACGGAGACGTAGAGGCCAACTCGCCAGGGATGTTGTCAAATATTACCGCCGAGATGATAGGTTGGGTTAGGTTACGTTATATTACGTTATAGATGTATATGAGGGTTACACGGAGACGTAGAGGCCAACTCGCCAGGAATGTGGTCAAATATTACCGCCGAGATGTTACGTTGGGTTAGCCTAGCTTATATTATGTTATTGATGTATATAAAGGTCCCACGGAGACGTAGAGACCAACTCGTGAGGGATGTTGTCAAATATTACCGCCGAGATGATAGGTTGGGTTTGGTTACGTTATATTGCGTTATTGATGTATATGAGGGTTACACGGAGACGTAGAGGCTAACTCGCCAGGTATGTTGTCAATTATTACCGCCGAGATGATAGGTTGGGTTAGGTTACGTTATATTACGTTATTGATGTATATGAGGGTTACACGGAGACGTAAAGGCCAACTCACCAGGAATGTGGTCAAATATTACCGCTGAGATGATAGGTTGGGTTAGGTTACGTTATATTTCGTTATTGATGTATATGAGGGTTACACGGAGACGTAGAGACTAACTCGCCAGGAATGTGGTCAAATATTACCGCCGAGATGTTAGGTTTGGTTAGGTTAGGTTATATTAAGTTATTGGCGTATATGAGGGTTACACGGAGACGTAGAGGCCAACTCGCCAGGAATGATGTCAAATATTACCGCAGAGATTTTAGGTTGGGTTACGTTAGGTTATATTACGTTATTGATGTATATAAAGGTCCCACGGAGACGTAGAGGCCAACTCGCCAGGTATGTTGTCAAATATTACCGCCGAGATGGTAGGTTGGTTTAGGTTAGGTTATATATCGTTATTAATGTATACGAAGGTTCCACGGAGACGCAGAGGCCAACTCGCCAGGAATGTTGTCAAATATTGCTGCCGAGGTGATAGGTTGGGTTAGGATAGGTTATATTACGATATTGATGTATATGAGGGTTACACGGAGACGTAGAGGCCAACTCGCCAGGAATGATGTCAAATATTACCGCAGAGATATTAGGTTGGGTTAGGTTAGGTTATATTACGTTATTGATGTATATGAGGGGTACACAGAGACGTAGAGGCTAACTCGCGAGGTATGTTGTCAATTATTACCGCCGAGATGATAGGTTGGGTTAGGTTACGTTATATTACGTTATTGATGTATATGAGGGTTACACGGAGACGTAGAGGCCAACTCACCAGGAATGTGGTCAAATATTACCGCTGAGATGATAGGTTGGGTTAGGTTACGTTATATTACGATATTGATGTATATGAGGGTTACACGGAGACGTAGAGGCTAACTCGCCAGGAATGTGGTCAAATATTACCGCCGAGGTGATAGGTTGGGTTAGGTTACGTTATATTACGTTATTGATGTATATGAGGGTTACACGGAGACGTAGAGGCCAACTCACCAGGAATGTGGTCAAATATTACCGCTGAGATGATAGGTTGGGTTAGGTTACGTTATATTACGATATTGATGTATATGAGGGTTACACGGAGACGTAGAGGATAACTCGCCAGGAATGTGGTCAAATATTACCGCCGAGGTGATAGGTTGGGTTAGGTTAGGTTATATTACGTTATTGATTTATATAAAGGTCCCACGGAGAAGGAGAAGCCAACTCGCCAGGAATGTTGTCAAATATTACCGCCGAGATGTTAGGTTTGGTTAGGTTAGGTTATATTACGTTATTGGCGCATATGAGGGTTACACGGAGGCGTAGATGCCAACTCGCCAGGAATGTGGTCAAATATTACCGCCGAGATGTTACGTTGGGTTAGCCTTGCTTATATTATGTTATTGATGTATATAAAGGTCCCACGGAGACGTAGAGACCAACTCGCCAGGGATGTTGTCAAATATTACCGCCGAGATGATAGGTTGGGTTTGGTTACGTTATATTGCGTTATTGATGTATATGAGGGTTACACGGAGACGTAGAGGCTAACTCGCCAGGTATGTTGTCAATTATTACCGCCGAGATGATAGGTTGGGTTAGGTTACGTTATATTACGTTATTGATGTATATGAGAGTTACACGGAGACGTAGAGGCCAACTCATCAGGAATGTGGTCAAATATTACCGCTGAGATGGTAGGTTGGGTTAGGTTAGGTTATATTACGTTATTGATTTATATAAATGTCCCACGGAGAAGGAGAAGCCAACTCGCCAGAAATGTTGTCAAATATTACCGCCGAGATGTTAGGTTGGGTTAGGTTAGGTTATATTACGTTATTGATGTATATAAAGGTCCCACGGAGACGTAAAGGCCAACTCGCCATGTATGTTGTCAAATATTACCGCCGAGATGGTAGGTTGGTTTAGGTTAGGTTATATCTCGTTATTGATGTATACGAAGGTTCCACGGAGACGTAGAGGCCAACTCGCCAGGAATGTTGTCAAATATTACCGCCGAGGTGATAGGTTGGGTTAGGTTAGGTTATATTACGTTATTGGCGTATATGAGGGTTACACGGAGACGTAGAGGCCAACTCGCCAGGAATGTGGTCAAATATTACCGCCGAGATGTTACGTTGGGTTAGCCTAGCTTATATTATGTTATTGATGTATATAAAGGTCCCACGGAGACGTAGAAGCCAACTCGCCAGGAATGTGGTCAAATATTACCGCCGAGATGTTAGGTTTGGTTAGGTTAGGTTATATTAAGTTATTGACGTATATGAGGGTTACACGGAGACGTAGAGGCCAACTCGCCAGGAATGATGTCAAATATTACCGCAGAGATGTTAGGTTGGTTTAGGTTAGGTTATATTACGTTATTGATGTATATAAAGGTCCCACGGAGACGTAGAGGCCAACTCGCCAGGTATGTTGTCAAATATTACCGCCGAGATGGTAGGTTGGTTTAGGTTAGGTTATATCTCGTTATTAATGTATACGAAGGTTCCACGGAGACGCAGAGGCCAACTCGCCAGGAATGTGGTCAAATATTACCGCCGAGGTGATAGGTTGGGTTAGGTTAGGTTATATTACGTTATTGATTAATATAAAGGTCCCACGGAGAAGCAGAAGCCAACTCGCCAGGAATGTTGTCAAATATTACCGCCGAGATGTTAGGTTTGGTTAGGTTAGGTTATATTACGTTATTGGCGTATATGAGGGTTACACGGAGACGTAGAGGCCAACTCGCCAGGAATGTGGTCAAATATTACCGCCGAGATGTTACGTTGGGTTAGCCTAGCTTATATTATGTTATTGATGTATATAAAGGTCCCACGGAGACGTAGAGGCCAACTCGCCAGGGATGTTGTCAAATATTACCGCCGAGATGATAGGTTGGGTTAGGTTACGTTATATTGCGTTATTGATGTATATGAGGGTTACCCGGAGACGTAGAGGCCAACTCGCCAGGAATGTTGTCAAATATTACCGCCGAGGTGATAGGTTGGGTTAGGATAGGTTATATTTCGTTATTGATGTATATGAGGGTTACACGGAGACGTAGAGGCCAACTCGCCAGGAATGTTGTCAAGTATTACCGCCGAGATGTTAGGTTGGGTTAGGTTAGGTTATATTACGTTATTGATGTATATAAAGGTCCCACGCAGACGTAGAGGCCAACAAGCCAGGAATGTGGTCAAATATTACCACCGTGATGTTAGGTTGGGTTAGGTTAGGTTATATTACGTTATTGACGCGTATGAGGGTTACACGGAGACGTAGATGCCAACTCGCCAGGAATGATGTCAAATATTACCGCAGAGATTTTAGGTTGGGTTAGGTTAGGTTATATTACGTTATTGATGTATATAAAGGTCCCACGGAGACGTAGAGGCCAATAAGCCAGGAATGTGGTCAAATCCTAACGCCGAGATGTTACGTTGGGTTAGCCTAGCTTATATTATGTTATTGATGTATATAAAGGTCCCACGGAGACGTAGAGGCCAACTCGCCAGGGATGTTGTCAAATATTACCGCCGAGATGATAGGTTGGGTTAGGTTACGTTATATTGCGTTATTGATGTATATGAGGGGTACACAGAGACGTAGAGGCTAACTCGCCAGGTATGTTGTCAATTATTACCGCCGAGATGATAGGTTGGGTTAGGTTACGTTATATTACGTTATTGATGTATATGAGGGTTACACGGAGACGTAGAGGCCAACTCACCAGGAATGTGGTCAAATATTACCGCTGAGATGATAGGTTGGGTTAGGTTACGTTATATTACGATATTGATGTATATGAGGGTTACACGGAGACGTAGAGGCTAACTCGCCAGGAATGTGGTCAAATATTACCGCCGAGGTGATAGGTTGGGTTAGGTTAGGCTATATTACGTTATTGATTTATATAAAGGTCCCACGGAGAAGGAGAAGCCAACTCGCCAGGAATGTTGTCAAATATTACCGCCGAGATGTTAGGTTTGGTTAGGTTAGGTTATATTACGTTATTGGCGTATATGAGGGTTACGCGGAGACGTAGAGGCCAACTCGCCAGGAATGTGGTCAAATATTACCGCCGAGATGTTACGTTGGGTTAGCCTAGCTTATATTATGTTATTGATGTATATAAAGGTCCCACGGAGACGTAGAGGCCAACTCGCCAGGGATGTTGTCGAATATTACCGCCGAGATGATAGGTTGGGTTAGGTTACGTTATATTGCGTTATGGATGTATATGAGGGTTACACGGAGACGTAGAGGCTAACTCGCCAGGAATGTGGTCAAATATTACCGCAGAGATATTAGGTTGGGTTAGGTTAGGTTGTATTACGTTATTGATGTATATAAATGTCCCACGGAGACGTAGAGGCCAACAAGCCAGGAATGTGGTCAAATCTTAACGCCGAGATGTTAGGTTGGGTTAGGTTTGTTCATACTACGTTATTGATGTATATGAAGGTCCCACCGAGACGTAGAAGCCAACTCGCCAGGAATGTTGTCAAATACTACCGCCGAGATGATAGGTTGGGTTAGGTTACGTTATATTACGTTATAGATGTATATGAGGGTTACACGGAGACGTAGAGGCCAACTCACCAGGAATGTGGTCAAATATTACCGCCGAGATGTTACGTTGGGTTAGCCTTGCTTATATTATGTTATTGATGTATATAAAGGTCCCACGGAGACGTAGAGACCAACTCGCCAGGGATGTTGTCAAATATTACCGCCGAGATGATAGGTTGGGTTTGGTTACGTTATATTGCGTTATTGATGTATATGAGGGTTACACGGAGACGTAGAGGCTAACTCGCCAGGTATGTTGTCAATTATTACCGCCGAGATGATAGGTTGGGTTAGGTTACGTTATGTTACGTTATTAATGTATATGAGGGTTACACGGAGACGTAGAGGCCAACTCACCAGGAATGTGGTCAAATATTACCGCTGAGATGATAGGTTGGGTTAGTTTACGTTATATTTCGTTATTGATGTATATGAGGGTTACACGGAGACGTAGAGGCTAACTCGCCAGGAATGTGGTCAAGTATTACCGCCGAGGTGATAGGTTGGGTTAGGTTAGGTTATATTACGTTATTGATTTATATAAATGTCTCACGGAGACGTAGAGGCCAACTCACCAGGAATGTGGTCAAATATTACCGCCGAGATGTTACGTTGGGTTAGCCTTGCTTATATTATGTTATTGATGTATATAAAGGTCCCACGGAGACGTAGAGACCAACTCGCCAGGGATGTTGTTCAATATTACCGCCGAGGTGATAGGTTGGGTTAGGTTAGGTTATATTACGTTATTGGCGTATATGAAGGTTACACGGAGACGTAGAGGCCAACTCGCCAGGAATGTGGTCAAATATTACCGCTGAGATGATAGGTTGGGTTAGGTTACGTTATATTTCGTTATTGATGTATATGAGGGTTACACGGAGACGTAGAGGCTAACTCGCCAGGAATGTGGTCAAGTATTACCGCCGAGGTGATAGGTTGGGTTAGGTTAGGTTATATTACGTTATTGATTTATATAAATGTCCCACGGAGAAGGAGAAGCCAACTCGCCAGAAATGTTGTCAAATATTACCGCCGAGATGTTAGGTTGGGTTAGGTTAGGTTATATTACGTTATTGATGTATATAAAGGTCCCACGGAGACGTAAAGGCCAACTCGCCATGTATGTTGTCAAATATTACCGCCGAGATGGTAGGTTGGTTTAGGTTAGGTTATATCTCGTTATTGATGTATACGAAGGTTCCACGGAGACGTAGAGGCAAACTCGCCAGGAATGTTGTCAAATATTACCGCCGAGGTGATAGGTTGGGTTAGGTTAGGTTATATTACGTTATTGGCGTATATGAGGGTTACACGGAGACGTAGAGGCCAACTCGCCAGGAATGTGGTCAAATATTACCGCCGAGATGTTACGTTGGGTTAGCCTAGCTTATATTATGTTATTGATGTATATAAAGGTCCCACGGAGACGTAGAAGCCAACTCGCCAGGAATGTGGTCAAATATTACCGCCGAGATGTTAGGTTTGGTTAGGTTAGGTTATATTAAGTTATTGGCGTATATGAGGGTTACACGGAGACGTAGAGGCCAACTCGCCAGGAATGATGTCTAATATTACCCCAGAGATGTTAGGTTGGGTTAGGTTAGGTTATATTACGTTATTGATGTATATAAAGGTCCCATGGAGACGTAGAGGCCAACTCGCCAGGTATGTTGTCAAATATTACCGCCGAGATGGTAGGTTGATTTAGGTTACGTTATATTGCGTTATTGATGTATATGAGGGTTACCCGGAGACGTAGAGGCCAACTCGCCAGGAATGTTGTCAAATATTACCGCCGAGGTGATAGTTTGGGTTAGGATAGGTTATATTTCGTTATTGATGTATATGAGGGTTACACGGAGACGTAGAGGCCAACTCGCCAGGAATGTTGTCAAGTATTACCGCCGAGATGTTAGGTTGGGCTAGGTTAGGTTATATTACGTTATTGATGTATATAAAGGTCCCACGCAGACGTAGAGGCCAACTCACCAGGAATGTGGTCAAATATTACCGCTGAGATGATAGGTTGGGTTAGGTTACGTTATATTACTATATTGATGTATATGAGGGTTACACGGAAACGTAGTGGCTAACTCGCCAGGAATGTGGTCAAATATTACCGCCGAGGTGATAGGTTGGGTTAGGTTAGGTTATATTACGTTATTGATTAATATAAAGGTCCCACGGAGAAGGAGAAGCCAACTCGCCAGGAATGTTGTCAAATATTACCGCCGAGATGTTAGGTTGGGTTAGGTTACGTTATATTACGACATTGATGTATATGAGGGTTACACGGAGACGTAGAGGCCAACTCGCCAGGAATGTGGTCAAATATTACCGCCGAGATGTTACGTTGGGTTAGCCTAGCTTATATTATGTTTTTGATGTATATAAAGGTCCCACGGAGACGTAGAGGCCAACTCGCCAGGGATGTTGTCAAATATTACCGCCGAGATGATAGGTTGGGTTAGGTTACGTTATATTGCGTTATTGATGTATATGAGGGTTACACGGAGACGTAGAGGCCAACTCGCCAGGAATGTGGTCAAATATTACCGCCGAGATGTTACGTTGGGTTAGCCTAGCTTATATTATGTTATTGATGTATATGAGGGTTACACGGAGACGTAGAGGCCAACTCGCCAGGAATGGTGTCAAATATTACCGCCGAGATGTTAGGTTGGGTTAGGTTAGGTTATATTACGTTATTGATGTATATAAAGGTCTCACGGAGACGTAGAAGCCAACTCGCCAGGAATGTGGTCAAATATTACCGCTGAGATGATAGGTTGGGTTAGGATACGTTATATTACGTTATTGATGTATATGAGGGTTACACGGAGACGTAGAGGCTAACTCGCCAGGAATGTGGTCAAATATTACCGCCGAGGTGATAGGTTGGGTTAGGTTAGGTTATATTACGTTATTGATGTATATAAAGGTCCCATGGAGACGTAGAGGCCAACTCGCCAGGTATGTTGTCAAATATTACCGCCGAGATGGTAGGTTGATTTAGGTTACGTTATATTGCGTTATTGATGTATATGAGGGTTACCCGGAGACGTAGAGGCCAACTCGCCAGGAATGTTGTCAAATATTACCGCCGAGGTGATAGTTTGGGTTAGGATAGGTTATATTTCGTTATTGATGTATATGAGGGTTACACGGAGACGTAGAGGCCAACTCGCCAGGAATGTTGTCAAGTATTACCGCCGAGATGTTAGGTTGGGCTAGGTTAGGTTATATTACGTTATTGATGTATATAAAGGTCCCACGCAGACGTAGAGGCCAACTCACCAGGAATGTGGTCAAATATTACCGCTGAGATGATAGGTTGGGTTAGGTTACGTTATATTACTATATTGATGTATATGAGGGTTACACGGAAACGTAGTGGCTAACTCGCCAGGAATGTGGTCAAATATTACCGCCGAGGTGATAGGTTGGGTTAGGTTAGGTTATATTGCGTTATTGATTAATATAAAGGTCCCACGGAGAAGGAGAAGCCAACTCGCCAGGAATGTTGTCAATTATTACCGCCGAGATGTTAGGTTGGGTTAGGTTACGTTATATTACGACATTGATGTATATGAGGGTTACACGGAGACGTAGAGGCCAACTCGCCAGGAATGTGGTCAAATATTACCGCCGAGATGTTACGTTGGGTTAGCCTAGCTTATATTATGTTATTGATGTATATAAAGGTCCCACGGAGACGTAGAGGCCAACTCGCCAGGGATGTTGTCAAATATTACCGCCGAGATGATAGGTTGGGTTAGGTTACGTTATATTGCGTTATTGATGTATATGAGGGTTACACGGAGACGTAGAGGCCAACTCGCCAGGAATGTGGTCAAATATTACCGCCGAGATGTTACGTTGGGTTAGCCTAGCTTATATTATGTTATTGATGTATATGAGGGTTACACGGAGACGTAGAGGCCAACTCGCCAGGAATGGTGTCAAATATTACCGCCGAGATGTTAGGTTGGGTTAGGTTAGGTTATATTACGTTATTGATGTATATAAAGGTCTCACGGAGACGTAGAAGCCAACTCGCCAGGAATGTGGTCAAATATTACCGCTGAGATGATAGGTTGGGTTAGGATACGTTATATTACGTTATTGATGTATATGAGGGTTACACGGAGACGTAGAGGCTAACTCGCCAGGAATGTGGTCAAATATTACCGCCGAGGTGATAGGTTGGGTTAGGTTAGGTTATATTACGTTATTGATGTATATAAAGGTCCCATGGAGACGTAGAGGCCAACTCGCCAGGTATGTTGTCAAATATTACCGCCGAGATGGTAGGTTGATTTAGGTTACGTTATATTGCGTTATTGATGTATATGAGGGTTACCCGGAGACGTAGAGGCCAACTCGCCAGGAATGTTGTCAAATATTACCGCCGAGGTGATAGTTTGGGTTAGGATAGGTTATATTTCGTTATTGATGTATATGAGGGTTACACGGAGACGTAGAGGCCAACTCGCCAGGAATGTTGTCAAGTATTACCGCCGAGATGTTAGGTTGGGCTAGGTTAGGTTATATTACGTTATTGATGTATATAAAGGTCCCACGCAGACGTAGAGGCCAACTCACCAGGAATGTGGTCAAATATTACCGCTGAGATGATAGGTTGGGTTAGGTTACGTTATATTACTATATTGATGTATATGAGGGTTACACGGAAACGTAGTGGCTAACTCGCCAGGAATGTGGTCAAATATTACCGCCGAGGTGATAGGTTGGGTTAGGTTAGGTTATATTGCGTTATTGATTAATATAAAGGTCCCACGGAGAAGGAGAAGCCAACTCGCCAGGAATGTTGTCAATTATTACCGCCGAGATGTTAGGTTGGGTTAGGTTACGTTATATTACGACATTGATGTATATGAGGGTTACACGGAGACGTAGAGGCCAACTCGCCAGGAATGTGGTCAAATATTACCGCCGAGATGTTACGTTGGGTTAGCCTAGCTTATATTATGTTATTGATGTATATAAAGGTCCCACGGAGACGTAGAGGCCAACTCGCCAGGGATGTTGTCAAATATTACCGCCGAGATGATAGGTTGGGTTAGGTTACGTTATATTGCGTTATTGATGTATATGAGGGTTACACGGAGACGTAGAGGCCAACTCGCCAGGAATGTGGTCAAATATTACCGCCGAGATGTTACGTTGGGTTAGCCTAGCTTATATTATGTTATTGATGTATATGAGGGTTACACGGAGACGTAGAGGCCAACTCGCCAGGAATGGTGTCAAATATTACCGCCGAGATGTTAGGTTGGGTTAGGTTAGGTTATATTACGTTATTGATGTATATAAAGGTCCCACGGAGACGTAGAAGCCAACTCGCCAGGAATGTGGTCAAATATTACCGCTGAGATGATAGGTTGGGTTAGGATACGTTATATTACGTTATTGATGTATATGAGGGTTACACGGAGACGTAGAGGCTAACTCGCCAGGAATGTGGTCAAATATTACCGCCGAGGTGATAGGTTGGGTTAGGTTAGGTTATATTACGTTATTGATTTATATAAAGGTCCCACGGAGAAGGAGAAGCCAACTCGCCAGGAATGTTGTCAAATATTACCGCCGAGATGTTAGGTTGGGTTAGGTTAGGTTATATTACGTTATTGGGGTTCTAAAGTTGTTGCGGACTGCAGTTGCAATTTGCAACAACACGTGCCATCCCCTCCTCCTCGTGGTGGAACCTGGTAACACTGGGCTCGTTCCAGTGGCAAACGGGGCTCTGGCTGATACCGTAGACCGGTGGTCATGTTTCGCCGGAGCGGGGGGCTTGCCTTAACCGGCTGGCCCGCGAGGGGATAAACCTCTATAAAAAGTCTCTGTCTCAAGTTTCGGTCCGCGGCGAGGGGACGCGCTCAGTCCTCCGCGGCTGGGTGTGGCCGGTGGGTGCATCGGTGCTGAGCGGACCAACCCCGGGGTACCTGGCGCCCCCCGGGTGTATAAATGCCTTCCCCCGGTACGCGGCTCTGCCGGGTGTGACGTGTTTGTTCCGACACTACTCGTGGGATTCGTATGTAGTCTTTTAATAAAACGGGGTTGGGGGGGAGTAGGTGTGGGAGGGGCGATGGAGCTGGCACTTCGATGCCGGCGTCGGTGCGTCCAGTGGTCGTCTGTGTGGAGAGGCTTCCCTCTTCACGAGGCGCCGCTGTGAGGTGCGGAGCGCTGACTTCGGAGACGCTCCATTCTGGGTGGGAAGGTAGGGAAGGGCGGGATAACCCGGAGGGGGGTCCCTTCCTCCTTCCTGCAGCGGAGAGGAGGTTGGGGGTACACATCCGGGCCCCTCGAAGGTGCCATCGGCACGTCCATCGAGGGCGGGCTCCCCGTTGTCGGTGGGGTCCGTACCGTCCAGGGTGGCCTCTCCGGCCCCCTCGGACCACGACTGCGACACTGATGTGTCGTGGTCGTCTCTGAGGTTTGCTGGGTCGGGACCGCCCAGGAAGAGGGGACGCCCCCTGACAACGGGCGAATACCTGGGCCTGCAGGCGGCCAAGGAGAAACTCCTCCAGACGGAGCTGAAGAAGCTGCGACTGGAGGAGGAGGAGAAAATACTTAGGGCCGATGATCCGGCCCCGCCGCCAAGCAAGGCGGCCAAACATATCCCCTCATTAGAGGAGTATACAAGGGAGTTCAGGGGCGTCCCCTCTGCGGAGTTGGGAAGAGAAGCCCTCGCGGCAATGAACCGCGTCGAATGGGTGGCTGCCAGGTCCACGAACCTGAAAGGCGTGTTCGCGCGAAGATTGCGGGAGAGTGCGCGCACTTTGTGCGCACTTGTTCAAAGCGCTTTGGAGTCTTCGCACTCCCCCGCACGGGAAGGACTGGAAGTCAGGGCGGACTTATCAGCCCTGAGGCGGGAATTGGAGGCTGCGAAGGCTGAAAATGCGGTCCTACGGGACCGCATTAAGGATATGGAGAGGCGAACTCCGCCTCCGGCGCCTAGGGCGGAGAATGGCAAATTCGACATGGTGTCCCTCGCAGACACAGTCGCCCGCATCGTCGATGAAAAGTTGTCGGCCTATACGGCGAGTTTGAAGGGAACTTCTTCTTCCCTTTCGTCCCAAACCGCGGCCGTCCCCAGCCCTACTCCTGCGAGTGGGGGTGATGCGGCTGCTGGGGAGGCGACGGGGAAGAAGAAGAGGAAAAAGAAGAAGAAAGCGGAGGCGTTTACGACTCCTGCTGCGGGAACATCTTCGAAGAAGAAGGAGGTGGTTCGCCGCCGCTCGGTTTCCGGGCGGAGGGGAACGGTGGAGGCACCAACGGTGCCGACAGGTGGGTCGACTCAGAGCGAGGTGCCTTGGGCTAAGGTGGTCGGGCGGAAGGCACAGCGGGCTGCGAAGAAACAGAGCCAGGAGACCGCTGGGTCTGCCAAGGCGCCCGTCAAGCTCGGGAGGCCCCCCCGAGCCGCGGCTGTGGCCCTTACGCTGCCTTCGGGCAGCAAAGGATCTTATCAGGAGATCCTGGTCGCGGCTCGGCAGAGGGTCTCCCTGAGCGAGTTAGGAATAGAGGAGGTGCGCCCAAGGCGCGCAAGGACTGGGGGTTTCCTTTTGGAAATCCCCGGTCCTGAGAAGGCGGCAAAAGCTGCCCTGTTAGCAGATAAGTTAAGGGTGGCATTGGCGGACACAGAGGCCCGGGTCTCATGCCCTTCTAAGAGGGCGGAGTTGAGAGTGAGTGGGCTCGACGACTCCGTCACCTCATCTGAGGTGGCGGAGTCGGTGGCTGCGGCGGCAGGGTGCCTGGCCGCGGAGGTGAGGACCGGTGAGATAAGGTCCTCACCTCTGGGACTAGGAACCCTCTGGATCCAATGCCCCTTGGTTGCCGCTTGTAAAGCTGCAAACCTGGGGTGGATCAGGGTGGGTTGGTGCAGGGCCAAGGTGGAGGCCCTGAAACCTCGTCCCCAGCAGTGTTATCGCTGCCTGGCTAAGGGGCACGTGCGGCAGCATTGCTCTGCCGAAGTTGACCGGGGCGACCTTTGTTATAACTGCGGTTCCCCCGGTCACCGAGCGAATGTGTGCCGGGCGGCCGCCCCCCACTGTCCGCTGTGTGCGGACTTGGGGCGACCGGCCGACCACAGACTCGGGGGGGTTAAGTGTAACCCCCCGACGCGGAAGGGGCGCCTGGGGACGAGGGCGCCGCAGCCACCGAAGGGGGGTGTGGAGGGTGGGCCGCCGGGAGGGGGCACTAAAGGGGTGAAGGAGGCCGGGGGCATTGTTACCCTGGCGGAGGACTCTGGCCGGGGGGAGGCCATGGATATGGCATAAACTTCCCCCCGACCAGAGTCCTCCAGGCGAACGTCAACCACGCCCGCCGAGCCCACGATGTCTTGGTCGAGGGTCTTATGGCGGGCGGGGTTGACAGTGGTCGCTGAACCCTTCGTGATCCCCGACCGACCGTCCTGGGTCGGGGATCGCGAGGGGTCGGTTGCCATAGCTCAGGCTGCAGCCTCGCGGGTTCCGCCGTTCGCCTTTTTGGGCGATGGACGGGGCTTCGTGGCTGTGGACTGGGCGGGCTTCGTGCTGGTGGGGACCTATGCTCCACCGCGCTGGCCCCTAGAGTCGTTCGAGGAGTATCTGGACGGGCTTGGGAACTTTTTGTCCCAGTTCTCAGCCCGCCAGGTACTCGTCTTGGGGGACTTCAACGCCCATGCTTCGGCATGGGGGTCCCCCAGGACGGACGCGAGGGGCGAGACGGTTTTGGAGTGGGCTGCTGGTCTCGATCTTCGGTTGCTCAACCGAGGATCGACCAGTACGTGCGTGCGATGGCAGGGTACAAGCATCGTGGATCTTTCATGGGCTTCCCCTGCCGCCGTGCCGCGGGTCACGGGGTGGACGGTGGACGAGTCCACGGAGACTCTATCCGATCACTGGTACGTTCGGATAGATGTCTCCGGGACCGCCCCGGGCCTCCAAGCTGGTCCACGCCAGCAGCGAAGGAGGTGGGCTCTCAGAGCCCTTGACGAGGACGCCCTGATGGCTGCCGTCCATGCCGTGGCTTGGTCGGAGCCGTCGGCCGAGCCCGTCGCCGACGTGGAGGCGGAGGCCGACTGGTTCGATGGAGCCCTGACTGCAATCTGCAGGACGGCGATGCCGAGGGCCAGTCGACTTCCGCCCCGGAGGCCGGTGTACTGGTGGTCGGACGACATCGCGCGGATCCGAGCGAGTTGCGCGATGGCGCGACGCCAGTACACCGGGTCTCGGAGACGGAGACGTCGGGACGAGGCACGGACGGCCCTGTTGTATGCCAAATATCGTCAGCTGACGGTTCAGCTGCAACAGGCCATCGGGAGGGCCAAGACCAGCGCTTGGGACGGACTTCTTCGTTCGTTGGATCAGGATCCGTGGGGGCGTCCATATAAGCTTGTCCTAAACAAGCTTAGAGCTTATGGCCCCCCGGTGACTGAGACGATGGAACCCCGGCTTCTCGGGAGGGTGGTCGATGCGTTGTTCCCGTCTGGGAGCGCATCGGCCGCCTTCCCGACTCAGGTGGACGGGTGGTCCGCGGGGCTGGAGGTTACGGAGGAGGAGTTGGCCGGGGCGGTGAGACGTCTCGGTGCTCGGAATACGGCTCCGGGTCCCGACGGCGTCCCCGGCCGCGTGCTGGTCTTGGCCCTGCGCGTTCTGGGTCCCCGACTTCGGAGGCTTTTTACAGCCATCCTGAAGTCGGGGACGTTCCCATCTCGGTGGCGCCTCGGACGCCTGGTCCTCCTGCGGAAGGAGGGCCGGGACGCTGAATCTCCCTCGGGCTATCGGCCCATCGTGCTCCTGGATGAGATCGGGAAGCTCTACGAGAGAATCGTGGCTTCCCGACTCACCAGGCATCTGGAGCGGGTAGGACCCGACCTGGCCGAGTGTCAGTTCGGCTTCCGCCGGGGCCGGTCCACGATCGACGCGATCGATCGGGTCCGTACCTTGGCGGGCTCGGCTACTGCCCGGGGAGGGATGGCATTGGCGGTGTCCTTGGACATCGTCAATGCCTTCAACTCCCTCTACTGGGAGGCCATCCGCAGGGGACTCGAACGACATGGAGTCCCTCAATACCTGCGGGTGGCGGTCGGCTCCTACCTTAGCGGCAGGTGCGTCGAGTACGTGGGCCGGGGTGGAAACACCTGCACGAGGGAGATTAGTCGCGGCGTACCCCAGGGGTCAGTTTTGGGACCCCTCTTGTGGGACGTGGGGTACGACGCGGCGCTGCGGGTCCTCCTTCCCACCGGTGTCAGCGTAGTTTGCTACGCTGACGATACCGTATTGGTAGCCGGTGGGCGTACCAGCGGAAGGATCGTCCGGCGAGCCGAGGTGGGAGTGGCCAACGTGGCTTCCCTGATCCGGGGTATGGGTTTGGAGCTGGCTCCTCACAAGACGGAGGCGATGTGGTTCTTGGACCGTCATCTCCTCCGTCGAAATGGGAGGTCACTCGCCGATACCTGGATCCGAGTAGGAAATATCTCGGACTTCACCTGGACGGCTCCTGGGCTTTTGGGCGCCACTTCGCGCTCCTGGCACCCAGGTTGGAAAAAGCGGCGGCCAGCTTGGGTCGCTTGCTGCCCAACCTGGGGGGCCCGGACGCGAGGGTACGCCGCCTTTATGCGGGCATCGTGCGGTCGATGGCTCTTTATGGAGCCCCGATCTGGGCGGACGCCCTGATGGCCAGCCGGCGCAGCCGGGCACTGCTTCGCAGTGTTTGGCGGCGCCTTGCCATCAGGGTGATCAGAGGATACCGCACGGTGTCTCATGAGGCGGCGGGAACTCTGGCGGGGTTACCACCCCTGGAGCTCCTGGCGGAGCGCGAAGCGGTTGTCTACGGACACCTTCGTCTCTGCCAGGATGTCTCACCCCCGTCAGAGGAGGCGGTCAGAGCGTGGGCCTGGCGGTCTGTGGTGACCAAGTGGGAGGAGCGTCTTCGCGCCACCCATGGGAGTCACCGGACCGTCGGGGCGGTATTGCCCATCCTCGATAGATGGGTGAGCCGAAGCCGAGGGCTATCCTACCGGACCACGCAGGTCCTCACCGGGCACGGATGCTTCGGGGAGTACCTGCGCCGGATAGGACGGGAAGCCACGGCGGCGTGTCACCACTGTGGTGACCAGAGGGACACGGCGCAGCACACGCTGGAGTTTTGTCCAGCGTGGGAGGTGCGGCGTCGTGTCCTTCGGAGCGAGGTGGGCCAGGATCTGGCATTGCCATCCGTACTTAGACGGATGGTGGTGGATGCCAGATCCAGGCGTGCTATGGCGGCCTTCTGCGAGGCCGTCATGCGGGCGAAGGAGGCGGCGGAGAGGAACCGCGAAGTTAGCGATCCCTCCCGTCGACGGCGGCGGCGCAGGCGTCGCCGCCCTCCACCGGCGCCCGGGGATGTACACCGTGTGGATATCGCCGGGCGCCCATAGGGGACTCAGTCCCCGGGGGGTGACAGCCCCTCGCGCGGGCCGGGGCGTAGCCGCGTACGCCACGGCCGTCACCCGCGCGGTGGGCCGTCCGGAGCGGTGACTCGGTCGTGATGGACGGGGGCCCATCGCGACCATTGCACGCCACCCCTCCGAGACGTGCAGCGACTTCGGACGTGGCCCCGAAGTCGCTGCAAGGGTATCCTTTGGGAGGAGGAGGGGTCGCATCTTAGATGCGGCCTCTCCCTCCCGGGATGGGAGCCTCCCAGACTTCTTCTGGGAGGGTCCAGACGCTGAGGGGGAGCCGGTCGCGTTCGTAAGAGATCCCGGCTCTCCCTCAGTAGCGTCGTTGGTGGCCACCGTGGGGTTTTAGCCGGTAAGAGTCCGGCATAACCTCGGAGTTCCCCCGAACTCCGAGGTATCCATGAGGATTTCCCCACGTTAAAAAAAAAAAAAAAAAAAAAAAAAAAAATATTACGTTATTGATGTATATAAAGGTCCCACGGAGACGTAAAGGCCAACTCGCCATGTATGTTGTCAAATATTACCGCCGAGATGGTAGGTTGGTTTAGGTTAGGTTATATCTCGTTATTGATGTATACGAAGGTTCCACGGAGACGTAGAGGCCAACTCGCCAGGAATGTTGTCAAATATTACCGCCGAGGTGATAGGTTGGGTTAGGTTAGGTTATATTACGTTATTGGCGTATATGAGGGTTACACGGAGACGTAGAGGCCAACTCGCCAGGAATGTGGTCAAATATTACCGCCGAGATGTTACGTTGGGTTAGCCTAGCTTATATTATGTTATTGATGTATATAAAGGTCCCACGGAGACGTAGAGGCCAACTCGCCAGGGATGTTGTCAAATATTACCGCCGAGATGATAGGTTGGGTTAGGTTACGTTATATTGCGTTATTGATGTATATGAGGGTTACCCGGAGACGTAGAGGCCAACTCGCCAGGAATGTTGTCAAATATTACCGCCGAGGTGATAGGTTGGGTTAGGATAGGTTATATTACGTTATTGATGTATATAAAGGTACCACGGAGACGTAGAGGCCAACTCGCCAGGTATGTTGTCAAATATTACCGCCGAGATGGTAGGTTGGTTTAGGTTAGGTTATATCTCGTTATTAATGTATACGAAGGTTCCACGGAGAGGCAGAGGCCAACTCGCCAGGAATGTTGTCAAATATTACCGCCGAGCTGATAGGTTGGGTTAGGTTAGGTTATATTACGTTATTGATTAATATAAAGGTCCCACGGAGAAGGAGAAGCCAACTCGCCAGGAATGTTGTCAAATATTACCGCCGAGATGTTAGGTTTGGTTAGGTAAGGTTATATTACGTTATTGGCGTATATGAGGGTTACACGGAGACGTAGAGGCCAACTCGCCAGGAATGTGGTCAAATATTACCGCCGAGATGTTACGTTGGGTTAGCCTAGCTTATATTATGTTATTGATGTATATAAAGGTCCCACGGAGACGTAGAGGCCAACTCGCCAGGGATGTTGTCAAATATTACCGCCGAGATGATAGGTTGGGTTAGGTTACGTTATATTGCGTTATTGATGTATATGAGGGTTACACAGAGACGTAGAGGCTAACTCGCCAGGTATGTTGTCAATTATTACCGCCGAGATAATAGGTTGGGTTAGGTTACGTTATATTACGTTATTGATGCATATGAGGGTTACACGGAGACGTAGAGGCCAACTCAACAGGAATGTGGTCAAATATTACCGCTGAGATGATAGGTTGGGTTAGGTTACGTTATATTACGTTATTAGCGTATATGAGGGTTACCCGGAGACGTAGAGGCCAACTCGCCAGGAATGTTGTCAAATATTACCGCCGAGGTGATAGGTTGGGTTAGGATAGGTTATATTTCGTTATTGATGTATATGAGGGTTACACGGAGACGTAGAGGCCAACTCGCCAGGAATGTTGTCAAGTATTACCGCCGAGATGTTAGGTTGGGTTAGGTTAGGTTATATTACGTTATTGATGTATATAAAGGTCCCACGCAGACGTAGAGGCCAACAAGCCAGGAATGTGGTCAAATATTACCACCGTGATGTTAGGTTGGGTTAGGTTAGGTTATATTACGTTATTGACGCGTATGAGGGTTACACGGAGACGTAGATGCCAATTTGCCAGGAATGATGTCAAATATTACCGCAGAGATATTAGGTTGGGTTAGGTTAGGTTATATTACGTTATTGATGTATATAAAGGTCCCACGGAGACGTAGAGGCCAACAAGCCAGGAATGTGGTCAAATCTTAACGCCGAGATGTTACGTTGGGTTAGCCTAGCTTATATTATGTTATTGATGTATATAAAGGTCCCACGGAGACGTAGAGGCCAACTCGCCAGGTATGTTGTCAAATATTACCGCCGGGATGTTAGGTTGGGTTAGGTTACGTTATATTACGTTATTGATTTATATAAAGGTCCCACGGAGACGTAGAGGCTAACTCGCCAGGAATGTGGTCAAATATTACCGTCGAGGTGATAGGTTGGGTTAGGTTAGGTTATATTACGTTATTGATTTATATAAAGGTCCCACGGAGAAGGAGAAGCCAACTCGCCAGGAATGTTGTCAAATATTACCGCCGAGATGTTAGGTTTGGTTAGGTTAGGTTATATTACGTTATTTGCGTATATGAGGGTTACGCGGAGACGTAGAGGCCAACTCGCCAGGAATGTGGTCGAATATTACCGCCGAGATGTTACGTTGGGTTAGCCTAGCTTATATTATGTTATTGATGTATATGAGGGTTACACGGAGACGCAGAGGCCAACTCGCCAGGAATGTTGTCAAATATTACCGCTGAGATGATAGGTTGGGTTAGGTTACGTTATATTGCGTTATTGATGTATATGAGGGTTACACAGAGACGTAGAGGCTAACTCGCCAGGGATGTTGTCAATTATTACCGCCGAGATAATAGGTTGGGTTAGGTTACGTTATATTACGTTATTGATGTATATGAGGGTTACACGGAGACGTAGAGGCCAACTCAACAGGAATGTGGTCAAATATTACCGCTGAGATGATAGGTTGGGTTAGGTTACGTTATATTACGTTATTGGCGTATATGAGGGTTACACGGAGACGTAGAGGCCAACTCGCCAGGAATGATGTCAAATATTACCGCAGAGATGTTAGGTTGGGTTAGGTTAGGTTATATTACGTTATTGATGTACATAAAGGTCCCACGGAGACGTAGAGGCCAACTCGCCAGGTATGTTGTCAAATATTACCGCCGAGATGGTAGGTTGGTTTAGGTTAGGTTATATCTCGTTATTAATGTATACGAAGGTTCCACGGAGACGTAGAGGCCAACTCGCCAGGAATGTTGTCAAATATTACCGCCGAGGTGATAGGTTGGGCTAGGATAGGTTATATTACGTTATTGATGTATATGTGGGTTACACGGAGAAGGAGAAGCCAACTCGCCAGGAATGTTGTCAAATATTACCGCCGAGATGTTAGGTTTGGTTAGGTTAGGTTATATTACGTTATTTGCGTATATGAGGGTTACGCGGAGACGTAGAGGCCAACTCGCCAGGAATGTGGTCGAATATTACCGCCGAGATGTTACGTTGGGTTAGCCTAGCTTATATTATGTTATTGATGTATATGAGGGTTACACGGAGACGCAGAGGCCAACTCGCCAGGAATGTTGTCAAATATTACCGCCGAGATGTTAGGTTGGGTTAGGTTAGGTTATATTACGTTATTGATGTATATAAAGGTCCCACGGAGACGTAGAGGCTAACTCGCCAGGAATGTGGTCAAATATTACCGTCGAGGTGATAGGTTGGGTTAGGTTAGGTTATATTACGTTATTGATTTATATAAAGGTCCCACGGAGAAGGAGAAGCCAACTCGCCAGGAATGTTGTCAAATATTACCGCCGAGATGTTAGGTTTGGTTAGGTTAGGTTATATTACGTTATTTGCGTATATGAGGGTTACGCGGAGACGTAGAGGCCAACTCGCCAGGAATGTGGTCAAATATTACCGCCGAGATGTTACGTTGGGTTAGCCTAGCTTATATTATGTTATTGATGTATATGAGGGTTACACGGAGACGCAGAGGCCAACTCGCCAGGAATGTTGTCAAATATTACCGCCGAGATGTTAGGTTGGGTTAGGTTAGGTTATATTACGTTATTGATGTATATGAGGGTTACACGGAGACGTAGAGGCCAACTCACCAGGAATGTGGTCAAATATTACCGCTGAGATGATAGGTTGGGTTAGGTTACGTTATATTTCGTTATTGATGTATATGAGGGTTACACGGAGACGTAGAGGCTAACTCGCCAGGAATGTGGTCAAGTATTACCACCGAGATGATAGGTTGGGTTAGGTTAGGTTATATCTCGTTATTGATGTATACGAAGGTTCCACGGAGACGTAGAGGCCAACTCGCCAGGAATGTTGTCAAATATTACCGCCGAGGTGATAGGTTGGGTTAGGTTAGGTTATATTACGTTATTGGCGTATATGAGGGTTACACGGAGACGTAGAGGCCAACTCGCCAGGAATGTGGTCAAATATTACCGCTGAGGTGATAGGTTGGGTTAGGTTACGTTATATTTCGTTATTGATGTATATGAGGGTTACACGGAGACGTAGAGGCTAACTCGCCAGGAATGTGGTCAAGTATTACCGCCGAGGTGATAGGTTGGGTTAGGTTAGGTTATATTACGTTATTGATTTATATAAATGTCCCACGGAGAAGGAGAAGCCAATTCTCCAGAAATGTTGTCAAATATTACCGCCGAGATGTTAGGTTGGGTTAGGTTAGGTTATATTACGTTATTGATGTATATAAAGGTCCCACGGAGACGTAAAGGCCAACTCGCCATGTATGTTGTCAAATATTACCGCCGAGATGGTAGGTTGGCTTAGGTTAGGTTATATCTCGTTATTGATGTATACGAAGGTTCCACGGAGACGTAGAGGAAAACTCGCCAGGAATGTTGTCAAATATTACCGCCGAGGTGATAGGTTGGGTTAGGTTAGGTTATATTACGTTATTGGCGTATATGAGGGTTACACGGAGACGTAGAGGCCAACTCGCCAGGAATGTGGTCAAATATTACCGCCGAGATGTTACGTTGGGTTAGCCTAGCTTATATTATGTTATTGATGTATATAAAGGTCCCACGGAGACGTAGAAGCCAACTCGCCAGGAATGTGGTCAAATATTACCGCCGAGATGTTAGGTTTGGTTAGGTTAGGTTATATTAAGTTATTGGCGTATATGAGGGTTACACGGAGACGTAGAGGCCAACTCGCCAGGAATGATGTCAAATATTACCGCAGAGATGTTAGGTTGGGTTAGGTTAGGTTATATTACGTTATTGATGTATATAAAGGTACCACGGAGACGTAGAGGCCAACTCGCCAGGTATGTTGTCAAATATTACCGCCGAGATGGTAGGTTGGATTAGGTTAGGTTATATCTCGTTATTAATGTATACGAAGGTTCCACGGAGACGCAGAGGCCAACTCGCCAGGAATGTGGTCAAATATTACCGCCGAGGTGATAGGTTGGGTTAGGTTAGGTTATATTACGTTATTGATTAATATAAAGGTCCCACGGAGAAGGAGAAGCCAACTCGCCAGGAATGTTGTCAAATATTACCGCCGAGATGTTAGGTTTGGTTAGGTAAGGTTATATTACGTTATTGGCGTATATGAGGGTTACACGGAGACGTAGAGGCCAACTCGCCAGGAATGTGGTCAAATATTACCGCCGAGATGTTACGTTGGGTTAGCCTAGCTTATATTATGTTATTGATGTATATAAAGGTCCCACGGAGACGTAGAGGCCAACTCGCCAGGGATGTTGTCAAATATTACCGCCGAGATGATAGGTTGGGTTAGGTTACGTTATATTGCGTTATTGATGTATATGAGGGTTACACAGAGACGTAGAGGCTAACTCGCCAGGTATGTTGTCAATTATTACCGCCGAGATAATAGGTTGGGTTAGGTTACGTTATATTACGTTATTGATGTATATGAGGGTTACACGGAGACGTAGAGGCCAACTCAACAGGAATGTGGTCAAATATTACCGCTGAGATGATAGGTTGGGTTAGGTTACGTTATATTACGTTATTGGCGTATATGAGGGTTACCCGGAGACGTAGAGGCCAACTCGCCAGGAATGTTGTCAAATATTACCGCCGAGGTGATAGGTTGGGTTAGGATAGGTTATATTTCGTTATTGATGTATATGAGGGTTACACGGAGACGTAGAGGCCAACTCGCCAGGAATGTTGTCAAGTATTACCGCCGAGATGTTAGGTTGGGTTAGGTTAGGTTATATTACGTTATTGATGTATATAAAGGTCCCACGCAGACGTAGAGGCCAACAAGCCAGGAATGTGGTCAAATATTACCACCGTGATGTTAGGTTGGGTTAGGTTAGGTTATATTACGTTATTGACGCGTATGAGGGTTACACGGAGACGTAGATGCCAATTTGCCAGGAATGATGTCAAATATTACCGCAGAGATATTAGGTTGGGTTAGGTTAGGTTATATTACGTTATTGATGTATATAAAGGTCCCACGGAGACGTAGAGGCCAACAAGCCAGGAATGTGGTCAAATCTTAACGCCGAGATGTTACGTTGGGTTAGCCTAGCTTATATTATGTTATTGATGTATATAAAGGTCCCACGGAGACGTAGAGGCCAACTCGCCAGGGATGTTATCAAATATTACCGCCGAGTTGATAGGTTGGGTTAGGTTACGTTATATTGCGTTATTGATGTATATGAGGGTTACACAGAGACGTAGAGGCTAACTCGCCAGGGATGTTGTCAATTATTACCGCCGAGATAATAGGTTGGGTTAGGTTACGTTATATTACGTTATTGATGTATATGAGGGTTACACGGAGACGTAGAGGCCAACTCAACAGGAATGTGGTCAAATATTACCGCTGAGATGATAGGTTGGGTTAGGTTACGTTATATTACGTTATTGGCGTATATGAGGGTTACACGGAGACGTAGAGGCCAACTCGCCAGGAATGATGTCAAATATTACCGCAGAGATGTTAGGTTGGGTTAGGTTAGGTTATATTACGTTATTGATGTATATAAAGGTCCCACGGAGACGTAGAGGCCAACTCGCCAGGTATGTTGTCAAATATTACCGCCGAGATGGTAGGTTGGTTTAGGTTAGGTTATATCTCGTTATTAATGTATACGAAGGTTCCACGGAGACGTAGAGGCCAACTCGCCAGGAATGTTGTCAAATATTACCGCCGAGGTGATAGGTTGGGCTAGGATAGGTTATATTACGTTATTGATGTATATGTGGGTTACACGGAGAAGGAGAAGCCAACTCGCCAGGAATGTTGTCAAATATTACCGCCGAGATGTTAGGTTTGGTTAGGTTAGGTTATATTACGTTATTTGCGTATATGAGGGTTACGCGGAGACGTAGAGGCCAACTCGCCAGGAATGTGGTCGAATATTACCGCCGAGATGTTACGTTGTGTTAGCCTAGCTTATATTACGTTATTGATGTATATGAGGGTTACACGGAGACGCAGAGGCCAACTCGCCAGGAATGTTGTCAAATATTACCGCCGAGATGTTAGGTTGGGTTAGGTTAGGTTATATTACGTTATTGATGTATATAAAGGTCCCACGGAGACGTAGAGGCTAACTCGCCAGGAATGTGGTCAAATATTACCGTCGAGGTGATAGGTTGGGTTAGGTTAGGTTATATTACGTTATTGATTTATATAAAGGTCCCACGGAGAAGGAGAAGCCAACTCGCCAGGAATGTTGTCAAATATTACCGCCGAGATGTTAGGTTTGGTTAGGTTAGGTTATATTACGTTATTTGCGTATATGAGGGTTACGCGGAGACGTAGAGGCCAACTCGCCAGGAATGTGGTCAAATATTACCGCCGAGATGTTACGTTGGGTTAGCCTAGCTTATATTATGTTATTGATGTATATGAGGGTTACACGGAGACGCAGAGGCCAACTCGCCAGGAATGTTGTCAAATATTACCGCCGAGATGTTAGGTTGGGTTAGGTTAGGTTATATTACGTTATTGATGTATATGAGGGTTACACGGAGACGTAGAGGCCAACTCACCAGGAATGTGGTCAAATATTACCGCTGAGATGATAGGTTGGGTTAGGTTACGTTATATTTCGTTATTGATGTATATGAGGGTTACACGGAGACGTAGAGGCTAACTCGCCAGGAATGTGGTCAAGTATTACCACCGAGATGATAGGTTGGGTTAGGTTAGGTTATATCTCGTTATTGATGTATACGAAGGTTCCACGGAGACGTAGAGGCCAACTCGCCAGGAATGTTGTCAAATATTACCGCCGAGATGATAGGTTGGGTTAGATTACGTTATATTACGTTATTGATGTATATGAGGGTTACACGGAGACGTAGAGGGCAACTCACCAGGAATGTGGTCAAATATTACCTGTGAGATGATAGGTTGGGTTAGGTTACGTTATATTTCGTTATTGATGTATATGAGGGTTACACGGAGACGTAGAGGCTATCTCGCCAGGAATGTGGTCAAATATTACCGCAGAGATATTAGGTTGGGTTAGGTTAGGTTATATTACGTTATTGATGTATATAAAGGACCCACGGAGACGTAGAGGCCAACAAGACAGGAATGTGGTCAAATATTACCGCCGAGATGTTACGTTGGGTTAGCCTAGCTTATATTATGTTATTGATGTATATAAAGTTCCCACGGAGACGTAGAGACCAACTCGTCAGGGATGTTGTCAAATATTACCACCGAGATGATAGGTTGGGTTTGGTTACGTTATATTGCGTTCTTGATGTATATGAGGGTTACACGGGGACGTAGAGGCTAACTCGCCAGGTATGTTGTCAATTATTACCGCCGAGGTGATAGGTTGGGTTAGGATAGGTTATATTTCGTTATTGATGTATATGAGGGTTACACGGAGACGTAGAGGCCAACTCGCCAGGAATGTTGTCAAATATTACCGCCGAGATGTTAGGTTGGGTTAGGTTAGGTTATATTACGTTATTGATGTATATAAAGGTCCCACGGAGACGTAGAAGCCAACTCGCCAGGAATGTGGTCAAATATTACCGCTGAGATGATAGGTTGGGTTAGGATACGTTATATTACGTTATTGATGTATATGAGGGTTACACGGAGACGTAGAGGCTAACTCGCCAGGAATGTGGTCAAATATTACCGCCGAGGTGATAGGTTGGGTTAGGTTAGGTTATATTACGTTATTGATTTATATAAAGTTCCCACGGAGAAGGAGAAGCCAACTCGCCAGGAATGTTGTCAAATATTACCACCGAGATGTTAGGTTTGGTTAGGTTAGGTTATATTACGTTATTGGCGTATATGAGGGTTACACGGAGACGTAGAGGCCAACTCGCCAGGAATGATGTCAAATATTACCGCAGAGATGTTAGGTTGGGTTAGGTTAGGTTATATAACGTTATTGATGTATATGAGGGTTACACGGAGACGTAGAGGCCAACTCGCCAGGTATGTTGTCAAATATTACCGCCGAGATGTTAGGTTGGGTTAGGCTAGGTTATATTATGTTATTGATGTATATAAAGGTCCCACGGAGACGTAGAGGCCAACTCGCCAGGAATGTTGTCAAATATACCGCCGAGATGATAGGTTGGGTTAGGTTACGTTATATTACGTTATTGATGTATATGAGGGTTTCACGGAGACGTAGAGGCCCACTCGCCAGGACTGTTGTCGAATATTACCGCCGACATGTTAGGTTGGGTTAGCTTTGGTTATATTACGTTATTGATTTATATAAAGGTCCCGCGGAGAAGGAGAATCCAACTCGCCAGGAATGTTGTCAAATATTACCCCCGAGATGTTAGGTTTGGTTAGGTTAGGTTATATTACGTTATTGGCGCATATGAGGGTTACACGGAGACGTAGAGGCCAACTCGCCAGGAATGATGTCAAATATTACCGCAGAGATGTTAGGTTGGGTTAGGTTAGGTTATATTACGTTATTGATGTATATAAAGGTCCCACGGAGACGTAGAGGCAAACTCGCCAGGTATGTTGTCAAATATTACCGCCGAGATGGTAGGTTGGGTTAGGTTACGTTATATTGCGTTATTGATGTATATGAGGGTTACCCGGAGACGTAGAGGCTAACTCGCCAGGTATGTTGTCTATTATTACCGCCGAGATGATAGGTTGGGTTAGGTTACGTTATATTACGTTATTGATGTATATGAGGGTTACACGGAGACGTAGAGGCCAACTCACCAGGAATGTGGTCAAATATTACCGCTGAGATGATAGGTTGGGTTAGGTTACGTTATATTACGTTATAGATGTATATGAGGGTTACACGGAGACGTAGAGGCTAACTCGCCAGGTATGTTGTCAATTATTACCGCCGAGATGATAGGTTGGGTTAGATTACGTTATATTACGTTATTGATGTATATGAGGGTTACACGGAGACGTAGAGGGCAACTCACCAGGAATGTGGTCAAATATTACCTGTGAGATGATAGGTTGGGTTAGGTTACGTTATATTTCGTTATTGATGTATATGAGGGTTACACGGAGACGTAGAGGCTAACTCGCCAGGAATGTGGTCAAATATTACCGCAGAGATATTAGGTTGGGTTAGGTTAGGTTATATTACGTTATTGATGTATATAAAGGACCCACGGAGACGTAGAGGCCAACAAGACAGGAATGTGGTCAAATATTACCGCCGAGATGTTACGTTGGGTTAGCCTAGCTTATATTATGTTATTGATGTATATAAAGTTCCCACGGAGACGTAGAGACCAACTCGTCAGGGATGTTGTCAAATATTACCACCGAGATGATAGGTTGGGTTTGGTTACGTTATATTGCGTTCTTGATGTATATGAGGGTTACACGGGGACGTAGAGGCTAACTCGCCAGGTATGTTGTCAATTATTACCGCCGAGGTGATAGGTTGGGTTAGGATAGGTTATATTTCGTTATTGATGTATATGAGGGTTACACGGAGACGTAGAGGCCAACTCGCCAGGAATGTTGTCAAATATTACCGCCGAGATGTTAGGTTGGGTTAGGTTAGGTTATATTACGTTATTGATGTATATAAAGGTCCCACGGAGACGTAGAAGCCAACTCGCCAGGAATGTGGTCAAATATTAGCGCTGAGATGATAGGTTGGGTTCGGATACGTTATATTACGTTATTGATGTATATGAGGGTTACACGGAGACGTAGAGGCTAACTCGCCAGGAATGTGGTCAAATATTACCGCCGAGGTGATAGGTTGGGTTAGGTTAGGTTATATTACGTTATTGATTTATATAAAGTTCCCACGGAGAAGGAGAAGCCAACTCGCCAGGAATGTTGTCAAATATTACCACCGAGATGTTAGGTTTGGTTAGGTTAGGTTATATTACGTTATTGGCGTATATGAGGGTTACACGGAGACGTAGAGGCCAACTCGCCAGGAATGATGTCAAATATTACCGCAGAGATGTTAGGTTGGGTTAGGTTAGGTTATATAACGTTATTGATGTATATGAGGGTTACACGGAGACGTAGAGGCCAACTCGCCAGGTATGTTGTCAAATATTACCGCCGAGATGTTAGGTTGGGTTAGGCTAGGTTATATTATGTTATTGATGTATATAAAGGTCCCACGGAGACGTAGAGGCCAACGCGCCAGGAATGTTGTCAAATATACCGCCGAGATGATAGGTTGGGTTAGGTTACGTTATATTACGTTATTGATGTATATGAGGGTTTCACGGAGACGTAGAGGCCCACTCGCCAGGACTGTTGTCGAATATTACCGCCGACATGTTAGGTTGGGTTAGCTTTGGTTATATTACGTTATTGATTTATATAAAGGTCCCGCGGAGAAGGAGAATCCAACTCGCCAGGAATGTTGTCAAATATTACCCCCGAGATGTTAGGTTTGGTTAGGTTAGGTTATATTACGTTATTGGCGCATATGAGGGTTACACGGAGACGTAGAGGCCAACTCGCCAGGAATGATGTCAAATATTACCGCAGAGATGTTAGGTTGGGTTAGGTTAGGTTATATTACGTTATTGATGTATATAAAGGTCCCACGGAGACGTAGAGGCAAACTCGCCAGGTATGTTGTCAAATATTACCGCCGAGATGGTAGGTTGGGTTAGGTTACGTTATATTGCGTTATTGATGTATATGAGGGTTACCCGGAGACGTAGAGGCTAACTCGCCAGGTATGTTGTCTATTATTACCGCCGAGATGATAGGTTGGGTTAGGTTACGTTATATTACGTTATTGATGTATATGAGGGTTACACGGAGACGTAGAGGCCAACTCACCAGGAATGTTGTCAAATATTACCGCCGAGATGATAGGTTGGGTTAGGTTACGTTATATTACGTTATTGGCGTATATGAGGGATACACGGAGACGTAGAGGACAACTCGCCAGGAATGATGTCAAATATTACCGCAGAGATGTTAGGTTGGGTTAGGTTAGGTTATATTACGTTATTGATGTATATAAAGGTCCCACGGAGACGTAGAGGCCAACTCGCCAGGTATGTTGTCACATATTACCGCCGAGATGGTAGGTTGGTTTAGGTTAGGTTATATCTCGTTATTAATGTATACGAACGATCCACGGAGACGTAGAGGCCAACTCGTCAGGAATGATGTCAAATATTACCGCCGAGATGATAGGTTGGTTTAGGTTAGGTTATATTACGTTATTGATGTATATGAGGGTTACACGGAGACGTAGAGGCAAACTCGCCAGGAATGTGGTCAAATATTACCGCCGAGATGATAGGTTGGGTTAGGTTACGTTATATTACGTTATTGATGTATATAAAGGTCCCACGGAGACGTAGAGGCAAACTCGCCAGGTATGTTGTCAAATATTACCGCCGAGATGGTAGGTTGGTTTAGGTTAGGTTATATCTCGTTATTAATGTATACGAAGGTTCCACGGAGACGTAGAGGCCAACTCGCCAGGAATGTTGTCAAATATTACCGCCGAGGTGATAGGTTGGGTTAGGATAGGTTATATTTCGTTATTGATGTATATGAGAGTTACACGGAGACGTAGAGGCCAACTCACCAGGAATGTGGTCAAATATTACGCTGAGATGATAGGTTGGGTTAGGTTACGTTATATTACGTTATTGATGTATATGAGGGTTACACGGAGACGTAGAGGCTAACTCGCCAGGAATGTGGTCAAATATTACCGCCGAGGGGATAGGTTGGGTTAGGTTAGGTTATATTACGTTATTGATTTATATAAAGGTACCACGGGGCAGGAGAAGCCAACTCGCCAGGAATGTTGTCAAATATTACCGCCGAGATGTTAGGTTTGGTTAGGTTAGGTTATATTACGTTATTGGCGTATATGAGGGTTACACGGAGGCGTAGAGGCCAACTCGCCAGGAATGTGGTCAAATATTACCGCCGAGATGTTACGTTGGGTTAGCCTAGCTTATATTATGTTATTGATGTATATAAAGGTCCCACGGAGACGTAGAGGCCAACTCGCCAGGGATGTTGTCAAATATTACCGCCGAGAGGATAGGTTGGGTTAGGTTACGTTATATTGCGTTATTGATGTATATGAGGGTTACACGTAGACGTAGAGGCTAACTCGCCAGGTATGTTGTCAAATATTACCGCCGAGATGATAGGTTGGGTTAGGATACGTTATATTACGTTATTGATGTATATGAGGGTTACACGTAGACGTAGAGGCTAAATCGCCAGGAATGTGGTCAAATATTACCGCCGAGGTGATAGGTTGGGTTAGGTTAGGTTATATTACGTTATTGATTTATATAAAGGTCCCACGGAGAAGGAGAAGCCAACTCGCCAGGAATGTTTTCAAATATTACCGCCGAGATGTTAGGTTTGGTTAGGTTAGGTTATATTACGTTATTGGCGTATATGAGGGATACACGGAGACGTAGAGGCCAACTCGCCAGGAATGATGTCAAATATTACCGCAGAGATGTTAGGTTGGGTTAGGTTAGGTTATATTACGTTATTGATGTATATAAAGGTCCCACGGAGACGTAGAGGCCAACTCGCCAGGTATGTTGTCAAATATTACCGCCGAGATGGTAGGTTGGGTTAGGTTACGTTATATTGCGTTATTGATGTATATGAGGGTTACCCGGAGACGTAGAGGCTAACTCGCCAGGTATGTTGTCTATTATTACCGCCGAGATGATAGGTTGGGTTAGGTTACGTTATATTACGTTATTGATGTATATGAGGGTTACACGGAGACGTAGAGGCCAACTCGCCAGGAATGTTGTCAATTATTACCGCCGAGATGATAGGTTGGGTTAGGTTACGTTATATTACGTTATTGATGTATATGAGGGTTACACGGAGACGTAGAGGCCAACTCACCAGGAATGTTGTCAAATATTACCGCTGAGATGATAGGTTGGGTTAGGTTACGTTATATTACGTTATTGATGTATATGAGAGTTACACGTGGACGTAGAGGCTAACTCGCCAGAAATGTGGTCAAATATTACCGCCGAGATGTTACGTTGCGTTAGGTTGCGTTATACTACGTTATTGAAGTATATAAAGGTCCCACGGAGACGTAGAGGCTAACTCGCCAGGTATGTTGTCAAATATTACCGCCGAGATGGTAGGTTGGGTTGGGTTAGGTTATATTACGTTATTGGCGTATATGAGGGTTACACGGAGACGTAGAGGCCAACTCGCCAGGAATGATGTCAAATATTACCGCAGAGATGTTAGGTTGGGTTAGGTTAGGTTATATTACGTTATTGATGTATATAAAGGTCCCACGGAGACGTAGAGGCCAACTCGCCAGGTATGTTGTCAAATATTACCGCCGAGATGGTAGGTTGGTTTAGGTTAGGTTATATCTCGTTATTAATGTATACGAAGGTTCCACGGAGACGTAGAGGCCAACTCGCCAGGAATGTTGTCAAATATTACCGCCGAGATGATAGGTTGGGTTAGGATACGTTATATTACGTTATTGATGTATATGAGGGTTACACGGAGACGTAGAGGCTAAATCGCCAGGAATGTGGTCAAATATTACCGCCGAGATGGTAGGTTGGTTTAGGTTAGGTTATATCTCATTATTAATGTATACGCACGATCCACGGAGACGTAGAGTCCAACTCGCCAGGTATGTTGTCAAATATTACCGCCGAGATGGTAGGTTGGTTTAGGTTAGGTTATATCTCGTTATTGATGTATACGAAGGTTCCACGGAGACGTAGAGGCCAACTCGCCAGGAATGTTGTCAATTATTACCGCCGAGATGATAGGTTGGGTTAGGTTACGTTATATTACGTTATTGATGTATATGAGGGTTACACGGAGACGTAGAGGCCAACTCACCAGGAATGTGGTCAAATATTACCGCTGAGATGATAGGTTGGGTTAGGTTACGTTATATTACGTTATAGATGTATATGAGGGTTACACGGACACGTAGAGGCCAACTCGCCAGGAATGTGGTCACTTATTACCGCCGAGGTGATAGGTTGGGTTAGGTTAGGTTATATTACGTTAATGATGTATATAAAGGTCCCACGGAGACGTAGAGGCAAACTCGCCAGGTATGTTGTCAAATATTACCGCCGAGATGGTAGGTTGGGTTGGGTTAGGTTATATTACGTTATTGATGTATATAAAGGTCCCAAGGATACGTAGAGGCCAACTCGCAAGGTATGTTGTCAAATATTACCGCCGAGATGGTAGGTTGGTTTAGGTTAGATTATATCTCGTTATTGATGTATACGAAGGTTTCACGGAGACGTAGAGGCCAACTCGCCAGGAATGTTGTCAATTATTACCGCCGAGATGATAGGTTGGGTTAGGTTACGTTATATTACGTTATTGATGTATATGAGGGTTACACGGAGACGTAGAGGGCAACTCACCAGGAATGTGGTCAAATATTACCTGTGAGATGATAGGTTGGGTTATGTTACGTTATATTTCGTTATTGATGTATATGAGGGTTACACGGAGACGTAGAGGCTAACTCGCCAGGAATGTGGTCAAATATTAGCGCAGAGATATTAGGTTGGGTTAGGTTAGGTTATATTACGTTATTGATGTATATAAAGGACCCACGGAGACGTAGAGGCCAACAAGCCAGGAATGTGGTCAAATATTACCGCCGAGATGTTACGTTGGGTTAGCCTAGCTTATATTATGTTATTGATGTATATAAAGTTCCCACGGAGACGTAGAGACCAACTCGTCAGGGATGTTGTCAAATATTACCACCGAGATGATAGGTTGGGTTTGGTTACGTTATATTGCGTTCTTGATGTATATGAGGGTTACACGGGGACGTAGAGGCTAACTCGCCAGGTATGTTGTCAATTATTACCGCCGAGGTGATAGGTTGGGTTAGGATAGGTTATATTTCGTTATTGATGTATATGAGGGTTACACGGAGACGTAGAGTCCAACTCGCCAGGAATGTTGTCAAATATTACCGCCGAGATGTTAGGTTGGGTTAGGTTAGGTTATATTACGTTATTGATGTATATAAAGGTCCCACGGAGACGTAGAAGCCAACTCGCCAGGAATGTGGTCAAATATTACCGCTGAGATGATAGGTTGGGTTAGGATACGTTATATTACGTTATTGATGTATATGAGGGTTACACGGAGACGTAGAGGCTAACTCGCCAGGAATGTGGTCAAATATTACCGCCGAGGTGATAGGTTGGGTTAGGTTAGGTTATATTACGTTATTGATTTATATAAAGTTCCCACGGAGAAGGAGAAGCCAACTCGCCAGGAATGTTGTCAAATATTACCGCCGAGATGTTAGGTTTGGTTAGGTTAGGTTATATTACGTTATTGGCGTATATGAGGGTTACACGGAGACGTAGAGGCCAACTCGCGAGGAATGATGTCAAATATTACCGCAGAGATGTTAGGTTGGGTTAGGTTAGGTTATATAACGTTATTGATGTATATGAGGGTTACACGGAGACGTAGAGGCCAACTCGCCAGGTATGTTGTCAAATATTACCGCCGAGATGTTAGGTTGGGTTAGGCTAGGTTATATTATGTTATTGATGTATATAAAGGTCCCACGGAGACGTAGAGGCCAACTCGCCAGGAATGTTGTCAAATATACCGCCGAGATGATAGGTTGGGTTAGGTTACGTTATATTACGTTATTGATGTATATGAGGGTTTCACGGAGACGTAGAGGCCCACTCGCCAGGACTGTTGTCGAATATTACCGCCGACATGTTAGGTTGGGTTAGCTTTGGTTATATTACGTTATTGATTTATATAAAGGTCCCGCGGAGAAGGAGAATCCAACTCGCCAGGAATGTTGTCAAATATTACCCCCGAGATGTTAGGTTTGGTTAGGTTAGGTTATATTACGTTATTGGCGCATATGAGGGTTACACGGAGACGTAGAGGCCAACTCGCCAGGAATGATGTCAAATATTACCGCAGAGATGTTAGGTTGGGTTAGGTTAGGTTATATTACGTTATTGATGTATATAAAGGTCCCACGGAGACGTAGAGGCAAACTCGCCAGGTATGTTGTCAAATATTACCGCCGAGATGGTAGGTTGGGTTAGGTTACGTTATATTGCGTTATTGATATATATGAGGGTTACCCGGAGACGTAGAGGCTAACTCGCCAGGTTTGTTGTCTATTATTACCGCCGAGATGATAGGTTGGGTTAGGTTACGTTATATTACGTTATTGATGTATATGAGGGTTACACGGAGACGTAGAGGCCAACTCACCAGGAATGTGGTCAAATATTACCGCTGAGATGATAGGTTGGGTTAGGTTACGTTATATTACGTTATTGATGTATATGAGGGTTACACGGAGACGTAGAGGCTCACTCGCCAGGAATGTGGACAAATATTACCGCCGAGGTGATAGGTTGGGTTAGGATAGGTTATATTTCGTTATTGATGTATATTAAGGTCCCACGGAGACGTAGAGGCCAACAAGCCAGAAATGTGGTCAAATCTTAACACCGAGATGTTAGGTTGGGTTAGGTTTGTTCATACTACGTTATTGATGTATATGAAGGTCCCACCTAGACGTAGAAGCCAACTCGCCAGGAATGTTGTCAAATATTACCGCCGAGATGATAGGTTGGTTTAGGTTACGTTATATTACGTTATTGGCGTATATGAGGGATACACGGAGACGTAGAGGCCAACTCGCCAGGAATGATGTCAAATATTACCGCAGAGATGTTAGGTTGGGTTAGGTTAGGTTATATTACGTTATTGATGTATATAAAGGTCCCACGGAGACGTAGAGGCCAACTCGCCAGGTATGTTGTCACATATTACCGCCGAGATGGTAGGTTGGTTTAGGTTAGGTTATATCTCGTTATTAATGTATACGAACGATCCACGGAGACGTAGAGGCCAACTCGTCAGGAATGATGTCAAATATTACCGCCGAGATGATAGGTTGGTTTAGGTTAGGTTATATTACGTTATTGATGTATATGAGGGTTACACGGAGACGTAGAGGCAAACTCGCCAGGAATGTGGTCAAATATTTCCGCCGAGATGATAGGTTGGGTTAGGTTACGTTATATTACGTTATTGATGTATATAAAGGTCCCACGGAGACGTAGAGGCAAACTCGCCAGGTATGTTGTCAGATATTACCGCCGAGATGGTAGGTTGGTTTAGGTTAGGTTATATCTCGTTATTAATGTATACGAAGGTTACACGGAGACGTAGAGGCCAACTCGCCAGGAATGTTGTCAAATATTACCGCCGAGGTGATAGGTTGGGTTAGGATAGGTTATATTTCGTTATTGATGTATATGAGAGTTACACGGAGACGTAGAGGCCAACTCACCAGGAATGTGGTCAAATATTACGCTGAGATGATAGGTTGGGTTAGGTTACGTTATATTACGTTATTGATGTATATGAGGGTTACACGGAGACGTAGAGGCTAACTCGCCAGGAATGTGGTCAAATATTACCGCCGAGGGGATAGGTTGGGTTAGGTTAGGTTATATTACGTTATTGATTTATATAAAGGTACCACGGGGCAGGAGAAGCCAACTCGCCAGGAATGTTGTCAAATATTACCGCCGTGATGGTAGGTTGGTTTAGGTTAGGTTATATCTCGTTATTAATGTATACGAACGATCCACGGAGACGTAGAGGCCAACTCGCCAGGTATGTTGTCAAATATTACCGCCGAGATGGTAGGTTGGTTTAGGTTAGGTTATATCTCGTTATTGATGTATACGAAGGTTCCACGGAGACGTAGAGGCCAACTCGCCAGGAATGTTGTCAATTATTACCGCCGAGGTGATAGGTTGGGTTAGGATAGGTTATATTTCGTTATTGATGTATATGAGGGTTACACGGAGACGTAGAGGCCAACTCGCCAGCAATGTTGTCAAATATTACCGCCGAGATGTTAGGTTGGGTTAGGTTAGGTTATATTACGTTATTGATGTATATAAAGGTCCCACGGAGACGTAGAAGCCAACTCGCCAGGAATGTGGTCAAATATTACCGCTGAGATGATAGGTTGGGTTAGGATACGTTATATTACGTTATTGATGTATATGAGGGTTACACGGAGACGTAGAGGCTAACTCGCAAGGAATGTGGTCAAATATTACCGCCGAGGTGATAGGTTGGGTTAGGTTAGGTTATATTACGTTATTGATTTATATAAAGTTCCCACGGAGAAGGAGAAGCCAACTCGCCAGGAATGTTGTCAAATATTACCGCCGAGATGTTAGGTTTGGTTAGGTTAGGTTATATTACGTTATTGGCGTATATGAGGGTTACACGGAGACGTAGAGGCCAACTCGCCAGGAATGATGTCAAATATTACCGCAGAGATGTTAGGTTAGGTTAGGTTAGGTTATATAACGTTATTGATGTATATGAGGGTTACACGGAGACGTAGAGGCCAACTCGCCAGGTATGTTGTCAAATATTACCGCCGAGATGTTAGGTTGGGTTAGGCTAGGTTATATTATGTTATTGATGTATATAAAGGTCCCACGGAGACGTAGAGGCCAACTCGCCAGGAATGTTGTCAAATATACCGCCGAGATGATAGGTTGGGTTAGGTTACGTTATATTACGTTATTGATGTATATGAGGGTTTCACGGAGACGTAGAGGCCCACTCGCCAGGACTGTTGTCGAATATTACCTCCGACATGTTAGGTTGGGTTAGCTTTGGTTATATTACGTTATTGATTTATATAAAGGTCCCGCGGAGAAGGAGAATCCAACTCGCCAGGAATGTTGTCAAATATTACCGCCGAGATGTTAGGTTTGGTTAGGTTAGGTTATATTACGTTATTGGCGCATATGAGGGTTACACGGAGACGTAGAGGCCAACTCGCCAGGAATGATGTCAAATATTACCGCAGAGATGTTAGGTTGGGTTAGGTTAGGTTATATTACGTTATTGATGTATATAAAGGTCCCACGGAGACGTAGAGGCAAACTCGCCAGGTATGTTGTCAAATATTACCGCCGAGATGGTAGGTTGGTTTAGGTTAGGTTATATCTCGTTATTGATGTATACGAAGGTTCCACGGAGACGTAGAGACCAACTCGCCAGGTATGTTGTCAAATATTACCGCCGAGATGTTAGGTTGGGTTAGCCTAGCTTATATTATGTTATTGATGTATATAAAGGTCCCACGGAGACGTAGAGGCTAACTCGCCAGGTATGTTGTCAAATATTACCGCCGAGATGTTAGGTTGGGTTAGGTTAGGTTATATTACGTTATTGATTTATATAAAGGTCCCACGGAGAAGGAGAAGCCAACTCGCCAGGAATGTTGTCAAATATTACCGCCGAGATGTTAGGTTTGGTTAGGTTAGGTTATATTACGTTATTGGCGTATATGAGGGATACACGGAGACGTAGAGGCCAACTCGCCAGGAATGATGTCAAATATTACCGCAGAGATGTTAGGTTGGGTTAGGTTAGGTTATATTACGTTATTGATGTATATAAAGGTCCCACGGAGACGTAGAGGCCAACTCGCCAGGTATGTTGTCAAATATTACCGCCGAGATGGTAGGTTGGTTTAGGTTAGGTTATATCTCATTATTAATGTATACGAACGATCCACGGAGACGTAGAGGCCAACTCGCCAGGTATGTTGTCAAATATTACCGCCGAGATGGTAGGTTGGTTTAGGTTAGGTTATATCTCGTTATTGATGTATACGAAGGTTCCACGGAGACGTAGAGGCCAACTCGCCAGGAATGTTGTCAATTATTACCGCCGAGATGATAGGTTGGGTTAGGTTACGTTATATTACGTTATTGATGTATATGAGGGTTACACGGAGACGTAGAGGCCAACTCACCAGGAATGTGGTCAAATATTACCGCTGAGATGATAGGTTGGGTTAGGTTACGTTATATTACGTTATAGATGTATATGAGGGTTACACGGACACGTAGAGGCCAACTCGCCAGGAATGTGGTCAAATATTACCGCCGAGGTGATAGGTTGGGTTAGGTTAGGTTATATTACGTTATTGATGTATATAAAGGTCCCACGGAGACGTAGAGGCAAACTCGCCAGGTATGTTGTCAAATATTACCGCCGAGATGATAGGTTGGGTTAGGTTACGTTATATTACGTTATTGATGTATATGAGGGTTACACGGAGACGTAGAGGCCAACTCACCAGGAATGTGGTCAAATATTACCGCTGAGATGATAGGTTGGGTTAGGTTTCGTTATATTACGTTATTGATGTATATGAGGGTTACACAGAGACGTAGAGGCTAACTCGCCAGGAATGATGTCAAATATTACCGCGGAGATGTTAGGTTGGGTTAGGTTAGGTTATATTACGTTATTGATGTATATAAAGGTCCCACGGAGACGTAGAGGCCAACTCGCCAGGAATGTTGTCAAATATACCGCCGAGATGATAGGTTGGGTTAGGTTACGTTATATTACGTTATTGATGTATATGAGGGTTTCACGGAGACGTAGAGGCCCACTCGCCAGGACTGTTGTCAAATATTACCGCCGACATGTTAGGTTGGGTTAGCTTTGGTTATATTACGTTATTGATTTATATAAAGGTCCCACGTTGAAGGAGAATCCAACTCGCCAGGAATGTTGTCAAATATTACCGCCGAGATGTTAGGTTTGGTTAGGTTAGGTTATATTACGTTATTGGCGCATATGAGGGTTACACGGAGACGTAGAGGCCAACTCGCCAGGAATGATGTCAAATATTACCGCAGAGATGTTAGGTTGGGTTAGGTTAGGTTATATTACGTTATTGATGTATATAAAGGTCCCACGGAGACGTAGAGGCAAACTCGCCAGGTATGTTGTCAAATATTACCGCCGAGATGGTAGGTTGGTTTAGGTTAGGTTATATCTCGTTATTAATGTATACGAACGATCCACGGAGACGTAGAGGCCAACTCGTCAGGAATGATGTCAAATATTACCGCCGAGATGATAGGTTGGTTTAGGTTAGGTTATATTACGTTATTGATGTATATGAGGGTTACACGGAGACGTAGAGGCAAACTCGCCAGGAATGTGGTCAAATATTTCCGCCGAGATGATAGGTTGGGTTAGGTTACGTTATATTACGTTATTGATGTATATAAAGGTCCCACGGAGACGTAGAGGCAAACTCGCCAGGTATGTTGTCAGATATTACCGCCGAGATGGTAGGTTGGTTTAGGTTAGGTTATATCTCGTTATTAATGTATACGAAGGTTACACGGAGACGTAGAGGCCAACTCGCCAGGAATGTTGTCAAATATTACCGCCGAGGTGATAGGTTGGGTTAGGATAGGTTATATTTCGTTATTGATGTATATGAGAGTTACACGGAGACGTAGAGGCCAACTCACCAGGAATGTGGTCAAATATTACGCTGAGATGATAGGTTGGGTTAGGTTACGTTATATTACGTTATTGATGTATATGAGGGTTACACGGAGACGTAGAGGCTAACTCGCCAGGAATGTGGTCAAATATTACCGCCGAGGGGATAGGTTGGGTTAGGTTAGGTTATATTACGTTATTGATTTATATAAAGGTACCACGGGGCAGGAGAAGCCAACTCGCCAGGAATGTTGTCAAATATTACCGCCGAGATGGTAGGTTGGTTTAGGTTAGGTTATATCTCGTTATTAATGTATACGAACGATCCACGGAGACGTAGAGGCCAACTCGCCAGGTATGTTGTCAAATATTACCGCCGAGATGGTAGGTTGGTTTAGGTTAGGTTATATCTCGTTATTGATGTATACGAAGGTTCCACGGAGACGTAGAGGCCAACTCGCCAGGAATGTTGTCAATTATTACCGCCGAGGTGATAGGTTGGGTTAGGATAGGTTATATTTCGTTATTGATGTATATGAGGGTTACACGGAGACGTAGAGGCCAACTCGCCAGGAATGTTGTCAAATATTACCGCCGAGATGTTAGGTTGGGTTAGGTTAGGTTATATTACGTTATTGATGTATATAAAGGTCCCACGGAGACGTAGAAGCCAACTCGCCAGGAATGTGGTCAAATATTACCGCTGAGATGATAGGTTGGGTTAGGATACGTTATATTACGTTATTGATGTATATGAGGGTTACACGGAGACGTAGAGGCTAACTCGCCAGGAATGTGGTCAAATATTACCGCCGAGGTGATAGGTTGGGTTAGGTTAGGTTATATTACGTTATTGATTTATATAAAGTTCCCACGGAGAAGGAGAAGCCAACTCGCCAGGAATGTTGTCAAATATTACCGCCGAGATGTTAGGTTTGGTTAGGTTAGGTTATATTACGTTATTGGCGTATATGAGGGTTACACGGAGACGTAGAGGCCAACTCGCCAGGAATGATGTCAAATATTACCGCAGAGATGTTAGGTTAGGTTAGGTTAGGTTATATAACGTTATTGATGTATATGAGGGTTACACGGAGACGTAGAGGCCAACTCGCCAGGTATGTTGTCAAATATTACCGCCGAGATGTTAGGTTGGGTTAGGCTAGGTTATATTATGTTATTGATGTATATAAAGGTCCCACGGAGACGTAGAGGCCAACTCGCCAGGAATGTTGTCAAATATACCGCCGAGATGATAGGTTGGGTTAGGTTACGTTATATTACGTTATTGATGTATATGAGGGTTTCACGGAGACGTAGAGGCCCACTCGCCAGGACTGTTGTCGAATATTACCGCCGACATGTTAGGTTGGGTTAGCTTTGGTTATATTACGTTATTGATTTATATAAAGGTCCCGCGGAGAAGGAGAATCCAACTCGCCAGGAATGTTGTCAAATATTACCGCCGAGATGTTAGGTTTGGTTAGGTTAGGTTATATTACGTTATTGGCGCATATGAGGGTTACACGGAGACGTAGAGGCCAACTCGCCAGGAATGATGTCAAATATTACCGCAGAGATGTTAGGTTGGGTTAGGTTAGGTTATATTACGTTATTGATGTATATAAAGGTCCCACGGAGACGTAGAGGCAAACTCGCCAGGTATGTTGTCAAATATTACCGCCGAGATGGTAGGTTGGTTTAGGTTAGGTTATATCTCGTTATTGATGTATACGAAGGTTCCACGGAGACGTAGAGACCAACTCGCCAGGTATGTTGTCAAATATTACCGCCGAGATGTTAGGTTGGGTTAGCCTAGCTTATATTATGTTATTGATGTATATAAAGGTCCCACGGAGACGTAGAGGCTAACTCGCCAGGTATGTTGTCAAATATTACCGCCGAGATGTTAGGTTGGGTTAGGTTAGGTTATATTACGTTATTGATTTATATAAAGGTCCCACGGAGAAGGAGAAGCCAACTCGCCAGGAATGTTGTCAAATATTACCGCCGAGATGTTAGGTTTGGTTAGGTTAGGTTATATTACGTTATTGGCGTATATGAGGGATACACGGAGACGTAGAGGCCAACTCGCCAGGAATGATGTCAAATATTACCGCAGAGATGTTAGGTTGGGTTAGGTTAGGTTATATTACGTTATTGATGTATATAAAGGTCCCACGGAGACGTAGAGGCCAACTCGCCAGGTATGTTGTCAAATATTACCGCCGAGATGGTAGGTTGGTTTAGGTTAGGTTATATCTCATTATTAATGTATACGAACGATCCACGGAGACGTAGAGGCCAACTCGCCAGGTATGTTGTCAAATATTACCGCCGAGATGGTAGGTTGGTTTAGGTTAGGTTATATCTCGTTATTGATGTATACGAAGGTTCCACGGAGACGTAGAGGCCAACTCGCCAGGAATGTTGTCAATTATTACCGCCGAGATGATAGGTTGGGTTAGGTTACGTTATATTACGTTATTGATGTATATGAGGGTTACACGGAGACGTAGAGGCCAACTCACCAGGAATGTGGTCAAATATTACCGCTGAGATGATAGGTTGGGTTAGGTTACGTTATATTACGTTATAGATGTATATGAGGGTTACACGGACACGTAGAGGCCAACTCGCCAGGAATGTGGTCAAATATTACCGCCGAGGTGATAGGTTGGGTTAGGTTAGGTTATATTACGTTATTGATGTATATAAAGGTCCCACGGAGACGTAGAGGCAAACTCGCCAGGTATGTTGTCAAATATTACCGCCGAGATGATAGGTTGGGTTAGGTTACGTTATATTACGTTATTGATGTATATGAGGGTTACACGGAGACGTAGAGGCCAACTCACCAGGAATGTGGTCAAATATTACCGCTGAGATGATAGGTTGGGTTAGGTTTCGTTATATTACGTTATTGATGTATATGAGGGTTACACAGAGACGTAGAGGCTAACTCGCCAGGAATGATGTCAAATATTACCGCGGAGATGTTAGGTTGGGTTAGGTTAGGTTATATTACGTTATTGATGTATATAAAGGTCCCACGGAGACGTAGAGGCCAACTCGCCAGGAATGTTGTCAAATATACCGCCGAGATGATAGGTTGGGTTAGGTTACGTTATATTACGTTATTGATGTATATGAGGGTTTCACGGAGACGTAGAGGCCCACTCGCCAGGACTGTTGTCAAATATTACCGCCGACATGTTAGGTTGGGTTAGCTTTGGTTATATTACGTTATTGATTTATATAAAGGTCCCACGTTGAAGGAGAATCCAACTCGCCAGGAATGTTGTCAAATATTACCGCCGAGATGTTAGGTTTGGTTAGGTTAGGTTATATTACGTTATTGGCGCATATGAGGGTTACACGGAGACGTAGAGGCCAACTCGCCAGGAATGATGTCAAATATTACCGCAGAGATGTTAGGTTGGGTTAGGTTAGGTTATATTACGTTATTGATGTATATAAAGGTCCCACGGAGACGTAGAGGCAAACTCGCCAGGTATGTTGTCAAATATTACCGCCGAGATGGTAGGTTGGTTTAGGTTAGGTTATATCTCGTTATTGATGTATACGAAGGTTCCACGGAGACGTAGAGACCAACTCGCCAGGTATGTTGTCAAATATTACCGCCGAGATGTTAGGTTGGGTTAGCCTAGCTTATATTATGTTATTGATGTATATAAAGGTCCCACGGAGACGTAGAGGCTAACTCGCCAGGTATGTTGTCAAATATTACCGCCGAGATGTTAGGTTGGGTTAGGTTAGGTTATATTACGTTATTGATTTATATAAAGGTCCCACGGAGAAGGAGAAGCCAACTCGCCAGGAATGTTGTCAAATATTACCGCCGAGATGTTAGGTTTGGTTAGGTTAGGTTATATTACGTTATTGGCGTATATGAGGGATACACGGAGACGTAGAGGCCAACTCGCCAGGAATGATGTCAAATATTACCGCAGAGATGTTAGGTTGGGTTAGGTTAGGTTATATTACGTTATTGATGTATATAAAGGTCCCACGGAGACGTAGAGGCCAACTCGCCAGGTATGTTGTCAAATATTACCGCCGAGATGGTAGGTTGGTTTAGGTTAGGTTATATCTCATTATTAATGTATACGAACGATCCACGGAGACGTAGAGGCCAACTCGCCAGGTATGTTGTCAAATATTACCGCCGAGATGGTAGGTTGGTTTAGGTTAGGTTATATCTCGTTATTGATGTATACGAAGGTTCCACGGAGACGTAGAGGCCAACTCGCCAGGAATGTTGTCAATTATTACCGCCGAGATGATAGGTTGGGTTAGGTTACGTTATATTACGTTATTGATGTATATGAGGGTTACACGGAGACGTAGAGGCCAACTCACCAGGAATGTGGTCAAATATTACCGCTGAGATGATAGGTTGGGTTAGGTTACGTTATATTACGTTATAGATGTATATGAGGGTTACACGGACACGTAGAGGCCAACTCGCCAGGAATGTGGTCAAATATTACCGCCGAGGTGATAGGTTGGGTTAGGTTAGGTTATATTACGTTATTGATGTATATAAAGGTCCCACGGAGACGTAGAGGCAAACTCGCCAGGTATGTTGTCAAATATTACCGCCGAGATGATAGGTTGGGTTAGGTTACGTTATATTACGTTATTGATGTATATGAGGGTTACACGGAGACGTAGAGGCCAACTCACCAGGAATGTGGTCAAATATTACCGCTGAGATGATAGGTTGGGTTAGGTTTCGTTATATTACGTTATTGATGTATATGAGGGTTACACAGAGACGTAGAGGCTAACTCGCCAGGAATGATGTCAAATATTACCGCGGAGATGTTAGGTTGGGTTAGGTTAGGTTATATTACGTTATTGATGTATATAAAGGTCCCACGGAGACGTAGAGGCCAACTCGCCAGGAATGTTGTCAAATATACCGCCGAGATGATAGGTTGGGTTAGGTTACGTTATATTACGTTATTGATGTATATGAGGGTTTCACGGAGACGTAGAGGCCCACTCGCCAGGACTGTTGTCAAATATTACCGCCGACATGTTAGGTTGGGTTAGCTTTGGTTATATTACGTTATTGATTTATATAAAGGTCCCACGTTGAAGGAGAATCCAACTCGCCAGGAATGTTGTCAAATATTACCGCCGAGATGTTAGGTTTGGTTAGGTTAGGTTATATTACGTTATTGGCGCATATGAGGGTTACACGGAGACGTAGAGGCCAACTCGCCAGGAATGATGTCAAATATTACCGCAGAGATGTTAGGTTGGGTTAGGTTAGGTTATATTACGTTATTGATGTATATAAAGGTCCCACGGAGACGTAGAGGCAAACTCGCCAGGTATGTTGTCAAATATTACCGCCGAGATGGTAGGTTGGTTTAGGTTAGGTTATATCTCGTTATTAATGTATACGAACGATCCACGGAGACGTAGAGGCCAACTCGTCAGGAATGATGTCAAATATTACCGCCGAGATGATAGGTTGGTTTAGGTTAGGTTATATTACGTTATTGATGTATATGAGGGTTACACGGAGACGTAGAGGCAAACTCGCCAGGAATGTGGTCAAATATTTCCGCCGAGATGATAGGTTGGGTTAGGTTACGTTATATTACGTTATTGATGTATATAAAGGTCCCACGGAGACGTAGAGGCAAACTCGCCAGGTATGTTGTCAAATATTACCGCCGAGATGGTAGGTTGGTTTAGGTTAGGTTATATCTCGTTATTGATGTATACGAAGGTTCCACGGAGACGTAGAGGCCAACTCGCCAGGAATGTTGTCAATTATTACCGCCGAGGTGATAGGTTGGGTTAGGATAGGTTATATTTCGTTATTGATGTATATGAGGGTTACACGGAGACGTAGAGGCCAACTCGCCAGGAATGTTGTCAAATATTACCGCCGAGATGTTAGGTTGGGTTAGGTTAGGTTATATTACGTTATTGATGTATATAAAGGTCCCACGGAGACGTAGAAGCCAACTCGCCAGGAATGTGGTCAAATATTACCGCTGAGATGATAGGTTGGGTTAGGATACGTTATATTACGTTATTGATGTATATGAGGGTTACACGGAGACGTAGAGGCTAACTCGCCAGGAATGTGGTCAAATATTACCGCCGAGGTGATAGGTTGGGTTAGGTTAGGTTATATTACGTTATTGATTTATATAAAGTTCCCACGGAGAAGGAGAAGCCAACTCGCCAGGAATGTTGTCAAATATTACCGCCGAGATGTTAGGTTTGGTTAGGTTAGGTTATATTACGTTATTGGCGTATATGAGGGTTACACGGAGACGTAGAGGCCAACTCGCCAGGAATGATGTCAAATATTACCGCAGAGATGTTAGGTTAGGTTAGGTTAGGTTATATAACGTTATTGATGTATATGAGGGTTACACGGAGACGTAGAGGCCAACTCGCCAGGTATGTTGTCAAATATTACCGCCGAGATGTTAGGTTGGGTTAGGCTAGGTTATATTATGTTATTGATGTATATAAAGGTCCCACGGAGACGTAGAGGCCAACTCGCCAGGAATGTTGTCAAATATACCGCCGAGATGATAGGTTGGGTTAGGTTACGTTATATTACGTTATTGATGTATATGAGGGTTTCACGGAGACGTAGAGGCCCACTCGCCAGGACTGTTGTCGAATATTACCGCCGACATGTTAGGTTGGGTTAGCTTTGGTTATATTACGTTATTGATTTATATAAAGGTCCCGCGGAGAAGGAGAATCCAACTCGCCAGGAATGTTGTCAAATATTACCGCCGAGATGTTAGGTTTGGTTAGGTTAGGTTATATTACGTTATTGGCGCATATGAGGGTTACACGGAGACGTAGAGGCCAACTCGCCAGGAATGATGTCAAATATTACCGCAGAGATGTTAGGTTGGGTTAGGTTAGGTTATATTACGTTATTGATGTATATAAAGGTCCCACGGAGACGTAGAGGCAAACTCGCCAGGTATGTTGTCAAATATTACCGCCGAGATGGTAGGTTGGTTTAGGTTAGGTTATATCTCGTTATTGATGTATACGAAGGTTCCACGGAGACGTAGAGACCAACTCGCCAGGTATGTTGTCAAATATTACCGCCGAGATGTTAGGTTGGGTTAGCCTAGCTTATATTATGTTATTGATGTATATAAAGGTCGCACGGAGACGTAGAGGCTAATTCGCCAGGTATGTTGTCAAATATTACCGCCGAGATGTTAGGTTGGGTTAGGTTAGGTTATATTACGTTATTGATTTATATAAAGGTCCCACGGAGAAGGAGAAGCCAACTCGCCAGGAATGTTGTCAAATATTACCGCCGAGATGTTAGGTTTGGTTAGGTTAGGTTATATTACGTTATTGGCGTATATGAGGGATACACGGAGACGTAGAGGCCAACTCGCCAGGAATGATGTCAAATATTACCGCAGAGATGTTAGGTTGGGTTAGGTTAGGTTATATTACGTTATTGATGTATATAAAGGTCCCACGGAGACGTAGAGGCCAACTCGCCAGGTATGTTGTCAAATATTACCGCCGAGATGGTAGGTTGGTTTAGGTTAGGTTATATCTCATTATTAATGTATACGAACGATCCACGGAGACGTAGAGGCCAACTCGCCAGGTATGTTGTCAAATATTACCGCCGAGATGGTAGGTTGGTTTAGGTTAGGTTATATCTCGTTATTGATGTATACGAAGGTTCCACGGAGACGTAGAGGCCAACTCGCCAGGAATGTTGTCAATTATTACCGCCGAGATGATAGGTTGGGTTAGGTTACGTTATATTACGTTATTGATGTATATGAGGGTTACACGGAGACGTAGAGGCCAACTCACCAGGAATGTGGTCAAATATTACCGCTGAGATGATAGGTTGGGTTAGGTTACGTTATATTACGTTATAGATGTATATGAGGGTTACACGGACACGTAGAGGCCAACTCGCCAGGAATGTGGTCAAATATTACCGCCGAGGTGATAGGTTGGGTTAGGTTAGGTTATATTACGTTATTGATGTATATAAAGGTCCCACGGAGACGTAGAGGCAAACTCGCCAGGTATGTTGTCAAATATTACCGCCGAGATGATAGGTTGGGTTAGGTTACGTTATATTACGTTATTGATGTATATGAGGGTTACACGGAGACGTAGAGGCCAACTCACCAGGAATGTGGTCAAATATTACCGCTGAGATGATAGGTTGGGTTAGGTTTCGTTATATTACGTTATTGATGTATATGAGGGTTACACAGAGACGTAGAGGCTAACTCGCCAGGAATGATGTCAAATATTACCGCGGAGATGTTAGGTTGGGTTAGGTTAGGTTATATTACGTTATTGATGTATATAAAGGTCCCACGGAGACGTAGAGGCCAACTCGCCAGGAATGTTGTCAAATATACCGCCGAGATGATAGGTTGGGTTAGGTTACGTTATATTACGTTATTGATGTATATGAGGGTTTCACGGAGACGTAGAGGCCCACTCGCCAGGACTGTTGTCAAATATTACCGCCGACATGTTAGGTTGGGTTAGCTTTGGTTATATTACGTTATTGATTTATATAAAGGTCCCACGTTGAAGGAGAATCCAACTCGCCAGGAATGTTGTCAAATATTACCGCCGAGATGTTAGGTTTGGTTAGGTTAGGTTATATTACGTTATTGGCGCATATGAGGGTTACACGGAGACGTAGAGGCCAACTCGCCAGGAATGATGTCAAATATTACCGCAGAGATGTTAGGTTGGGTTAGGTTAGGTTATATTACGTTATTGATGTATATAAAGGTCCCACGGAGACGTAGAGGCAAACTCGCCAGGTATGTTGTCAAATATTACCGCCGAGATGGTAGGTTGGTTTAGGTTAGGTTATATCTCGTTATTGATGTATACGAAGGTTCCACGGAGACGTAGAGGCCAACTCGCCAGGAATGTTGTCAATTATTACCGCCGAGATGATAGGTTGGGTTAGGTTACGTTATATTACGTTATTGATGTATATGAGGGTTACACGGAGACGTAGAGGCCAACTCACCAGGAATGTGGTCAAATATTACCGCTGAGATGATAGGTTGGGTTAGGTTACGTTATATTACGTTATAGATGTATATGAGGGTTACACGGACACGTAGAGGCCAACTCGCCAGGAATGTTGTCAATTATTACCGCCGAGATGATAGGTTGGGTTAGGTTACGTTATATTACGTTATTGATGTATATGAGGGTTACACGGAGACGTAGAGGCTCACTCGCCAGGAATGTGGACAAATATTACCGCCGAGGTGATAGGTTGGGTTAGGATAGGTTATATTTCGTTATTGATGTATATTAAGGTCCCACGGAGACGTAGAGGCCAACAAGCCAGAAATGTGGTCAAATCTTAACACCGAGATGTTAGGTTGGGTTAGGTTTGTTCATACTACGTTATTGATGTATATGAAGGTCCCACCTAGACGTAGAAGCCAACTCGCCAGGAATGTTGTCAAATATTACCGCCGAGATGATAGGTTGGGTTAGGTTACGTTATATTACGTTATTGGCGTATATGAGGGATACACGGAGACGTAGAGGCCAACTCGCCAGGAATGATGTCAAATATTACCGCAGAGATGTTAGGTTGGGTTAGGTTAGGTTATATTACGTTATTGATGTATATAAAGGTCCCACGGAGACGTAGAGGCCAACTCGCCAGGTATGTTGTCACATATTACCGCCGAGATGGTAGGTTGGTTTAGGTTAGGTTATATCTCGTTATTAATGTATACGAACGATCCACGGAGACGTAGAGGCCAACTCGTCAGGAATGATGTCAAATATTACCGCCGAGATGATAGGTTGGTTTAGGTTAGGTTATATTACGTTATTGATGTATATGAGGGTTACACGGAGACGTAGAGGCAAACTCGCCAGGAATGTGGTCAAATATTACCGCCGAGATGATAGGTTGGGTTAGGTTACGTTATATTACGTTATTGATGTATATAAAGGTCCCACGGAGACGTAGAGGCAAACTCGCCAGGTATGTTGTCAAATATTACCGCCGAGATGGTAGGTTGGTTTAGGTTAGGTTATATCTCGTTATTAATGTATACGAAGGTTCCACGGAGACGTAGAGGCCAACTCGCCAGGAATGTTGTCAAATATTACCGCCGAGGTGATAGGTTGGGTTAGGATAGGTTATATTTCGTTATTGATGTATATGAGAGTTACACGGAGACGTAGAGGCCAACTCACCAGGAATGTGGTCAAATATTACGCTGAGATGATAGGTTGGGTTAGGTTACGTTATATTACGTTATTGATGTATATGAGGGTTACACGGAGACGTAGAGGCTAACTCGCCAGGAATGTGGTCAAATATTACCGCCGAGGGGATAGGTTGGGTTAGGTTAGGTTATATTACGTTATTGATTTATATAAAGGTACCACGGGGCAGGAGAAGCCAACTCGCCAGGAATGTTGTCAAATATTACCGCCGAGATGTTAGGTTTGGTTAGGTTAGGTTATATTACGTTATTGGCGTATATGAGGGTTACACGGAGGCGTAGAGGCCAACTCGCCAGGAATGTGGTCAAATATTACCGCCGAGATGTTACGTTGGGTTAGCCTAGCTTATATTATGTTATTGATGTATATAAAGGTCCCACGGAGACGTAGAGGCCAACTCGCCAGGGATGTTGTCAAATATTACCGCCGAGATGATAGGTTGGGTTAGGATACGTTATATTACGTTATTGATGTATATGAGGGTTACACGTAGACGTAGAGGCTAAATCGCCAGGAATGTGGTCAAATATTACCGCCGAGGTGATAGGTTGGGTTAGGTTAGGTTATATTACGTTATTGATTTATATAAAGGTCCCACGGAGAAGGAGAAGCCAACTCGCCAGGAATGTTTTCAAATATTACCGCCGAGATGTTAGGTTTGGTTAGGTTAGGTTATATTACGTTATTGGCGTATATGAGGGATACACGGAGACGTAGAGGCCAACTCGCCAGGAATGATGTCAAATATTACCGCAGAGATGTTAGGTTGGGTTAGGTTAGGTTATATTACGTTATTGATGTATATAAAGGTCCCACGGAGACGTAGAGGCCAACTCGCCAGGTATGTTGTCAAATATTACCGCCGAGATGGTAGGTTGGTTTAGGTTAGGTTATATCTCGTTATTAATGTATACGAACGATCCACGGAGACGTAGAGGCCAACTCGCCAGGTATGTTGTCAAATATTACCGCCGAGATGGTAGGTTGGTTTAGGTTAGGTTATATCTCGTTATTGATGTATACGAAGGTTCCACGGAGACGTAGAGGCCAACTCACCAGGAATGTGGTCAAATATTACCGCTGAGATGATAGGTTGGGTTAGGTTTCGTTATATTACGTTATTGATGTATATGAGGGTTACACAGAGACGTAGAGGCTAACTCGCCAGGAATGATGTCAAATATTACCGCGGAGATGTTAGGTTGGGTTAGGTTAGGTTATATTACGTTATTGATGTATATAAAGGTCCCACGGAGACGTAGAGGCCAACTCGCCAGGAATGTTGTCAAATATACCGCCGAGATGATAGGTTGGGTTAGGTTACGTTATATTACGTTATTGATGTATATGAGGGTTTCACGGAGACGTAGAGGCCCACTCGCCAGGACTGTTGTCAAATATTACCGCCGACATGTTAGGTTGGGTTAGCTTTGGTTATATTACGTTATTGATTTATATAAAGGTCCCACGGAGAAGGAGAATCCAACTCGCCAGGAATGTTGTCAAATATTACCGCCGAGATGTTAGGTTTGGTTAGGTTAGGTTATATTACGTTATTGGCGCATATGAGGGTTACACGGAGACGTAGAGGCCAACTCGCCAGGAATGATGTCAAATATTACCGCAGAGATGTTAGGTTGGGTTAGGTTAGGTTATATTACGTTATTGATGTATATAAAGGTCCCACGGAGACGTAGAGGCAAACTCGCCAGGTATGTTGTCAAATATTACCGCCGAGATGGTAGGTTGGTTTAGGTTAGGTTATATCTCGTTATTGATGTATACGAAGGTTCCACGGAGACGTAGAGACCAACTCGCCAGGTATGTTGTCAAATATTACCGCCGAGATGTTAGGTTGGGTTAGCCTAGCTTATATTATGTTATTGATGTATATAAAGGTCCCACGGAGACGTAGAGGCTAACTCGCCAGGTATGTTGTCAAATATTACCGCCGAGATGTTAGGTTGGGTTAGGTTAGGTTATATTACGTTATTGATTTATATAAAGGTCCCACGGAGAAGGAGAAGCCAACTCGCCAGGAATGTTGTCAAATATTACCGCCGAGATGTTAGGTTTGGTTAGGTTAGGTTATATTACGTTATTGGCGTATATGAGGGATACACGGAGACGTAGAGGCCAACTCGCCAGGAATGATGTCAAATATTACCGCAGAGATGTTAGGTTGGGTTAGGTTAGGTTATATTACGTTATTGATGTATATAAAGGTCCCACGGAGACGTAGAGGCCAACTCGCCAGGTATGTTGTCAAATATTACCGCCGAGATGGTAGGTTGGTTTAGGTTAGGTTATATCTCATTATTAATGTATACGAACGATCCACGGAGACGTAGAGGCCAACTCGCCAGGTATGTTGTCAAATATTACCGCCGAGATGGTAGGTTGGTTTAGGTTAGGTTATATCTCGTTATTGATGTATACGAAGGTTCCACGGAGACGTAGAGGCCAACTCGCCAGGAATGTTGTCAATTATTACCGCCGAGATGATAGGTTGGGTTAGGTTACGTTATATTACGTTATTGATGTATATGAGGGTTACACGGAGACGTAGAGGCCAACTCACCAGGAATGTGGTCAAATATTACCGCTGAGATGATAGGTTGGGTTAGGTTACGTTATATTACGTTATAGATGTATATGAGGGTTACACGGACACGTAGAGGCCAACTCGCCAGGAATGTGGTCAAATATTACCGCCGAGGTGATAGGTTGGGTTAGGTTAGGTTATATTACGTTATTGATGTATATAAAGGTCCCACGGAGACGTAGAGGCAAACTCGCCAGGTATGTTGTCAAATATTACCGCCGAGATGATAGGTTGGGTTAGGTTACGTTATATTACGTTATTGATGTATATGAGGGTTACACGGAGACGTAGAGGCCAACTCACCAGGAATGTGGTCAAATATTACCGCTGAGATGATAGGTTGGGTTAGGTTTCGTTATATTACGTTATTGATGTATATGAGGGTTACACAGAGACGTAGAGGCTAACTCGCCAGGAATGATGTCAAATATTACCGCGGAGATGTTAGGTTGGGTTAGGTTAGGTTATATTACGTTATTGATGTATATAAAGGTCCCACGGAGACGTAGAGGCCAACTCGCCAGGAATGTTGTCAAATATACCGCCGAGATGATAGGTTGGGTTAGGTTACGTTATATTACGTTATTGATGTATATGAGGGTTTCACGGAGACGTAGAGGCCCACTCGCCAGGACTGTTGTCAAATATTACCGCCGACATGTTAGGTTGGGTTAGCTTTGGTTATATTACGTTATTGATTTATATAAAGGTCCCACGTTGAAGGAGAATCCAACTCGCCAGGAATGTTGTCAAATATTACCGCCGAGATGTTAGGTTTGGTTAGGTTAGGTTATATTACGTTATTGGCGCATATGAGGGTTACACGGAGACGTAGAGGCCAACTCGCCAGGAATGATGTCAAATATTACCGCAGAGATGTTAGGTTGGGTTAGGTTAGGTTATATTACGTTATTGATGTATATAAAGGTCCCACGGAGACGTAGAGGCAAACTCGCCAGGTATGTTGTCAAATATTACCGCCGAGATGGTAGGTTGGTTTAGGTTAGGTTATATCTCGTTATTGATGTATACGAAGGTTCCACGGAGACGTAGAGACCAACTCGCCAGGTATGTTGTCAAATATTACCGCCGAGATGTTAGGTTGGGTTAGCCTAGCTTATATTATGTTATTGATGTATATAAAGGTCCCACGGAGACGTAGAGGCCAACTCGCCAGGTATGTGGTAAAATATTACCGCCGAGGTGATAGGTTGGGTTAGGTTAGGTTATATTACGTTATTGATTTATATAAAGGTCCCACGGAGAAGGAGAAGCCAACTCGCCAGAAATGTTGTCAAATATTACCGCCGAGATGTTAGGTTGGGTTAGGTTACGTTATATTACGTTATTGATGTATATGAGGGTTACACGGAGACGTAGAGGCTAACTCGCCAGGAATGTGGTCAAATATTACCGCCGAGGTGATAGGTTGGGTTACGTTAGGTTATATTACGTTATTGATTTATATAAAGGTCCCACGGAGAAGGAGAAGCCAACTAGCCAGAAATGTTGTCAAATATTACCGCCGAGATGTTAGGTTGGGTTAGGTTAGGTTATATTACGTTATTGATGTATATAAAGGTCCCACGGAGACGTAGAGGCCAACTCGCCAGGTATGTTGTCAAATATTACCGCCAAGATGGTAGGTTGGTTTAGGTTAGGTTATATCTCGTTATTGATGTATACGAAGGTTCCACGGAGACGTAGAGGCCAACTCGCCAGGAATGTTGTCAATTATTACCGCCGAGATGATAGGTTGGGTTAGGTTACGTTATATTACGTTATTGATGTATATGAGGGTTTCACGGAGACGTAGAGGCCCACTCGCCAGGACTGTTGTCAAATATTACCGCCGACATGTTAGGTTGGGTTAGCTTTTGTTATATTACGTTATTGACTTATATAAAGGTCCCACGGAGAAGGAGAATCCAACTCGCCAGGAATGTTGTCAAATATTACCGCCGAGATGTTAGGTTTGGTTAGGTTAGGTTATATTACGTTATTGGCGCATATGAGGGTTACACGGAGACGTAGAGGCCAACTCGCCAGGAATGATGTCAAATATTACCGCGGATATGTTAGGTTGTGTTAGGTTAGGTTATATTACGTTATTGATGTATATAAAGGTCCCACGGAGACGTAGAGGCCAACTCGCCAGGTATGTTGTCAAATATTACCGCCGAGATGGTAGGTTTGTTTAGGTTAGGTTATATCTCGTTATTGATGTATATAAAGGTCCCACGGAGACGTAGAGGCCAACTCGCCAGGAATGTTGTCAAATATTACCGCCGAGATGATAGGTTGGGTTAGGTTACATTATATTAGGTTATTGATGTACATGAGGGTTACACGGAGAAGTAGAGGCCAACTCGCCAGGAATGTTGTCAAATATTACCGCCGACATGTTAGGTTGTGTTAGCTTTGGTTATATTACGTTATTGATTTATATAAAGGTCCCACGGAGACGGAGAAGAAAACTCGCCAGGAATGTTGTCAAATATTACCACCGAGATGTTAGGTTGAGTTAGGTTAGGTTATATTACGTTATTGACGTATATGAGGGTTACACGGAGACGTAGATGCCAACTCGCCAGGAATGATGTCAAATATTACCGCAGAGATGTTAGGTTGGGTTAGGTTAGGTTATATTACGTTATTGATGTATATAAAGGTCCCACGGAGACGTAGAGGTCAGTAAGCCAGGAATGTGGTCAAATCTTAACGCCGAGATGTTAGGTTGGGTTAGGTTTGTTTATATTACGTTATTGATGTATATGAAGGTCCCACCGAGACGTAGAAGCCAACTCGCCAGGAATGTTGTCAAATATTACCGCCGAGATGATAGGTTGGGTTAGGTTACGTTATATTACGTTATTGATGTATATGAGGGTTACACGGAGACGTAGAGGCCAACTCGCCAGGAATGTTGTCAAATATTACCGCCGACATGTTAGGTTGGGTTAGCTTTTGTTATATTACGTTATTGACTTATATAAAGGTCCCACGGAGACGTAGAGGCCAACCCGCCAGGAATGTGGTCAAATATTACCGTCGAGATGATAGGTTGGTTTAGGTTAGGTTATATTACGTTATTGATGTATATGAGGGTTACACGGAGACGTAGAGGCCAACTCGACAGGAATGTTGTCAAATATTACCGCCGAGATGTTAGGTTGGGTTAGGTTAGATTATATTACGATATTGATGTATATAAAGGTCCCAGGGAGACGTAGATGCCAACTCGCCAGGAATGTTGTCAAATATTACCGTCGAGATAATAGCTTGGGTTAGGTTAGGTTATATTACGTTATTGATTTATATAAAGGTCCCACGGAGAAGGAGAAGCCAACACGCCAGAAATGTTGTCAAATATTACCGCCGAAATGGTAGGTTGGTTTAGGTTAGGTTATATCTCGTTATTGATGTATACGAAGGTTTCACGGAGACGTAGAGGCCAACACGCCAGGAATGTTGTCAATTATTACCGCCGAGATGATAGGTTGGGTTAGGTTACGTTATATTACGTTATTGATGTATATGAGGGTTACACGGAGACGTAGAGGCCAACTCACCAGGAATGTGGTCAAATATTACCGCTGAGATGATAGGTTGGGTTAGGTTACGTTATATTACGTTATTGATGTATATGAGGGTTACACGGGGACGTAGAGGGTAACTCGCCAGGAATGTTGTCAAATATTACCGCCGAGATGTTAGGTTGGGTTAGGTTAGTTTATGTTACGTTATTGATGTATATAAAAGTCCCACGGAGATGTAGAAGCCAACTCGCCAGGAATGTTGTCAAATATTACCGCCGAGATGTTAGGTTTGGTTAGGTTAGGTTATATTACGTTATTGGCGCATATGAGGGTTACACGGAGACGTAGAGGCCAACTCGCCAGGAATGATGTCAAATATTACCGCAGAGATGTTAGGTTGGTTTAGGTTAGGTTATATTACGTTATTGATGTATATAAAGGTCCCACGGAGACGTAGAGGCACACTCGCCAGGTATGTTGTCAAATATTACCGCCGAGATGGTAGGTTGGGTTAGGTTACGTTATATTGCGTTATTGATGTATATGAGGGTTACCCGGAGACGTAGAGGCTAACTCGCCAGGTATGTTGTCTATTATTACCGCCGAGATGATAGGTTGGGTTAGGTTACGTTATATTACGTTATTGATGTATATGAGGGTTACACGGAGACGTAGAGGCCAACTCACCAGGAATGTGGTCAAATATTACCGCTGAGATGATAGGTTGGGTTAGGTTACGTTATATTACGTTATTGATGTATATGAGGGTTACACGGAGACGTAGAGGCCAACAAGCCAGGAATGTGGTCAAATCTAAACGCCGAGATGTTAGGTTGGGTTAGGTTTGTTCATACTACGTTATTGATGTATATGAAGGTCCCACCGAGGCGTAGAAGCCAACTCGCCAGGAATGTTGTCAAATATTACCGCCGAGATGATAGGTTGGGTTAGGTTACGTTATATTACGTTATAGATGTATATGAGGGTTACACGGACACGTAGAGGCCAACTCGCCAGGAATGTGGTCAAATATTACCGCCGAGGTGATAGGTTGGGTTAGGTTAGGTTATATTACGTTATTGATGTATATGAGGGATACACGGAGACGTAGAGGCCAACTCGCCAGGAATGATGTCAAATATACCGCAGAGATGTTAGGTTGGGTTAGGTTAGGTTATATTACGTTATTGATGTATATAAAGGTCCCACGGAGACGTAGAGGCCAACTCACCAGGAATGTGGTCAAATATTACCGCTGAGATGATAGGTTGGGTTAGGTTACGTTATATTACGTTATTGATGTATATAAATGTCCCACGGAGACGTAGAGGCAAACTCGCCAGGTATGTTGTCATATGTTACCGCCGAGATGGTAGGTTGGGTTGGGTTAGGTTATATTACGTTATTGGCGTATATGAGGGTTACACCGAGACGTAGAGGCCAACTCGCCAGGAATGATGTCAAATATTACCACCGAGATGATAGGTTGGTTTAGGTTAGGTTATATTACGTTATTGATGTATATGAGGGTTACACGGAGACGTAGAGGCAAACTCGCCAGGAATGTGGTCAAATATTACCGCCGAGATGATAGGTTTGGTTAGGTTACGTTATATTACGTTATAGATGTATATGAGGGTTACACGGAGGCGTAGAGGCCAACTCGCCAGGAATGTGGTCAAATATTACCGCCGAGATGTTACGTTGGATTAGCCTAGCTTATATTATGTTATTGATGTATATAAAGGTCCCACGGAGACGTAGAGGCCAACTCGCCAGGTATGTTGTCAAATATTACCGCCGAGATGGTAGGTTGGTTTAGGTTAGGTTATATCTCATTATTGATGTATACGAAGGTTTCACGGGGACGTAGAGGCTAACTCGCCAGGAATGTTGTCAAATATTACCGCCGAGATGTTAGGTTGGGTTAGGTTAGGTTATATTACGTTATTGATGTATATGAAGGTCCCACGGAGACGTAGAGGCCAACTCACCAGGAATGTTGACAAATATTACCGCCGAGATGGTAGGTTGGGTTGGGTTTGGTTATATTACGTTATTGATGTATATGAGGGTTACACGGAGACGTAGAGGCCAACTCGCCAGGAATGATGTCAAATATTACCGCAGAGATGTTAGGTTGGATTAGGTTAGGTTATATTACGTTATTGATGTATATAAAGGTCCCACGGAGACGTAGAGGCCAACTCGCCAGGAATGGTGTCAAATATTACCGCCGAGATGTTACGTTGCGTTAGGTTGCGTTATATTACGTTATTGAAGTATATAAAGGTCCCACGGAGACGTAAGGCTAACTCGCCAGGTATGTTGTCAAATATTACCGCCGAGATGTTAGGTTGGGTTAGGTTAGGTTATATTACGTTATTGATGTATATAAAGGTCCCACGGAGTCGTAGAAGCCAACAAGCCAGGAATGTGGTCAAATATTACCGCCGAGATGTTAGGTTGGGTTAGGTTAGTTTATGTTACGTTATTGGTTTATATAAAAGTCCCACGGAGAAGTAGAAGCCACCTCACCAGGAATGTTGTCAAATATTACCGCCGAGATGATAGGTTGGGTTAGGTTAGGTTATATTACGTTATTGGCGCATATGAGGGTTACACGGAGACGTAGAGGCCAACTCGCCAGGAATGATGTCAAATATTACCGCAGAGATGTTAGGTTGGGTTAGGTTAGGTTATATTACGTTATTGATGTATATAAAGGTCCCACGGAGACGTAGAGGCAAACTCGCCAGGTATGTTGTCAAATATTACCGCCGAGATGTTAGGTTGGGTTAGCCTAGCTTATATTATGTTATTGATGTATATAAAGGTCCCACGGAGACGTAGAGGCTAACTCGCCAGGTATGTTGTCAAATATTACCGCCGAGATGTTAGGTTGGGTTAGGTTAGGTTATATTACGTTATTGATGTATATAAAGGTCCCACGGAGACGTAGAGGCCAATAAGCCAGGAATGTGGTCAAATCTTAACGCCGAGATGTTAGGTTGGGTTAGGTTTGTTTATATTACGTTATTGATGTATATGAAGGTCCCACCGAGACGTAGAAGCCAACTCGCCAGGAATGTTGTCAAATATTACCGCCGAGATGATAGGTTGGGTTAGGTTACGTTATATTACGTTATTGATGTATATGAGGGTTACACGGAGACGTAGAGGCCAACTCGCCAGGAATGTTGTCAAATATTACCGCAGAGATGTTAGATTGGGTTAGGTTAGGTTATATTACGTTATTGATGTATATAAAGGTCCCACGGAGACGTAGAGGCCACCTCGCCAGGTATGTGGTCAAATATTACCGCCGAGGTGATAGGTTGGGTTAGGTTAGGTTATATTACGTTATTGATTTATATAAAGGTCCCACGGAGAAGGAGAAGCCAACTCTCCAGAAATGTTGTCAAATATTACCGCCGAGATGTTAGGTTGGGTTAGGTTAGGTTATATTACGTTATTGTTGTATATAAAGGTCCCACGGAGGCGTAGAGGCCAACTCGCCAGGTATGTTGTCAAATATTACCGCCGAGATGGTAGGTTGGTTTAGGTTAGGTTATATCTCGTTATTGATGTATACGAAGGTTCCACGGAGACGTAGAGGCCAACTCGCCAGGAATGTTGTCAATTACTACCGCCGAGATGATAGGTTGGGTTAGGTTACGTTATATTATGTTATTGATGTATATAAAGGTCCCACGGAGACGTAGAGGCCAACTCACCAGGAATGTGGTCAAATATTACCGCTGAAATGATAGGTTGTGTTAGGTTACGTTATATTACGTTATTGATGTATATGAGGGTTACACGGAGACGTAGAGGCTAACTCGCCAGGAATGTGGTCAAATATTACCGCCGAGGTGATAGGTTGGGTTACGTTAGGTTATATTACGTTATTGATTTATATAAAGGTCCCACGGAGAAGGAGAAGCCAACTCGCCAGAAATGTTGTCAAATATTACCGCCGAGATGTTAGGTTGGGTTAGGTTAGGTTATATTACGTTATTGATGTATATAAAGGTCCCACGGAGACGTAGAGGCCAACTCGCCAGGTATGTTGTCAAATATTACCGCCGAGATGGTAGGTTGGTTTAGGTTAGGTTATATCTCGTTATTGATGTATACGAAGGTTCCACGGAGACGTAGAGGCCAACTCGCCAGGAATGTTGTCAATTACTACCGCCGAGATGATAGGTTGGGTTAGGTTACGTTATATTATGTTATTGATGTATATAAAGGTCCCACGGAGACGTAGAGGCCAACTCACCAGGAATGTGGTCAAATATTACCGCTGAAATGATAGGTTGTGTTAGGTTACGTTATATTACGTTATTGATGTATATGAGGGTTACACGGAGACGTAGAGGCTAACTCGCCAGGAATGTGGTCAAATATTACCGCCGAGGTGATAGGTTGGGTTACGTTAGGTTATATTACGTTATTGATTTATATAAAGGTCCCACGGAGAAGGAGAAGCCAACTCGCCAGAAATGTTGTCAAATATTACCGCCGAGATGTTAGGTTGGGTTAGGTTAGGTTATATTACGTTATTGATGTATATAAAGGTCCCACGGAGACGTAGAGGCCAACTCGCCAGGTATGTTGTCAAATATTACCGCCGAGATGGTAGGTTGGTTTAGGTTAGGTTATATCTCGTTATTGATGTATACGAAGGTTCCACGGAGACGTAGAGGCCAACTCGCCAGGAATGTTGTCAATTATTACCGCCGAGATGATAGGTTGGGTTAGGTTACGTTATATTACGTTATTGATGTATATGAGGGTTTCACGGAGACGTAGAGGCCCACTCGCCAGGACTGTTGTCAAATATTACCGCCGACATGTTAGGTTGGGTTAGCTTTTGTTATATTACGTTATTGACTTATATAAAGGTCCCACGGAGAAGGAGAATCCAACTCGCCAGGAATGTTGTCAAATATTACCGCCGAGATGTTAGGTTTGGTTAGGTTAGGTTATATTACGTTATTGGCGCATATGAGGGTTACACGGAGACGTAGAGGCCAACTCGCCAGGAATGATGTCAAATATTACCGCAGATATGTTAGGTTGTGTTAGGTTAGGTTATATTACGTTATTGATGTATATAAAGGTCCCACGGAGACGTAGAGGCCAACTCGCCAGGTATGTTGTCAAATATTACCGCCGAGATGGTAGGTTTGTTTAGGTTAGGTTATATCTCGTTATTGATGTATACGAAGGTTCCACGGAGACGTAGAGGCCAACTCGCCAGGTATGTTGTCAAATATTACCGCCGAGATGTTAGGTTGGGTTAGGTTAGGTTATATTACGTTGGGAGTCTCGTTCGAGCAGCCGTAGAGAGCGGACGTGTTTCGGTGCGCTCCGCTACCTGAGTTGTACGACGCGACTTTTTAGGCGATAAAGGATATATACTTCGGTTTATATCCTTCCGAGGAGGATTGTGAAAACTTCTAGTGTAAGAACTAGAAGCTAGTAGCAAGAATAACGCGATAGAAAGGAATATACGCTCTGCGTGTCCTTTGTTCGCTTTCGGTGACGTGGCGTCGACAATTGAGTCGGCGTTTTCGGCAGAAAAGGAGTTGGAAAGTGGTCTGGATCACTTCCCTGAGAGTCAGTGTCACGTGCGGCACAACCAGTGCGCAGTTTGTGCAGTGGAAAGTGCTAAAAGTGCGTGAAAACAAGTGGAAATCGGCGGAAAGTAACAGGGCGTCACCGCCGCCATATTGCCGCGCAGCCGTGGCACGTACGCGTTCCACCGCGATTAGGGCGTTCTTTCCGGCGATTGCTGCTTGTTTGCGAACTTAAAGTGCTCTTTGCGGCAAAAGTGACTGTGAGGTGGCTCCCGTGGTTGCGGGCACAGGAGAAAAAGGTGCGATAATACGTGGAAAAGCATCGGGAGAAAACGAGGCGTCGCCGCCGCCATCTTGACAGTCAGGCGTGGCACGTACGCCGCGTCGAGACGGCAGTCGCGAAACAAGGGCTTCTCCCGGCCTTTTCGACGTGTTCCCGCACTTTCAGCGCTTCCGGTCGTTAAGCACGATTGTAGAAACACTGATTTTCGATAACATTAGTGCAAAAAACGGTGTAAAAGTGCGACGCGGGAACTCGGCGAGAAAGAGGCTACCAGCCGTAATCAATCTCGGATTATTCCAGGAGATAGCGACAAAGAAGACAAAAAAGGTAAGTGCTAGAGACTCTTAAAGCGCGAATCTTGAACTCTGGCGTCGCTCCGTGAACTGTTCGCGGAAATCGAAGCGAACGCAAGAGCGAGTAAGAGGACGAATAGAGAGACAAAGAGAGAGTGACGGTTGAACTGTGTGCGGGACAGAGACAGACAACCGGTCTGCGCTGAACGTGGGAAGTGCGAACGTTCCTACACGGCGGAGCAAGTGAGGTCCGCGGTGTGATTTTCTCCACGGAGGAGAATAGCGTTTGCGCGACCGACTCGTGGGCAAATTAATTATCGTGCGAAGCCCTGCTTGGGTAACCAAGCATGGCGACGCGCGATTACGCGACCGTGGCGAGTGGGGGAGAGGGGGCCGGCCCGAGTGGCCTTATCAGTTGCAGAACCGGCGGCAGCAGCAAGTCGGAGAGGACGGAAGGCAGGATGCTGCGGGAACCAGAGAGGAGAATTCCACGCACGCGCAGGAGCGTGAAGAGGTCAAAGGCGGAGACGTCCGAATACGATTCGGACACGTCACTCGCTTCGTTGCTCTCGACGACGCCGTCCGAGTCAACGAAGCATCTGAAGAAGAGGGGACGCCCCCCCACAACGGAGGAATACATAAAATTGGCGGAAGCCAAACTGCTAGCCGATAAAGCTGCCGAGAAGGATGCAGAGGACGCTCTAGAGCGAGAGCTCCTCTACGGTGATTGCATGCCGCCGCCACCATCAAGGACGTCAAATCCTATTCCGGATCAGGAAGTTTTTGACGAAGAGGCCAGGAAAATGCCGATAGAGGATCTGGCAGCCTGGGCTCTGGAACCGGCGGCCAAAATTGAATATGCCGCTGCGAAGTCGTCGCAGCTGAAGGGCACAATTAAACGGTCGATGCGCGTCAGCGTTCGAATCCTGCGAGCGGCGACTACGGAAGCTGAACAACGCGCCAGCCGCGCCATCGCCGGAACAGCAGGAGATCAGGAATTCAGCCTTATTAAAGCTAAGGCTGAAAAACTGGAGAAGGAGAATGCCCTTCTCAAGGAGAGGCTGACCGCCCTCGAAAATACGGCAAACAGCCAATTATCGCCGGCGATCAAAAGCATGGAGATCGCCGAGCGTAGTGATAAAAGAACACGACGGCAATCGCTGACTACGAAGCAGGAGGAAGCCAGCATCCCCGACACCGGTCTCGTACTGCTAATGGAGCAGATTGGGGCCGTTGTCAACGAACGGCTTACACAATTTTGGGAGAAGGCGGAGAAGCGCTTCGCTCCGAAGGAGGATCGTCCGCGGTCGGAGGCACGAAATGTTGCGCGACGCGAAGAACCCGCGAAAGAGGGAACAAGCGCCGCAATCATAAAGAAGGAGAAGTCCGCTGGGAAGAGAGAGGCAATGCACCTTCCACCGGTCAAAAAATCCGCGAAAGCGGAAACAAAGAAATCACCCATCCAGAAGAGGATGGAAGAGATTCAAAAGGAGCAGGTTCGGAAGGAGAGCGAAGGGAAGTGTCCAGCAGCGAGCGCACCTGCTCCGCAGAACAAGAAGGAGACGGAGACGCCGTGGACGAAAGTCCTCGGCAGAAAGTCGAAAAAGGAGACGACGGCCACCGTAAACAAGACCGTGAGGGCAGGCAAGAAGGTAGCAGCTGCGAAGTCGATGCCAAAAGAAAAGCCGATAGTGATGAAAACCCCGAGCACGGCCGCTGTCGTAATCACTATAGAGGAGGCCAGTAAATCGACATACGCCGAGCTTATGACAACGGCGCGGCAGAAGATCAAACTGTCGGACCTGGGAATCGGTGAGGTCAAACCCAGGAAAGCGCTGACCGGAGCGCTTATTCTCGAAATAAGCGGCGAAGGTAAAGAAGAGAAGGCGAACGCGCTCGCCAACAAGTTAACCGGGCTATTCGCGATCACGAGGGGTGTAAAAATCACGCGCCCCTGCAAGAGAGCGGCCCTGAGGATCTTCAGGATGGAAGACTCGATCACGGTCGGTGAGGTCGTCGAAGCAGTCGCCGCACAAGGCGGCTGCACCGCCGACGAGATAAAAACCGGTCCCAGGAGGACGGCGTATAACGGCATGGGCACGATGCTTATGCAATGCCCGGTCGCCGCCGCAAAGAAGGTTACCGAAAACGGTAAAGTAAAGGTCGGATGGACGTCCGTCCGCGTTGAACCCATCGAAGCACGACAACTTACCTGCTTCAAATGTTGGGAAATCGGGCACGTAATCGCGAAATGCTCCGCGACCGTGGACCGAACGGAGGCGTGTTACCGGTGCGGTGAGAAGGGACACCGCGCTGCGGAATGCAATGAGAAGGCACCGACGTGCCCGGTATGCAAGTCGGCGAACCGCCCGCATGGACACAGAGCAGGTAGCAAAGCCTGCACTGTCCCGCCGCCGGCAAAAAAAGGACAGAAGAACGCTACTCAATCGAGCGCTAAATCCTCAGGTAAGGATAAGAAACCTGAGGAAAAGAAGGAAAAAGCTGCAGCAGCAGCCAAACACAACCACGAAGAGGAGAAGGAGCGCGAAACTCTGAAGGCGAGCACCAGCCGCGAGGAGGCGATGGATCTGGCGTAACTTTCAATATGAAATGCCAGATCCTGCAAACTAATTTAAATCACGCCGCGAGAGCACAAGATCTTATGCTCGAAAGCCTGCAAAGCGGCGTGGTTGAATTAGTGGTTGCCGCGGAGCCGTATTTAATCCACGACAAGCCGTCATGGATAGCAAACAGGGAGAAGACGGTTGCAATAATTCAGGCGACGCCGACACGCATCCGACCGATCACAGCCATCGCGCAAGGGCGTGGTTACGTCTCAGTATCGTGGTCGGATTGCGTCGTCATTGGAATATACGCGCCGCCGAGTTGGTCGTTGCAAGATTTCGATCAGCTCCTGGACGAAGTGGAGGGTGTAGTGCGAAATCACGCCTCGCAACCGACATTCGTACTGGGAGATTTCAACGCGCACGCGACTATGTGGCGCTCTTCCAGAACGACTCAGCGTGGACACTCGACGATGGACTGGGCAGCATCCGCGAATCTCAGACTGTTGAATCAAGGATCTGCCAGTACGTGCGTGCGTCCACAGGGCGAGAGCAAGGTCGACCTCTCGTTCGCGAACGACGCAGCATCTCGAAGAGTCACGAGCTGGAAAGTGGATCCGATCGAAACTTTATCTGATCACTTATATATAAGGATCGACATATCCACGGTACAAGGAAGAAGGGCAGCGGACCAGAAGCAAAATAGATGGTCGTTGCGAAAAATCGACGAAGATATGTTTATGGCGGCAACCCTCGCCGCTACCTGGCCGAGCGAACCGACCGAAGCGGCCGTAGTCGAGCGAGAAGCAGAATGGTTTACGAGGACGTTGACATCGGTGTGCAACGCAAGCATGCCGAAAATAAGGTCGAACCCCACTCGTAAACCCGTATATTGGTGGAGGAACGAGATCGCTCTTCTCCGTGCGGAGAGCACAAACGCACGGAGGCAATATACGAGATACCGGAAACGGAGGAATCCCGATTCGGTGAGGAAAGCGCAGCTCTATGAAGTTTACAAGGAGAAGAAAATAGAGCTGCAGGCGGCCATAAAGACATCAAAGGCACGAGCATGGGACGGGCTGCTGGAAACACTGCGCGAGGATCCGTGGGGGCGGCCGTACAAGATAGTAATGAATAAATTACGACCGTGGGCGCCCCCGTTAACGGAGACGATGGAGACGCCGTTCTTGAAGCGAGTTGTCGACACGCTCTTCCCACCGGAAGAGGCTACGTCGGCGAGCAACTCGCAAATTTCAGCACACATCGACCCGATCATCTGGTCGCTGGACAACGACGTCACCGAGGAGGAAATGGCTCGCGCCATAAAGCGCATGACAAAGAAGAACACCGCACCCGGACCGGACGGAATTCCCGGCCGTGCCTGGTCGATGGTACTCAGTGTCCTGAATTCAAGATTGCGGAAGTTATTTACAGCATGCTTGAAGACGGGTACGTTTCCAGCAAGATGGAAAACCGGCAGATTAGTGTTGCTCCGAAAGCCGGGAAAATCGGAGGATTCACCGGCAGCGTACAGGCCGATAGTTTTGCTCGACGAGGTCGGAAAATTATTTGAAAGGATAATCCACAACCGCCTCGTCGAGCACCTGTCGCGAACCGGGCCGAACTTAGCCGAGAACCAATTCGGCTTCCGAGAAGGACGATCGACGATTGACGCGATTCGACAAGTGAAAAGTTTCGCCGAAAAGGCGATCGCCGCCGGGGGAGTCGTAATCGCGATATCTTTAGATATTAAGAATGCGTTCAACTCCCTCGAATGGAGTACGATACGTAGAGCGCTTGAAAAGCACGGGTTTCCGCGATACCTGCGAAGGGTCGTGGAAAATTACCTGAGCGACCGCGCGGTTCTCTACGATAGCCGGCATGGAATCGAGAAAAAGAAGATTGATCGCGGCGTTCCCCAGGGATCGGTCCTCGGACCGCTTCTCTGGAATCTCGGGTACGACGCGGTCCTGAAGCTGCCAATGCCGTCCGGCGTGCATCTCACGTGCTACGCGGATGACACGATGGTGTTGGCAGTCGACACGTGCCGGCAACGCGCAATCTGCCGGGCCGAAGTGGCAGTTGCGGTCGTGGCTAATACGATCAAGAAGATGGGGCTCCAGATGGCACCGGAGAAATCTGAAATCCTGTGCTTCAAGGGACGAAGAAGAGACCCGCGAGGAGGAAACGAAGTGGTCAACATTGGACCATCCAAAGTTACAGTGGGGAGCGAGATGAAGTATCTCGGACTGCTCCTCGACGATAAATGGAACTTTGGTCTCCACTTCGCTCGTCAGGCCGTTCGACTGGATGCTGCGGCAAATTATCCAAGCCGCATCATGCCGAATCAGCACGGACCGGACGAGAAAGTAAGGAAAGTCTATGCTGGGGTGATAAAAAGCATTGCGCTTTACGGAGCCCCGGTATGGAGCGACGCGCTTAACAAAGGAGGCAGAAAGCTGCAGCTGCTGCGAAGCGCGTGGCGAAGAATAGCCATTCGGGTCATAAGAGGATATCGCACGATTTCCTACGACGCGGCAACAATGCTGGCGGGTCTCGCACCCCTGGAATACCTGGCGCAGGAAGACCTCATAGTGTACGAAACCCTTCGCACAACGCGCCAGGTAGAAGAAGAAGGTGCACCTGCTCCGACAAGGGACGAGATTAGAAGAGAAGCGAGACGCTTCACTTTCTCTAAATGGAAGGAGAAACTCGCACCTGCGACCAATCACAGGATCGTGGGAGCGATTCTACCCATCTTGGAAAACTGGGTAGAAAACAGGAGAGGGCAGCTCACCTTCAGAGTGACGCAGGTGCTGACTGGACATGGATGCTTCGGTCAGTACCTCTGCAAGATCGGAAAAGAGGCCACGGCTGAATGTCACCATTGCGGAGACGGAGACGACTCTGCGCAGCACACGTTGGAACGCTGTCCAGCGTGGCAAACGCTGCGCCACGCTCTCGTGGCAGAGATCCGACGGGATCTCTCGCCGACCAGCATCCTGCCGAAGATGCTGGAAGGGGAGAGATACTGGCGAGCCGTTACCTTGTTTTGCGACAAAGTGATGGCTGCGAAGGAAGCCGCCGAGCGCGAAAGAGAGCGCACGCTTTCTGCTCGACGAGCCTTACGTGGTCGGCGTTGTAGACGTTTGCCACGTTCCACTCCAAGGTAGGGGACTCTCGTCCGTCAGGGCGCGAGAGTCGCTCCAAAGTACCCACCGGGGAGCGGAGCTTCGCCGCCGCCGTCCATCTCAAACGCCGCAAGCGGGAGAAGAGGAAGACGACTTCGAAGATTGAAGACAGGCGCAAGAAATTCGACAAAGAGGTACGCGTGAGGAATGCATGCATTCGCACACAAGCGTAATAGAAAAGATTGCGCAAAGAAAAAGTAAATAAGAAAAAACAGAAAGAGCAGCCGAGCGCCGGCTAGACAGGATTTGGGTCAAGTCTATCCGGCACGCGCTCGACCGAGGAGAGGCAAACGACTGTGGTGGTTGCAGTCGTTGCCAATCTAAAGTATGAACTCGCACGCCAGCTATGAACAGAGAGTTCAAAGAACTCAGACACGAGGCGGGATGCTGGACGCGTTCGAAAGAGTTCCCGGCTACCCGCTACAAGTGTAGGAAGACCACCGCAGGGTTTTAGTCGGTAAGAGTCCGACATAACCGCGGATTTCCCAAAAAATCCACGGTATCCATGAGGATTTCCCTGCGAAAAAAAAAAAAAAAAAAAAAAAAGGTTATATTACGTTATTGATGTATATAAAGGTCCCACGGAGACGTAGAGGCAAACTCGCCAGGAATGATGTCAAATATTACCGCCGAGATGTTACGTTGCGTTAGGTTGCGTTATATTACGTTATTGATGTATATGAGGGTAACACGGAGACGTAGAGGCTAACTCGCCAGGAATGTGGTCAAATATTACCGCCGAGGTGATAGGTTGGGTTAGGTTAGGTTATATTACGTTATTGATGTATATAAACGTCCCACGGAGACGTAGAGGCCAACTCGCCAGGTATGTTGTCAAATATTACCGCCGAGATGGTAGGTTGGTTTAGGTTAGGTTATATCTCGTTATTGATGTATACGAAGGTTCCACGGAGACGTAGAGGCCAACTCGCCAGGAATGTTGTCAATTATTACCGCCGAGATGATAGGTTGGGTCAGGTTACGTTATATTATGTTATTGATGTATATAAAGGCCCCACGGAGACGTAGAGGCCAACTCACCAGGAATGTGGTCAAATATTACCGCTGAAATGATAGGTTGGGTTAGGTTACGTTATATTACGTTATTGATGTATATGAGGGTTACACGGAGACGTAGAGGCTAACTCGCCAGGAATGTGGTCAAATATTACCGCCGAGATGTTAGGTTGGGTTAGGTTAGGTTATATTACGTTATTGGCACATATGAGGGTTACACGGAGACGTAGAGGCCAACTCGCCAGGAATGATGTCAAATATTACCGCAGATATGTTAGGTTGGGTTAGGTTAGGTTATATTACGTTATTGATGTATATAAAGGTCCCACGGAGACGTAGAGGCCAACTCGCCAGGTATGTTGTCAAATATTACCGCCGAGATGGTAGGTTGGTTTAGGTTAGGTTATATCTCGTTATTGATGTATACGAAGGTTCCACGGAGACGTAGAGGCCAACTCGCCAGGTATGTTGTCAAATATTACCGCCGAGATGTTAGGTTGGGTTAGCCTAGCTTATATTATGTTATTGATGTATATAAAGGTCCCACGGAGACGTAGAGGCCAACTCGCCAGGAATGTTGTCAAATATTACCGCCGAGATGATAGGTTGGGTTAGGTTACATTATATTAGGTTATTGATGTACATGAGGGTTACACGGAGAAGTAGAGGCCAACTCGCCAGGAATGTTGTAAAATATTACCGCCGACATGTTAGGTTGTGTTAGCTTTGGTTATATTACGTTATTGATTTATATAAAGGTCCCACGGAGACGGAGAAGCCAACTCGCCAGGAATGTTGTCAAATATTACCACCGAGATGTTAGGTTGAGTTAGGTTAGGTTATATTACGTTATTGACGTATATGAGGGTTACACGGAGACGTAGATGCCAACTCGCCAGGAATGATGTCAAATATTACCGCAGAGATGTTAGGTTGGGTTAGGTTAGGTTATATTACGTTATTGATGTATATAAAGGTCCCAAGGAGACGTAGAGGCCAATAAGCCAGGAATGTGGTCAAATCTTAACGCCGAGATGTTAGGTTGGTTTAGGTTTGTTTATACTACGTTATTGATGTATATGAAGGTCCCACCGAGACGTAGAAGCCAACTCGCCAGGAATGTTGTCAAATATTACCGCCGAGATGATAGGTTGGGTTAGGTTACGTTATATTACGTTATTGATGTATATGAGGGTTACACCGAGACGTAGAGGCCAACTCGCCAGGAATGTTGTCAAATATTACCGCCGAGATGTTACGTTGGGTTAGGTTAGGTTATATTACGTTATAGATGTATATAAAGGTTACACGGAGACGTAGAGGCCATCTCGCCAGGAATGATGTCAAATATTACCGCCGAGATGATAGGTTGGGTTAGGTTAGGTTACATTACGTTATTGATGTATATAATGGTTCCACGGAGACGTAGAGACCATCTCGCCAGGAATGTTGTCAAATATTACTGCCGACATGTTAGGTTGGCTTAGCTTTGGTTATATTACGTTATTGATTTATATAAAGGTCCCACGGAGACGGAGAAGCCAACTCGCCAGGAATGTTGTCAAATATTACCACCGAGATGTTAGGTTGGGTTAGGTTAGGTTATATTACGATATTGAAGTGTATGAGGGTTACACGGAGACGTAGATGCCAACTCGCCAGGAATGATGTCAAATATTACCGCAGAGATGTTAGTTTGGGTTAGGTTAGGTTATATTACGTTATTGATGTATATAAAGGTCCCACGGAGACGTGAAGGCCAACTCGCCAGGTATGTTGTCAAATATTACCGCCGAGATGGTAGGTTGGTTTAGGTTAGGTTATATCTCGTTATTGATGTATACGAAGGTTCCACGGAGACGTAGAGGCCAACTCGCCAGGAATGTTGTCAATTATTAGCGCCGAGATGATAGGTTGGGTTAGGTTACGTTATATTATGTTATTGATGTATATAAAGGACCCACGGAGACGTAGAGGCCAACTCACCAGGAATGTGGTCAAATATTACCGCTGAAATGATAGGTTCGGTTAGGTTGCGTTATATTACGTTATTGATGTATATGAGGGTTACACGGAGACGTAGAGGCTAACTCGCCAGGAATGTTGTCAAATATTACCGCCGAGATGATAGGTTGGATTAGGTTACGTTATGTTACGTTATTGATGTATATGAGGGTTACACGGAGACGTAGAGGCCAACTCTCCAGGAATGTGGTCAAATATTACCGCCGAGATGTTAGGTTGGGTTAGGTTAGGTTATATTACGTTATTGGCACATATGAGGGTTACACGGAGACGTAGAGGCCAACTCGCCAGGAATGATGTCAAATATTACCGCAGATATGTTAGGTTGGGTTAGGTTAGGTTATATTACGTTATTGATGTATATAAAGGTCCCACGGAGACGTAGAGGCCAACTCGCCAGGTATGTTGTCAAATATTACCGCCGAGATGGTAGGTTGGTTTAGGTTAGGTTATATCTCGTTATTGATGTATACGAAGGTTCCACGGAGACGTAGAGGCCAACTCGCCAGGTATGTTGTGAAATATTACCGCCGAGATGTTAGGTTGGGTTAGCCTAGCTTATATTATGTTATTGATGTATATAAAGGTCCCACGGAGACGTAGAGGCCAACTCGCCAGGAATGTTGTCAAATATTACCGCCGAGATGATAGGTTGGGTTAGGTTACATTATATTAGGTTATTGATGTACATGAGGGTTACACGGAGAAGTAGAAGCCAACTCGCCAGGAATGTTGTCAAATATTACCGCCGACATGTTAGGTTGGGTTAGCTTTTGTTATATTACGTTATTGATTTATGTAAAGGTCCCACGGAGAAGGAGAATCCAACTCGCCAGGAATGTTGTCAAATATTACCACCGAGATGTTAGGTTCAGTTAGGTTAGGTTATATTACGTTATTGACGTGTATGAGGGTTACACGGAGACGTAGATGCCAACTCGCCAGGAATGATGTCAAATATTACCGCAGAGATATTAGGTTGGGTTAGGTTAGGTTATATTACGTTATTGATGTATATAAAGGTCCCACGGAGACGTAGAGGCCAATAAGCCAGGAATGTGGTCAAATCTTAACGCCGAGATGTTAGGTTGGGTTAGGTTTGTTTATACTACGTTATTGATTTATATGAAAGTCCCACCGAGACGTAGAAGCCAACTCGCCAGGAATGTTGTCAAATATTACCGCCGAGATGATAGGTTGGTTTAGGTTACGTTATGTTACGTTATTGATGTATATGGGGGTTACACGGAGACGTAGAGGCCAACTCGCCAGGAATGTGGTCAAATATTACCGCCGAGATGTTACGTTGGGTTAGGTTAGGTTATATTACGTTATTGATGTATATAAAGGTCCCACGGAGACGTAGAGGCCAACTCGCCAGGAATGTTGTCAAATATTACCGCCGAGATGATAGGTTGGGTTAGGTTACGTTATGTTACGTTATTGATGTATATGAGGGTTACACGGAGACGTAGAGGCCAACTCTCCAGGAATGTGGTCAAATATTACCGCCGAGATGTTAGGTTGGGTTAGGTTAGGTTATATTACGTTATTGGCACATATGAGGGTTACACGGAGACGTAGAGGCCAACTCGCCAGGAATGATGTCAAATATTACCGCAGATATGTTAGGTTGGGTTAGGTTAGGTTATATTACGTTATTGATGTATATAAAGGTCCCACGGAGACGTAGAGGCCAACTCGCCAGGTATGTTGTCAAATATTACCGCCGAGATGGTAGGTTGGTTTAGGTTAGGTTATATCTCGTTATTGATGTATACGAAGGTTCCACGGAGACGTAGAGGCCAACTCGCCAGGTATGTTGTCAAATATTACCGCCGAGATGATAGGTTGGGTTAGGTTACATTATATTAGGTTATTGATGTACATGAGGGTTACACGGAGAAGTAGAGGCCAACTCGCCAGGAATGTTGTCAAATATTACCGCCGACATGTTAGGTTGTGTTAGCTTTGGTTATATTACGTTATTGATTTATATAAAGGTCCCACGGAAACGGAGAAGCCAACTCGCCAGGAATGTTGTCAAATATTACCACCAAGATGTTAGGTTGAGTTAGGTTAGGTTATATTACGTTATTGATGTATATAAAGGTCCCACGGAGACGTAGAGGCCAACCCGCCAGGAATGTGGTCAAATATTACCGTCGAGATGATAGGTTGGTTTAGGTTAGGTTATATTACGTTATTGATGTATATGAGGGTTACACGGAGACGTAGAGGCCAACTCGACAGGAATGTTGTCAAATATTACCGCCGAGATGTTAGGTTGGGTTAGGTTAGGTTATATTACGATATTGATGTATATAAAGGTCCCAGGGAGACGTAGATGCCAACTCGCCAGGAATGTTGTCAAATATTACCGTCGAGATAATAGGTTGGGTTAGGATAGGCTATATTTCGTTATTGAAATATATAATGGTCCCACGAAGACGTAGAGGCCAACTCGCCAGGAATGATGTCAAATATTACCGCAGAGATGTTAGGTTGGGTTAGGTTAGGGTATATTACGTTATTGATGTATATAAAGGTCCCACGGAGACGTAGAGGCCAACAAGCCAGGAATGTGATCAAATATTACCGCCGAGATGTTAGGTTGAGTTTGGTTAGTTTATATTACGAGATTGATGTATATAAAGGTCCCACGGAGACGTAGAAGCCAACTCGCCAGGAATGTTGTCAAATATTACCGCCGAGATGATAGGTTGGGTTAGGATAGGTTATATTTTATTATTGAAATATATAAAGGTCCCACGGAGACGTAGAGGTCAACTCGCCAGGGATGTTGTCAAATATTACCGCCGAGATGATAGGTTGGGTTAGGTTACGTCATATTGCGTTATTGATGTACATGAGGGTTACACGGAGAAGTAGAGGCCAACTCGCCAGGAATGTTGTCAAATATTACCGCCGACATGTTAGGTTGGGTTAGGCTAGGTTATATTATGTTATTGATGTATATAAAGGTCCCACGGAGACGTAGAGGCCAACTCGCCAGGAATGTTGTCAAATATACCGCCGAGATGATAGGTTGGGTTAGGTTACGTTATATTACGTTACTGATGTATATGAGGGTTTCACGGAGACGTAGAGGCCCACTCGCCAGGACTGTTGTCAAATATTACCGCCGACATGTTAGGTTGGGTTAGCTTTTGTTATATTACGTTATTGATTTATATAAAGGTCCCACGGAGATGGAGAATCCAACTCGCCAGGAATGTTGTTAAATATTACCACCGAGATGTTAGGTTGAGTTAGGTTAGGTTATATTACGTTATTGACGTATATGAGGGTTACACGGAGACGTAGATGCCAACTCGCCAGGAATGATGTCAAATATTACCGCAGAGATGTTAGGTTGGGTTAGGTTAGGTTATATTACGTTATTGATGTATATAAAGGTGCCACGGAGACGTAGAGGCCAATAAGCCAGGAATGTGGTCAAATCTTAACGCCGAGATGTTAGGTTGGGTTAGGTTTGTTTATATTACGTTATTGATGTATATGAAGGTCCCACCGAGACGTAGAAGCCAACTCGCCAGGAATGTTGTCAAATATTACCGCCGCGATGATAGGTTGGGTTAGGTTACGTTATATTACGTTATTGATGTATATGAGGGTTACACGGAGACGTAGAGGCCAACTCGCCAGGAATGTTGTCAAATATTACCGCCGAGGTGTTAGGTTGGGTTAGGTTAGGTTATATTACGTTATTGATGTATATAAAGGTCCCACGGAGACGTAGAGGCCAACCCGCCAGGAATGTGGTCAAATATTACCGTCGAGATGATAGGTTGGTTTAGGTTAGGTTATATTACGTTATTGATGTATATGAGGGTTACACGGAGACGTAGAGGCCAACTCTCCAGGAATGTGGTCAAATATTACCGCCGAGATGTTAGGTTGGATTAGGTTAGGTTATATTACGATATTGATGTATATAAAGGTCCCAGGGAGACGTAGATGCCAACTCGCCAGGAATGTTGTCAAATATTACCGTCGAGATAATAGGTTGGGTTAGGATAGGCTATATTTCGTTATTGAAATATATAATGGTCCCACGGAGACGTAGAGGCCAACTCGCCAGGAATGATGTCAAATATTACCGCAGAGATGTTAGGTTGGGTTAGGTTAGGGTATATTACGTTATTGATGTATATAAAGGTCCCACGGAGACGTAGAGGCCAACAAGCCAGGAATGTGATCAAATATTACCCCCGAGATGTTAGGTTGAGTTTGGTTAGTTTATATTACGAGATTGATGTATATAAAGGTCCCACGGAGACGTAGAAGCCAACTCGCCAGGAATGTTGTCAAATATTACCGCCGAGATGATAGGTTGGGTTAGGTTACGTTATGTTACGTTATTGATGTATATGAGGGTTACACGGAGACGTAGAGGCCAACTCTCCAGGAATGTGGTCAAATATTACCGCCGAGATGTTAGGTTGGGTTAGGTTAGGTTATATTACGTTATTGGCACATATGAGGGTTACACGGAGACGTAGAGGCCAACTCGCCAGGAATGATGTCAAATATTACCGCAGATATGTTAGGTTGGGTTAGGTTAGGTTATATTACGTTATTGATGTATATAAAGGTCCCACGGAGACGTAGAGGCCAACTCGCCAGGTATGTTGTCAAATATTACCGCCGAGATGGTAGGTTGGTTTAGGTTAGATTATATCTCGTTATTGATGTATACGAAGGTTCCACGGAGACGTAGAGGCCAACTCGCCAGGTATGTTGTCAAATATTACCGCCGAGATGTTAGGTTGGGTTAGCCTAGCTTATATTATGTTATTGATGTATATAAAGGTCCCACGGAGACGTAGAGGCCAACTCGCCAGGAATGTTGTCAAATATTACCGCCGAGATGATAGGTTGGGTTAGGTTACATAATATTAGGTTATTGATGTACATGAGGGTTACACGGAGAAGTAGAGGCCAACTCGCCAGGAATGTTGTCAAATATTACCGCCGACATGTTAGGTTGTGTTAGCTTTGGTTATATTACGTTATTGATTTATATAAACGTCCCACGGAGACGGAGAAGCCAACTTGCCAGGAATGTTGTCAAATATTACCACCAAGATGTTAGGTTGAGTTAGGTTAGGTTACATTACGTTATTGATGTATATAAAGGTCCCACGGAGACGTAGAGGCCAATAAGCCAGGAATGTGGTCAAATCTTAACGCCGAGATGTTAGGTTGGGTTAGGTTCGTTTATATTACGTTATTGATGTATATGAAGGTCCCACCGAGACGTAGAAGCCAACTCGCCAGGAATGTTGTCAAATATTACCGCCGAGATGATAGGTTGGGTTAGGTTACGTTATATTACGTTATTGATGTATATGAGGGTTACACGGAGACGTAGAGGCCAACTCGCCAGGAATGTTGTCAAATATTACCGCCGAGGTGTTAGGTTGGGTTAGGTTAGGTTATATTACGTTATTGATGTATATAAAGGTCCCACGGAGACGTAGAGGCCAACCCGCCAGGAATGTGGTCAAATATTGCCGTCGAGATGATAGGTTGGTTTAGGTTAGGTTATATTACGTTATTGATGTATATGAGGGTTACACGGAGACGTAGAGGCCAACTCGACAGGAATGTTGTCAAATATTACCGCCGAGATGTTAGGTTGGGTTAGGTTAGGTTATATTACGATATTGATGTATATAAAGGTCCCAGGGAGACGTAGATGCCAACTCGCCAGGAATATTGTCAAATATTACCGTCGAGATAATAGGTTGGGTTAGGATAGGCTATATTTCGTTATTGAAATATATAATGGTCCCACGGAGACGTAGAAGCCAACTCGCCAGGAATGTTGTCAAATATTACCGCCGAGATGATAGGTTGGGTTAGGATAGGTTATATTTCATTATTGAAATATATAAAGGTCCCATGGAGACGTAGAGGCCAACTCGCCAGGGATGTTGTCAAATATTACCGGCGAGATGATAGGTTGGGTTAGGTTACGTTATATTGCGTTATTGATGTACATGAGGGTTACACGGAGAAGTAGAGGCCAACTCGCCAGGAATGTTGTCAAATATTACCGCCGACATGTTAGGTTGGGTTAGGCTAGGTTATATTATGTTATTGAAGTATATAAACGTCCCACGGAGACGTAGAGGCCAACTCGCCAGGAATGTTGTCAAATATACCGCCGAGATGATAGGTTTGGTTAGGTTAGGTTATATTACGTTATTGGCGCATATGAGGGTTACACGAAGACGTAGAGGCCAACTCGCCAGGAATGATGTCAAATATTACCGCAGATATGTTAGGTTGGGTTAGGTTAGGTTATATTACGTTATTGATGTATATAAAGGTCCCACGGAGACGTAGAGGCCAACTCGCCAGGTATGTTGTCAAATATTACCGCCGAGATGGTAGGTTGGCTTAGGTTAGGTTATATCTCGTTATTGATGTATACGAAGGTTCCACGGAGACGTAGAGGCCAACTCGCCATGTATGTTGTCAAATATTACCGCCGAGATGTTAGGTTGGGTTAGCCTAGCTTATATTACGTTATTGATGTATATAAAGGTCCCACGGAGACGTAGAGGCCAACTCGCCAGGTATGTTGTCAAATATTACCGCCGAGATGGTAGGTTGGCTTAGGTTAGGTTATATCTCGTTATTGATGTATACGAAGGTTCCACGGAGACGTAGAGGCCAACTCGCCAGGTATGTTGTCAAATATTACCGCCGAGATGGTAGGTTGGCTTAGGTTAGGTTATATCTCGTTATTGATGTATACGAAGGTTCCACGGAGACGTAGAGGCCAACTCGCCAGGTATGTTGTCAAATATTACCGCCGAGATGGTGGGTTGGTTTAGGTTAGGTTATATCTCGTTATTGATGTATACGAAGGTTCCACGGAGACGTAGAGGCCAACTCGCCAGGTATGTTGTCAAATATTACCGCCGAGATGTTAGGTTGGGTTAGCCTAGCTTATATTATGTTATTGATGTATATAAAGGTCCCACGGAGACGTAGAGGCCAACTCGCCAGGTGTGTTGTCAAATATTACCGCCGAGATGGTAGGTTGGCTTAGGTTAGGTTATATCTCGTTATTGATGTATACGAAGGTTCCACGGAGACGTAGAGGCCAACTCGCCATGTATGTTGTCAAATATTACCGCCGAGATGTTAGGTTGGGTTAGCCTAGCTTATATTATGTTATTGATGTATATAAAGGTCCCACGGAGACGTAGAGGCCAACTCGCCAGGAGTGATGTCAAATATTACCGCAGAGATGTTAGGTTGGGTTAGGTTAGGGTATATTACGTTATTGATGTATATAAAGGTCCCACGGAGACGTAGAGGCCAACAAGCCAGGAATGTGATCAAATATTACCGCCGAGATGTTAGGTTGAGTTTGGTTAGTTTATATTACGAGATTGATGTATATAAAGGTGCCACGGAGACGTAGAAGCCAACTCGCCAGGAATGTTGTCAAATATTACCGCCGAGATGATAGGTTGGGTTAGGATAGGTTATATTTTATTATTGAAATATATAAAGGTCCCACGGAGACGTAGAGGTCAACTCGCCAGGGATGTTGTCAAATATTACCGCCGAGATGATAGGTTGGGTTAGGTTACGTCATATTGCGACATTGATGTACATGAGGGTTACACGGAGAAGTAGAGGCCAACTCGCCAGGAATGTTGTCAAATATTACCGCCGACATGTTAGGTTGGGTTAGGCTAGGTTATATTATGTTATTGATGTATATAAAGGTCCCACGGAGACGTAGAGGCCAACTCGCCAGGAATGTTGTCAAATATACCGCCGAGATGATAGGTTGGGTTAGGTTACGTTATATTACGTTACTGATGTATATGAGGGTTTCACGGAGACGTAGAGGCCAACTCGCCAGGAATGTTGTCAAATATTACCGCCGAGGTGTTAGGTTGGGTTAGGTTAGGTTATATTACGTTATTGATGTATATAAAGGTCCCACAGAGACGTAGAGGCCAACCCGCCAGGAATGTGGTCAAATATTACCGTCGAGATGATAGGTTGGTTTAGGTTAGGTTATATTACGTTATTGATGTATATGAGGGTTACACGGAGACGTAGAGGCCAACTCGACAGGAATGTTGTCAAATATTACCGCCGAGATGTTAGGTTGGATTAGGTTAGGTTATATTACGATATTGATGTATATAAAGGTCCCAGGGAGACGTAGATGCCAACTCGCCAGGAATGTTGTCAAATATTACCGTCGAGATAATAGGTTGGGTTAGGATAGGCTATATTTCGTTATTGAAATATATAATGGTCCCACGGAGACGTAGAGGCCAACTCGCCAGGAATGATGTCAAATATTACCGCAGAGGTGTTAGGTTGGGTTAGGTTAGGGTATATTACGTTATTGATGTATATAAAGGTCCCACGGAGACGTAGAGGCCAACAAGCCAGGAATGTGATCAAATATTACCGCCGAGATGTTAGGTTGAGTTTGGTTAGTTTATATTACGAGATTGATGTATATAAAGGTCCCACGGATACGTAGAAGCCAACTCGCCAGGAATGTTGTCAAATATTACCGCCGAGATGATAGGTTGGGTTAGGTTACGTTATGTTACGTTATTGATGTATATGAGGGTTACACGGAGACGTAGAGGCCAACTCTCCAGGAATGTGGTCAAATATTACCGCCGAGATGTTAGGTTGGGTTAGCCTAGCTTATATTATGTTATTGATGTATATAAAGGTCCCACGGAGACGTAGAAGCCAACTCGCCAGGAATGTTGTCAAATATTACCGCCGAGATGATAGGTTGGGTTAGGTTACGTTATGTTACGTTATTGATGTATATGAGGGTTACACGGAGACGTAGAGGCCAACTCTCCAGGAATGTGGTCAAATATTACCGCCGAGATGTTAGGTTGGGTTAGGTTAGGTTATATTACGTTATTGGCACATATGAGGGTTACACGGAGACGTAGAGGCCAACTCGCCAGGAATGATGTCAAATATTACCGCAGATATGTTAGGTTGGGTTAGGTTAGGTTATATTACGTTATTGATGTATATAAAGGTCCCACGGAGACGTAGAGGCCAACTCGCCAGGTATGTTGTCAAATATTACCGCCGAGATGGTAGGTTGGTTTAGGTTAGGTTATATCTCGTTATTGATGTATACGAAGGTTCCACGGAGACGTAGAGGCCAACTCGCCAGGTATGTTGTCAAATATTACCGCCGAGATGATAGGTTGGGTTAGGTTACATTATATTAGGTTATTGATGTACATGAGGGTTACACGGAGAAGTAGAGGCCAACTCGCCAGGAATGTTGTCAAATATTACCGCCGACATGTTAGGTTGTGTTAGCTTTGGTTATATTACGTTATTGATTTATATAAAGGTCCCACGGAAACGGAGAAGCCAACTCGCCAGGAATGTTGTCAAATATTACCACCAAGATGTTAGGTTGAGTTAGGTTAGGTTATATTACGTTATTGATGTATATAAAGGTCCCACGGAGACGTAGAGGCCAACCCGCCAGGAATGTGGTCAAATATTACCGTCGAGATGATAGGTTGGTTTAGGTTAGGTTATATTACGTTATTGATGTATATGAGGGTTACACGGAGACGTAGAGGCCAACTCGACAGGAATGTTGTCAAATATTACCGCCGAGATGTTAGGTTGGGTTAGGTTAGGTTATATTACGATATTGATGTATATAAAGGTCCCAGGGAGACGTAGATGCCAACTCGCCAGGAATGTTGTCAAATATTACCGTCGAGATAATAGGTTGGGTTAGGATAGGCTATATTTCGTTATTGAAATATATAATGGTCCCACGAAGACGTAGAGGCCAACTCGCCAGGAATGATGTCAAATATTACCGCAGAGATGTTAGGTTGGGTTAGGTTAGGGTATATTACGTTATTGATGTATATAAAGGTCCCACGGAGACGTAGAGGCCAACAAGCCAGGAATGTGATCAAATATTACCGCCGAGATGTTAGGTTGAGTTTGGTTAGTTTATATTACGAGATTGATGTATATAAAGGTCCCACGGAGACGTAGAAGCCAACTCGCCAGGAATGTTGTCAAATATTACCGCCGAGATGATAGGTTGGGTTAGGATAGGTTATATTTTATTATTGAAATATATAAAGGTCCCACGGAGACGTAGAGGTCAACTCGCCAGGGATGTTGTCAAATATTACCGCCGAGATGATAGGTTGGGTTAGGTTACGTCATATTGCGTTATTGATGTACATGAGGGTTACACGGAGAAGTAGAGGCCAACTCGCCAGGAATGTTGTCAAATATTACCGCCGACATGTTAGGTTGGGTTAGGCTAGGTTATATTATGTTATTGATGTATATAAAGGTCCCACGGAGACGTAGAGGCCAACTCGCCGGGAATGTTGTCAAATATACCGCCGAGATGATAGGTTGGGTTAGGTTACGTTATATTACGTTACTGATGTATATGAGGGTTTCACGGAGACGTAGAGGCCCACTCGCCAGGACTGTTGTCAAATATTACCGCCGACATGTTAGGTTGGGTTAGCTTTTGTTATATTACGTTATTGATTTATATAAAGGTCCCACGGAGATGGAGAATCCAACTCGCCAGGAATGTTGTTAAATATTACCACCGAGATGTTAGGTTGAGTTAGGTTAGGTTATATTACGTTATTGACGTATATGAGGGTTACACGGAGACGTAGATGCCAACTCGCCAGGAATGATGTCAAATATTACCGCAGAGATGTTAGGTTGGGTTAGGTTAGGTTATATTACGTTATTGATGTATATAAAGGTGCCACGGAGACGTAGAGGCCAATAAGCCAGGAATGTGGTCAAATCTTAACGCCGAGATGTTAGGTTGGGTTAGGTTTGTTTATATTACGTTATTGATGTATATGAAGGTCCCACCGAGACGTAGAAGCCAACTCGCCAGGAATGTTGTCAAATATTACCGCCGAGATGATAGGTTGGGTTAGGTTACGTTATATTACGTTATTGATGTATATGAGGGTTACACGGAGACGTAGAGGCCAACTCGCCAGGAATGTTGTCAAATATTACCGCCGAGGTGTTAGGTTGGGTTAGGTTAGGTTATATTACGTTATTGATGTATATAAAGGTCCCACGGAGACGTAGAGGCCAACCCGCCAGGAATGTGGTCAAATATTACCGTCGAGATGATAGGTTGGTTTAGGTTAGGTTATATTACGTTATTGATGTATATGAGGGTTACACGGAGACGTAGAGGCCAACTCGACAGGAATGTTGTCAAATATTACCGCCGAGATGTTAGGTTGGATTAGGTTAGGTTATATTACGATATTGATGTATATAAAGGTCCCAGGGAGACGTAGATGCCAACTCGCCAGGAATGTTGTCAAATATTACCGTCGAGATAATAGGTTGGGTTAGGATAGGCTATATTTCGTTATTGAAATATATAATGGTCCCACGGAGACGTAGAGGCCAACTCGCCAGGAATGATGTCAAATATTACCGCAGAGATGTTAGGTTGGGTTAGGTTAGGGTATATTACGTTATTGATGTATATAAAGGTCCCACGGAGACGTAGAGGCCAACAAGCCAGGAATGTGATCAAATATTACCCCCGAGATGTTAGGTTGAGTTTGGTTAGTTTATATTACGAGATTGATGTATATAAAGGTCCCACGGAGACGTAGAAGCCAACTCGCCAGGAATGTTGTCAAATATTACCGCCGAGATGATAGGTTGGGTTAGGTTACGTTATGTTACGTTATTGATGTATATGAGGGTTACACGGAGACGTAGAGGCCAACTCTCCAGGAATGTGGTCAAATATTACCGCCGAGATGTTAGGTTGGGTTAGGTTAGGTTATATTACGTTATTGGCACATATGAGGGTTACACGGAGACGTAGAGGCCAACTCGCCAGGAATGATGTCAAATATTACCGCAGATATGTTAGGTTGGGTTAGGTTAGGTTATATTACGTTATTGATGTATATAAAGGTCCCACGGAGACGTAGAGGCCAACTCGCCAGGTATGTTGTCAAATATTACCGCCGAGATGGTAGGTTGGTTTAGGTTAGGTTATATCTCGTTATTGATGTATACGAAGGTTCCACGGAGACGTAGAGGCCAACTCGCCAGGTATGTTGTCAAATATTACCGCCGAGATGTTAGGTTGGGTTAGCCTAGCTTATATTATGTTATTGATGTATATAAAGGTCCCACGGAGACGTAGAGGCCAACTCGCCAGGAATGTTGTCAAATATTACCGCCGAGATGATAGGTTGGGTTAGGTTACATAATATTAGGTTATTGATGTACATGAGGGTTACACGGAGAAGTAGAGGCCAACTCGCCAGGAATGTTGTCAAATATTACCGCCGACATGTTAGGTTGTGTTAGCTTTGGTTATATTACGTTATTGATGTATATAAAGGTCCCACGGAGACGTAGAGGCCAATAAGCCAGGAATGTGGTCAAATCTTAACGCCGAGATGTTAGGTTGGGTTAGGTTCGTTTATATTACGTTATTGATGTATATGAAGGTCCCACCGAGACGTAGAAGCCAACTCGCCAGGAATGTTGTCAAATATTACCGCCGAGATGATAGGTTGGGTTAGGTTACGTTATATTACGTTATTGATGTATATGAGGGTTACACGGAGACGTAGAGGCCAACTCGCCAGGAATGTTGTCAAATATTACCGCCGAGGTGTTAGGTTGGGTTAGGTTAGGTTATATTACGTTATTGATGTATATAAAGGTCCCACGGAGACGTAGAGGCCAACCCGCCAGGAATGTGGTCAAATATTACCGTCGAGATGATAGGTTGGTTTAGGTTAGGTTATATTACGTTATTGATGTATATGAGGGTTACACGGAGACGTAGAGGCCAACTCGACAGGAATGTTGTCAAATATTACCGCCGAGATGTTAGGTTGGGTTAGGTTAGGTTATATTACGATATTGATGTATATAAAGGTCCCAGGGAGACGTAGATGCCAACTCGCCAGGAATATTGTCAAATATTACCGTCGAGATAATAGGTTGGGTTAGGATAGGCTATATTTCGTTATTGAAATATATAATGGTCCCACGGAGACGTAGAAGCCAACTCGCCAGGAATGTTGTCAAATATTACCGCCGACATGTTAGGTTGGGTTAGGCTAGGTTATATTATGTTATTGAAGTATATAAACGTCCCACGGAGACGTAGAGGCCAACTCGCCAGGAATGTTGTCAAATATACCGCCGAGATGATAGGTTGGGTTAGGTTACGTTATATTACGTTACTGATGTATATGAGGGTTTCACGGAGACGTAGAGGCCCACTCGCCAGGACTGTTGTCAAATATTACCGCCGACATGTTAGGTTGGGTTAGCTTTTGTTATATTACGTTATTGATTTATATAAAGGTCCCACGGAGAAGGAGAATCCAACTCGCCAGGAATGTTGTCAAATATTACCGCCGAGATGTTAGGTTTGGTTAGGTTAGGTTATATTACGTTATTGGCGCATATGAGGGTTACACGGAGACGTAGAGGCCAACTCGCCAGGAATGATGTCAAATATTACCGCAGATATGTTAGGTTGGGTTAGGTTAGGTTATATTATGTTATTGATGTATATAAAGGTCCCACGGAGACGTAGAGGCCAACTCGCCAGGTATGTTGTCAAATATTACCGCCGAGATGGTAGGTTGGTTTAGGTTAGGTTATATCTCGTTATTGATGTATACGAAGGTTCCACGGAGACGTAGAGGCCAACTCGCCAGGTATGTTGTGAAATATTACCGCCGAGATGTTAGGTTGGGTTAGCCTAGCTTATATTATGTTATTGATGTATATAAAGGTCCCACGGAGACGTAGAGGCCAACTCGCCAGGAATGTTGTCAAATATTACCGCCGAGATGATAGGTTTGGTTAGGTTAGGGTATATTACGTTATTGATGTATATAAAGATCCCACGGAGACGTAGAGGCCAACAAGCCAGGAATGTGATCAAATATTACCGCCGAGATGTTAGGTTGAGTTTGGTTAGTTTATATTACGAGATTAATGTATATAAAGGTCCCACCGAGACGTAGAAGCCAACTCGCCAGGAATGTTATCAAATATTACCGCCGAGATGATAGGTTGGGTTAGGATAGGTTATATTTCATTATTGAAATATATAAAGGTCCCACGGAGACGTAGAGGCCAACTCGCCAGGGATGTTGTCAAATATTACCGGCGAGATGATAGGTTGGGTTAGGTTACGTTATATTGCGTTATTGATGTACATGAGGGTTACACGGAGAAGTAGAGGCCAACTCGCCAGGAATGTTGTCAAATATTACCGCCGACATGTTAGGTTGGGTTAGGCTAGGTTATATTATGTTATTGAAGTATATAAACGTCCCACGGAGACGTAGAGGCCAACTCGCCAGGAATGTTGTCAAATATACCGCCGAGATGATAGGTTGGGTTAGGTTACGTTATATTACGTTACTGATGTATATGAGGGTTTCACGGAGACGTAGAGGCCCACTCGCCAGGACTGTTGTCAAATATTACCGCCGACATGTTAGGTTGGGTTAGCTTTTGTTATATTACGTTATTGATTTATATAAAGGTCCCACGGAGAAGGAGAATCCAACTCGCCAGGAATGTTGTCAAATATTACCGCCGAGATGTTAGGTTTGGTTAGGTTAGGTTATATTACGTTATTGGCGCATATGAGGGTTACACGGAGACGTAGAGGCCAACTCGCCAGGAATGATGTCAAATATTACCGCAGATATGTTAGGTTGGGTTAGGTTAGGTTATATTATGTTATTGATGTATATAAAGGTCCCACGGAGACGTAGAGGCCAACTCGCCAGGAATGTTGTCAAATATACCGCCGAGATGATAGGTTGGGTTAGGTTACGTTATATTACGTTACTGATGTATATGAGGGTTTCACGGAGACGTAGAGGCCCACTCGCCAGGACTGTTGTCAAATATTACCGCCGACATGTTAGGTTCGGTTAGCTTTGGTTATATTACGTTATTGATTTATATAAAGGTCCCACGGAGAAGGAGAATCCAACTCGCCAGGAATGTTGTCAAATATTACCGCCGAGATGATAGGTTTGGTTAGGTTAGGGTATATTACGTTATTGATGTATATAAAGATCCCACGGAGACGTAGAGGCCAACAAGCCAGGAATGTGATCAAATATTACCGCCGAGATGTTAGGTTGAGTTTGGTTAGTTTATATTACGAGATTAATGTATATAAAGGTCCCACGGAGACGTAGAAGCCAACTCGCCAGGAATGTTGTCAAATATTACCGCCGAGATGTTAGGTTGGGTTAGGTTAGGTTATATTACGTTATTGGCGCATATGAGGGTTACACGGAGACGTAGAGGCCAACTCGCCAGGAATGATGTCAAATATTACCGCAGATATGTTAGGTTGGGTTAGGTTAGGTTATATTACGTTATTGATGTATATAAAGGTCCCACGGAGACGTAGAGGCCAACTCGCCAGGTATGTTGTCAAATATTACCGCCGAGATGGTGGGTTGGTTTAGGTTAGGTTATATCTCGTTATTGATGTATACGAAGGTTCCACGGAGACGTAGAGGCCAACTCGCCAGGTATGTTGTCAAATATTACCGCCGAGATGTTAGGTTGGGTTAGCCTAGCTTATATTATGTTATTGATGTATATAAAGGTCCCACGGAGACGTAGAGGCCAACTCGCCAGGTATGTTGTCAAATATTACCGCCGAGATGGTAGGTTGGCTTAGGTTAGGTTATATCTCGTTATTGATGTATACGAAGGTTCCACGGAGACGTAGAGGCCAACTCGCCATGTATGTTGTCAAATATTACCGCCGAGATGTTAGGTTGGGTTAGCCTAGCTTATATTATGTTATTGATGTATATAAAGGTCCCACGGAGACGTAGAGGCCAACTCGCCAGGAATGATGTCAAATATTACCGCAGAGATGTTAGGTTGGGTTAGGTTAGGTTATATTACGTTATTGATGTATATAAAGGTGCCACGGAGACGTAGAGGCCAATAAGCCAGGAATGTGGTCAAATCTTAACGCCGAGATGTTAGGTTGGGTTAGGTTTGTTTATATTACGTTATTGATGTATATGAAGGTCCCACCGAGACGTAGAAGCCAACTCGCCAGGAATGTTATCAAATATTACCGCCGAGATGATAGGTTGGGTTAGGTTACGTTATATTACGTTATTGATATATATGAGGGTTACACGGAGACGTAGAGGCCAACTCGCCAGGAATGTTGTCAAATATTACCGCCGAGGTGTTAGGTTGGGTTAGGTTAGGTTATATTACGTTATTGATGTATATAAAGGTCCCACGGAGAAGGAGAATCCAACTCGCCAGGAATGTTGTCAAATATTACCGTCGAGATAATAGGTTGGGTTAGGATAGGCTATATTTCGTTATTGAAATATATAATGGTCCCACGGAGACGTAGAGGCCAACTCGCCAGGAATGATGTCAAATATTACCGCAGAGATGTTAGGTTGAGTTTGGTTAGTTTATATTACGAGATTAATGTATATAAAGGTCCCACGGAGACGTAGAAGCCAACTCGCCAGGAATGTTGTCAAATATTACCGCCGAGATGATAGGTTGGGTTAGGTTACGTTATATTACGTTATTGATGTATATGAGGGTTACACGGAGACGTAGAGGCCAACTCTCCAGGAATGTGGTCAAATATTACCGCCGAGATGTTAGGTTGGGTTAGGTTAGGTTATATTACGTTATTGGCGCATATGAGGGTTACACGGAGACGTAGAGGCCAACTCGCCAGGAATGATGTCAAATATTACCGCAGATATGTTAGGTTGGGTTAGGTTAGGTTATATTATGTTATTGATGTATATAAAGGTCCCACGGAGACGTAGAGGCCAACTCGCCAGGAATGTTGTCAAATATACCGCCGAGATGATAGGTTGGGTTAGGTTACGTTATATTACGTTACTGATGTATATGAGGGTTTCACGGAGACGTAGAGGCCCACTCGCCAGGACTGTTGTCAAATATTACCGCCGACATGTTAGGTTCGGTTAGCTTTGGTTATATTACGTTATTGATTTATATAAAGGTCCCACGGAGAAGGAGAATCCAACTCGCCAGGAATGTTGTCAAATATTACCGCCGAGATGATAGGTTTGGTTAGGTTAGGGTATATTACGTTATTGATGTATATAAAGATCCCACGGAGACGTAGAGGCCAACAAGCCAGGAATGTGATCAAATATTACCGCCGAGATGTTAGGTTGAGTTTGGTTAGTTTATATTACGAGATTAATGTATATAAAGGTCCCACGGAGACGTAGAAGCCAACTCGCCAGGAATGTTGTCAAATATTACCGCCGAGATGATAGGTTGGGTTAGGTTACGTTATATTACGTTATTGATGTATATGAGGGTTACACGGAGACGTAGAGGCCAACTCTCCAGGAATGTGGTCAAATATTACCGCCGAGATGTTAGGTTGGGTTAGGTTAGGTTATATTACGTTATTGGCGCATATGAGGGTTACACGGAGACGTAGAGGCCAACTCGCCAGGAATGATGTCAAATATTACCGCAGATATGTTAGGTTGGGTTAGGTTAGGTTATATTACGTTATTGATGTATATAAAGGTCCCACGGAGACGTAGAGGCCAACTCGCCAGGTATGTTGTCAAATATTACCGCCGAGATGGTGGGTTGGTTTAGGTTAGGTTATATCTCGTTATTGATGTATACGAAGGTTCCACGGAGACGTAGAGGCCAACTCGCCAGGTATGTTGTCAAATATTACCGCCGAGATGTTAGGTTGGGTTAGCCTAGCTTATATTATGTTATTGATGTATATAAAGGTCCCACGGAGACGTAGAGGCCAACTCGCCAGGTATGTTGTCAAATATTACCGCCGAGATGGTAGGTTGGCTTAGGTTAGGTTATATCTCGTTATTGATGTATACGAAGGTTCCACGGAGACGTAGAGGCCAACTCGCCATGTATGTTGTCAAATATTACCGCCGAGATGTTAGGTTGGGTTAGCCTAGCTTATATTATGTTATTGATGTATATAAAGGTCCCACGGAGACGTAGAGGCCAACTCGCCAGGAATGATGTCAAATATTACCGCAGAGATGTTAGGTTGGGTTAGGTTAGGGTATATTACGTAATTGATGTATATAAAGGTCCCACGGAGACGTAGAGGCCAACAAGCCAGGAATGTGATCAAATATTACCGCCGAGATGTTAGGTTGAGTTTGGTTAGTTTATATTACGAGATTGATGTATATAAAGGTCCCACCGAGACGTAGAAGCCAACTCGCCAGGAATGTTGTCAAATATTACCGCCGAGATGATAGGTTGGGTTAGGATAGGTTATATTTCATTATTGAAATATATAAAGGTCCCACGGAGACGTAGAGGCCAACTCGCCAGGGATGTTGTCAAATATTACCGCCGAGATGATAGGTTGGGTTAGGTTACGTTATATTGCGTTATTGATGTACATGAGGGTTACACGGAGAAGTAGAGGCCAACTCGCCAGCAATGTTGTCAAATATTACCGCCGACATGTTAGGTTGGGTTAGGCTAGGTTATATTATGTTATTGATGTATATAAAGGTCCCACGGAGACGTAGAGGCCAACTCGCCAGGAATGTTGTCAAATATACCGCCGAGATGATAGGTTGGGTTAGGTTACGTTATATTACGTTACTGATGTATATGAGGGTTTCACGGAGACGTAGAGGCCCACTCGCCAGGACTGTTGTCAAATATTACCGCCGACATGTTAGGTTCGGTTAGCTTTGGTTATATTACGTTATTGATTTATATAAAGGTCCCACGGAGAAGGAGAATCCAACTCGCCAGGAATGTTGTCAAATATTACCGCCGAGATGATAGGTTTGGTTAGGTTAGGTTATATTACGTTATTCGCGCATATGAGGGTTACACGGAGACGTAGAGGCCAACTCGCCAGGAATGATGTCAAATATTACCGCCGAGGTGTTAGGTTGGGTTAGGTTAGGTTATATTACGTTATTGATGTATATAAAGGTCCCACGGAGAAGGAGAATCCAACTCGCCAGGAATGTTGTCAAATATTACCGTCGAGATAATAGGTTGGGTTAGGATAGGCTATATTTCGTTATTGAAATATATAATGGTCCCACGGAGACGTAGAGGCCAACTCGCCAGGAATGATGTCAAATATTACCGCAGAGATGTTAGGTTGGGTTAGGTTAGGGTATATTACGTTATTGATGTATATAAAGATCCCACGGAGACGTAGAGGCCAACAAGCCAGGAATGTGATCAAATATTACCGCCGAGATGTTAGGTTGAGTTTGGTTAGTTTATATTACGAGATTAATGTATATAAAGGTCCCACGGAGACGTAGAAGCCAACTCGCCAGGAATGTTGTCAAATATTACCGCCGAGATGATAGGTTGGGTTAGGTTACGTTATATTACGTTATTGATGTATATGAGGGTTACACGGAGACGTAGAGGCCAACTCTCCAGGAATGTGGTCAAATATTACCGCCGAGATGTTAGGTTGGGTTAGGTTAGGTTATATTACGTTATTGGCGCATATGAGGGTTACACGGAGACGTAGAGGCCAACTCGCCAGGAATGATGTCAAATATTACCGCAGATATGTTAGGTTGGGTTAGGTTAGGTTATATTACGTTATTGATGTACATAAAGGTCCCACGGAGACGTAGAGGCCAACTCGCCAGGTATGTTGTCAAATATTACCGCCGAGATGGTGGGTTGGTTTAGGTTAGGTTATATCTCGTTATTGATGTATACGAAGGTTCCACGGAGACGTAGAGGCCAACTCGCCAGGTATGTTGTCAAATATTACCGCCGAGATGTTAGGTTGGGTTAGCCTAGCTTATATTATGTTATTGATGTATATAAAGGTCCCACGGAGACGTAGAGGCCAACTCGCCAGGTATGTTGTCAAATATTACCGCCGAGATGGTAGGTTGGCTTAGGTTAGCTTATATCTCGTTATTGATGTATACGAAGGTTCCACGGAGACGTAGAGGCCAACTCGCCATGTATGTTGTCAAATATTACCGCCGAGATGTTAGGTTGGGTTAGCCTAGCTTATATTATGTTATTGATGTATATAAAGGTCCCACGGAGACGTAGAGGCCAACTCGCCAGGAATGATGTCAAATATTACCGCAGAGATGTTAGGTTGGGTTAGGTTAGGTTCTATTACGTTATTGATGTATATAAAGGTGCCACGGAGACGTAGAGGCCAATAAGCCAGGAATGTGGTCAAATCTTAACGCCGAGATGTTAGGTTGGGTTAGGTTTGTTTATATTACGTTATTGATGTATATGAAGGTCCCACCGAGACGTAGAAGCCAACTCGCCAGGAATGTTATCAAATATTACCGCCGAGATGATAGGTTGGGTTAGGTTACGTTATATTACGTTATTGATGTATATGAGGGTTACACGGAGACGTAGAGGCCAACTCGCCAGGAATGTTGTCAAATATTACCGCCGAGGTGTTAGGTTGGGTTAGGTTAGGTTATATTACGTTATTGATGTATATAAAGGTCCCACGGAGAAGGAGAATCCAACTCGCCAGGAATGTTGTCAAATATTACCGTCGAGATAATAGGTTGGGTTAGGATAGGCTATATTTCGTTATTGAAATATATAATGGTCCCACGGAGACGTAGAGGCCAACTCGCCAGGAATGATGTCAAATATTACCGCAGAGATGTTAGGTTGGGTTAGGTTAGGGTATATTACGTTATTGATGTATATAAAGATCCCACGGAGACGTAGAGGCCAACAAGCCAGGAATGTGATCAAATATTACCGCCGAGATGTTAGGTTGAGTTTGGATAGTTTATATTACGAGATTAATGTATATAAAGGTCCCACGGAGACGTAGAAGCCAACTCGCCAGGAATGTTGTCAAATATTACCGCCGAGATGATAGGTTGGGTTAGGTTACGTTATATTACGTTATTGATGTATATGAGGGTTACACGGAGACGTAGAGGCCAACTCTCCAGGAATGTGGTCAAATATTACCGCCGAGATGTTAGGTTGGGTTAGGTTAGGTTATATTACGTTATTGGCGCATATGAGGGTTACACGGAGACGTAGAGGCCAACTCGCCAGGAATGATGTCAAATATTACCGCAGATATGTTAGGTTGGGTTAGGTTAGGTTATATTACGTTATTGATGTATATAAAGGTCCCACGGAGACGTAGAGGCCAACTCGCCAGGTATGTTGTCAAATATTACCGCCGAGATGGTGGGTTGGTTTAGGTTAGGTTATATCTCGTTATTGATGTATACGAAGGTTCCACGGAGACGTAGAGGCCAACTCGCCAGGTATGTTGTCAAATATTACCGCCGAGATGTTAGGTTGGGTTAGCCTAGCTTATATTATGTTATTGATGTATATAAAGGTCCCACGGAGACGTAGAGGCCAACTCGCCAGGTATGTTGTCAAATATTACCGCCGAGATGGTAGGTTGGCTTAGGTTAGGTTATATCTCGTTATTGATGTATACGAAGGTTCCACGGAGACGTAGAGGCCAACTCGCCATGTATGTTGTCAAATATTACCGCCGAGATGTTAGGTTGGGTTAGCCTAGCTTATATTATGTTATTGATGTATATAAAGGTCCCACGGAGACGTAGAGGCCAACTCGCCAGGAATGATGTCAAATATTACCGCAGAGATGTTAGGTTGGGTTAGGTTAGGTTATATTACGTTATTGATGTATATAAAGGTGCCACGGAGACGTAGAGGCCAATAAGCCAGGAATGTGGTCAAATCTTAACGCCGAGATGTTAGGTTGGGTTAGGTTTGTTTATATTACGTTATTGATGTATATGAAGGTCCCACCGAGACGTAGAAGCCAACTCGCCAGGAATGTTATCAAATATTACCGCCGAGATGATAGGTTGGGTTAGGTTACGTTATATTACGTTATTGATGTATATGAGGGTTACACGGAGACGTAGAGGCCAACTCGCCAGGAATGTTGTCAAATATTACCGCCGAGGTGTTAGGTTGGGTTAGGTTAGGTTATATTACGTTATTGATGTATATAAAGGTCCCACGGAGAAGGAGAATCCAACTCGCCAGGAATGTTGTCAAATATTACCGTCGAGATAATAGGTTGGGTTAGGATAGGCTATATTTCGTTATTGAAATATATAATGGTCCCACGGAGACGTAGAGGCCAACTCGCCAGGAATGATGTCAAATATTACCGCAGAGATGTTAGGTTGAGTTTGGTTAGTTTATATTACGAGATTAATGTATATAAAGGTCCCACGGAGACGTAGAAGCCAACTCGCCAGGAATGTTGTCAAATATTACCGCCGAGATGATAGGTTGGGTTAGGTTACGTTATATTACGTTATTGATGTATATGAGGGTTACACGGAGACGTAGAGGCCAACTCTCCAGGAATGTGGTCAAATATTACCGCCGAGATGTTAGGTTGGGTTAGGTTAGGTTATATTACGTTATTGGCGCATATGAGGGTTACACGGAGACGTAGAGGCCAACTCGCCAGGAATGATGTCAAATATTACCGCAGATATGTTAGGTTGGGTTAGGTTTGTTTATATTACGTTATTGATGTATATGAAGGTCCCACCGAGACGTAGAAGCCAACTCGCCAGGAATGTTATCAAATATTACCGCCGAGATGATAGGTTGGGTTAGGTTACGTTATATTACGTTATTGATGTATATGAGGGTTACACGGAGACGTAGAGGCCAACTCGCCAGGAATGTTGTCAAATATTACCGCCGAGGTGTTAGGTTGGGTTAGGTTAGGTTATATTACGTTATTGATGTATATAAAGGTCCCACGGAGAAGGAGAATCCAACTCGCCAGGAATGTTGTCAAATATTACCGTCGAGATAATAGGTTGGGTTAGGATAGGCTATATTACGTTATTGATGTATATGAGGGTTACACGGAGACGTAGAGGCCAACTCTTCAGGAATGTGGTCAAATATTACCGCCGAGATGTTAGGTTGGGTTAGGTTAGGTTATATTACGTTATTGGCGCATATGAGGGTTACACGGAGACGTAGAGGCCAACTCGCCAGGAATGATGTCAAATATTACCGCAGATATGTTAGGTTGGGTTAGGTTAGGTTATATTACGTTATTGATGTATATAAAGGTCCCACGGAGACGTAGAGGCCAACTCGCCAGGTATGTTGTCAAATATTACCGCCGAGATGGTGGGTTGGTTTAGGTTAGGTTATATCTCGTTATTGATGTATACGAAGGTTCCACGGAGACGTAGAGGCCAACTCGCCAGGTATGTTGTCAAATATTACCGCCGAGATGTTAGGTTGGGTTAGCCTAGCTTATATTATGTTATTGATGTATATAAAGGTCCCACGGAGACGTAGAGGCCAACTCGCCATGTATGTTGTCAAATATTACCGCCGAGATGTTAGGTTGGGTTAGCCTAGCTTATATTATGTTATTGATGTATATAAAGGTCCCACGGAGACGTAGAGGCCAACTCGCCAGGAATGATGTCAAATATTACCGCAGAGATGTTAGGTTGGGTTAGGTTAGGTTATATTACGTTATTGATGTATATAAAGGTGCCACGGAGACGTAGAGGCCAATAAGCCAGGAATGTGGTCAAATCTTAACGCCGAGATGTTAGGTTGGGTTAGGTTTGTTTATATTACGTTATTGATGTATATGAAGGTCCCACCGAGACGTAGAAGCCAACTCGCCAGGAATGTTATCAAATATTACCGCCGAGATGATAGGTTGGGTTAGGTTACGTTATATTACGTTATTGATGTATATGAGGGTTACACGGAGACGTAGAGGCCAACTCGCCAGGAATGTTGTCAAATATTACCGCCGAGGTGTTAGGTTGGGTTAGGTTAGGTTATATTACGTTATTGATGTATATAAAGGTCCCACGGAGAAGGAGAATCCAACTCGCCAGGAATGTTGTCAAATATTACCGTCGAGATAATAGGTTGGGTTAGGATAGGCTATATTTCGTTATTGAAATATATAATGGTCCCACGGAGACGTAGAGGCCAACTCGCCAGGAATGATGTCAAATATTACCGCAGAGATGTTAGGTTGAGTTTGGTTAGTTTATATTACGAGATTAATGTATATAAAGGTCCCACGGAGACGTAGAAGCCAACTCGCCAGGAATGTTGTCAAATATTACCGCCGAGATGATAGGTTGGGTTAGGTTACGTTATATTACGTTATTGATGTATATGAGGGTTACACGGAGACGTAGAGGCCAACTCTCCAGGAATGTGGTCAAATATTACCGCCGAGATGTTAGGTTGGGTTAGGTTAGGTTATATTACGTTATTGGCGCATATGAGGGTTACACGGAGACGTAGAGGCCAACTCGCCAGGAATGATGTCAAATATTACCGCAGATATGTTAGGTTGGGTTAGGTTTGTTTATATTACGTTATTGATGTATATGAAGGTCCCACCGAGACGTAGAAGCCAACTCGCCAGGAATGTTATCAAATATTACCGCCGAGATGATAGGTTGGGTTAGGTTACGTTATATTACGTTATTGATGTATACGAAGGTTCCACGGAGACGTAGAGGCCAACTCGCCAGGTATGTTGTCAAATATTACCGCCGAGATGTTAGGTTGGGTTAGCCTAGCTTATATTATGTTATTGATGTATATAAAGGTCCCACGGAGACGTAGAGGCCAACTCGCCAGGAATGTTGTCAAATATTACCGCCGAGATGATAGGTTGGGTTAGGTTACATTATATTAGGTTATTGATGTACATGAGGGTTACACGGAGAAGTAGAGGCCAACTCGCCAGGAATTTTGTCAAATATTACCGCCGACATGTTAGGTTGTGTTAGCTTTGGTTATATTACGTTATTGATTTATATAAAGGTCCCACGGAGACGGAGAAGCCAACTCACCAGGAATGTTGTCAAATATTACCACCAAGATGTTAGGTTGAGTTAGGTTAGGTTATATTACGTTATTGACGTATATGAGGGTTACACGGAGACGTAGATGCCAACTCGCCAGGAATGATGTCAAATATTACCGCCGAGGTGTTAGGTTGGGTTAGGTTAGGTTATATTACGTTATTGATGTATATAAAGGTCCCACGGAGAAGGAGAATCCAACTCGCCAGGAATGTTGTCAAATATTACCGTCGAGATAATAGGTTGGGTTAGGATAGGCTATATTTCGTTATTGAAATATATAATGGTCCCACGGAGACGTAAAGGCCAACTCGCCAGGAATGATGTCAAATATTACCGCAGAGATGTTAGGTTGAGTTTGGTTAGTTTATATTACGAGATTAATGTATATAAAGGTCCCACGGAGACGTAGAAGCCAACTCGCCAGGAATGTTGTCAAATATTACCGCCGAGATGATAGGTTGGGTTAGGTTACGTTATATTACGTTATTGATGTATATGAGGGTTACACGGAGACGTAGAGGCCAACTCTCCAGGAATGTGGTCAAATATTACCGCCGAGATGTTAGGTTGGGTTAGGTTAGGTTATATTACGTTATTGGCGCATATGAGGGTTACACGGAGACGTAGAGGCCAACTCGCCAGGAATGATGTCAAATATTACCGCAGATATGTTAGGTTGGGTTAGGTTTGTTTATATTACGTTATTGATGTATATGAAGGTCCCACCGAGACGTAGAAGCCAACTCGCCAGGAATGTTATCAAATATTACCGCCGAGATGATAGGTTGGGTTAGGTTACGTTATATTACGTTATTGATGTATACGAAGGTTCCACGGAGACGTAGAAGCCAACTCGCCAGGAATGTTGTCAAATATTACCGCCGAGATGATAGGTTGGGTTAGGTTACGTTATATTACGTTATTGATGTATATGAGGGTTACACGGAGACGTAGAGGCCAACTCTCCAGGAATGTGGTCAAATATTACCGCCGAGATGTTAGGTTGGGTTAGGTTAGGTTATATTACGTTATTGGCGCATATGAGGGTTACACGGAGACGTAGAGGCCAACTCGCCAGGAATGATGTCAAATATTACCGCAGATATGTTAGGTTGGGTTAGGTTTGTTTATATTACGTTATTGATGTATATGAAGGTCCCACCGAGACGTAGAAGCCAACTCGCCAGGAATGTTATCAAATATTACCGCCGAGATGATAGGTTGGGTTAGGTTACGTTATATTACGTTATTGATGTATATGAGGGTTACACGGAGACGTAGAGGCCAACTCGCCAGGAATGTTGTCAAATATTACCGCCGAGGTGTTAGGTTGGGTTAGGTTAGGTTATATTACGTTATTGATGTATATAAAGGTCCCACGGAGAAGGAGAATCCAACTCGCCAGGAATGTTGTCAAATATTACCGTCGAGATAATAGGTTGGGTTAGGATAGGCTATATTACGTTATTGATGTATATGAGGGTTACACGGAGACGTAGAGGCCAACTCTTCAGGAATGTGGTCAAATATTACCGCCGAGATGTTAGGTTGGGTTAGGTTACGTTATATTACGTTATTGGCGCATATGAGGGTTACACGGAGACGTAGAGGCCAACTCGCCAGGAATGATGTCAAATATTACCGCAGATATGTTAGGTTGGGTTAGGTTAGGTTATATTACGTTATTGATGTATATAAAGGTCCCACGGAGACGTAGAGGCCAACTCGCCAGGTATGTTGTCAAATATTACCGCCGAGATGGTGGGTTGGTTTAGGTTAGGTTATATCTCGTTATTGATGTATACGAAGGTTCCACGGAGACGTAGAGGCCAACTCGCCAGGTATGTTGTCAAATATTACCGCCGAGATGTTAGGTTGGGTTAGCCTAGCTTATATTATGTTATTGATGTATATAAAGGTCCCACGGAGACGTAGAGGCCAACTCGCCAGGTATGTTGTCAAATATTACCGCCGAGATGGTAGGTTGGCTTAGGTTAGGTTATATCTCGTTATTGATGTATACGAAGGTTCCACGGAGACGTAGAGGCCAACTCGCCATGTATGTTGTCAAATATTACCGCCGAGATGTTAGGTTGGGTTAGGTTAGGTTATATTACGTTATTGGCGCATATGAGGGTTACACGGAGACGTAGAGGCCAACTCGCCAGGAATGATGTCAAATATTACCGCAGATATGTTAGGTTGGGTTAGGTTAGGTTATATTACGTTATTGATGTATATAAAGGTCCCACGGAGACGTAGAGGCCAACTCGCCAGGTATGTTGTCAAATATTACCGCCGAGATGGTGGGTTGGTTTAGGTTAGGTTATATCTCGTTATTGATGTATACGAAGGTTCCACGGAGACGTAGAGGCCAACTCGCCAGGTATGTTGTCAAATATTACCGCCGAGATGTTAGGTTGGGTTAGCCTAGCTTATATTATGTTATTGATGTATATAAAGGTCCCACGGAGACGTAGAGGCCAACTCGCCATGTATGTTGTCAAATATTACCGCCGAGATGTTAGGTTGGGTTAGCCTAGCTTATATTATGTTATTGATGTATATAAAGGTCCCACGGAGACGTAGAGGCCAACTCGCCAGGAATGATGTCAAATATTACCGCAGAGATGTTAGGTTGGGTTAGGTTAGGTTATATTACGTTATTGATGTATATAAAGGTGCCACGGAGACGTAGAGGCCAATAAGCCAGGAATGTGGTCAAATCTTAACGCCGAGATGTTAGGTTGGGTTAGGTTTGTTTATATTACGTTATTGATGTATATGAAGGTCCCACCGAGACGTAGAAGCCAACTCGCCAGGAATGTTATCAAATATTACCGCCGAGATGATAGGTTGGGTTAGGTTACGTTATATTACGTTATTGATGTATATGAGGGTTACACGGAGACGTAGAGGCCAACTCGCCAGGAATGTTGTCAAATATTACCGCCGAGGTGTTAGGTTGGGTTAGGTTAGGTTATATTACGTTATTGATGTATATAAAGGTCCCACGGAGAAGGAGAATCCAACTCGCCAGGAATGTTGTCAAATATTACCTTCGAGATAATAGGTTGGGTTAGGATAGGCTATATTTCGTTATTGAAATATATAATGGTCCCACGGAGACGTAGAGGCCAACTCGCCAGGAATGATGTCAAATATTACCGCAGAGATGTTAGGTTGAGTTTGGTTAGTTTATATTACGAGATTAATGTATATAAAGGTCCCACGGAGACGTAGAAGCCAACTCGCCAGGAATGTTGTCAAATATTACCGCCGAGATGATAGGTTGGGTTAGGTTACGTTATATTACGTTATTGATGTATATGAGGGTTACACGGAGACGTAGAGGCCAACTCTCCAGGAATGTGGTCAAATATTACCGCCGAGATGTTAGGTTGGGTTAGGTTAGGTTATATTACGTTATTGGCGCATATGAGGGTTACACGGAGACGTAGAGGCCAACTCGCCAGGAATGATGTCAAATATTACCGCAGATATGTTAGGTTGGGTTAGGTTTGTTTATATTACGTTATTGATGTATATGAAGGTCCCACCGAGACGTAGAAGCCAACTCGCCAGGAATGTTATCAAATATTACCGCCGAGATGATAGGTTGGGTTAGGTTACGTTATATTACGTTATTGATGTATACGAAGGTTCCACGGAGACGTAGAGGCCAACTCGCCAGGTATGTTGTCAAATATTACCGCCGAGATGTTAGGTTGGGTTAGCCTAGCTTATATTATGTTATTGATGTATATAAAGGTCCCACGGAGACGTAGAGGCCAACTCGCCAGGAATGTTGTCAAATATTACCGCCGAGATGATAGGTTGGGTTAGGTTACATTATATTAGGTTATTGATGTACATGAGGGTTACACGGAGAAGTAGAGGCCAACTCGCCAGGAATTTTGTCAAATATTACCGCCGACATGTTAGGTTGTGTTAGCTTTGGTTATATTACGTTATTGATTTATATAAAGGTCCCACGGAGACGGAGAAGCCAACTCACCAGGAATGTTGTCAAATATTACCACCAAGATGTTAGGTTGAGTTAGGTTAGGTTATATTACGTTATTGACGTATATGAGGGTTACACGGAGACGTAGATGCCAACTCGCCAGGAATGATGTCAAATATTACCGCCGAGGTGTTAGGTTGGGTTAGGTTAGGTTATATTACGTTATTGATGTATATAAAGGTCCCACGGAGAAGGAGAATCCAACTCGCCAGGAATGTTGTCAAATATTACCGTCGAGATAATAGGTTGGGTTAGGATAGGCTATATTTCGTTATTGAAATATATAATGGTCCCACGGAGACGTAAAGGCCAACTCGCCAGGAATGATGTCAAATATTACCGCAGAGATGTTAGGTTGAGTTTGGTTAGTTTATATTACGAGATTAATGTATATAAAGGTCCCACGGAGACGTAGAAGCCAACTCGCCAGGAATGTTGTCAAATATTACCGCCGAGATGATAGGTTGGGTTAGGTTACGTTATATTACGTTATTGATGTATATGAGGGTTACACGGAGACGTAGAGGCCAACTCTCCAGGAATGTGGTCAAATATTACCGCCGAGATGTTAGGTTGGGTTAGGTTAGGTTATATTACGTTATTGGCGCATATGAGGGTTACACGGAGACGTAGAGGCCAACTCGCCAGGAATGATGTCAAATATTACCGCAGATATGTTAGGTTGGGTTAGGTTTGTTTATATTACGTTATTGATGTATATGAAGGTCCCACCGAGACGTAGAAGCCAACTCGCCAGGAATGTTATCAAATATTACCGCCGAGATGATAGGTTGGGTTAGGTTACGTTATATTACGTTATTGATGTATATGAGGGTTACACGGAGACGTAGAGGCCAACTCGCCAGGAATGTTGTCAAATATTACCGCCGAGGTGTTAGGTTAGGTTAGGTTAGGTTATATTACGTTATTGATGTATATAAAGGTCCCACGGAGAAGGAGAATCCAACTCGCCAGGAATGTTGTCAAATATTACCGTCGAGATAATAGGTTGGGTTAGGATAGGCTATATTTCGTTATTGAAATATATAATGGTCCCACGGAGACGTAGAGGCCAACTCGCCAGGAATGATGTCAAATATTACCGCAGAGATGTTAGGTTGGGTTAGGTTAGGGTATATTACGTTATTGATGTATATAAAGATCCCACGGAGACGTAGAGGCCAACAAGCCAGGAATGTGATCAAATATTACCGCCGAGATGTTAGGTTGAGTTTGGTTAGTTTATATTACGAGATTAATGTGTATAAAGGTCCCACGGAGACGTAGAAGCCAACTCGCCAGGAATGTTGTCAAATATTACCGCCGAGATGATAGGTTTGGTTAGGTTACGTTATATTACGTTATTGATGTATATGAGGGTTACACGGAGACGTAGAGGCCAACTCTCCAGGAATGTGGTCAAATATTACCGCCGAGATGTTAGGTTGGGTTAGGTTAGGTTATATTACGTTATTGGCGCATATGAGGGTTACACGGAGACGTAGAGGCCAACTCGCCAGGAATGATGTCAAATATTACCGCAGATATGTTAGGTTGGGTTAGGTTAGGTTATATTACGTTATTGATGTATATAAAGGTCCCACGGAGACGTAGAGGCCAACTCGCCAGGTATGTTGTCAAATATTACCGCCGAGATGGTGGGTTGGTTTAGGTTAGGTTATATCTCGTTATTGATGTATACGAAGGTTCCACGGAGACGTAGAGGCCAACTCGCCAGGTATGTTGTCAAATATTACCGCCGAGATGTTAGGTTGGGTTAGCCTAGCTTATATTATGTTATTGATGTATATAAAGGTCCCACGGAGACGTAGAGGCCAACTCGCCAGGAATGTTGTCAAATATTACCGCCGAGATGATAGGTTGGGTTAGGTTACATTATATTAGGTTATTGATGTACATGAGGGTTACACGGAGAAGTAGAGGCCAACTCGCCAGGAATTTTGTCAAATATTACCGCCGACATGTTAGGTTGTGTTAGCTTTGGTTATATTACGTTATTGATTTATATAAAGGTCCCACGGAGACGGAGAAGCCAACTCGCCAGGAATGTTGTCAAATATTACCACCAAGATGTTAGGTTGAGTTAGGTTAGGTTATATTACGTTATTGACGTATATGAGGGTTACACGGAGACGTAGATGCCAACTCGCCAGGAATGATGTCAAATATTACCGCCGAGGTGTTAGGTTGGGTTAGGTTAGGTTATATTACGTTATTGATGTATATAAAGGTGCCACGGAGACGTAGAGGCCAATAAGCCAGGAATGTGGTCAAATATTACCGTCGAGATAATAGGTTGGGTTAGGATAGGCTATATTTCGTTATTGAAATATATAATGGTCCCACGGAGACGTAGAGGCCAACTCGCCAGGAATGATGTCAAATATTACCGCAGAGATGTTAGGTTGGGTTAGGTTAGGGTATATTACGTTATTGATGTATATAAAGATCCCACGGAGACGTAGAGGCCAACAAGCCAGGAATGTGATCAAATATTACCGCCGAGATGTTAGGTTGAGTTTGGTTAGTTTATATTACGAGATTAATGTATATAAAGGTCCCACGGAGACGTAGAAGCCAACTCGCCAGGAATGTTGTCAAATATTACCGCCGAGATGATAGGTTGGGTTAGGTTACGTTATATTACGTTATTGATGTATATGAGGGTTACACGGAGACGTAGAGGCCAACTCTCCAGGAATGTGGTCAAATATTACCGCCGAGATGTTAGGTTGGGTTAGGTTAGGTTATATTACGTTATTGGCGCATATGAGGGTTACACGGAGACGTAGAGGCCAACTCGCCAGGAATGATGTCAAATATTACCGCAGATATGTTAGGTTGGGTTAGGTTAGGTTATATTACGTTATTGATGTATATAAAGGTCCCACGGAGACGTAGAGGCCAACTCGCCAGGTATGTTGTCAAATATTACCGCCGAGATGGTGGGTTGGTTTAGGTTAGGTTATATCTCGTTATTGATGTATACGAAGGTTCCACGGAGACGTAGAGGCCAACTCGCCAGGTATGTTGTCAAATATTACCGCCGAGATGTTAGGTTGGGTTAGCCTAGCTTATATTATGTTATTGATGTATATAAAGGTCCCACGGAGACGTAGAGGCCAACTCGCCAGGTATGTTGTCAAATATTACCGCCGAGATGGTAGGTTGGCTTAGGTTAGGTTATATCTCGTTATTGATGTATACGAAGGTTCCACGGAGACGTAGAGGCCAACTCGCCATGTATGTTGTCAAATATTACCGCCGAGATGTTAGGTTGGGTTAGCCTAGCTTATATTATGTTATTGATGTATATAAAGGTCCCACGGAGACGTAGAGGCCAACTCGCCAGGCATGATGTCAAATATTACCGCAGAGATGTTAGGTTGGGTTAGGTTAGGTTATATTACGTTATTGATGTATATAAAGGTGCCACGGAGACGTAGAGGCCAATAAGCCAGGAATGTGGTCAAATCTTAACGCCGAGATGTTAGGTTGGGTTAGGTTTGTTTATATTACGTTATTGATGTATATGAAGGTCCCACCGAGACGTAGAAGCCAACTCGCCAGGAATGTTATCAAATATTACCGCCGAGATGATAGGTTGGGTTAGGTTACGTTATATTACGTTATTGATGTATATGAGGGTTACACGGAGACGTAGAGGCCAACTCGCCAGGAATGTTGTCAAATATTACCGCCGAGGTGTTAGGTTGGGTTAGGTTAGGTTATATTACGTTATTGATGTATATAAAGGTCCCACGGAGAAGGAGAATCCAACTCGCCAGGAATGTTGTCAAATATTACCGTCGAGATAATAGGTTGGGTTAGGATAGGCTATATTTCGTTATTGAAATATATAATGGTCCCACGGAGACGTAAAGGCCAACTCGCCAGGAATGATGTCAAATATTACCGCAGAGATGTTAGGTTGAGTTTGGTTAGTTTATATTACGAGATTAATGTATATAAAGGTCCCACGGAGACGTAGAAGCCAACTCGCCAGGAATGTTGTCAAATATTACCACCGAGATGATAGGTTGGGTTAGGTTACGTTATATTACGTTATTGATGTATATGAGGGTTACACGGAGACGTAGAGGCCAACTCTCCAGGAATGTGGTCAAATATTACCGCCGAGATGTTAGGTTGGGTTAGGTTAGGTTATATTACGTTATTGGCGCATATGAGGGTTACACGGAGACGTAGAGGCCAACTCGCCAGGAATGATGTCAAATATTACCGCAGATATGTTAGGTTGGGTTAGGTTTGTTTATATTACGTTATTGATGTATATGAAGGTCCCACCGAGACGTAGAAGCCAACTCGCCAGGAATGTTATCAAATATTACCGCCGAGATGATAGGTTGGGTTAGGTTACGTTATATTACGTTATTGATGTATATGAGGGTTACACGGAGACGTAGAGGCCAACTCGCCAGGAATGTTGTCAAATATTACCGCCGAGGTGTTGGGTTGGGTTAGGTTAGGTTATATTAGGTTATTGATGTATATAAAGGTCCCACGGAGAAGGAGAATCCAACTCGCCAGGAATGTTGTCAAATATTACCGTCGAGATAATAGGTTGGGTTAGGATAGGCTATATTTCGTTATTGAAATATATAATGGTCCCACGGAGACGTAGAGGCCAACTCGCCAGGAATGATGTCAAATATTACCGCAGAGATGTTAGGTTGGGTTAGGTTAGGGTATATTACGTTATTGATGTATATAAAGATCCCACGGAGACGTAGAGGCCAACAAGCCAGGAATGTGATCAAATATTACCGCCGAGATGTTAGGTTGAGTTTGGTTAGTTTATATTACGAGATTAATGTGTATAAAGGTCCCACGGAGACGTAGAAGCCAACTCGCCAGGAATGTTGTCAAATATTACCGCCGAGATGATAGGTTGGGTTAGGTTACGTTATATTACGTTATTGATGTATATGAGGGTTACACGGAGACGTAGAGGCCAACTCTCCAGGAATGTGGTCAAATATTACCGCCGAGATGTTAGGCTGGGTTAGGTTAGGTTATATTACGTTATTGGCGCATATGAGGGTTACACGGAGACGTAGAGGCCAACTCGCCAGGAATGATGTCAAATATTACCGCAGATATGTTAGGTTGGGTTAGGTTAGGTTATATTACGTTATTGATGTATATAAAGGTCCCACGGAGACGTAGAGGCCAACCCGCCAGGAATGTGGTCAAATAATACCGTCGAGATGATAGGTTGGTTTAGGTTAGGTTATATTACGTTATTGATGTATATGAGGGTTACACGGAGACGTAGAGGCCAACTCGCCAGGAATGTTGTCAAATATTACCGCCGAGATGTTAGGTTGGGTTAGGTTAGGTTATATTACGATATTGATGTATATAAAGGTCCCAGGGAGACGTAGATGCCAACTCGCCAGGAATGTTGTCAAATATTACCGTCGAGATAATAGGTTGGGTTAGGATAGGCTATATTTCGTTATTGAAATATATAATGGTCCCACGAAGACGTAGAGGCCAACTCGCCAGGAATGATGTCAAATATTACCGCAGAGATGTTAGGTTGGGTTAGGTTAGGGTATATTACGTTATTGATGTATATAAAGGTCCCACGGAGACGTAGAAGCCAACAAGCAAGGAATGTGATCAAATATTACCGCCGAGATGTTAGGTTGAGTTTGGTTAGTTTATATTACGAGATTGATGTATATAAAGGTCCCACGGAGACGTAGATGCCAACTCGCCAGGAATGTTGTCAAATATTACCGCCGAGATGATAGGTTGGGTTAGGATAGGTTATATTTCATTATTGAAATATATAAAGGTCCCACGGAGACGTAGAGGCCAACTCGCCAGGGATGTTGTCAAATATTACCGCCGAGATGATAGGTTGGGTTAGGTTACGTCATATTGCGTTATTGATGTACATGAGGGTTACACGGAGAAGTAGAGGCCAACTCGCCAGGAATGTTGTCAAATATTACCGCCGACATGTTAGGTTGGGTTAGGCTAGGTTATATTATGTTATTGATGTATATAAAGGTCCCACGGAGACGTAGAGGCCGACTCGCCAGGAATGTTGTCAAATATACCGCCGAGATGATAGGTTGGGTTAGGTTACGTTATATTACGTTACTGATGTATATGAGGGTTTCACGGAGACGTAGAGGCCCACTCGCCAGGACTGTTGTCAAATATTACCGCCGACATGTTAGGTTGGGTTAGCTTTTGTTATATTACGTTATTGATTTATATAAAGGTCCCACGGAGAAGGAGAATCCAACTCGCCAGGAATGTTGTCAAATATTACCGCCGAGATGTTAGGTTTGGTTAGGTTAGGTTATATTACGTTATTGGCGCATATGAGGGTTACACGGAGACGTAGAGGCCAACTCGCCAGGAATGATGTCAAATATTACTGCCGAGATGTTAGGTTGGGTTAGGTTAGGTTATATTACGATATTGATGTATATAAAGGTCCCAGGGAGACGTAGATGCCAACTCGCCAGGAATGTTGTCAAATATTACCGTCGAGATAATAGGTTGGGTTAGGATAGGCTATATTTCGTTATTGAAATATATAATGGTCCCACGGAGACGTAGAGGCCAACTCGCCAGGAATGATGTCAAATATTACCGCAGAGATGTTAGGTTGGGTTAGGTTAGGGTATATTACGTAATTGATGTATATAAAGGTCCTACGGAGACGTAGAGGCCAACAAGCCAGGAATGTGATCAAATATTACCGCCGAGATGTTAGGTTGAGTTTGGTTAGTTTATATTACGAGATTGAATAATATAAATGTCCCACGGAGACGTAGAAGCCAACTCGCCAGGAATGTTGTCAAATATTACCGCCGAGATGATAGGTTGGGTTAGGTTACGTTATGTTACGTTATTGATGTATATGAGGGTTACACGGAGACGTAGAGGCCAACTCTCCAGGAATGTGGTCAAATATTACCGCCGAGATGTTAGGTTGAGTTAGGTTTGTTTATATTACGTTATTGATGTATATGAAGGTCCCACCGAGACGTAGAAGCCAACTCGCCAGGAATGTTGTCAAATATTACCGCCGAGATGATAGGTTGGGTTAGGTTACGTTATATTACGTTGTTGATGTATATGAGGGTTACACGGAGACGTAGAGGCCAACTCGCCAGGAATGTTGTCAAATATTACCGCCGAGGTGTTAGGTTGGGTTAGGTTAGGTTATATTACGTTATTGATGTATATAAAGGTCCCACGGAGACGTAGAGGCCAACCCGCCAGGAATGTGGTCAAATATTACCGTCGAGATGATAGGTTGGTTTAGGTTAGGTTATATTACGTTATTGATGTATATAAAGGTCCCAGGGAGACGTAGATGCCAACTCGCCAGGAATGTTGTCAAATATTACCGTCGAGATAATAGGTTGGGTTAGGATAGGCTATATTTCGTTATTGAAATATATAATGGTCCCACGGAGACGTAGAGGCCAACTCGCCAGGAATGATGTCAAATATTACCGCCGAGATGGTAGGTTGGTTTAGGTTAGGTTATATCTCGTTATTGATGTATACGAAGCTTCCACGGAGACGTAGAGGCCAACTCGCCAGGTATGTTGTCAAATATTACCGCCGAGATGTTAGGTTGGGTTAGCCTAGCTTATATTATGTTATTGATGTATATAAAGGTCCCACGGAGACGTAGAAGCCAACTCGCCAGGAATGTTGTCAAATATTACCGCCGAGATGATAGGTTGGGTTAGGATAGGTTATATTTCATTATTGAAATATATAAAGGTCCCACGGAGACGCAGAGGCCAACTCGCCAGGGATGTTGTCAAATATTACCGCCGAGATGATAGGTTGGGTTAGGTTACGTTATATTGCGTTATTGATGTACATGAGGGTTACATGGAGAAGTAGAGGCCAACTCGCCAGGAATGTTGTCAAATATTACCGCCGACATGTTAGGTTGGGTTAGGCTAGGTTATATTATGTTATTGATGTATATAAAGGTCCCACGGAGACGTAGAGGCCAACTCGCCAGGAATGTTGTCAAATATACCGCCGAGATGATAGGTTGGGTTAGGTTACGTTATATTACGTTACTGATGTATATGAGGGTTTCACGGAGACGTAGAGGCCCACTCGCCAGGACTGTTGTCAAATATTACCGCCGACATGTTAGGTTGGGTTAGCTTTTGTTATATTACGTTATTGATTTATATAAATGTCCCACCGAGAAGGAGAATCCAACTCGCCAGGAATGTTGTCAAATATTACCGCCGAGATGGTAGGTTGGTTTAGGTTAGGTTATATCTCGTTATTGATGTATACGAAGGTTCCATGGAGACGTAGAGGCCAACTCGCCAGGAATGTTGTCAAATATTACCGCCGAGATGATAGGTTGGGTTAGGTTACATTATATTAGGTTATTGATGTACATGAGGGTTACACGGAGAAGTAGAGGCCAACTCGCCAGGAATGTTGTCAAATATTACCGCCGACATGTTACGTTGTGTTAGCTTTGGTTATATTTCATTATTGAAATATATAAAGGTCCCACGGAGACGTAGAGGCCAACTCGCCAGGGATGTTGTCAAATATTACCGCCGAGATGATAGGTTGGGTTAGGTTACGTTATATTGCGTTATAGATGTACATGAGGGTTACACGGGGAAGTAGAGGCCAACTCGCCAGGAATGTTGTCAAATATTACCGCCGACATGTTAGGTTGGGTTAGGCTAGGTTATATTATGTTATTGATGTATATAAAGGTCCCCCGGAGACGTAGAGGCCAACTCGCCAGGAATGTTGTCAAATATACCGCCGCGATGATAGGTTGGATTAGGTTACGTTATATTACGTTACTGATGTATATGAGGGTTTCACAGAGACGTAGAGGCCCACTCGCCAGGACTGTTGTCAAATATTCCCGCCGACATGTTAGGTTGGGTTAGCTTTTGTTATATTACGTTATTGATTTATATAAAGGTCCCACGGAGAAGGAGAATCCAACTCGCCAGGAATGTTGTCAAATATTACCGCCGAGATGTTAGGTTTGGTTAGGTTAGGTTATATTACGTTATTGGCGCATATGAGTGTTACACGGAGACGTAGAGGCCAACTCGCCAGGAATGATGTCAAATATTACCGCCGAGGTGTTAGGTTGGGTTAGGTTAGGTTATATTACGTTAGTGATGTATATAAAGGTCCCACGGAGACGTAGAGGCCAACAGGCCAGGAATGTGGTCAAATATTACCGTCGAGATGATAGGTTGGTTTAGGTTAGGTTATATTACGTTATTGATGTATATGAGGGTTACACGGAGACGTAGAGGCCAACTCGCCAGGAATGATGTCAAATATTACCGCAGATATGTTAGGTTGGGTTAGGTTAGGTTATATTACGTTATTGATGTATATAAAGGTCCCACGGAGACGTAGAGGCCAACTCGCCAGGAATGTTGTCAAATATTACCGCCGAGATGATAGGTTGGGTTAGGTTACATTATATTAGGTTATTGATGTACATGAGGGTTACACGGAGAAGTAGAGGCCAACTCGCCAGGAATGTTGTCAAATATTACCGCCGAGATGATAGGTTGGGTTAGGTTACATTATATTAGGTTATTGATGTACATGAGGGTTACACGGAGAAGTAGAGGCCAACTCGCCAGGAATGTTGTCAAATATTACCGCCGACATGTTACGTTGTGTTAGCTTTGGTTATATTTCATTATTGAAATATATAAAGGTCCCACGGAGACGTAGAGGCCAACTCGCCTGGGATGTTGTCAAATATTACCGCCGAGATGATAGGTTGGGTTAGGTTACGTTATATTGCGTTATTGATGTACATGAGGGTTACACGGAGAAGTAGAGGCCAACTCGCCAGGAATGTTGTCAAATATTACCGCCGACATGTTAGGTTGGGTTAGGGTAGGTTATATTATGTTATTGATGTATATAAAGGTCCCCCGGAGACGTAGAGGCCAACTCGCCAGGAATGTTGTCAAATATACCGCCGAGATGATAGGTTGGATTAGGTTACGTTATATTACGTTACTGATGTATATGAGGGTTTCACAGAGACGTAGAGGCCCACTCGCCAGGACTGTTGTCAAATATTCCCGCCGACATGTTAGGTTGGGTTAGCTTTTGTTATATTACGTTATTGATTTATATAAAGGTCCCACGGAGAAGGAGAATCCAACTCGCCAGGAATGTTGTCAAATATTACCGCCGAGATGTTAGGTTTGGTTAGGTTAGGTTATATTACGTTATTGATGTATATGAGGGTTACACGGAGACGTAGAGGCCAACTCGACAGGAATGTTGTCAAATATTACCGCCGAGATGTTAGGTTGGGTTAGGTTAGGATATATTACGATATTGATGTATATAAAGGTCCCAGGGAGACGTAGATGCCAACTCGCAGGAATGTTGTCAAATATTACCGTCGAGATAATAGGTTGGGTTAGGATAGGCTATATTTCGTTATTGAAATATATAATGGTCCTACGGAGACGTAGAGGCCAACTCGCCAAGAATGATGTCAAATATTACAGCAGAGATGTTAGGTTGGGTTAGGTTAGGGTATATTACGTTATTGATGTATATAAAGGTCCCACGGAGACGTAGAGGCCAACAAGGCAGGAATGTGATCAAATATTACCGCCGAGATGTTATGTTGAGTTTGGTTAGTTTATATTGCGAGATTGATGTATATAAAGGTCCCACGGAGACGTAGAAGCCAACTCGCCAGGAATGTTGTCAAATATTACCGCCGAGATGGTAGGTTGGTTTAGGTTAGGTTATATCTCGTTATTGATGTATACGAAGGTTCCACGGAGACGTAGAGGCCAACTCGCCAGGTATGTTGTCAAATATTACCGCCGACATGTTAGGTTGGGTTAGCTTTTGTTATATTACGTTATTGATTTATATAAAGGTCCCACGGAGAAGGAGAATCCAACTCGCCAGGAATGTTGTCAAATATTACCGCCGAGATGTTAGGTTTGGTTAGGTTAGGTTATATTACGTTATTGGCGCATATGAGTGTTACACGGAGACGTAGAGGCCAACTCGCCAGGAATGATGTCAAATATTACCGCAGATATGTTAGGTTCGGTTAGGTTAGGTTATATTACGTTATTGATGTATATAAAGGTCCCACGGAGACGTAGAGGCCAACTCGCCAGGTATGTTGTCAAATATTACCGCCGAGATGGTAGGTTGGTTTAGGTTAGGTTATATCTCGTTATTGATGTATACGAAGGTTCCACGGAGACGTAGAGGCCAACTCGCCAGGTATGTTGTCAAATATTACCGCCGAGATGTTAGGTTGGGTTAGCCTAGCTTATATTATGTTATTGATGTATATAAAGGTCCCACGGAGACGTAGAGGCCAATTCGCCAGGAATGTTGTCAAATATTACCGCCGAGATGTTAGGTTGAGTTTGGTTAGTTTATATTACGAGATTGATGTATATAAAGGTCCCACGGAGACGTAGAAGCCAACTCGCCAGGAATGTTGTCAAATATTACCGCCGAGATGATAGGTTGGGTTAGGTTACGTTATGTTACGTTATTGATCTATATGAGGGTTACACGGAGACGTAGAGGCCAACTCTCCAGGAATGTGGTCAAATATTACCGCCGAGATGTTATGTTGGGTTAGCCTAGCTTATATTATGTTATTGATGTACATAAAGGTCCCACGGAGACGTAGAGGCCAACTCGCCAGGAATGTTGTCAAATATTACCGCCGAGATGATAGGTTGGGTTAGGTTACATTATATTAGGTTATTGATGTACATGAGGGTTACACGGAGAAGTAGAGGCCAACTCGGCAGGAATGTTGTCAAATATTACCGCCGACATGTTAGGTTGTGTTAGCTTTGGTTACATTACGTTATTGATTTATATAAAGGTCCCACGGAGACGGAGAAGCCAACTCGCCAGGAATGTTGTCAAATATTACCACCGAGATGTTAGGTTGAGTTAGGTTAGGTTATATTACGTTATTGACGTATATGAGGGTTACACGGAGACGTAGATGCCAACTCGCCAGGAATGATGTCAAATATTACCGCAGAGATGTTAGGTTGGGTTAGGTTAGGTTATATTACGTTATTGATGTATATAAAGGTCCCACGGAGACGTAGAGGCCAATAAGCCAGGAATGTGGTCAAATCTTAACGCCGAGATGTTAGGTTGAGTTAGGTTTGTTTATATTACGTTATTGATGTATATGAAGGTCCCACCGAGACGTAGAAGCCAACTCGCCAGGAATGTTGTCAAATATTACCGCCGAGATGATAGGTTGGGTTAGGTTACGTTATATTACGTTGTTGATGTATATGAGGGTTACACGGAGACGTAGAGGCCAACTCGCCAGGAATGTTGTCAAATATTACCGCCGAGGTGTTAGGTTGGGTTAGGTTAGGTTATATTACGTTATTGATGTATATAAAGGTCCCACGGAGACGTAGAGGCCAACTCGCCAGGAATGTTGTCAAATATTGCCGCCGAGATGATAGGTTGGGTTAGGTTACATTATATTAGGTTATTGATGTACATGAGGGTTACACGCAGAAGTAGAGGCCAACTCGCCAGGAATGTTGTCAAATATTACCGCCGACATGTTAGGTAGTGTTAGCTTTGGTTATATTACGTTATTGATTTATATAAAGGTCCCACGGAGACGGAGAAGCCAACTCGCCAGGAGTGTTGTCAAATATTACCACCGAGATGTTAGGTTGAGTTAGGTTAGGTTATATTACGTTATTGACGTATATGAGGGTTACACGGAGACGTAGATGCCAACTCGCCAGGAATGATGTCAAATATTACCGCAGAGATGTTAGGTTGGGTTAGGTTAGGTTATATTACGTTATTGATGTATATAAAGGTCCCACGGAGACGTAGAGGCCAATAAGCCAGGAATGTGGTCAAATCTTAACGCCGAGATGTTAGGTTGAGTTAGGTTTGTTTATATTACGTTATTGATGTATATGAAGGTCCCACCGAGACGTAGAAGCCAACTCGCCAGGAATGTTGTCAAATATTACCGCCGAGATGATAGGTTGGGTTAGGTTACGTTATATTACGTTGTTGATGTATATGAGGGTTACACGGAGACGTAGAGGCCAACTCGCCAGGAATGTTGTCAAATATTACCGCCGAGGTGTTAGGTTGGGTTAGGTTAGGTTATATTACGTTATTGATGTATATAAAGGTCCCACGGAGACGTAGAGGCCAACTCGCCAGGAATGTTGTCAAATATTACCGCCGAGATGATAGGTTGGGTTAGGTTACATTATATTAGGTTATTGATGTACATGAGGGTTACACGGAGAAGTAGAGGCCAACTCGCCAGGAATGTTGTCAAATATTACCGCCGACATGTTAGGTAGTGTTAGCTTTGGTTATATTACGTTATTGATGTATATGAAGGTCCCACCGAGACGTAGAAGCCAACTCGCCAGGAATGTTGTCAAATATTACCGCCGAGATGATAGGTTGGGTTAGGTTACGTTATATTACGTTGTTGATGTATATGAGGGTTACACGGAGACGTAGAGGCCAACTCGCCAGGAATGTTGTCAAATATTACCGCCGAGGTGTTAGGTTGGGTTAGGTTAGGTTATATTACGTTATTGATGTATATAAAGGTCCCAGGGAGACGTAGATGCCAACTCGCAGGAATGTTGTCAAATATTACCGCCGAGATGTTAGGTTGGGTTAGGTTAGGTTATACTACGTTATTGGCGCATATGAGGGTTACACGGAGACGTAGAGGCCAACTCGCCAGCAATGATGTCAAATATTACCGCAGATATGTTAGGTTGGGTTAGGTTAGGTTATATTACGTTATTGATGTATATAAAGGTCCCACGGAGACGTAGAGGCCAACAAGGCAGGAATGTGATCAAATATTACCGCCGAGATGTTAGGTTGAGTTTGGTTAGTTTATATTACGAGATTGATGTATATAAAGGTCCCACGGAGACGTAGAAGCCAACTCGCCAGGAATGTTGTCAAATATTACCGCCGAGATGATAGGTTGGGTTAGGTTACGTTATGTTACGTTATTGATGTATATGAGGGTTACACGGAGACGTAGAGGCCAACTCTCCAGGAATGTGGTCAAATATTACCGCCGAGATGTTAGGTTGGGTTAGGTTAGGTTATATTACGTTATTGGCGCATATGAGGGTTACACGGAGACGTAGAGGCCAACTCGCCAGGAATGATGTCAAATATTACCGCAGATATGTTAGGTTGGGTTAGGTTAGGTTATATTACGTTATTGATGTATATAAAGGTCCCACGGATACGTAGAAGCCAACTCGCCAGGTATGTTGTCAAATATTACCGCCGAGATGGTAGGTTGGTTTAGGTTAGGTTATATCTCGTTATTGATGTATACGAAGGTTCCACGGAGACGTAGAGGCCAACTCGCCAGGTATGTTGTCAAATATTACCGCCGAGATGTTAGGTTGGGTTAGCCTAGCTTATATTATGTTATTGATGTATATAAAGGTCCCACGGAGACGTAGAGGCCAACTCGCCAGGAATGTTGTCAAATATTACCGCCGAGATGATAGGTTGGGTTAGGTTACATTATATTAGGTTATTGATGTACATGAGGGTTACACGGAGAAGTAGAGGCCAACTCGCCAGGAATGTTGTCAAATATTACCGCCGACATGTTAGGTTGGGTTAGGCTAGGTTATATTATGTTATTGATGTATATAAAGGTCCCACGGAGACGTAGAGGCCAACTCGCCAGGAATGTTGTCAAATATACCGCCGAGATGATAGGTTGGATTAGGTTACGTTATATTACGTTACTGATGTATATGAGGGTTTCACGGAGACGTAGAGGCCCACTCGCCAGGACTGTTGTCAAATATTACCGCCGACATGTTAGGTTGGGTTAGCTTTTGTTATATTACGTTATTGATTTATATAAAGGTCCCACGGAGAAGGAGAATCCAACTCGCCAGGAATGTTGTCAAATATTACCGCCGAGATGTTAGGTTTGGTTAGGTTAGGTTATATTACGTTATTGGCGCATATGAGTGTTACACGGAGACGTAGAGGCCAACTCGCCAGGAATGATGTCAAATATTACCGCAGATATGTTAGGTTGGGTTAGGTTAGGTTATATTACGTTATTGATGTATATAAAGGTCCCACGGAGACGTAGAGGCCAACTCGCCAGGTATGTTGTCAAATATTACCGCCGAGATGGTAGGTTGGTTTAGGTTAGGTTATATCTCGTTACTGATGTATACGAAGGTTCCACGGAGACGTAGAGGCCAACTCGCCAGGTATGTTGTCAAATATTACCGCCGAGATGTTAGGTTGGGTTAGCCTAGCTTATATTATGTTATTGATGTATATAAAGGTCCCACGGAGACGTAGAGGCCAATTCGCCAGGAATGTTGTCAAATATTACCGCCGAGATGTTAGGTTGAGTTTGGTTAGTTTATATTACGAGATTGATGTATATAAAGGTCCCACGGAGACGTAGAAGCCAACTCGCCAGGAATGTTGTCAAATATTACCGCCGAGATGATAGGTTGGGTTAGGTTACGTTATGTTACGTTATTGATCTATATGAGGGTTACACGGAGACGTAGAGGCCAACTCTCCAGGAATGTGGTCAAATATTACCGCCGAGATGTTAGGTTGGGTTAGCCTAGCTTATATTATGTTATTGATGTACATAAAGGTCCCACGGAGACGTAGAGGCCAACTCGCCAGGAATGTTGTCAAATATTACCGCCGAGATGATAGGTTGGGTTAGGTTACATTATATTAGGTTATTGATGTACATGAGGGTTACACGGAGCAGTAGAGGCCAACTCGCCAGGAATGTTGTCAAATATTACCGCCCACATGTTAGGTAGTGTTAGCTTTGGTTATATTACGTTATTGATTTATATAAAGGTCCCACGGAGACGGAGAAGCCAACTTGCCAGGAGTGTTGTCAAATATTACCACCGAGATGTTAGGTTGAGTTAGGTTAGGTTATATTACGTTATTGACGTATATGAGGGTTACACGGAGACGTAGATGCCAACTCGCCAGGAATGATGTCAAATATTACCGCAGAGATGTTAGGTTGGGTTAGGTTAGGTTATATTACGTTATTGATGTATATAAAGGTCCCACGGAGACGTAGAGGCCAATAAGCCAGGAATGTGGTCAAATCTTAACGCCGAGATGTTAGGTTGAGTTAGGTTTGTTTATATTACGTTATTGATGTATATGAAGGTCCCACCGAGACGTAGAAGCCAACTCGCCAGGAATGTTGTCAAATATTACCGCCGAGATGATAGGGTGGGTTAGGTTACGTTATATTACGTTGTTGATGTATATGAGGGTTACGCGGAGACGTAGAGGCCAACTCGCCAGGAATGCTGTCAAATATTACCGCCGAGGTGTTAGGTTGGGTTAGGTTAGGTTATATTACGTTATTCATGTATATAAAGGTCCCACGGAGACGTAGAGGCCAACCCGCCAGGAATGTGGTCAAATATTACCGTCGAGATGATAGGTTGGTTTAGGTTAGGTTATATTACGTTATTGATGTATATGAGGGTTACACGGAGACGTAGAGGCCAACTCGACAGGAATGTTGTCAAATATTACCGCCGAGATGTTAGGTTGGGTTAGGTTAGGTTATATTACGATATTGATGTATATAAAGGTCCCAGGGAGACGTAGATGCCAACTCGCAGGAATGTTGTCAAATATTACCGTCGAGATAATAGGTTGGGTTAGGATAGGCTATATTTCGTTATTGAAATATATAATGGTCCTACGGAGACGTAGAGGCCAACTCGACAGGAATGTTGTCAAATATTACCGCCGAGATGTTAGGTTGGGTTAGGTTAGGTTATATTACGATATTGATGTATATAAAGGTCCCAGGGAGACGTAGATGCCAACTCGCAGGAATGTTGTCAAATATTACCGTCGAGATAATAGGTTGGGTTAGGATAGGCTATATTTCGTTATTGAAATATATAATGGTCCTACGGAGACGTAGAGGCCAACAGGCCAGGAATGTGGTCAAATATTACCGTCGAGATGATAGGTTGGTTTAGGTTAGGTTATATTACGTTATTGATGTATATGAGGGTTACACGGAGACGTAGAGGCCAACTCGCCAAGAATGATGTCAAATATTACAGCAGAGATGTTAGGTTGGGTTAGGTTAGGGTATATTACGTTATTGATGTATATAAAGGTCCCACGGAGACGTAGAGGCCAACAAGGCAGGAATGTGATCAAATATTACCGCCGAGATGTTATGTTGAGTTTGGTTAGTTTATATTACGAGATTGATGTATATAAAGGTCCCACGGAGACGTAGAAGCCAACTCGCCAGGAATGTTGTCAAATATTACCGCCGAGATGATAGGTTGGGTTAGGTTATGTTATGTTACGTTATTGATGTATATGAGGGTTACACGGAGACGTAGAGGCCAACTCTCCAGGAATGTGGTCAAATATTACCGCCGAGATGTTAGGTTGGGTTAGGTTAGGTTATACTACGTTATTGGCGCATATGAGGGTTACACGGAGACGTAGAGGCCAACTCGCCAGCAATGATGTCAAATATTACCGCAGATATGTTAGGTTGGGTTAGGTTAGGTTATATTACGTTATTGATGTATATAAAGGTCCCACGGAGACGTAGAGGCCAACTCGCCAGGTATGTTGTCAAATATTACCGCCGAGATGGTAGGTTGGTTTAGGTTAGGTTATATCTCGTTATTGATGTATACGAAGGTTCCACGGAGACGTAGAGGCCAACTCGCCAGGTATGTTGTCAAATATTACCGCCGAGATGTTAGGTTGGGTTAGCCTAGCTTATATTATGTTATTGATGTATATAAAGGTCCCACGGAGACGTAGAGGCCAACTCGCCAGGAATGTTGTCAAATATTACCGCCGAGATGATAGGTTGGGTTAGGTTACATTATATTAGGTTATTGATGTACATGAGGGTTACACGGAGAAGTAGAGGCCAACTCGCCAGGAATGTGGTCAAATATTACCGCCGACATGTTAGGTTGGGTTAAGCTAGGTTATATTATGTTATTGATGTATATAAAGGTCCCACGGACACGTAGAGGCCAACTCGCCAGGAATGTTGTCAAATATACCGCCGAGATGATAGGTTGGATTAGGTTACGTTATATTACGTTACTGATGTATATGAGGGTTTCACGGAGACGTAGAGGCCCACTCGCCAGGACTGTTGTCAAATATTACCGCCGACATGTTAGGTTGGGTTAGCTTTTGTTATATTACGTTATTGATTTATATAAAGGTCCCACGGAGAAGGAGAATCCAACTCGCCAGGAATGTTGTCAAATATTACCGCCGAGATGTTAGGTTTGGTTAGGTTAGGTTATATTACGTTATTGGCGCATATGAGTGCTACACGGAGACGTAGAGGCCAACTCGCCAGGAATGATGTCAAATATTACCGCAGATATGTTAGGTTGGGTTAGGTTAGGTTATATTACGTTATTGATGTATATAAAGGTCACACGCAGACGTAGAGGCCAACTCGCCAGGTATGTTGTCAAATATTACCGCCGAGATGGTAGGTTGGTTTAGGTTAGGTTATATCTCGTTATTGATGTATACGAAGGTTCCACGGAGACGTAGAGGCCAACTCGCCAGGTATGTTGTCAAATATTACCGCCGAGATGTTAGGTTGGGTTAGCCTAGCTTATATTATGTTATTGATGTATATAAAGGTCCCACGGAGACGTAGAGGCCAATTCGCCAGGAATGTTGTCAAATATTACCGCCGAGATGTTAGGTTGAGTTTGGTTAGTTTATATTACGAGATTGATGTATATAAAGGTCCCACGGAGACGTAGAAGCCAACTCGCCAGGAATGTTGTCAAATATTACCGCCGAGATGATAGGTTAGGTTAGGTTACGTTATGTTACGTTATTGATCTATATGAGGGTTACACGGAGACGTAGAGGCCAACTCTCCAGGAATGTGGTCAAATATTACCGCCGAGATGTTAGGTTGGGTTAGCCTAGCTTATATTATGTTATTGATGTACATAAAGGTCCCACGGAGACGTAGAGGCCAACTCGCCAGGAATGTTGTCAAATATTACCGCCGAGATGATAGGTTGGGTTAGGTTACATTATATTAGGTTATTGATGTACATGAGGGTTACACGGAGAAGTAGAGGCCAACTCGGCAGGAATGTAGTCAAATATTACCGCCGACATGTTAGGTTGTGTTAGCTTTGGTTATATTACGTTATTGATTTATATAAAGGTCCCACGGAGACGGAGAAGCCAACTCGCCAGGAATGTTATCAAATATTACCACCGAGATGTTAGGTTGAGTTAGGTTAGGTTATATTACGTTATTGACGTATATGAGGGTTACACGGAGACGTAGATGCCAACTCGCCAGGAATGATGTCAAATATTACCGCAGAGATGTTAGGTTGGGTTAGGTTAGGTTATATTACGTTATTGATGTATATAAAGGTCCCACGGAGACGTAGAGGCCAATAAGCCAGGAATGTGGTCAAATCTTAACGCCGAGATGTTAGGTTGAGTTAGGTTTGTTTATATTACGTTATTGATGTATATGAAGGTCCCACCGAGGCGTAGAAGCCAACTCGCCAGGAATGTTGTCAAATATTACCGCCGAGATGATAGGTTGGGTTAGGTTACGTTATATTACGTTGTTGATGTATATGAGGGTTACACGGAGACGTAGAGGCCAACTCGCCAGGAATGTTGTCAAATATTACCGCCGATGTGTTAGGTTGGGTTAGGTTAGGTTATATTACGTTATTGATGTATATAAAGGTCCCACGGAGACGTAGAGGCCAACTCGCCAGGAATGTTGTCAAATATTACCGCCGAGATGATAGGTTGGGTTAGGTTACATTATATTAGGTTATTGATGTACATGAGGGTTACACGGAGAAGTAGAAGCCAACTCGCCAGGAATGTTGTCAAATATTACCGCCGACATGTTAGGTAGTGTTAGCTTTGGTTATATTACGTTATTGATTTATATAAAGGTCCCACGGAGACGGAGAAGCCAACTCGCCAGGAGTGTTGTCAAATATTACCACCGAGATGTTAGGTTGAGTTAGGTTAGGTTATATTACGTTATTGACGTATATGAGGGTTACACGGAGACGTAGATGCCAACTCGCCAGGAATGATGTCAAATATTACCGCAGAGATGTTAGGTTGGGTTAGGTTAGGTTATATTACGTTATTGATGTATATAAAGGTCCCACGGAGACGTAGAGGCCAATAAGCCAGGAATGTGGTCAAATCTTAACGCCGAGATGTTAGGTTGAGTTAGGATTGTTTATATTACGTTATTGATGTATATGAAGGTCCCACCGAGACGTAGAAGCCAACTCGCCAGGAATGTTGTCAAATATTACCGCCGAGACGATAGGTTGGGTTAGGTTACGTTATATTACGTTGTTGATGTATATGAGGGTTACACGGAGACGTAGAGGCCAACTCGCCAGGAATGTTGTCAAATATTACCGCCGAGGTGTTAGGTTGGGTTAGGTTAGGTTATATTACGTTATTGATGTATATAAAGGTCCCACGGGGACGTAGAGGCCAACCCGCCAGGAATGTGGTCAAATATTACCGTCGAGATGATAGGTTGGTTTAGGTTAGGTTATATTACGTTATTGATGTATATGAGGGTTACACGGAGACGTAGAGGCCAACTCGACAGGAATGTTGTCAAATATTACCGCCGAGATGTTAGGTTGGGTTAGGTTAGGTTATATTACGATATTGATGTATATAAAGGTCCCAGGGAGACGTAGATGCCAACTCGCAGGAATGTTGTCAAATATTACCGTCGAGATAATAGGTTGGGTTAGGATAGGCTATATTTCGTTATTGAAATATATAATGGTCCTACGGAGACGTAGAGGCCAACTCGCCAAGAATGATGTCAAATATTACAGCAGAGATGTTAGGTTGGGTTAGGTTAGGGTATATTACGTTATTGATGTATATAAAGGTCCCACGGAGACGTAGAGGCCAACAAGGCAGGAATGTGATCAAATATTACCGCCGAGATGTTAGGTTGAGTTTGGTTAGTTTATATTACGAGATTGATGTATATAAAGGTCCCACGGAGACGTAGAAGCCAACTCGCCAGGAATGTTGTCAAATATTACCGCCGAGATGATAGGTTGGGTTAGGTTACGTTATGTTACGTTATTGATGTATATGAGGGTTACACGGAGACGTAGAGGCCAACTCTCCAGGAATGTGGTCAAATATTACCGCCGAGATGTTAGGTTGGGTTAGGTTAGGTTATATTACGTTATTGGCGCATATGAGGGTTACACGGAGACGTAGAGGCCAACTCGCCAGGAATGATGTCAAATATTACCGCAGATATGTTAGGTTGGGTTAGGTTAGGTTATATTACGTTATTGATGTATATAAAGGTCCCACGGAGACGTAGAGGCCAACTCGCCAGGAATGTTGTCAAATATTACCGCCGACATGTTAGGTAGTGTTAGCTTTGGTTATATTACGTTATTGATTTATATAAAGGTCCCACGGAGACGGAGAAGCCAACTCGCCAGGAGTGTTGTCAAATATTACCACCGAGATGTTAGGTTGAGTTAGGTTAGGTTATATTACGTTATTGACGTATATGAGGGTTACACGGAGACGTAGATGCCAACTCGCCAGGAATGATGTCAAATATTACCGCAGAGATGTTAGGTTGGGTTAGGTTAGGTTATATTACGTTATTGATGTATATAAAGGTCCCACGGAGACGTAGAGGCCAATAAGCCAGGAATGTGGTCAAATCTTAACGCCGAGATGTTAGGTTGAGTTAGGTTTGTTTATATTACGTTATTGATGTATATGAAGGTCCCACCGAGACGTAGAAGCCAACTCGCCAGGAATGTTGTCAAATATTACCGCCGAGATGATAGGTTGGGTTAGGTTACGTTATATTACGTTGTTGATGTATATGAGGGTTACACGGAGACGTAGAGGCCAACTCGCCAGGAATGTTGTCAAATATTACCGCCGAGATGTTAGGTTGGGTTAGGTTAGGTTATATTACGTTATTGGCGCATATGAGGGTTACACGGAGACGTAGAGGCCAACTCGCCAGGAATGATGTCAAATATTACCGCAGATATGTTAGGTTGGGTTAGGTTAGGTTATATTACGTTATTGATGTATATAAAGGTCCCACGGAGACGTAGAGGCCAACTCGCCAGGAATGTTGTCAAATATTACCGCCGACATGTTAGGTAGTGTTAGCTTTGGTTATATTACGTTATTGATTTATATAAAGGTCCCACGGAGACGGAGAAGCCAACTCGCCAGGAGTGTTGTCAAATATTACCACCGAGATGTTAGGTTGAGTTAGGTTAGGTTATATTACGTTATTGACGTATATGAGGGTTACACGGAGACGTAGATGCCAACTCGCCAGGAATGATGTCAAATATTACCGCAGAGATGTTAGGTTGGGTTAGGTTAGGTTATATTACGTTATTGATGTATATAAAGGTCCCACGGAGACGTAGAGGCCAATAAGCCAGGAATGTGGTCAAATCTTAACGCCGAGATGTTAGGTTGAGTTAGGTTTGTTTATATTACGTTATTGATGTATATGAAGGTCCCACCGAGACGTAGAAGCCAACTCGCCAGGAATGTTGTCAAATATTACCGCCGAGATGATAGGTTGGGTTAGGTTACGTTATATTACGTTGTTGATGTATATGAGGGTTACACGGAGACGTAGAGGCCAACTCGCCAGGAATGTTGTCAAATATTACCGCCGAGATGTTAGGTTGGGTTAGGTTAGGTTATATTACGTTATTGATGTATATAAAGGTCCCACGGAGACGTAGAGGCCAACCCGCCAGGAATGTGGTCAAATATTACCGTCGAGATGATAGGTTGGTTTAGGTTAGGTTATATTACGTTATTGATGTATATGAGGGTTACACGGAGACGTAGAGGCCAACTCGACAGGAATGTTGTCAAATATTACCGCCGAGATGTTAGGTTGGGTTAGGTTAGGTTATATTACGATATTGATGTATATAAAGGTCCCAGGGAGACGTAGATGCCAACTCGCAGGAATGTTGTCAGATATTACCGTCGAGATAATAGGTTGGGTTAGGATAGGCTATATTTCGTTATTGAAATATATAATGGTCCTACGGAGACGTAGAGGCCAACTCGCCAAGAATGATGTCAAATATTACAGCAGAGATGTTAGGTTGGGTTAGGTTAGGGTATATTACGTTATTGATGTATATAAAGGTCCCACGGAGACGTAGAGGCCAACAAGGCAGGAATGTGATCAAATATTACCGCCGAGATGTTAGGTTGAGTTTGGTTAGTTTATATTACGAGATTGATGTATATAAAGGTCCCACGGAGACGTAGAAGCCAACTCGCCAGGAATGTTGTCAAATATTACCGCCGAGATGATAGGTTGGGTTAGGTTACGTTATGTTACGTTATTGATGTATATGAGGGTTACACGGAGACGTAGAGGCCAACTCTCCAGGAATGTGGTCAAATATTACCGCCGAGATGTTAGGTTGGGTTAGGTTAGGTTATATTACGTTATTGGCGCATATGAGGGTTACACGGAGACGTAGGGGCCAACTCGCCAGGAATGATGTCAAATATTACCGCAGATATGTTAGGTTGGGTTAGGTTAGGTTATATTACGTTATTGATGTATATAAAGGTCCCACGGAGACGTAGAGGCCAACTCGCCAGGTATGTTGTCAAATATTACCGCCGAGATGGTAGGTTGGTTTAGGTTAGGTTATATCTCGTTATTGATGTATACGAAGGTTCCACGGAGACGTAGAGGCCAACTCGCCAGGTATGTTGTCAAATATTACCGCCGAGATGTTAGGTTGGGTTAGCCTAGCTTATATTATGTTATTGATGTATATAAAGGTCCCACGGAGACGTAGAGGCCAACTCGCCAGGAATGTTGTCAAATATTACCGCCGAGATGATAGGTTGGGTTAGGTTACATTATATTAGGTTATTGATGTACATGAGGGTTACACGGAGAAGTAGAGGCCAACTCGCCAGGAATGATGTCAAATATTACCGCAGAGATGTTAGGTTGCGTTAGGTTAGGTTATATTACGTTATTGATGTATATAAAGGTCCCACGGAGACGTAGAGGCCAATAAGCCAGGAATGTGGTCAAATCTTAACGCCGAGATGTTAGGTTGAGTTAGGTTTGTTTATATTACGTTATTGATGTATATGAAGGTCCCACCGAGACGTAGAAGCCAACACGCCAGGAATGTTGTCAAATATTACCGCCGAGATGATAGGTTGGGATAGGTTACGTTATATTACGTTGTTGATGTATATGAGGGTTACACGGAGACGTAGAGGCCAACTCGCCAGGAATGTTGTCAAATATTACCGCCGAGGTGTTAGGTTGGGTTAGGTTAGGTTATATTACGGTATTGATGTATATAAAGGTCCCACGGAGACGTAGAGGCCAACCCGCCAGGAATGTGGTCAAATATTACCGTCGAGATGATAGGTTGGTTTAGGTTAGGTTATATTACGTTATTGATGTATATGAGGGTTACACGGAGACGTAGAGGCCAACTCGACAGGAATGTTGTCAAATATTACCGCCGAGATGTTAGGTTGGGTTAGGTTAGGTTATATTACGATATTGATGTATATAAAGGTGCCAGGGAGACGTAGATGCCAACTCGCACGAATGTTGTCAAATATTACCGTCGAGATAATAGGTTGGGTTAGGATAGGCTATATTTCGTTATTGAAATATATAATGGTCCTACGGAGACGTAGAGGCCAACTCGCCAAGAATGATGTCAAATATTACAGCAGAGATGTTAGGTTGGGTTAGGTTAGGGTATATTACGTTATTGATGTATATAAAGGTCCCACGGAGACGTAGAGGCCAACAAGGCAGGAATGTGATCAAATATTACCGCCGAGATGTTAGGTTGAGTTTGGTTAGTTTATATTACGAGATTGATGTATATAAAGGTCCCACGGAGACGTAGAAGCCAACTCGCCAGGAATGTTGTCAAATATTACCGCCGAGATGATAGGTTGGGTTAGGTTACGTTATGTTACGTTATTGATGTATATGAGGGTTACACGGAGACGTAGAGGCCAACTCTCCAGGAATGTGGTCAAATATTACCGCCGAGATGTTAGGTTGGGTTAGGTTAGGTTATATTACGTTATTGGCGCATATGAGGGTTACACGGAGACGTAGAGGCCAACTCGCCAGGAATGATGTCAAATATTACCGCAGATATGTTAGGTTGGGTTAGGTTAGGTTATATTACGTTATTGATGTATATAAAGGTCCCACGGAGACGTAGAGGCCAACTCGCCAGGTATGTTGTCAAATATTACCGCCGAGATGGTAGGTTGGTTTAGGTTAGGTTATATCTCGTTATTGATGTATACGAAGGTTCCACGGAGACGTAGAGGCCAACTCGCCAGGTATGTTGTCAAATATTACCGCCGAGATGTTAGGTTGGGTTAGGTTTGTTTATATTACGTTATTGATGTATATGAAGGTCCCACCGAGACGTAGAAGCCATCTCGCCAGGAATGTTGTCAAATATTACCGCCGAGATGATAGGTTGGGTTAGGTTACGTTATATTACGTTGTTGATGTATATGAGGGTTACACGGAGACGTAGAGGCCAACTCGCCAGGAATGTTGTCAAATATTACCGCCGAGGTGTTAGGTTGGATTAGGTTAGGTTATATTACGTTATTGATGTATATAAAGGTCCCACGGAGACGTAGAGGCCAACCCGCCAGGAATGTGGTCAAATATTACCGTCGAGATGATAGGTTGGTTTAGGTTAGGTTATATTACGTTATTGATGTATATGAGGGTTACACGGAGACGTAGAGGCCAACTCGACAGGAATGTTGTCAAATATTACCGCCGAGATGTTAGGTTGGGTTAGGTTAGGTTATATTACGATATTGATGTATATAAAGGTCCCAGGGAGACGTAGATGCCAACTCGCAGGAATGTTGTCAAATATTACCGTCGAGATAATAGGTTGGGTTAGGATAGGCTATATTTCGTTATTGAAATATATAATGGTCCTACGGAGACATAGAGGCCAACTCGCCAAGAATGATGTCAAATATTACAGCAGAGATGTTAGGTTGGGTTAGGTTAGGGTATATTACGTTATTGATGTATATAAAGGTCCCACGGAGACGTAGAGGCCAACAAGGCAGGAATGTGATCAAATATTACCGCCGAGATGTTAGGTTGAGTTTGGTTAGTTTATATTACGAGATTGATGTATATAAAGGTCCCACAGAGACGTAGAAGCCAACTCGCCAGGAATGTTGTCAAATATTACCGCCGAGATGATAGGTTGGGTTAGGTTACGTTATGTTACGTTATTGATGTATATGAGGGTTACACGGAGACGTAGAGGCCAACTCTCCATTAATGTGGTCAAATATTACCGCCGAGATGTTAGGTTGGGTTAGGTTAGGTTATATTACGTTATTGGCGCATATGAGGGTTACACGGAGACGTAGAGGCCAACTCGCCAGGAATGATGTCAAATATTACCGCAGATATGTTAGGTTGGGTTAGGTTAGGTTATATTACGTTATTGATGTATATAAAGGTCCCACGGAGACGTAGAGGCCAACTCGCCAGGTACGTTGTCAAATATTACCGCCGAGATGGTAGGTTGGTTTAGGTTAGGTTATATCTCGTTATTGATGTATACGAAGGTTCCACGGAGACGTAGAGGCCAACTCGCCAGGTATGTTGTCAAATATTACCGCCGAGATGTTAGGTTGGGTTAGCCTAGCTTATATTATGTTATTGATGTATATAAAGGTCCCACGGAGACGGAGAAGCCAACTCGCCAGGAGTGTTGTCAAATATTACCACCGAGATGTTAGGTTGAGTTAGGTTAGGTTATATTACGTTATTGACGTATATGAGGGTTACACGGAGACGTAAATGCCAACTCGCCAGGAATGATGTCAAATATTACCGCAGAGATGTTAGGTTGGGTTAGGTTAGGTTATATTACGTTATTGATGTATATAAAGGTCCCACGGAGACGTAGAGGCCAATAAGCCAGGAATGTGGTCAAATCTTAACGCCGAGATGTTAGGTTGAGTTAGGTTTGTTTATATTACGTTATTGATGTATATGAAGGTCCCACCGAGACGTAGAAGCCATCTCGCCAGGAATGTTGTCAAATATTACCGCCGAGATGATAGGTTGGGTTAGGTTACGTTACATTACGTTGTTGATGTATATGAGGGTTACACGGAGACGTAGAGGCCAACTCGCCAGGAATGTTGTCAAATATTACCGCCGAGGTGTTAGGTTGGGTTAGGTTAGGTTATATTACGTTATTGATGTATATAAAGGTCCCACGGAGACGTAGAGGCCAACCCGCCAGGAATGTGGTCAAATATTACCGTCGAGATGATAGGTTGGTTTAGGTTAGGTTATATTACGTTATTGATGTATATGAGGGTTACACGGAGACGTAGAGGCCAACTCGACAGGAATGTTGTCAAATATTACCGCCGAGATGTTAGGTTGGGTTATGTTAGGTTATATTACGATATTGATGTATATAAAGGTCCCAGGGAGACGTAGATGCCAACTCGCAGGAATGTTGTCAAATATTACCGTCGAGATAATAGGTTGGGTTAGGATAGGCTATATTTCGTTATTGAAATATATAATGGTCCTACGGAGACGTAGAGGCCAACTCACCAAGAATGATGTCAAATATTACAGCAGAGATGTTAGGTTGGGTTAGGTTAGGGTATATTACGTTATTGATGTATATAAAGGTCCCACGGAGACGTAGAGGCCAACAAGGCAGGAATGTGATCAAATATTACCGCCGAGATGTTAGGTTGAGTTTGGTTAGTTTATATTACGAGATTGATGTATATAAAGGTCCCACGGAGACGTAGAAGCCAACTCGCCAGGAATGTTGTCAAATATTACCGCCGAGATGATAGGTTGGGTTAGGTTACGTTATGTTACGTTATTGATGTATATGAGGGTTACACGGAGACGTAGAGGCCAACTCTCCACTAATGTGGTCAAATATTACCGCCGAGATGTTAGGTTGGGTTAGGTTAGGTTATATTACGTTATTGGCGCATATGAGGGTTACACGGAGACGTAGAGGCCAACTCGCCAGGAATGATGTCAAATATTACCGCAGATATGTTAGGTTGGGTTAGGTTAGGTTATATTACGTTATTGATGTATATAAAGGTCCCACGGAGACGTAGAGGCCAACTCGCCAGGTATGTTGTCAAATATTACCGCCGAGATGGTAGGTTGGTTTAGGTTAGGTTATATCTCGTTATTGATGTATACGAAGGTTCCACGGAGACGTAGAGGCCAACTCGCCAGGTATGTTGTCAAATATTACCGCCGAGATGTTAGGTTGGGTTAGCCTAGCTTATATTATGTTATTGATGTATATAAAGGTCCCACGGAGACGTAGAGGCCAACTCGCCAGGAATGTTGTCAAATATTACCGCCGAGATGATAGGTTGGGTTAGGTTACATTATATTAGGTTATTGATGTACATGAGGGTTACACGGAGAAGTAGAGGCCAACTCGCCAGGAATGTTGTCAAATATTACCGCCGACATGTTAGGTTGTGTTAGCTTTGGTTATATTACGTTATTGATTTATATAAAGGTCCCACGGAGACGGAGAAGCCAACTCGCCAGGAGTGTTGTCAAATATTACCACCGAGATGTTAGGTTGAGTTAGGTTAGGTTATATTACGTTATTGACGTATATGAGGGTTACACGGAGACGTAGATGCCAACTCGCCAGGAATGATGTCAAATATTACCGCAGAGATGTTAGGTTGGGTTAGGTTAGGTTATATTACGTTATTGATGTATATAAAGGTCCCACGGAGACGTAGAGGCCAATAAGCCAGGAATGTGGTCAAATCTTAACGCCGAGATGTTAGGTTGGGTTAGGTTTGTGTATATTACGTTATTGATGTATATGAAGGTCCCACCGAGACGTAGAAGCCAACTCGCCAGGAATGTTGTCAAATATTACCGCCGAGATGATAGGTTGGGTTAGGTTACGTTATATTATGTTGTTGATGTATATGAGGGTTACACGGAGACGTAGAGGCCAACTCGCCAGGAATGTTGTCAAATATTACCGCCGAGGTGTTAGGTTGGGTTAGGTTAGGTTATATTACGTTATTGATGTATATAAAGGTCCCACGGAGACGTAGAGGCCAACCCGCCAGGAATGTGGTCAAATATTACCGTCGAGATGATAGGTTGGTTTAGGTTAGGTTATATTACGTTATTGATGTATATGAGGGTTACACGGAGACGTAGAGGCCAACTCGACAGGAATGTTGTCAAATATTACCGCCGAGATGTTAGGTTGGGTTAGGTTAGGTTATATTACGATATTGATGTATATAAAGGTCCCAGGGAGACGTAGATGCCAACTCGCAGGAATGTTGTCAAATATTACCGTCGAGATAATAGTTTGGGTTAGGATAGGCTATATTTCGTTATTGAAATATATAATGGTCCTACGGAGACGTAGAGGCCAACTCACCAAGAATGATGTCAAATATTACAGCAGAGATGTTAGGTTGGGTTAGGTTAGGGTATATTACGTTATTGATGTATATAAAGGTCCCACGGAGACGTAGAGGCCAACAAGGCAGGAATGTGATCAAATATTACCGCCGAGATGTTAGGTTGAGTTTGGTTAGTTTATATTACGAGATTGATGTATATAAAGGTCCCACGGAGACGTAGAAGCCAACTCGCCAGGAATGTTGTCAAATATTACCGCCGAGATGATAGGTTGGGTTAGGTTACGTTATGTTACGTTATTGATGTATATGAGGGTTACACGGAGACGTAGAGGCCAACTCTCCATTAATGTGGTCAAATATTACCGCCGAGATGTTAGGTTGGGTTAGGTTAGGTTATATTACGTTATTGGCGCATATGAGGGTTACACGGAGACGTAGAGGCCAACTCGCCAGGAATGATGTCAAATATTACCGCAGATATGTTAGGTTGGGTTAGGTTAGGTTATATTACGTTATTGATGTATATAAAGGTCCCACGGAGACGTAGAGGCCAACTCGCCAGGTATGTTGTCAAATATTACCGCCGAGATGGTAGGTTGGTTTAGGTTAGGTTATATCTCGTTATTGATGTATACGAAGGTTCCACGGAGACGTAGAGGCCAACTCGCCAGGTATGTTGTCAAATATTACCGCCGAGATGTTAGGTTGGGTTAGCCTAGCTTATATTATGTTATTGATGTATATAAAGGTCCCACGGAGACGTAGAGGCCAACTCGCCAGGAATGTTGTCAAATATTACCGCCGAGATGATAGGTTGGGTTAGGTTACATTATATTAGGTTATTGATGTACATGAGGGTTACACGGAGAAGTAGAGGCCAACTCGCCAGGAATGTTGTCAAATATTACCGCCGACATGTTAGGTTGTGTTAGCTTTGGTTATATTACGTTATTGATTTATATAAAGGTCCCACGGAGACGGAGAAGCCAACTCGCCAGGAGTGTTGTCAAATATTACCACCGAGATGTTAGGTTGAGTTAGGTTAGGTTATATTACGTTATTGACGTATATGAGGGTTACACGGAGACGTAGATGCCAACTCGCCAGGAATGATGTCAAATATTACCGCAGAGATGTTAGGTTGGGTTAGGTTAGGTTATATTACGTTATTGATGTATATAAAGGTCCCACGGAGACGTAGAGGCCAATAAGCCAGGAATGTGGTCAAATCTTAACGCCGAGATGTTAGGTTGGGTTAGGTTTGTGTATATTACGTTATTGATGTATATGAAGGTCCCACCGAGACGTAGAAGCCAACTCGCCAGGAATGTTGTCAAATATTACCGCCGAGATGATAGGTTGGGTTAGGTTACGTTATATTATGTTGTTGATGTATATGAGGGTTACACGGAGACGTAGAGGCCAACTCGCCAGGAATGTTGTCAAATATTACCGCCGAGGTGTTAGGTTGCGTTAGGTTAGGTTATATTACGTTATTGATATATATAAAGGTCCCACGGAGACGTAGAGGCCAACCCGCCAGGAATGTGGTCAAATATTACCGTCGAGATGATAGGTTGGTTTAGGTTAGGTTATATTACGTTATTGATGTATATGAGGGTTACACGGAGACGTAGAGGCCAACTCGACAGGAATGTTGTCAAATATTACCGCCGAGATGTTAGGTTGGGTTAGGTTAGGTTATATTACGATATTGATGTATATAAAGGTCCCAGGGAGACGTAGATGCCAACTCGCAGGAATGTTGTCAAATATTACCGTCGAGATAATAGGTTGGGTTAGGATAGGCTATATTTCGTTATTGAAATATATAATGGTCCTACGGAGACGTAGAGGCCAACTCACCAAGAATGATGTCAAATATTACAGCAGAGATGTTAGGTTGGGTTAGGTTAGGGTATATTACGTTATTGATGTATATAAAGGTCCCACGGAGACGTAGAGGCCAACAAGGCAGGAATGTGATCAAATATTACCGCCGAGATGTTAGGTTGAGTTTGGTTAGTTTATATTACGAGATTGATGTATATAAAGGTCCCACGGAGACGTAGAAGCCAACTCGCCAGGAATGTTGTCAAATATTACCGCCGAGATGATAGGTTGGGTTAGGTTACGTTATGTTACGTTATTGATGTATATGAGGGTTACACGGAGACGTAGAGGCCAACTCTCCATTAATGTGGTCAAATATTACCGCCGAGATGTTAGGTTGGGTTAGGTTAGGTTATATTACGTTATTGGCGCATATGAGGGTTACACGGAGACGTAGAGGCCAACTCGCCAGGAATGATGTCAAATATTACCGCAGATATGTTAGGTTGGGTTAGGTTAGGTTATATTACGTTATTGATGTATATAAAGGTCCCACGGAGACGTAGAGGCCAACTCGCCAGGTATGTTGTCAAATATTACCGCCGAGATGGTAGGTTGGTTTAGGTTAGGTTATATCTCGTTATTGATGTATACGAAGGTTCCACGGAGACGTAGAGGCCAACTCGCCAGGTATGTTGTCAAATATTACCGCCGAGATGTTAGGTTGGGTTAGCCTAGCTTATATTATGTTATTGATGTATATAAAGGTCCCACGGAGACGTAGAGGCCAACTCGCCAGGAATGTTGTCAAATATTACCGCCGAGATGATAGGTTGGGTTAGGTTACATTATACTAGGTTATTGATGTACATGAGGGTTACACGGAGAAGTAGAGGCCAACTCGCCAGGAATGTTGTCAAATATTACCGCCGACATGTTAGGTTGTGTTAGCTTTGGTTATATTACGTTATTGATTTATATAAAGGTCACACGGAGACGGAGAAGCCAACTCGCCAGGAGTGTTGTCAAATATTACCACCGAGATGTTAGGTTGAGTTAGGTTAGGTTATATTACGTTGTTGACGTATATGAGGGTTACACGGAGACGTAGATGCCAACTCGCCAGGGATGATGTCAAATATTACCGCAGAGATGTTAGGTTGGGTTAGGTTAGGTTATATTACGTTATTGATGTATATAAAGGTCCCATGGAGACGTAGAGGCCAATAAGCCAGGAATGTGGTCAAATCTTAACGCCGAGATGTTAGGTTGGGTTAGGTTTGTTTATATTACGTTATTGATGTATATGAAGGTCCCACCGAGACGTAGAAGCCAACTCGCCAGGAATGTTGTCAAATATTACCGCCGAGATGATAGGTTGGGTTAGGTTACGTTATATTGCGTTATTGATGTATATGGGGGTTACACGGAGACGTAGAGGCCAACTCGCCAGGAACGTTATCAAATATTACCGCCGAAATGATAGGTTGGTTTAGGTTAGGTTATATTACGTTATAGATGTATATAAAGGTTACACGGAGACGTAGAGGCCATCTCGCCAGGAATGATGTCAAATATTACCGCCGAGATGATAGGTTGGGTTAGGTTACGTTATGTTACGTTATTGATGTATATGAGGGTTACACGGAGACGTAGAGGCCAACTCTCCATTAATGTGGTCAAATATTACCGCCGAGATGTTAGGTTGGGTTAGGTTAGGTTATATTACGTTATTGGCGCATATGAGGGTTACACGGAGACGTAGAGGCCAACTCGCCAGGAATGATGTCAAATATTACCGCAGATATGTTAGGTTGGGTTAGGTTAGGTTATATTACGTTATTGATGTATATAAAGGTCCCACGGAGACGTAGAGGCCAACTCGCCAGGTATGTTGTCAAATATTACCGCCGAGATGGTAGGTTGGTTTAGGTTAGGTTATATCTCGTTATTGATGTATACGAAGGTTCCACGGAGACGTAGAGGCCAACTCGCCAGGTATGTTGTCAAATATTACCGCCGAGATGTTAGGTTGGGTTAGCCTAGCTTATATTATGTTATTGATGTATATAAAGGTCCCACGGAGACGTAGAGGCCAACTCGCCAGGAATGTTGTCAAATATTACCGCCGAGATGATAGGTTGGGTTAGGTTACATTATACTAGGTTATTGATGTACATGAGGGTTACACGGAGAAGTAGAGGCCAACTCGCCAGGAATGTTGTCAAATATTACCGCCGACATGTTAGGTTGTGTTAGCTTTGGTTATATTACGTTATTGATTTATATAAAGGTCACACGGAGACGGAGAAGCCAACTCGCCAGGAGTGTTGTCAAATATTACCACCGAGATGTTAGGTTGAGTTAGGTTAGGTTATATTACGTTGTTGACGTATATGAGGGTTACACGGAGACGTAGATGCCAACTCGCCAGGGATGATGTCAAATATTACCGCAGAGATGTTAGGTTGGGTTAGGTTAGGTTATATTACGTTATTGATGTATATAAAGGTCCCATGGAGACGTAGAGGCCAATAAGCCAGGAATGTGGTCAAATCTTAACGCCGAGATGTTAGGTTGGGTTAGGTTTGTTTATATTACGTTATTGATGTATATGAAGGTCCCACCGAGACGTAGAAGCCAACTCGCCAGGAATGTTGTCAAATATTACCGCCGAGATGATAGGTTGGGTTAGGTTACGTTATATTGCGTTATTGATGTATATGGGGGTTACACGGAGACGTAGAGGCCAACTCGCCAGGAACGTTATCAAATATTACCGCCGAAATGATAGGTTGGTTTAGGTTAGGTTATATTACGTTATAGATGTATATAAAGGTTACACGGAGACGTAGAGGCCATCTCGCCAGGAATGATGTCAAATATTACCGCCGAGATGATAGGTTGGGTTAGGTTACGTTATGTTACGTTATTGATGTATATGAGGGTTACACGGAGACGTAGAGGCCAACTCTCCATTAATGTGGTCAAATATTACCGCCGAGATGTTAGGTTGGGTTAGGTTAGGTTATATTACGTTATTGGCGCATATGAGGGTTACACGGAGACGTAGAGGCCAACTCGCCAGGAATGATGTCAAATATTACCGCAGATATGTTAGGTTGGGTTAGGTTAGGTTATATTACGTTATTGATGTATATAAAGGTCCCACGGAGACGTAGAGGCCAACTCGCCAGGTATGTTGTCAAATATTACCGCCGAGATGGTAGGTTGGTTTAGGTTAGGTTATATCTCGTTATTGATGTATACGAAGGTTCCACGGAGACGTAGAGGCCAACTCGCCAGGTATGTTGTCAAATATTACCGCCGAGATGTTAGGTTGGGTTAGCCTAGCTTATATTATGTTATTGATGTATATAAAGGTCCCACGGAGACGTAGAGGCCAACTCGCCAGGAATGTTGTCAAATATTACCGCCGAGATGATAGGTTGGGTTAGGTTACATTATATTAGGTTATTGATGTACATGAGGGTTACACGGAGAAGTAGAGGCCAACTCGCCAGGAATGTTGTCAAATATTACCGCCGACATGTTAGGTTGTGTTAGCTTTGGTTATATTACGTTATTGATTTATATAAAGGTCCCACGGAGACGGAGAAGCCAACTCGCCAGGAGTGTTGTCAAATATTACCACCGAGATGTTAGGTTGAGTTAGGTTAGGTTATATTACGTTATTGACGTATATGAGGGTTACACGGAGACGTAGATGCCAACTCGCCAGGAATGATGTCAAATATTACCGCAGAGATGTTAGGTTGGGTTAGGTTAGGTTATATTACGTTATTGATGTATATAAAGGTCCCACGGAGACGTAGAGGCCAATAAGCCAGGAATGTGGTCAAATCTTAACGCCGAGATGTTAGGTTGGGTTAGGTTTGTGTATATTACGTTATTGATGTATATGAAGGTCCCACCGAGACGTAGAAGCCAACTCGCCAGGAATGTTGTCAAATATTACCGCCGAGATGATAGGTTGGGTTAGGTTACGTTATATTATGTTGTTGATGTATATGAGGGTTACACGGAGACGTAGAGGCCAACTCGCCAGGAATGTTGTCAAATATTACCGCCGAGGTGTTAGGTTGGGTTAGGTTAGGTTATATTACGTTATTGATGTATATAAAGGTCCCACGGAGACGTAGAGGCCAACCCGCCAGGAATGTGGTCAAATATTACCGTCGAGATGATAGGTTGGTTTAGGTTAGGTTATATTACGTTATTGATGTATATGAGGGTTACACGGAGACGTAGAGGCCAACTCGACAGGAATGTTGTCAAATATTACCGCCGAGATGTTAGGTTGGGTTAGGTTAGGTTATATTACGATATTGATGTATATAAAGGTCCCAGGGAGACGTAGATGCCAACTCGCAGGAATGTTGTCAAATATTACCGTCGAGATAATAGGTTGGGTTAGGATAGGCTATATTTCGTTATTGAAATATATAATGGTCCTACGGAGACGTAGAGGCCAACTCACCAAGAATGATGTCAAATATTACAGCAGAGATGTTAGGTTGGGTTAGGTTAGGGTATATTACGTTATTGATGTATATAAAGGTCCCACGGAGACGTAGAGGCCAACAAGGCAGGAATGTGATCAAATATTACCGCCGAGATGTTAGGTTGAGTTTGGTTAGTTTATATTACGAGATTGATGTATATAAAGGTCCCACGGAGACGTAGAAGCCAACTCGCCAGGAATGTTGTCAAATATTACCGCCGAGATGATAGGTTGGGTTAGGTTACGTTATGTTACGTTATTGATGTATATGAGGGTTACACGGAGACGTAGAGGCCAACTCTCCATTAATGTGGTCAAATATTACCGCCGAGATGTTAGGTTGGGTTAGGTTAGGTTATATTACGTTATTGGCGCATATGAGGGTTACACGGAGACGTAGAGGCCAACTCGCCAGGAATGATGTCAAATATTACCGCAGATATGTTAGGTTGGGTTAGGTTAGGTTATATTACGTTATTGATGTATATAAAGGTCCCACGGAGACGTAGAGGCCAACTCGCCAGGTATGTTGTCAAATATTACCGCCGAGATGGTAGGTTGGTTTAGGTTAGGTTATATCTCGTTATTGATGTATACGAAGGTTCCACGGAGACGTAGAGGCCAACTCGCCAGGTATGTTGTCAAATATTACCGCCGAGATGTTAGGTTGGGTTAGCCTAGCTTATATTATGTTATTGATGTATATAAAGGTCCCACGGAGACGTAGAGGCCAACTCGCCAGGAATGTTGTCAAATATTACCGCCGAGATGATAGGTTGGGTTAGGTTACATTATATTAGGTTATTGATGTACATGAGGGTTACACGGAGAAGTAGAGGCCAACTCGCCAGGAATGTTGTCAAATATTACCGCCGACATGTTAGGTTGTGTTAGCTTTGGTTATATTACGTTATTGATTTATATAAAGGTCCCACGGAGACGGAGAAGCCAACTCGCCAGGAGTGTTGTCAAATATTACCACCGAGATGTTAGGTTGAGTTAGGTTAGGTTATATTACGTTGTTGACGTATATGAGGGTTACACGGAGACGTAGATGCCAACTCGCCAGGGATGATGTCAAATATTACCGCAGAGATGTTAGGTTGGGTTAGGTTAGGTTATATTACGTTATTGATGTATATAAAGGTCCCAAGGAGACGTAGAGGCCAATAAGCCAGGAATGTGGTCAAATCTTAACGCCGAGATGTTAGGTTGGGTTAGGTTTGTTTATATTACGTTATTGATGTATATGAAGGTCCCACCGAGACGTAGAAGCCAACTCGCCAGGAATGTTGTCAAATATTACCGCCGAGATGATAGGTTGGGTTAGGTTACGTTATATTGCGTTATTGATGTATATGGGGGTTACACGGAGACGTAGAGGCCAACTCGCCAGGAACGTTGTCAAATATTACCGCCGAAATGATAGGTTGGTTTAGGTTAGGTTATATTACGTTATAGATGTATATAAAGGTTACACGGAGACGTAGAGGCCATCTCGCCAGGAATGATGTCAAATATTACCGCCGAGATGATAGGTTGGGTTAGGATAGGTTATATTTCGTTATTCAAGTATATAAAGGTCCCGCGGAGACGTAGAGGCCAACTCGCCAGGTATGTTGTCAAATATTACCGCCGAGATGTTACGTTGCGTTAGGTTGCGTTATATTACGTTATTGAAGTATATAAAGGTCCCACGGAGACGTAGAGGCCAACTCGCCAGGTATGTTGTCAAATATTATCGCCGAGATGATAGGTTGGGTTAGGTTAGGTTATATTACGATATTGATGTATATAAAGGTCCCAGGGAGACGTAGATGCCAACTCGCAGGAATGTTGTCAAATATTACCGTCGAGATAATAGGTTGGGTTAGGATAGGCTATATTTCGTCATTGAAATATATAATGGTCCTACGGAGACGTAGAGGCCAACTCGCCAAGAATGATGTCAAATATTACAGCAGAGATGTTAGGTTGGGTTAGGTTAGGGTATATTACGTTATTGATGTATATAAAGGTCCCACGGAGACGTAGAGGCCAACAAGGCAGGAATGTGATCAAATATTACCGCCGAGATGTTAGGTTGAGTTTGGTTAGTTTATATTACGAGATTGATGTATGTAAAGGTCCCACGGAGACGTAGAAGCCAACTCGCCAGGAATGTTGTCAAATATTACCGCCGAGATGATAGGTTGGGTTAGGTTACGTTATGTTACGTTATTGATGTATATGAGGGTTACACGGAGACGTAGAGGCCAACTCTCCAGGAATGTGGTCAAATATTACCGCCGAGATGTTAGGTTGGGTTAGGTTAGGTTATATTACGTTATTGGCGCATATGAGGGTTACACGGAGACGTAGAGGCCAACTCGCCAGGAATGATGTCAAATATTACCGCAGATATGTTAGGTTGGGTTAGGTTAGGTTATATTACGTTATTGATGTATATAAAGGTCCCATGGAGACGTAGAGGCCAACTCGCCAGGTATGTTGTCAAATATTACCGCCGAGATGGTAGGTTGAGTTAGGTTTGTTTATATTACGTTATTGATGTATATGAAGGTCCCACCGAGACGTAGAAGCCATCTCGCCAGGAATGTTGTCAAATATTACCGCCGAGATGATAGGTTGGGTTAGGTTACGTTATATTACGTTGTTGATGTATATGAGGGTTACACGGAGACGAAGAGGCCAACTCGACAGGAATGTTGTCAAATATTACCGCCGAGATGTTAGGTTGGGTTAGGTTAGGTTATATTACGATATTGATGTATATAAAGGTCCCAGGGAGACGTAGATGCCAACTCGCAGGAATGTTGTCAAATATTACCGTCGAGATAATAGGTTGGGTTAGGATAGGCTATATTTCGTTATTGAAATATATAATGGTCCTACGGAGACGTAGAGGCCAACTCGCCAGGAATGATGTCAAATATTACCGCAGATATGTTAGGTTGGGTTAGGTTAGGTTATATTACGTTATTGATGTATATAAAGGTCCCACGGAGACGTAGAGGCCAACTCGCCAGGTATGTGGTCAAATATTACCGCCGAGATGGTAGGTTGGTTTAGGTTAGGTTATATCTCGTTATTGATGTATACGAAGGTTCCACGGAGACGTAGAGGCCAACTCGCCAGGTATGTTGTCAAATATTACCGCCGAGATGTTAGGTTGGGTTAGCCTAGCTTATATTATGTTATTGATGTATATAAAGGTCCCACGGAGACGTAGAGGCCAACTCGCCAGGAATGTTGTCAAATATTACCGCCGAGATGATAGGTTGGGTTAGGTTACATTATATTAGGTTATTGATGTACATGAGGGTTACACGGAGAAGTAGAGGCCAACTCGCCAGGAATGTTGTCAAATATTACCGCCGACATGTTAGGTTGTGTTAGCTTTGGTTATATTACGTTATTGATTTATATAAAGGTCCCACGGAGACGGAGAAGCCAACTCTCCAGGAGTGTTGTCAAATATTACCACCGAGATGTTAGGTTGAGTTAGGTTAGGTTATATTACGTTATTGACGTATATGAGGGTTACACGGAGACGTAGATGCCAACTCGCCAGGAATGATGTCAAATATTACCGCAGAGATGTTAGGTTGGGTTAGGTTAGGTTATATTACGTTATTGATGTATATAAAGGTCCCACGGAGACGTAGAGGCCAATAAGCCAGGAATGTGGTCAAATCTTAACGCCGAGATGTTAGGTTGGGTTAGGTTTGTTTATATTACGTTATTGATGTATATGAAGGTCCCACTGAGACGTAGAAGCCAACTCGCCAGGAATGTTGTCAAATATTACCGCCGAGATGATAGGTTGGGTTAGGTTACGTTATATTACGTTATTGATGTATATGAGGGTTACACGGAGACGTAGAGGCCAACTCGCCAGGAATGTTGTCAAATATTACCGCCGAGGTGTTAGGTTGGGTTAGGTTAGGTTATATTACGTTATTGATGTATATAAAGGTCCCACGGAGACGTAGAGGCCAACCCGCCAGGAATGTGGTCAAATATTACCGTCGAGATGATAGGTTGGTTTAGGTTAGGTTATATTACGTTATTGATGTATATGAGGGTTACACGGAGAAGTAGAGGCCAACTCGCCAGGAATGTTGTCAAATATTACCGCCGACATGTTAGGTTGTGTTAGCTTTGGTTATATTACGTTATTGATTTATATAAAGGTCCCACGGAGACGGAGAAGCCAACTCGCCAGGAGTGTTGTCAAATATTACCACCGAGATGTTAGGTTGAGTTAGGTTAGGTTATATTACGTTATTGACGTATATGAGGGTTACACGGAGACGTAGATGCCAACTCGCCAGGAATGATGTCAAATATTACCGCAGAGATGTTAGGTTGGGTTAGGTTAGGTTATATTACGTTATTGATGTATATAAAGGTCCCACGGAGACGTAGAGGCCAATAAGCCAGGAATGTGGTCAAATCTTAACGCCGAGATGTTAGGTTGGGTTAGGTTTGTTTATATTACGTTATTGATGTATATGAAGGTCCCACTGAGACGTAGAAGCCAACTCGCCAGGAATGTTGTCAAATATTACCGCCGAGATGATAGGTTGGGTTAGGTTACGTTATATTACGTTATTGATGTATATAAGGGTTACACGGAGACGTAGAGGCTAACTCGCTAGGAATGACGTCAAATATTACCGCAGAGATGTTAGGTTGGGTTAGGTTAGGTTATATTACGTTATTGATGTATATAAAGGTTCCACGGAGACGAAGAGACCATCTCGCCAGGAATGACGTCAAATATTACCGCCGAGATTATAGGTTGGGTTAGGATAGGTTATGTTTCGTTATTGAAGTATATAAAGGTCCCACGGAGACGTAGAGGCTAACTCGCCAGGTATGTTGTCAAATATTACCGCCGAGATGTTAGGTTGGGTTAGGCTAGGTTATATTATGTTATTGATGTATATAAAGGTCCCACGGAGACGTAGAGGCCAACTCGCCAGGAATGTTGTCAAATATACCGCCGAGATGATAGGTTGGGTTAGGTTACGTTATATTACGTTATTGATTTATATAAAGGTCCCACGGAGAAGGAGAAGCCAACTCGCCAGGAATGTTGCCAAATATTACCGCCGAGATGATAGGTTCGTTTAGGTTAGGTTATATTTCGTTATTGATGTATACGAAGGGTCCACGTAGACGTAGAGGCCAATTCGCCAGGAATGATGTCAAATATTACCGCCGAGATGATAGGTTGGTTTAGGTTAGGTTATATTTCGTTATTGATGTATACGAAGGGTCCACGTAGACGTAGAGGCCAACTCGACAGGAATGTTGTCAAATATTACCGCCGAGATGATAGGTTGGGTTAGGATAGGTTATATTTCGTTATTGAAGTATATAAAGGTCCCACGGGGACGTAGAGGCCAGCTCGCCAGGTATGTTGTCAAATATTATCGCCGAGATGATAGGTTGGCTTAGGTTAGGTCATATCTCGTTATTGATGTATACGAAGGTTCCACGGAGACGTAGAGGCCAACTCGCCAGGAATGTTGGCAAATATTACCGCCGAGGTGATAGGTTGGGTTAGGATAGGTTATATTTCGTTATTGAAATATATAAAGGTCCCACGGAGACGTAGAGGCCAACTCGCCAGGTATGTTGTCAACTATTACCGCCGAGATGTTAGGTTGGGTTAGCCTAGCTTATATTATGTTATTGATGTATATAAAGGTCCCACGGAAACGTAGAGTCCAACTCGCCAGGAATGTTGTCAAATATTACCGCCGAGATGATAGGTTGGGTTAGGTTACGTTATATTAGGATATTGATGTACATGAGGGTTACACGGAGAAGTAGAGGCCAACTCGCCAGGAATGTTGTCAAATATTACCGCCGACATGATAGGTTGGCTTAGCTTTGGTTATATTACGTTATTGATTTATATAAAGGTCCCACGGAGACGGAGAAGCCAACTCGCCAGGAATGTTGTCAAATATTACCGCCGAGATGATAGGTTGGGTTAGGTTACGTTATATTACGTTATTGACGTATATGAGGGTTACACGGGGACGTAGAGGCTAACTCGCCAGGAATAATGTCAAATATTACCGCAGAGATGTTAGGTTGGGTTAGGTTAGGTTATATTACGTTATTGATGTATATAAAGTTTCCACGGAGACGTAGAGACCATCTCGCCAGGAATGATGTCAAATATTACCGCCGAGATGATAGGTTGGGTTAGGATAGGTTATATTTCGTTATTGAAGTATATAAAGGTCCCACGGAGACGTAGAGGCCTACTCGCCAGGTATGTTGTCAAATATTACCGCCGAGATGTTAGGTTGGGTTAGGCTAGGTTATATTATGTTATTGATGTATATAAAGGTCCCACGGAGTCGTAGAGGCCAACTCGCTAGGAATGTTGTCAAATATACCGCCGAGATGATAGGTTGGGTTAGGTTACGTTATATTACGTTATTTATTTATATAAAGGTCCCACGGAGAAGGAGAAGCCAACTCGCCAGGAATGTTGCCGAATATTAACGCCGACATGTTAGGTTTGGTTAGGTTATGTTATATTACGTTATTGCCGTATATGAGGGTTACACGGAGACGTAGATGCCAACTCGCCAGGAATGTTGTCAAATATTACCGCCGAGGTGTTAGGTTGGGTTAGGTTACGTTATATTACGTTATTGATGTATATGAGGGTTACACGGAGACGTAGAGGCCAACTCGCCAGGAATGTTGTCAAATATTACCGCCGAGGTGTTAGGTTGTGTTAGGTTAGGTTATATTACGTTATTGATGTATATAAAGGTCCCACGGAGACGTAGAGGCCAACCCGCCAGGAATGTGGTCAAATATTACCGTCGAGATGATAGGTTGGTTTAGGTTAGGTTATATTACGTTATTGATGTATATGAGGGTTACACGGAGACGTAGAGGCCAACTCGACAGGAATGTTGTCAAATATTACCGCCGAGATGTTAGGTTGGGTTAGGTTAGGTTATATTACGATATTGATGTATATAAAGGTCCCAGGGAGACGTAGATGCCAACTCGCAGGAATGTTGTCAAATATTACCGTCGAGATAATAGGTTGGGTTAGGATAGGCTATATTTCGTTATTGAAATATATAATGGTCCTACGGAGACGTAGAGGCCAACTCGCCAAGAATGATGTCAAATATTACAGCAGAGATGTTAGGTTGGGTTAGGTTCGGGTATATTACGTTATTGATGTATATAAAGTTCCCACGGAGACGTAGAGGCCAACTCGCCAGGTATGTTGTCAAATATTACCGCCGAGATGTTAGGTTGAGTTTGGTTAGTTTATATTACGAGATTGATGTATATAAAGGTCCCACGGAGACGTAGAAGCCAACTCGCCAGGAATGATGTCAAATATTACCGCCGAGATGATAGGTTGGGTTAGGATAGGTTATATTTCGTTATTGAAGTATATAAAGGTCCCACGGACACGTAGAGGCCAACTCGCCAGGTATGTTGTCAAATATTACCGCCGAGATGTTAGGTTGGGTTAGGCTAGGTTATATTATGTTATTGATGTATATAAAGGTCCCACGGAGACGTAGAGGCCAACTCGCTAGGAATGTTGTCAAATATACCGCCGAGATGATAGGTTGGGTTAGGTTACGTTATATTTCGTTATTGATGTATACGAAGGGTCCACGTAGACGTAGAGGCCAATTCGCCAGGAATGATGTCAAATATTACCGCCGAGATGATAGGTTGGTTTAGGTTAGGTTATATTTCGTTATTGATGTATACGAAGGGTCCACGTAGACGTAGAGGCCAACTCGACAGGAATGTTGTCAAATATTACCGCCGAGATGATAGGTTGGGTTAGGATAGGTTATATTTCGTTATTGAAATATATAAAGGTCCCACGGAGACGTAGATGCCAACTCGCCAGGAATGTTGTCAAATATTACCGCCGAGATGATAGGTTGGGTTAGGTTACGTTATATTGCGTTATTGATGTATATGGGGGTTACACGGAGACGTAGAGGCCAACTCGCCAGGAACGTTGTCAAATATACCGCCGAGATGATAGGTTGGGTTAGGTTACGTTATATTACGTTATTTATTTATATAAAGGTCCCACGGAGAAGGAGAAGCCAACTCGCCAGGAATGTTGCCGAATATTAACGCCGACATGTTAGGTTGGGTTAGGTTAGGTTATATTACGTTATTGACGTGTATGAGGGTTACACGGAGACGTAGATGCCAACTCGCCAGGAATGATGTCAAATATTACCGCCGAGATTATAGGTTGGGTTAGGTTACGTTATATTACGTTATTGATTTATATAAAGGTCCCACGGAGAAGGAGAAGCCAACTCGCCAGGAATGTTGCCAAAAATTTCCGCCGACATGTTAGGTTTGGTTAGGTTATGTTATATTACGTTATTGACGTATATGAGGGTTACACGGGGACGTAGAGGCCAACACGCCAGGAACGTTGTCAAATATTACTGCCGACATGTTAGGTTGTGTTAGGTTAGGTTATATTGCGTTATTGATGTATATAAAGGTTCCACGGAGACGAAGAGACCATCTCGCCAGGAATGACGTCAAATATTACCGCCGAGATTATAGGTTGGGTTAGGATAGGTTATGTTTCGTTATTGAAGTATATAAAGGTCCCACGGAGACGTAGAGGCTAACTCGCCAGGTATGTTGTCAAATATTACCGCCGAGATGTTAGGTTGGGTTAGGCTAGGTTATATTATGTTATTGATGTATATAAAGGTCCCACGGAGACGTAGAGGCCAACTCGCCAGGAATGTTGTCAAATATACCGTCGAGATGATAGGTTGGGTTAGGTTACGTTATATTACGTTATTGATTTATATAAAGGTCCCACGGAGAAGGAGAAGCCAACTCGCCAGGAATGTTGCCAAATATTACCGCCGAGATGATAGGTTCGTTTAGGTTAGGTTATATTTCGTTATTGATGTATACGAAGGGTCCACGTAGACGTAGAGGCCAATTCGCCAGGAATGATGTCAAATATTACCGCCGAGATGATAGGTTGGTTTAGGTTAGGTTATATTTCGTTATTGATGTATACGAAGGGTCCACGTAGACGTAGAGGCCAACTCGACAGGAATGTTGTCAAATATTACCGCCGAGATGATAGGTTGGGTTAGGATAGGTTATATTTCGTTATTGAAGTATATAAAGGTCCCACGTGGACGTAGAGGCCAGCTCGCCAGGTATGTTGTCAAATATTATCGCCGAGATGATAGGTTGGCTTAGGTTAGGTCATATCTCGTTATTGATGTATACGAAGGTTCCACGGAGACGTAGAGGCCAACTCGCCAGGAATGTTGTCAAATATTACCGCCGAGGTGATAGGTTGGGTTAGGATAGGTTATATTTCGTTATTGAAATATATAAAGGTCCCACGGAGACGTAGAGGCCAACTCGCCAGGTATGTTATCAACTATTACCGCCGAGATGTTAGGTTGGGTTAGCCTAGCTTATATTATGTTATTGATGTATATAAAGGTCCCACGGAAACGTAGAGTCCAACTCGCCAGGAATGTTGTCAAATATTACCGCCGAGATGATAGGTTGGGTTAGGTTACGTTATATTAGGATATTGATGTACATGAGGGTTACACGGAGAAGTAGAGGCCAACTCGCCAGGAATGTTGTCAAATATTACCGCCGACATGATAGGTTGGCTTAGCTTTGGTTATATTACGTTATTGATTTATATAAAGGTCCCACGGAGACGGAGAAGCCAACTCGCCAGGAATGTTGTCAAATATTACCGCCGAGATGATAGGTTGGGTTAGGTTACGTTATATTACGTTATTGATGTATATGAGGGTTACACGGGGACGTAGAGGCTAACTCGCCAGGAATAATGTCAAATATTACCGCAGAGATGTTAGGTTGGGTTAGGTTAGGTTATATTACGTTATTGATGTATATAAAGTTTCCACGGAGACGTAGAGACCATCTCGCCAGGAATGATGTCAAATATTACCGCCGAGATGATAGGTTGGGTTAGGATAGGTTATATTTCGTTATTGAAGTATATAAAGGTCCCACGGAGACGTAGAGGCCAACTCGCCAGGTATGTTGTCAAATATTACCGCCGAGATGTTAGGTTGGGTTAGGCTAGGTTATATTATGTTATTGATGTATATAAAGGTCCCACGGAGTCGTAGAGGCCAACTCGCTAGGAATGTTGTCAAATATACCGCCGAGATGATAGGTTGGGTTAGGTTACGTTATATTACGTTATTTATTTATATAAAGGTCCCACGGAGAAGGAGAAGCCAACTCGCCAGGAATGTTGCCGAATATTAACGCCGACATGTTAGGTTTGGTTAGGTTATGTTATATTACGTTATTGCCGTATATGAGGGTTACACGGAGACGTAGAGGCCAACTCGCTAGGAATGTTGTCAAATATACCGCCGAGATGATAGGTTGGGTTAGGTTACGTTATATTTCGTTATTGATGTATACGAAGGGTCCACGTAGACGTAGAGGCCAACTCGCCAGGAATGATGTCAAATATTACCGCCGAGATGATAGGTTGGGTTAGGATAGGTTATATTTCGTTATTGAAGTATATAAAGGTCCCACGGAGACGTAGAGGCCAACTCGCCAGGTATGTTGTCAAATATTACCGCCGAGATGTTAGGTTGGGTTAGGCTAGGTTATATTATGTTATTGATGTATATAAAGGTCCCACGGAGACGTAGAGGCCAACTCGCTAGGAATGTTGTCAAATATACCGCCGAGATGATAGGTTGGGTTAGGTTACGTTATATTTCGTTATTGATGTATACGAAGGGTCCACGTAGACGTAGAGGCCAATTCGCCAGGAATGATGTCAAATATTACCGCCGAGATGATAGGTTGGTTTAGGTTAGGTTATATTTCGTTATTGATGTATACGAAGGGTCCACGTAGACGTAGAGGCCAACTCGACAGGAATGTTGTCAAATATTACCGCCGAGATGATAGGTTGGGTTAGGTTACGTTATATTACGTTATTGATGTATATGAGGGTTACACGGAGACGTAGAGGCCAACTCGCCAGGAATGTTGTCAAATATTACCGCCGAGGTGTTAGGTTGTGTTAGGTTAGGTTATATTACGTTATTGATGTATATAAAGGTCCCACGGAGACGTAGAGGCCAACCCGCCAGGAATGTGGTCAAATATTACCGTCGAGATGATAGGTTGGTTTAGGTTAGGTTATATTACGTTATTGATGTATATGAGGGTTACACGGAGACGTAGAGGCCAACTCGACAGGAATGTTGTCAAATATTACCGCCGAGATGTTAGGTTGGGTTAGGTTAGGTTATATTACGATATTGATGTATATAAAGGTCCCAGGGAGACGTAGATGCCAACTCGCAGGAATGTTGTCAAATATTACCGTCGAGATAATAGGTTGGGTTAGGATAGGCTATATTTCGTTATTGAAATATATAATGGTCCTACGGAGACGTAGAGGCCAACTCGCCAAGAATGATGTCAAATATTACAGCAGAGATGTTAGGTTGGGTTAGGTTCGGGTATATTACGTTATTGATGTATATAAAGTTCCCACGGAGACGTAGAGGCCAACTCGCCAGGTATGTTGTCAAATATTACCGCCGAGATGTTAGGTTGAGTTTGGTTAGTTTATATTACGAGATTGATGTATATAAAGGTCCCACGGAGACGTAGAAGCCAACTCGCCAGGAATGATGTCAAATATTACCGCCGAGATGATAGGTTGTGTTAGGATAGGTTATATTTCGTTATTGAAGTATATAAAGGTCCCACGGACACGTAGAGGCCAACTCGCCAGGTATGTTGTCAAATATTACCGCCGAGATGTTAGGTTGGGTTAGGCTAGGTTATATTATGTTATTGATGTATATAAAGGTCCCACGGAGACGTAGAGGCCAACTCGCTAGGAATGTTGTCAAATATACCGCCGAGATGATAGGTTGGGTTAGGTTACGTTATATTTCGTTATTGATGTATACGAAGGGTCCACGTAGACGTAGAGGCCAATTCGCCAGGAATGATGTCAAATATTACCGCCGAGATGATAGGTTGGTTTAGGTTAGGTTATATTTCGTTATTGATGTATACGAAGGGTCCACGTAGACGTAGAGGCCAACTCGACAGGAATGTTGTCAAATATTACCGCCGAGATGATAGGTTGGGTTAGGATAGGTTATATTTCGTTATTGAAATATATAAAGGTCCCACGGAGACGTAGATGCCAACTCGCCAGGAATGTTGTCAAATATTACCGCCGAGATGATAGGTTGGGTTAGGTTACGTTATATTGCGTTATTGATGTATATGGGGGTTACACGGAGACGTAGAGGCCAACTCGCCAGGAACGTTGTCAAATATACCGCCGAGATGATAGGTTGGGTTAGGTTACGTTATATTACGTTATTTATTTATATAAAGGTCCCACGGAGAAGGAGAAGCCAACTCGCCAGGAATGTTGCCGAATATTAACGCCGACATGTTAGGTTGGGTTAGGTTAGGTTATATTACGTTATTGACGTGTATGAGGGTTACACGGAGACGTAGATGCCAACTCGCCAGGAATGATGTCAAATATTACCGCCGAGATTATAGGTTGGGTTATGTTACGTTATATTACGTTATTGATTTATATAAAGGTCCCACGGAGAAGGAGAAGCCAACTCGCCAGGAATGTTGCCAAAAATTTCCGCCGACATGTTAGGTTTGGTTAGGTTATGTTATATTACGTTATTGACGTATATGAGGGTTACACGGGGACGTAGAGGCCAACACGCCAGGAACGTTGTCAAATATTACTGCCGACATGTTAGGTTGTGTTAGGTTAGGTTATATTGCGTTATTGATGTATATAAAGGTTCCACGGAGACGAAGAGACCATCTCGCCAGGAATGACGTCAAATATTACCGCCGAGATTATAGGTTGGGTTAGGATAGGTTATGTTTCGTTATTGAAGTATATAAAGGTCCCACGGAGACGTAGAGGCTAACTCGCCAGGTATGTTGTCAAATATTACCGCCGAGATGTTAGGTTGGGTTAGGCTAGGTTATATTATGTTATTGATGTATATAAAGGTCCCACGGAGACGTAGAGGCCAACTCGCCAGGAATGTTGTCAAATATACCGTCGAGATGATAGGTTGGGTTAGGTTACGTTATATTACGTTATTGATTTATATAAAGGTCCCACGGAGAAGGAGAAGCCAACTCGCCAGGAATGTTGCCAAATATTACCGCCGAGATGATAGGTTCGTTTAGGTTAGGTTATATTTCGTTATTGATGTATACGAAGGGTCCACGTAGACGTAGAGGCCAATTCGCCAGGAATGATGTCAAATATTACCGCCGAGATGATAGGTTGGTTTAGGTTAGGTTATATTTCGTTATTGATGTATACGAAGGGTCCACGTAGACGTAGAGGCCAACTCGACAGGAATGTTGTCAAATATTACCGCCGAGATGATAGGTTGGGTTAGGATAGGTTATATTTCGTTATTGAAGTATATAAAGGTCCCACGTGGACGTAGAGGCCAGCTCGCCAGGTATGTTGTCAAATATTATCGCCGAGATGATAGGTTGGCTTAGGTTAGGTCATATCTCGTTATTGATGTATACGAAGGTTCCACGGAGACGTAGAGGCCAACTCGCCAGGAATGTTGTCAAATATTACCGCCGAGGTGATAGGTTGGGTTAGGATAGGTTATATTTCGTTATTGAAATATATAAAGGTCCCACGGAGACGTAGAGGCCAACTCGCCAGGTATGTTATCAACTATTACCGCCGAGATGTTAGGTTGGGTTAGCCTAGCTTATATTATGTTATTGATGTATATAAAGGTCCCACGGAAACGTAGAGTCCAACTCGCCAGGAATGTTGTCAAATATTACCGCCGAGATGATAGGTTGGGTTAGGTTACGTTATATTAGGATATTGATGTACATGAGGGTTACACGGAGAAGTAGAGGCCAACTCGCCAGGAATGTTGTCAAATATTACCGCCGACATGATAGGTTGGCTTAGCTTTGGTTATATTACGTTATTGATTTATATAAAGGTCCCACGGAGACGGAGAAGCCAACTCGCCAGGAATGTTGTCAAATATTACCGCCGAGATGATAGGTTGGGTTAGGTTACGTTATATTACGTTATTGATGTATATGAGGGTTACACGGGGACGTAGAGGCTAACTCGCCAGGAATAATGTCAAATATTACCGCAGAGATGTTAGGTTGGGTTAGGTTAGGTTATATTACGTTATTGATGTATATAAAGTTTCCACGGAGACGTAGAGACCATCTCGCCAGGAATGATGTCAAATATTACCGCCGAGATGATAGGTTGGGTTAGGATAGGTTATATTTCGTTATTGAAGTATATAAAGGTCCCACGGAGACGTAGAGGCCAACTCGCCAGGTATGTTGTCAAATATTACCGCCGAGATGTTAGGTTGGGTTAGGCTAGGTTATATTATGTTATTGATGTATATAAAGGTCCCACGGAGTCGTAGAGGCCAACTCGCTAGGAATGTTGTCAAATATACCGCCGAGATGATAGGTTGGGTTAGGTTACGTTATATTACGTTATTTATTTATATAAAGGTCCCACGGAGAAGGAGAAGCCAACTCGCCAGGAATGTTGCCGAATATTAACGCCGACATGTTAGGTTTGGTTAGGTTATGTTATATTACGTTATTGCCGTATATGAGGGTTACACGGAGACGTAGAGGCCAACTCGCTAGGAATGTTGTCAAATATACCGCCGAGATGATAGGTTGGGTTAGGTTACGTTATATTTCGTTATTGATGTATACGAAGGGTCCACGTAGACGTAGAGGCCAACTCGCCAGGAATGATGTCAAATATTACCGCCGAGATGATAGGTTGGGTTAGGATAGGTTATATTTCGTTATTGAAGTATATAAAGGTCCCACGGAGACGTAGAGGCCAACTCGCCAGGTATGTTGTCAAATATTACCGCCGAGATGTTAGGTTGGGTTAGGCTAGGTTATATTATGTTATTGATGTATATAAAGGTCCCACGGAGACGTAGAGGCCAACTCGCTAGGAATGTTGTCAAATATACCGCCGAGATGATAGGTTGGGTTAGGTTACGTTATATTTCGTTATTGATGTATACGAAGGGTCCACGTAGACGTAGAGGCCAATTCGCCAGGAATGATGTCAAATATTACCGCCGAGATGATAGGTTGGTTTAGGTTAGGTTATATTTCGTTATTGATGTATACGAAGGGTCCACGTAGACGTAGAGGCCAACTCGACAGGAATGTTGTCAAATATTACCGCCGAGATGATAGGTTGGGTTAGGTTACGTTATATTGCGTTATTGATGTATATGGGGGTTACACGGAGACGTAGAGGCCAACTCGCCAGGAACGTTGTCAAATATACCGCCGAGATGATAGGTTGGGTTAGGTTACGTTATATTACGTTATTTATTTATATAAAGGTCCCACGGAGAAGGAGAAGCCAACTCGCCAGGAATGTTGCCGAATATTAACGCCGACATGTTAGGTTGGGTTAGGTTAGGTTATATTACGTTATTGACGTGTATGAGGGTTACACGGAGACGTAGATGCCAACTCGCCAGGAATGATGTCAAATATTACCGCCGAGATTATAGGTTGGGTTAGGTTACGTTATATTACGTTATTGATTTATATAAAGGTCCCACGGAGAAGGAGAAGCCAACTCGCCAGGAATGTTGCCAAAAATTTCCGCCGACATGTTAGGTTTGGTTAGGTTATGTTATATTACGTTATTGACGTATATGAGGGTTACACGGGGACGTAGAGGCCAACACGCCAGGAACGTTGTCAAATATTACTGCCGACATGTTAGGTTGTGTTAGGTTAGGTTATATTGCGTTATTGATGTATATAAAGGTTCCACGGAGACGAAGAGACCATCTCGCCAGGAATGACGTCAAATATTACCGCCGAGATTATAGGTTGGGTTAGGATAGGTTATGTTTCGTTATTGAAGTATATAAAGGTCCCACGGAGACGTAGAGGCTAACTCGCCAGGTATGTTGTCAAATATTACCGCCGAGATGTTAGGTTGGGTTAGGCTAGGTTATATTATGTTATTGATGTATATAAAGGTCCCACGGAGACGTAGAGGCCAACTCGCCAGGAATGTTGTCAAATATACCGTCGAGATGATAGGTTGGGTTAGGTTACGTTATATTACGTTATTGATTTATATAAAGGTCCCACGGAGAAGGAGAAGCCAACTCGCCAGGAATGTTGCCAAATATTACCGCCGAGATGATAGGTTCGTTTAGGTTAGGTTATATTTCGTTATTGATGTATACGAAGGGTCCACGTAGACGTAGAGGCCAATTCGCCAGGAATGATGTCAAATATTACCGCCGAGATGATAGGTTGGTTTAGGTTAGGTTATATTTCGTTATTGATGTATACGAAGGGTCCACGTAGACGTAGAGGCCAACTCGACAGGAATGTTGTCAAATATTACCGCCGAGATGATAGGTTGGGTTAGGATAGGTTATATTTCGTTATTGAAGTATATAAAGGTCCCACGTGGACGTAGAGGCCAGCTCGCCAGGTATGTTGTCAAATATTATCGCCGAGATGATAGGTTGGCTTAGGTTAGGTCATATCTCGTTATTGATGTATACGAAGGTTCCACGGAGACGTAGAGGCCAACTCGCCAGGAATGTTGTCAAATATTACCGCCGAGGTGATAGGTTGGGTTAGGATAGGTTATATTTCGTTATTGAAATATATAAAGGTCCCACGGAGACGTAGAGGCCAACTCGCCAGGTATGTTATCAACTATTACCGCCGAGATGTTAGGTTGGGTTAGCCTAGCTTATATTATGTTATTGATGTATATAAAGGTCCCACGGAAACGTAGAGACCATCTCGCCAGGAATGATGTCAAATATTACCGCCGAGATGATAGGTTGGGTTAGGATAGGTTATATTTCGTTATTGAAGTATATAAAGGTCCCACGGAGACGTAGAGGCCAACTCGCCAGGTATGTTGTCAAATATTACCGCCGAGATGTTAGGTTGGGTTAGGCTAGGTTATATTATGTTATTGATGTATATAAAGGTCCCACGGAGTCGTAGAGGCCAACTCGCTAGGAATGTTGTCAAATATACCGCCGAGATGATAGGTTGGGTTAGGTTACGTTATATTACGTTATTTATTTATATAAAGGTCCCACGGAGAAGGAGAAGCCAACTCGCCAGGAATGTTGCCGAATATTAACGCCGACATGTTAGGTTTGGTTAGGTTATGTTATATTACGTTATTGCCGTATATGAGGGTTACACGGAGACGTAGAGGCCAACTCGCTAGGAATGTTGTCAAATATACCGCCGAGATGATAGGTTGGGTTAGGTTACGTTATATTTCGTTATTGATGTATACGAAGGGTCCACGTAGACGTAGAGGCCAACTCGCCAGGAATGATGTCAAATATTACCGCCGAGATGATAGGTTGGGTTAGGATAGGTTATATTTCGTTATTGAAGTATATAAAGGTCCCACGGAGACGTAGAGGCCAACTCGCCAGGTATGTTGTCAAATATTACCGCCGAGATGTTAGGTTGGGTTAGGCTAGGTTATATTATGTTATTGATGTATATAAAGGTCCCACGGAGACGTAGAGGCCAACTCGCTAGGAATGTTGTCAAATATACCGCCGAGATGATAGGTTGGGTTAGGTTACGTTATATTTCGTTATTGATGTATACGAAGGGTCCACGTAGACGTAGAGGCCAATTCGCCAGGAATGATGTCAAATATTACCGCCGAGATGATAGGTTGGTTTAGGTTAGGTTATATTTCGTTATTGATGTATACGAAGGGTCCACGTAGACGTAGAGGCCAACTCGACAGGAATGTTGTCAAATATTACCGCCGAGATGATAGGTTGGGTTAGGTTACGTTATATTGCGTTATTGATGTATATGGGGGTTACACGGAGACGTAGAGGCCAACTCGCCAGGAACGTTGTCAAATATACCGCCGAGATGATAGGTTGGGTTAGGTTACGTTATATTACGTTATTTATTTATATAAAGGTCCCACGGAGAAGGAGAAGCCAACTCGCCAGGAATGTTGCCGAATATTAACGCCGACATGTTAGGTTGGGTTAGGTTAGGTTATATTACGTTATTGACGTGTATGAGGGTTACACGGAGACGTAGATGCCAACTCGCCAGGAATGATGTCAAATATTACCGCCGAGATTATAGGTTGGGTTAGGTTACGTTATATTACGTTATTGATTTATATAAAGGTCCCACGGAGAAGGAGAAGCCAACTCGCCAGGAATGTTGCCAAAAATTTCCGCCGACATGTTAGGTTTGGTTAGGTTATGTTATATTACGTTATTGACGTATATGAGGGTTACACGGGGACGTAGAGGCCAACACGCCAGGAACGTTGTCAAATATTACTGCCGACATGTTAGGTTGTGTTAGGTTAGGTTATATTGCGTTATTGATGTATATAAAGGTTCCACGGAGACGAAGAGACCATCTCGCCAGGAATGACGTCAAATATTACCGCCGAGATTATAGGTTGGGTTAGGATAGGTTATGTTTCGTTATTGAAGTATATAAAGGTCCCACGGAGACGTAGAGGCTAACTCGCCAGGTATGTTGTCAAATATTACCGCCGAGATGTTAGGTTGGGTTAGGCTAGGTTATATTATGTTATTGATGTATATAAAGGTCCCACGGAGACGTAGAGGCCAACTCGCCAGGAATGTTGTCAAATATACCGTCGAGATGATAGGTTGGGTTAGGTTACGTTATATTACGTTATTGATTTATATAAAGGTCCCACGGAGAAGGAGAAGCCAACTCGCCAGGAATGTTGCCAAATATTACCGCCGAGATGATAGGTTCGTTTAGGTTAGGTTATATTTCGTTATTGATGTATACGAAGGGTCCACGTAGACGTAGAGGCCAATTCGCCAGGAATGATGTCAAATATTACCGCCGAGATGATAGGTTGGTTTAGGTTAGGTTATATTTCGTTATTGATGTATACGAAGGGTCCACGTAGACGTAGAGGCCAACTCGACAGGAATGTTGTCAAATATTACCGCCGAGATGATAGGTTGGGTTAGGATAGGTTATATTTCGTTATTGAAGTATATAAAGGTCCCACGTGGACGTAGAGGCCAGCTCGCCAGATATGTTGTCAAATATTATCGCCGAGATGATAGGTTGGCTTAGGTTAGGTCATATCTCGTTATTGATGTATACGAAGGTTCCACGGAGACGTAGAGGCCAACTCGCCAGGAATGTTGTCAAATATTACCGCCGAGGTGATAGGTTGGGTTAGGATAGGTTATATTTCGTTATTGAAATATATAAAGGTCCCACGGAGACGTAGAGGCCAACTCGCCAGGTATGTTATCAACTATTACCGCCGAGATGTTAGGTTGGGTTAGCCTAGCTTATATTATGTTATTGATGTATATAAAGGTCCCACGGAAACGTAGAGTCCAACTCGCCAGGAATGTTGTCAAATATTACCGCCGAGATGATAGGTTGGGTTAGGTTACGATATATTAGGATATTGATGTACATGAGGGTTACACGGAGAAGTAGAGGCCAACTCGCCAGGAATGTTGTCAAATATTACCGCCGACATGATAGGTTGGCTTAGCTTTGGTTATATTACGTTATTGATTTATATAAAGGTCCCACGGAGACGGAGAAGCCAACTCGCCAGGAATGTTGTCAAATATTACCGCCGAGATGATAGGTTGGGTTAGGTTACGTTATATTACGTTATTGATGTATATGAGGGTTACACGGGGACGTAGAGGCTAACTCGCCAGGAATAATGTCAAATATTACCGCAGAGATGTTAGGTTGGGTTAGGTTAGGTTATATTACGTTATTGATGTATATAAAGTTTCCACGGAGACGTAGAGACCATCTCGCCAGGAATGATGTCAAATATTACCGCCGAGATGATAGGTTGGGTTAGGATAGGTTATATTTCGTTATTGAAGTATATAAAGGTCCCACGGAGACGTAGAGGCCAACTCGCCAGGTATGTTGTCAAATATTACCGCCGAGATGTTAGGTTGGGTTAGGCTAGGTTATATTATGTTATTGATGTATATAAAGGTCCCACGGAGTCGTAGAGGCCAACTCGCTAGGAATGTTGTCAAATATACCGCCGAGATGATAGGTTGGGTTAGGTTACGTTATATTACGTTATTTATTTATATAAAGGTCCCACGGAGAAGGAGAAGCCAACTCGCCAGGAATGTTGCCGAATATTAACGCCGACATGTTAGGTTTGGTTAGGTTATGTTATATTACGTTATTGCCGTATATGAGGGTTACACGGAGACGTAGATGCCAACTCGCCAGGAATGTTGTAAAATATTACCGCCGAGGTGTTAGGTTGGGTTAGGTTAGGTTATATTACGTTATTGATGTATATAAAGGTCCCACGGAGACGTAGAGGCCAACCCGCCAGGAATGTGGTCAAATATTACCGCCGAGATTATAGGTTGGGTTAGGATAGGTTATGTTTCGTTATTGAAGTATATAAAGGTCCCACGGAGACGTAGAGGCTAACTCGCCAGGTATGTTGTCAAATATTACCGCCGAGATGTTAGGTTGGGTTAGGCTAGGTTATATTATGTTATTGATGTATATAAAGGTCCCACGGAGACGTAGAGGCCAACTCGCCAGGAATGTTGTCAAATATACCGTCGAGATGATAGGTTGGGTTAGGTTACGTTATATTACGTTATTGATTTATATAAAGGTCCCACGGAGAAGGAGAAGCCAATTCGCCAGGAACGATGTCAAATATTACCGCCGAGATGATAGGTTGGTTTAGGTTAGGTTATATTTCGTTATTGATGTATACGAAGGGTCCACGTAGACGTAGAGGCCAACTCGACAGGAATGTTGTCAAATATTACCGCCGAGATGATAGGTTGGGTTAGGATAGGTTATATTTCGTTATTGAAATATATAAAGGTCCCACGGAGACGTAGATGCCAACTCGCCAGGAATGTTGTCAAATATTACCGCCGAGATGATAAGTTGGGTTAGGTTACGTTATATTGCGTTATTGATGTATATGGGGGTTACACGGAGACGTAGAGGCCAACTCGCCAGGAACGTTGTCAAATATACCGCCGAGATGATAGGTTGGGTTAGGTTACGTTATATTACGTTATTTATTTATATAAAGGTCCCACGGAGAAGGAGAAGCCAACTCGCCAGGAATGTTGCCGAATATTAACGCCGACATGTTAGGTTGGGTTAGGTTAGGTTATATTACGTTATTGACGTGTATGAGGGTTACACGGAGACGTAGATGCCAACTCGCCAGGAATGATGTCAAATATTACCGCAGAGATATTAGGTTGGGTTAGGTTAGGTTATATTACGTTATTGATGTATATAAAGGACCCACGGAGACGTAGAGGCCAATAAGCCAGGAATGTGGTCAAATCTTAACGCCGAGATGTTAGGTTGGGTTAGGTTTGTTTATACTACGTTATTGATGTATATGAAGGTCCCACCGAGACGTAGAAGCCAACTCGCCAGGAATGTGGTCAAATATTACCGCCGAGATGTTACGTTGCGTTAGGTTGCGTTATATTGCGTTATTGATGTATATGGGGGTTACACGGAGACGGAGAAGCCAACTCGCCAGGAATTTTGTCAAATATTACCACCGAGATGTTAGGTTGGGTTAGGTTAGGTTATATTACGTTATTGACGTGTATGAGGGTTACACGGAGACGTAGATGCCAACTCGCCAGGAATGATGTCAAATATTACCGCAGAGATATTAGGTTGGGTTAGGTTAGGTTATATTACGTTATTGATGTATATAAAGGTCCCACGGAGACGTAGAGGCCAACCCGCCAGGAATGTGGTCAAATATTACCGTCGAGATGATAGGTTGGTTTAGGTTAGGTTATATTACGTTATTGATGTATATGAGGGTTACACGGAGACGTAGAGGCCAACTCGACAGGAATGTTGTCAAATATTACCGCCGAGATGTTAGGTTGGGTTAGGTTAGGTTATATTACGATATTGATGTATATAAAGGTCCCAGGGAGACGTAGATGCCAACTCGCAGGAATGTTGTCAAATATTACCGTCGAGATAATAGGTTGGGTTAGGATAGGCTATATTTCGTTATTGAAATATATAATGGTCCTACGGAGACGTAGAGGCCAACTCGCCAAGAATGATGTCAAATATTACAGCAGAGATGTTAGGTTGGGTTAGGTTCGGGTATATTACGTTATTGATGTATATAAAGTTCCCACGGAGACGTAGAGGCCAACTCGCCAGGTATGTTGTCAAATATTACCGCCGAGATGTTAGGTTGAGTTTGGTTAGTTTATATTACGAGATTGATGTATATAAAGGTCCCACGGAGACGTAGAGGCCAACAAGGCAGGAATGTGATCAAATATTACCGCCGAGATGTTAGGTTGAGTTTGGTTAGTTTATATTACGAGATTGATATATATAAAGGTCCCACGGAGACGTAGAAGCCAACTCGCCAGGAATGATGTCAAATATTACCGCCGAGATGATAGGTTGGGTTAGGATAGGTTATATTTCGTTATTGAAGTATATAAAGGTCCCACGGAGACGTAGAGGCCAACTCGCCAGGTATGTTGTCAAATATTACCGCCGAGATGTTAGGTTGGGTTAGGCTAGGTTATATTATGTTATTGATGTATATAAAGGTCCCACGGAGACGTAGAGGCCAACTCGCTAGGAATGTTGTCAAATATACCGCCGAGATGATAGGTTGGGTTAGGTTACGTTATATTTCGTTATTGATGTATACGAAGGGTCCACGTAGACGTAGAGGCCAATTCGCCAGGAACGATGTCAAATATTACCGCCGAGATGATAGGTTGGTTTAGGTTAGGTTATATTTCGTTATTGATGTATACGAAGGGTCCACGTAGACGTAGAGGCCAACTCGACAGGAATGTTGTCAAATATTACCGCCGAGATGATAGGTTGGGTTAGGATAGGTTATATTTCGTTATTGAAATATATAAAGGTCCCACGGAGACGTAGATGCCAACTCGCCAGGAATGTTGTCAAATATTACCGCCGAGATGATAAGTTGGGTTAGGTTACGTTATATTGCGTTATTGATGTATATGGGGGTTACACGGAGACGTAGAGGCCAACTCGCCAGGAACGTTGTCAAATATACCGCCGAGATGATAGGTTGGGTTAGGTTACGTTATATTACGTTATTTATTTATATAAAGGTCCCACGGAGAAGGAGAAGCCAACTCGCCAGGAATGTTGCCGAATATTAACGCCGACATGTTAGGTTGGGTTAGGTTAGGTTATATTACGTTATTGACGTGTATGAGGGTTACACGGAGACGTAGATGCCAACTCGCCAGGAATGATGTCAAATATTACCGCAGAGATATTAGGTTGGGTTAGGTTAGGTTATATTACGTTATTGATGTATATAAAGGACCCACGGAGACGTAGAGGCCAATAAGCCAGGAATGTGGTCAAATCTTAACGCCGAGATGTTAGGTTGGGTTAGGTTTGTTTATACTACGTTATTGATGTATATGAAGGTCCCACCGAGACGTAGAAGCCAACTCGCCAGGAATGTGGTCAAATATTACCGCCGAGATGTTACGTTGCGTTAGGTTGCGTTATATTGCGTTATTGATGTATATGGGGGTTACACGGAGACGGAGAAGCCAACTCGCCAGGAATTTTGTCAAATATTACCACCGAGATGTTAGGTTGGGTTAGGTTAGGTTATATTACGTTATTGACGTGTATGAGGGTTACACGGAGACGTAGATGCCAACTCGCCAGGAATGATGTCAAATATTACCGCAGAGATATTAGGTTGGGTTAGGTTAGGTTATATTACGTTATTGATGTATATAAAGGTCCCACGGAGACGTAGAGGCCAACCCGCCAGGAATGTGGTCAAATATTACCGTCGAGATGATAGGTTGGTTTAGGTTAGGTTATATTACGTTATTGATGTATATGAGGGTTACACGGAGACGTAGAGGCCAACTCGACAGGAATGTTGTCAAATATTACCGCCGAGATGTTAGGTTGGGTTAGGTTAGGTTATATTACGATATTGATGTATATAAAGGTCCCAGGGAGACGTAGATGCCAACTCGCAGGAATGTTGTCAAATATTACCGTCGAGATAATAGGTTGGGTTAGGATAGGCTATATTTCGTTATTGAAATATATAATGGTCCTACGGAGACGTAGAGGCCAACTCGCCAAGAATGATGTCAAATATTACAGCAGAGATGTTAGGTTGGGTTAGGTTCGGGTATATTACGTTATTGATGTATATAAAGTTCCCACGGAGACGTAGAGGCCAACTCGCCAGGTATGTTGTCAAATATTACCGCCGAGATGTTAGGTTGAGTTTGGTTAGTTTATATTACGAGATTGATGTATATAAAGGTCCCACGGAGACGTAGAGGCCAACATGGCAGGAATGTGATCAAATATTACCGCCGAGATGTTAGGTTGAGTTTGGTTAGTTTATATTACGAGATTGATATATATAAAGGTCCCACGGAGACGTAGAAGCCAACTCGCCAGGAATGATGTCAAATATTACCGCCGAGATGATAGGTTGGGTTAGGATAGGTTATATTTCGTTATTGAAGTATATAAAGGTCCCACGGAGACGTAGAGGCCAACTCGCCAGGTATGTTGTCAAATATTACCGCCGAGATGTTAGGTTGGGTTAGGCTAGGTTATATTATGTTATTGATGTATATAAAGGTCCCACGGAGACGTAGAGGCCAACTCGCTAGGAATGTTGTCAAATATACCGCCGAGATGATAGGTTGGGTTAGGTTACGTTATATTTCGTTATTGATGTATACGAAGGGTCCACGTAGACGTAGAGGCCAATTCGCCAGGAACGATGTCAAATATTACCGCCGAGATGATAGGTTGGTTTAGGTTAGGTTATATTTCGTTATTGATGTATACGAAGGGTCCACGTAGACGTAGAGGCCAACTCGACAGGAATGTTGTCAAATATTACCGCCGAGATGATAGGTTGGGTTAGGATAGGTTATATTTCGTTATTGAAGTATATAAAGGTCCCACGGAGACGTAGAGGCCAACTCGCCAGGTATGTTGTCAAATATTACCGCCGAGATGTTAGGTTGGGTTAGGCTAGGTTATATTATGTTATTGATGTATATAAAGGTCCCACGGAGACGTAGAGGCCAACTCGCTAGGAATGTTGTCAAATATACCGCCGAGATGATAGGTTGGGTTAGGTTACGTTATATTTCGTTATTGATGTATACGAAGGGTCCACGTAGACGTAGAGGCCAATTCGCCAGGAACGATGTCAAATATTACCGCCGAGATGATAGGTTGGGTTAGGATAGGTTATATTTCGTTATTGAAATATATAAAGGTCCCACGGAGACGTAGATGCCAACTCGCCAGGAATGTTGTCAAATATTACCGCCGAGATGATAAGTTGGGTTAGGTTACGTTATATTGCGTTATTGATGTATATGGGGGTTACACGGAGACGTAGAGGCCAACTCGCCAGGAACGTTGTCAAATATACCGCCGAGATGATAGGTTGGGTTAGGTTACGTTATATTACGTTATTTATTTATATAAAGGTCCCACGGAGAAGGAGAAGCCAACTCGCCAGGAATGTTGCCGAATATTAACGCCGACATGTTAGGTTGGGTTAGGTTAGGTTATATTACGTTATTGACGTGTATGAGGGTTACACGGAGACGTAGATGCCAACTCGCCAGGAATGATGTCAAATATTACCGCAGAGATATTAGGTTGGGTTAGGTTAGGTTATATTACGTTATTGATGTATATAAAGGACCCACGGAGACGTAGAGGCCAATAAGCCAGGAATGTGGTCAAATCTTAACGCCGAGATGTTAGGTTGGGTTAGGTTTGTTTATACTACGTTATTGATGTATATGAAGGTCCCACCGAGACGTAGAAGCCAACTCGCCAGGAATGTGGTCAAATATTACCGCCGAGATGTTACGTTGCGTTAGGTTGCGTTATATTGCGTTATTGATGTATATGGGGGTTACACGGAGACGGAGAAGCCAACTCGCCAGGAATTTTGTCAAATATTACCACCGAGATGTTAGGTTGGGTTAGGTTAGGTTATATTACGTTATTGACGTGTATGAGGGTTACACGGAGACGTAGATGCCAACTCGCCAGGAATGATGTCAAATATTACCGCAGAGATATTAGGTTGGGTTAGGTTAGGTTATATTACGTTATTGATGTATATAAAGGTCCCACGGAGACGTAGAGGCCAACCCGCCAGGAATGTGGTCAAATATTACCGTCGAGATGATAGGTTGGTTTAGGTTAGGTTATATTACGTTATTGATGTATATGAGGGTTACACGGAGACGTAGAGGCCAACTCGACAGGAATGTTGTCAAATATTACCGCCGAGATGTTAGGTTGGGTTAGGTTAGGTTATATTACGATATTGATGTATATAAAGGTCCCAGGGAGACGTAGATGCCAACTCGCAGGAATGTTGTCAAATATTACCGTCGAGATAATAGGTTGGGTTAGGATAGGCTATATTTCGTTATTGAAATATATAATGGTCCTACGGAGACGTAGAGGCCAACTCGCCAAGAATGATGTCAAATATTACAGCAGAGATGTTAGGTTGGGTTAGGTTCGGGTATATTACGTTATTGATGTATATAAAGTTCCCACGGAGACGTAGAGGCCAACTCGCCAGGTATGTTGTCAAATATTACCGCCGAGATGTTAGGTTGAGTTTGGTTAGTTTATATTACGAGATTGATGTATATAAAGGTCCCACGGAGACGTAGAGGCCAACATGGCAGGAATGTGATCAAATATTACCGCCGAGATGTTAGGTTGAGTTTGGTTAGTTTATATTACGAGATTGATATATATAAAGGTCCCACGGAGACGTAGAAGCCAACTCGCCAGGAATGATGTCAAATATTACCGCCGAGATGATAGGTTGGGTTAGGATAGGTTATATTTCGTTATTGAAGTATATAAAGGTCCCACGGAGACGTAGAGGCCAACTCGCCAGGTATGTTGTCAAATATTACCGCCGAGATGTTAGGTTGGGTTAGGCTAGGTTATATTATGTTATTGATGTATATAAAGGTCCCACGGAGACGTAGAGGCCAACTCGCTAGGAATGTTGTCAAATATACCGCCGAGATGATAGGTTGGGTTAGGTTACGTTATATTTCGTTATTGATGTATACGAAGGGTCCACGTAGACGTAGAGGCCAATTCGCCAGGAACGATGTCAAATATTACCGCCGAGATGATAGGTTGGTTTAGGTTAGGTTATATTTCGTTATTGATGTATACGAAGGGTCCACGTAGACGTAGAGGCCAACTCGACAGGAATGTTGTCAAATATTACCGCCGAGATGATAGGTTGGGTTAGGATAGGTTATATTTCGTTATTGAAATATATAAAGGTCCCACGGAGACGTAGATGCCAACTCGCCAGGAATGTTGTCAAATATTACCGCCGAGATGATAAGTTGGGTTAGGTTACGTTATATTGCGTTATTGATGTATATGGGGGTTACACGGAGACGTAGAGGCCAACTCGCCAGGAACGTTGTCAAATATACCGCCGAGATGATAGGTTGGGTTAGGTTACGTTATATTACGTTATTTATTTATATAAAGGTCCCACGGAGAAGGAGAAGCCAACTCGCCAGGAATGTTGCCGAATATTAACGCCGACATGTTAGGTTGGGTTAGGTTAGGTTATATTACGTTATTGACGTGTATGAGGGTTACACGGAGACGTAGATGCCAACTCGCCAGGAATGATGTCAAATATTACCGCAGAGATATTAGGTTGGGTTAGGTTAGGTTATATTACGTTATTGATGTATATAAAGGTCCCACGGAGACGTAGAGGCCAATAAGCCAGGAATGTAGTCAAATCTTAACGCCGAGATGATAGGTTGGGTTAGGTTTGTTTATACTATTTTACGTTATATTACGTTATTGATGTATATGAGGGTTACACGGAGACATAGAGGCCAACTCGCCAGGAATGTTGTCAAATATTACCGCCGAGATGTTACGTTGGGTTAGGTTAGGTTATATTACGTTATAGATGTATATAAAGTTTACACGGAGACGTAGAGGCCATCTCGCCAGGAATGATGTCAAATATTACCGTCGAGATGATAGGTTCGGTTAGGTTACGTTATATTGCGTTATTGACGTATATGGGGGTTACACGGAGACGTAGAGGCCAACTCGCCAGGAACGTTGTCAAATATTACCGCCGAAATGATAGGTTGGTTTAGGATAGGTTATATTTCGTTATTCAAGTATATAAAGGTCCCACGGAGACGTAGAGGCCAACTCGCCAGGTATGTTGTCAAATATTACCGCCGAGATGTTAGGTTGGGTTAGGCTAGGTTATATTATGTTATTGATGTATATAAAGGTCCCACGAAGACGTAGAGGCCAACTCGCCAGGAATGTTGTCAAATATACCGCCGAGATTATAGGTTGGGTTAGGTTACGTTATATTACGTTATTGATTTATATAAAGGTCCCACGGAGAAGGAGAAGCCAACTCGCCAGGAATGTTGCCAAAAATTTCCGCCGACATGTTAGGTTCGGTTAGGTTATGTTATATTACGTTATTGACGTATATGAGGGTTACACGGGGACGTAGAGGCCAACACGCCAGGAACGTTGTCAAATATTACTGCCGACATGTTAGGTTGTGTTAGGTTAGGTTATATTGCGTTATTGATGTATATAAAGGTTCCACGGAGACGTAGAGGCCATCTCGCCAGGAATGATGTCAAATATTACCGCCGAGATGATAGGTTGGTTTAGGTTAGGTTATATTACGTTATTGATGTATATAAAGATCCCACGGAGACGTAGAGGCCAATAAGCCAGGAATGTGGTCAAATCTTAAAGCCGAGATGTTAGGTTGGGTTAGGTTTGTTTATACTACGCTATTGATGTATATGAAGGTCCCACCGAGACGTAGAAGCCAACTCGCCAGGAATGATGTCAAATATTACCGCCGAGATGATAGGTTGGTTTAGGTTAGGTTATATTTCGTTATTGAAGTATACGAAGGGTCCACGTAGACGTAGAGGCCAATTCGCCAGGAATGTTGTCAAATATTACCGCCGAGATGATAGGTTGGATTAGGATAGGTTATATTTCGTTATTGAAGTATATAAAGGTCCCACGGGGACGTAAAGGCCAACTCGCCAGGTATGTTGTCAAATATTACCGCCGAGATGATAGGTTGGGTTAGGTTACGTTATATTACGTTATTGATGTATATGAGGGTTACACGGAGACGTAGAGGCCAACTCGCCACGAATGTGGTCAAATATTACCGCCGAGATGTTACGTTGCGTTAGGTTAGGTTATATTACGTTATTGATGTATATAAAGGTTCCACGGAGACATAGAGGCCATCTCGCCAGGAATGATGTCAAATATTACCGCCGAAATGATAGGTTGGTTTAGGTTAGGTTATACTTCGTTATTGATGTATACGAAGGTTCCACGGAGACGTAAAGACCAACTCGCCAGGAATGTTGTCAAATATTACCGCCGAGATGATAGGTTGGGTTAGGTTACGTTATATTACGTTATTGATGTATATGAGGGTTACACGGAGACGTAGAGTCCAACTCGCCAGGAACGTTGTCAAATATTACTGCCGACATGTTAGGTTGGGTTAGGTTAGGTTATATTACGTTATTGATGTATATAAAGGTTCCACGGAGACGTAGAGGCCATCTCGCCAGGAATGATGTCAAATATTACCGCCGAAATGATAGGTTGGTTTAGGTTAGGTTATACTTCGTTATTGATGTATATAAGGGTTCCACGGAGACGTAGAGACCATCTCGCCAGGAATGACGTCAAATATTACCGCCGAGATTATAGGTTGGGTTAGGATAGGTTATATTTCGTTATTGAAGTATATAAAGGTCCCACGGAGACGTAGAGGCCAACTCGCCAGGTATGTTGTCAAATATTACCGCCGAGATGTTAGGTTGGGTTAGGCTAGGTTATATTATGTTATTGATGTATATAAAGGTCCCACGAAGACGTAGAGGTCAACTCGCCAGGAATGTTGTCAAATATACCGCCGAGATGATAGGTTGGGTTAGGTTACGTTATATTAGGTTATTGATGTACATGAGGGTTACACGGAGAAGTAGAGGCCAACTCGCCAGGAATGTTGTCAAATATTACCGCCGACATGTTAAGTTGGGTTAGCTTTGGTTATATTACGTTATTGATTTATATAAAGGTCCCACGGAGACGGAGAAGCCAACTCGCCAGGAATGTTGTCAAATATTACCACCGAGATGTTAGGTTGGGTTAGGTTAGGTTATATTACGTTATTGACGTATATGAGGGTTACACGGAGACGTAGATGCCAACTCGCCAGGAATGATGTCAAATATTACCGCCGAAATGATAGGTTGGTTTAGGTTAGGTTATACTTCGTTATTGATATATACGAAGGTTCCACGGAGACGTAGAGACCAACTCGCCAGGAATGTTGCCAAATATTACCGCCGACATATTAGGTTTGGTTAGGTTAGGTTATATTACGTTATTGACGTATATGAGGGTACACGGAGACGTAGAGGCCAACTCGCCAGGAACGTTGTCAAATGTTACTACCGACAAGTTAGGTTGTGTTAGGTTAGATTATATTACGTTATTGATGTATATAAAGGTTCCACGGAGACGTAGAGGCCATCTCGCCAGGAATGATGTCAAATATTACCGCCGAGATGATAGGTTGGTTTAGGTTAGGTTATATTTCGTTATTGAAGTATACGAAGGGTCCACGTAGACGTAGAGGCCAATTCGCCAGGAATGTTGTCAAATATTACCGCCGAGATGATAGGTTGGGTTAGGTTACGTTATGTTACGTTATTGATGTATATGAGGGTTACACGGAGACGTAGAGGCCAACTCTCCATTAATGTGGTCAAATATTACCGCCGAGATGTTAGGTTGGGTTAGGTTAGGTTATATTACGTTATTGGCGCATATGAGGGTTACACGGAGACGTAGAGGCCAACTCGCCAGGAATGATGTCAAATATTACCGCAGATATGTTAGGTTGGGTTAGGTTAGGTTATATTACGTTATTGATGTATATAAAGGTCCCACGGAGACGTAGAGGCCAACTCGCCAGGTATGTTGTCAAATATTACCGCCGAGATGGTAGGTTGGTTTAGGTTAGGTTATATCTCGTTATTGATGTATACGAAGGTTCCACGGAGACGTAGAGGCCAACTCGCCAGGTATGTTGTCAAATATTACCGCCGAGATGTTAGGTTGGGTTAGCCTAGCTTATATTATGTTATTGATGTATATAAAGGTCCCACGGAGACGTAGAGGCCAACTCGCCAGGAATGTTGTCAAATATTACCGCCGAGATGATAGGTTGGGTTAGGTTACATTATATTAGGTTATTGATGTACATGAGGGTTACACGGAGAAGTAGAGGCCAACTCGCCAGGAATGTTGTCAAATATTACCGCCGACATGTTAGGTTGTGTTAGCTTTGGTTATATTACGTTATTGATTTATATAAAGGTCCCACGGAGACGGAGAAGCCAACTCGCCAGGAGTGTTGTCAAATATTACCACCGAGATGTTAGGTTGAGTTAGGTTAGGTTATATTACGTTGTTGACGTATATGAGGGTTACACGGAGACGTAGATGCCAACTCGCCAGGGATGATGTCAAATATTACCGCAGAGATGTTAGGTTGGGTTAGGTTAGGTTATATTACGTTATTGATGTATATAAAGGTCCCAAGGAGACGTAGAGGCCAATAAGCCAGGAATGTGGTCAAATCTTAACGCCGAGATGTTAGGTTGGGTTAGGTTTGTTTATATTACGTTATTGATGTATATGAAGGTCCCACCGAGACGTAGAAGCCAACTCGCCAGGAATGTTGTCAAATATTACCGCCGAGATGATAGGTTGGGTTAGGTTACGTTATATTGCGTTATTGATGTATATGGGGGTTACACGGAGACGTAGAGGCCAACTCGCCAGGAACGTTGTCAAATATTACCGCCGAAATGATAGGTTGGTTTAGGTTAGGTTATATTACGTTATAGATGTATATAAAGGTTACACGGAGACGTAGAGGCCATCTCGCCAGGAATGATGTCAAATATTACCGCCGAGATGATAGGTTGGGTTAGGATAGGTTATATTTCGTTATTCAAGTATATAAAGGTCCCGCGGAGACGTAGAGGCCAACTCGCCAGGTATGTTGTCAAATATTACCGCCGAGATGTTACGTTGCGTTAGGTTGCGTTATATTACGTTATTGAAGTATATAAAGGTCCCACGGAGACGTAGAGGCCAACTCGCCAGGTATGTTGTCAAATATTATCGCCGAGATGATAGGTTGGGTTAGGTTAGGTTATATTACGATATTGATGTATATAAAGGTCCCAGGGAGACGTAGATGCCAACTCGCAGGAATGTTGTCAAATATTACCGTCGAGATAATAGGTTGGGTTAGGATAGGCTATATTTCGTCATTGAAATATATAATGGTCCTACGGAGACGTAGAGGCCAACTCGCCAAGAATGATGTCAAATATTACAGCAGAGATGTTAGGTTGGGTTAGGTTAGGGTATATTACGTTATTGATGTATATAAAGGTCCCACGGAGACGTAGAGGCCAACAAGGCAGGAATGTGATCAAATATTACCGCCGAGATGTTAGGTTGAGTTTGGTTAGTTTATATTACGAGATTGATGTATGTAAAGGTCCCACGGAGACGTAGAAGCCAACTCGCCAGGAATGTTGTCAAATATTACCGCCGAGATGATAGGTTGGGTTAGGTTACGTTATGTTACGTTATTGATGTATATGAGGGTTACACGGAGACGTAGAGGCCAACTCTCCAGGAATGTGGTCAAATATTACCGCCGAGATGTTAGGTTGGGTTAGGTTAGGTTATATTACGTTATTGGCGCATATGAGGGTTACACGGAGACGTAGAGGCCAACTCGCCAGGAATGATGTCAAATATTACCGCAGATATGTTAGGTTGGGTTAGGTTAGGTTATATTACGTTATTGATGTATATAAAGGTCCCATGGAGACGTAGAGGCCAACTCGCCAGGTATGTTGTCAAATATTACCGCCGAGATGGTAGGTTGGGTTAGGTTTGTTTATACTACGCTATTGATGTATATGAAGGTCCCACCGAGACGTAGAAGCCAACTCGCCAGGAATGTTGTCAAATATTACCGCCGAGATGATAGGTTGGTTTAGGTTAGGTTATATTTCGTTATTGAAGTATACGAAGGGTCCACGTAGACGTAGAGGCCAATTCGCCAGGAATGTTGTCAAATATTACCGCCGAGATGATAGGTTGGATTAGGATAGGTTATATTTCGTTATTGAAGTATATAAAGGTCCCACGGGGACGTAAAGGCCAACTCGCCAGGTATGTTGTCAAATATTACCGCCGAGATGATAGGTTGGGTTAGGTTACGTTATATTACGTTATTGATGTATATGAGGGTTACACGGAGACGTAGAGGCCAACTCGCCACGAATGTGGTCAAATATTACCGCCGAGATGTTACGTTGCGTTAGGTTAGGTTATATTACGTTATTGATGTATATAAAGGTTCCACGGAGACATAGAGGCCATCTCGCCAGGAATGATGTCAAATATTACCGCCGAAATGATAGGTTGGTTTAGGTTAGGTTATACTTCGTTATTGATGTATACGAAGGTTCCACGGAGACGTAAAGACCAACTCGCCAGGAATGTTGTCAAATATTACCGCCGAGATGATAGGTTGGGTTAGGTTACGTTATATTACGTTATTGATGTATATGAGGGTTACACGGAGACGTAGAGTCCAACTCGCCAGGAACGTTGTCAAATATTACTGCCGACATGTTAGGTTGGGTTAGGTTAGGTTATATTACGTTATTGATGTATATAAAGGTTCCACGGAGACGTAGAGGCCATCTCGCCAGGAATGATGTCAAATATTACCGCCGAAATGATAGGTTGGTTTAGGTTAGGTTATACTTCGTTATTGATGTATATAAGGGTTCCACGGAGACGTAGAGACCATCTCGCCAGGAATGACGTCAAATATTACCGCCGAGATTATAGGTTGGGTTAGGATAGGTTATATTTCGTTATTGAAGTATATAAAGGTCCCACGGAGACGTAGAGGCCAACTCGCCAGGTATGTTGTCAAATATTACCGCCGAGATGTTAGGTTGGGTTAGGCTAGGTTATATTATGTTATTGATGTATATAAAGCTCCCACGAAGACGTAGAGGTCAACTCGCCAGGAATGTTGTCAAATATACCGCCGAGATGATAGGTTGGGTTAGGTTACGTTATATTAGGTTATTGATGTACATGAGGGTTACACGGAGAAGTAGAGGCCAACTCGCCAGGAATGTTGTCAAATATTACCGCCGACATGTTAAGTTGGGTTAGCTTTGGTTATATTACGTTATTGATTTATATAAAGGTCCCACGGAGACGGAGAAGCCAACTCGCCAGGAATGTTGTCAAATATTACCACCGAGATGTTAGGTTGGGTTAGGTTAGGTTATATTACGTTATTGACGTATATGAGGGTTACACGGAGACGTAGATGCCAACTCGCCAGGAATGATGTCAAATATTACCGCCGAAATGATAGGTTGGTTTAGGTTAGGTTATACTTCGTTATTGATATATACGAAGGTTCCACGGAGACGTAGAGACCAACTCGCCAGGAATGTTGCCAAATATTACCGCCGACATATTAGGTTTGGTTAGGTTAGGTTATATTACGTTATTGACGTATATGAGGGTACACGGAGACGTAGAGGCCAACTCGCCAGGAACGTTGTCAAATGTTACTACCGACAAGTTAGGTTGTGTTAGGTTAGATTATATTACGTTATTGATGTATATAAAGGTTCCACGGAGACGTAGAGGCCATCTCGCCAGGAATGATGTCAAATATTACCGCCGAGATGATAGGTTGGTTTAGGTTAGGTTATATTTCGTTATTGAAGTATACGAAGGGTCCACGTAGACGTAGAGGCCAATTCGCCAGGAATGTTGTCAAATATTACCGCCGAGATGATAGGTTGGGTTAGGTTACGTTATGTTACGTTATTGATGTATATGAGGGTTACACGGAGACGTAGAGGCCAACTCTCCATTAATGTGGTCAAATATTACCGCCGAGATGTTAGGTTGGGTTAGGTTAGGTTATATTACGTTATTGGCGCATATGAGGGTTACACGGAGACGTAGAGGCCAACTCGCCAGGAATGATGTCAAATATTACCGCAGATATGTTAGGTTGGGTTAGGTTAGGTTATATTACGTTATTGATGTATATAAAGGTCCCACGGAGACGTAGAGGCCAACTCGCCAGGTATGTTGTCAAATATTACCGCCGAGATGGTAGGTTGGTTTAGGTTAGGTTATATCTCGTTATTGATGTATACGAAGGTTCCACGGAGACGTAGAGGCCAACTCGCCAGGTATGTTGTCAAATATTACCGCCGAGATGTTAGGTTGGGTTAGCCTAGCTTATATTATGTTATTGATGTATATAAAGGTCCCACGGAGACGTAGAGGCCAACTCGCCAGGAATGTTGTCAAATATTACCGCCGAGATGATAGGTTGGGTTAGGTTACATTATATTAGGTTATTGATGTACATGAGGGTTACACGGAGAAGTAGAGGCCAACTCGCCATGAATGTTGTCAAATATTACCGCCGACATGTTAGGTTGTGTTAGCTTTGGTTATATTACGTTATTGATTTATATAAAGGTCCCACGGAGACGGAGAAGCCAACTCGCCAGGAGTGTTGTCAAATATTACCACCGAGATGTTAGGTTGAGTTAGGTTAGGTTATATTACGTTGTTGACGTATATGAGGGTTACACGGAGACGTAGATGCCAACTCGCCAGGGATGATGTCAAATATTACCGCAGAGATGTTAGGTTGGGTTAGGTTAGGTTATATTACGTTATTGATGTATATAAAGGTCCCAAGGAGACGTAGAGGCCAATAAGCCAGGAATGTGGTCAAATCTTAACGCCGAGATGTTAGGTTGGGTTAGGTTTGTTTATATTACGTTATTGATGTATATGAAGGTCCCACCGAGACGTAGAAGCCAACTCGCCAGGAATGTTGTCAAATATTACCGCCGAGATGATAGGTTGGGTTAGGTTACGTTATATTGCGTTATTGATGTATATGGGGGTTACACGGAGACGTAGAGGCCAACTCGCCAGGAACGTTGTCAAATATTACCGCCGAAATGATAGGTTGGTTTAGGTTAGGTTATATTACGTTATAGATGTATATAAAGGTTACACGGAGACGTAGAGGCCATCTCGCCAGGAATGATGTCAAATATTACCGCCGAGATGATAGGTTGGGTTAGGATAGGTTATATTTCGTTATTCAAGTATATAAAGGTCCCGCGGAGACGTAGAGGCCAACTCGCCAGGTATGTTGTCAAATATTACCGCCGAGATGTTACGTTGCGTTAGGTTGCGTTATATTACGTTATTGAAGTATATAAAGGTCCCACGGAGACGTAGAGGCCAACTCGCCAGGTATGTTGTCAAATATTATCGCCGAGATGATAGGTTGGGTTAGGTTAGGTTATATTACGATATTGATGTATATAAAGGTCCCAGGGAGACGTAGATGCCAACTCGCAGGAATGTTGTCAAATATTACCGTCGAGATAATAGGTTGGGTTAGGATAGGCTATATTTCGTCATTGAAATATATAATGGTCCTACGGAGACGTAGAGGCCAACTCGCCAAGAATGATGTCAAATATTACAGCAGAGATGTTAGGTTGGGTTAGGTTAGGGTATATTACGTTATTGATGTATATAAAGGTCCCACGGAGACGTAGAGGCCAACAAGGCAGGAATGTGACCAAATATTACCGCCGAGATGTTAGGTTGAGTTTGGTTAGTTTATATTACGAGATTGATGTATGTAAAGGTCCCACGGAGACGTAGAAGCCAACTCGCCAGGAATGTTGTCAAATATTACCGCCGAGATGATAGGTTGGGTTAGGTTACGTTATGTTACGTTATTGATGTATATGAGGGTTACACGGAGACGTAGAGGCCAACTCTCCAGGAATGTGGTCAAATATTACCGCCGAGATGTTAGGTTGGGTTAGGTTAGGTTATATTACGTTATTGGCGCATATGAGGGTTACACGGAGACGTAGAGGCCAACTCGCCAGGAATGATGTCAAATATTACCGCAGATATGTTAGGTTGGGTTAGGTTAGGTTATATTACGTTATTGATGTATATAAAGGTCCCATGGAGACGTAGAGGCCAACTCGCCAGGTATGTTGTCAAATATTACCGCCGAGATGGTAGGTTGAGTTAGGTTTGTTTATATTACGTTATTGATGTATATGAAGGTCCCACCGAGACGTAGAAGCCATCTCGCCAGGAATGTTGTCAAATATTACCGCCGAGATGATAGGTTGGGTTAGGTTACGTTATATTACGTTGTTGATGTATATGAGGGTTACACGGAGACGAAGAGGCCAACTCGACAGGAATGTTGTCAAATATTACCGCCGAGATGTTAGGTTGGGTTAGGTTAGGTTATATTACGATATTGATGTATATAAAGGTCCCAGGGATACGTAGATGCCAACTCGCAGGAATGTTGTCAAATATTACCGTCGAGATAATAGGTTGGGTTAGGATAGGCTATATTTCGTTATTGAAATATATAATGGTCCTACGGAGACGTAGAGGCCAACTCGCCAGGAATGTTGTCAAATATACCGCCGAGATGATAGGTTGGGTTAGGTTACGTTATATTACGTTATAGATTTATATAAAGGTCCCACGGAGAAGGAGAAGCCAACTCGCCAGGAATGTTGCCAAATATTACCGCCGAGATGATAGGTTCGTTTAGGTTAGGTTATATTTCGTTATTGATGTATACGAAGGGTCCACGTAGACGTAGAGGCCAATTCGCCAGGAATGATGTCAAATATTACCGCCGAGATGATAGGTTGGTTTAGGTTAGGTTATATTTCGTTATTGATGTATACGAAGGGTCCACGTAGACGTAGAGGCCAACTCGACAGGAATGTTGTCAAATATTACCGCCGAGATGATAGGTTGGGTTAGGATAGGTTATATTTCGTTATTGAAGTATATAAAGGTCCCACGGGGACGTAGAGGCCAGCTCGCCAGGTATGTTGTCAAATATTATCGCCGAGATGATAGGTTGGCTTAGGTTAGGTCATATCTCGTTATTGATGTATACGAAGGTTCCACGGAGACGTAGAGGCCAACTCGCCAGGAATGTTGGCAAATATTACCGCCGAGGTGATAGGTTGGGTTAGGATAGGTTATATTTCGTTATTGAAATATATAAAGGTCCCACGGAGACGTAGAGGCCAACTCGCCAGGTATGTTGTCAACTATTACCGCCGAGATGTTAGGTTGGGTTAGCCTAGCTTATATTATGTTATTGATGTATATAAAGGTCCCACGGAAACGTAGAGTTCAACTCGCCAGGAATGTTGTCAAATATTACCGCCGAGATGATAGGTTGGGTTAGGTTACGTTATATTAGGATATTGATGTACATGAGGGTTACACGGAGAAGTAGAGGCCAACTCGCCAGGAATGTTGTCAAATATTACCGCCGACATGATAGGTTGGCTTAGCTTTGGTTATATTACGTTATTGATTTATATAAAGGTCCCACGGAGACGGAGAAGCCAACTCGCCAGGAATGTTGTCAAATATTACCGCCGAGATGATAGGTTGGGTTAGGTTACGTTATATTACGTTATTGACGTATATGAGGGTTACACGGGGACGTAGAGGCTAACTCGCCAGGAATAATGTCAAATATTACCGCAGAGATGTTAGGTTGGGTTAGGTTAGGTTATATTACGTTATTGATGTATATAAAGTTTCCACGGAGACGTAGAGACCATCTCGCCAGGAATGATGTCAAATATTACCGCCGAGATGATAGGTTGGGTTAGGATAGGTTATATTTCGTTATTGAAGTATATAAAGGTCCCACGGAGACGTAGAGGCCTACTCGCCAGGTATGTTGTCAAATATTACCGCCGAGATGTTAGGTTGGGTTAGGCTAGGTTATATTATGTTATTGATGTATATAAAGGTCCCACGGAGTCGTAGAGGCCAACTCGCTAGGAATGTTGTCAAATATACCGCCGAGATGATAGGTTGGGTTAGGTTACGTTATATTACGTTATTTATTTATATAAAGGTCCCACGGAGAAGGAGAAGCCAACTCGCCAGGAATGTTGCCGAATATTAACGCCGACATGTTAGGTTTGGTTAGGTTATGTTATATTACGTTATTGCCGTATATGAGGGTTACACGGAGACGTAGATGCCAACTCGCCAGGAATGTTGTCAAATATTACCGCCGAGGTGTTAGGTTGGGTTAGGTTACGTTATATTACGTTATTGATGTATATGAGGGTTACACGGAGACGTAGAGGCCAACTCGCCAGGAATGTTGTCAAATATTACCGCCGAGGTGTTAGGTTGTGTTAGGTTAGGTTATATTACGTTATTGATGTATATAAAGGTCCCACGGAGACGTAGAGGCCAACCCGCCAGGAATGTGGTCAAATATTACCGTCGAGATGATAGGTTGGTTTAGGTTAGGTTATATTACGTTATTGATGTATATGAGGGTTACACGGAGACGTAGAGGCCAACTCGACAGGAATGTTGTCAAATATTACCGCCGAGATGTTAGGTTGGGTTAGGTTAGGTTATATTACGATATTGATGTATATAAAGGTCCCAGGGAGACGTAGATGCCAACTCGCAGGAATGTTGTCAAATATTACCGTCGAGATAATAGGTTGGGTTAGGATAGGCTATATTTCGTTATTGAAATATATAATGGTCCTACGGAGACGTAGAGGCCAACTCGCCAAGAATGATGTCAAATATTACAGCAGAGATGTTAGGTTGGGTTAGGTTCGGGTATATTACGTTATTGATGTATATAAAGTTCCCACGGAGACGTAGAGGCCAACTCGCCAGGTATGTTGTCAAATATTACCGCCGAGATGTTAGGTTGAGTTTGGTTAGTTTATATTACGAGATTGATGTATATAAAGGTCCCACGGAGACGTAGAAGCCAACTCGCCAGGAATGATGTCAAATATTACCGCCGAGATTATAGGTTGGGTTAGGATAGGTTATGTTTCGTTATTGAAGTATATAAAGGTCCCACGGAGACGTAGAGGCTAACTCGCCAGGTATGTTGTCAAATATTACCGCCGAGATGTTAGGTTGGGTTAGGCTAGGTTATATTATGTTATTGATGTATATAAAGGTCCCACGGAGACGTAGAGGCCAACTCGCCAGGAATGTTGTCAAATATACCGTCGAGATGATAGGTTGGGTTAGGTTACGTTATATTACGTTATTGATTTATATAAAGGTCCCACGGAGAAGGAGAAGCCAACTCGCCAGGAATGTTGCCAAATATTACCGCCGAGATGATAGGTTCGTTTAGGTTAGGTTATATTTCGTTATTGATGTATACGAAGGGTCCACGTAGACGTAGAGGCCAATTCGCCAGGAATGATGTCAAATATTACCGCCGAGATGATAGGTTGGTTTAGGTTAGGTTATATTTCGTTATTGATGTATACGAAGGGTCCACGTAGACGTAGAGGCCAACTCGACAGGAATGTTGTCAAATATTACCGCCGAGATGATAGGTTGGGTTAGGATAGGTTATATTTCGTTATTGAAGTATATAAAGGTCCCACGTGGACGTAGAGGCCAGCTCGCCAGGTATGTTGTCAAATATTATCGCCGAGATGATAGGTTGGCTTAGGTTAGGTCATATCTCGTTATTGATGTATACGAAGGTTCCACGGAGACGTAGAGGCCAACTCGCCAGGAATGTTGTCAAATATTACCGCCGAGGTGATAGGTTGGGTTAGGATAGGTTATATTTCGTTATTGAAATATATAAAGGTCCCACGGAGACGTAGAGGCCAACTCGCCAGGTATGTTATCAACTATTACCGCCGAGATGTTAGGTTGGGTTAGCCTAGCTTATATTATGTTATTGATGTATATAAAGGTCCCACGGAAACGTAGAGTCCAACTCGCCAGGAATGTTGTCAAATATTACCGCCGAGATGATAGGTTGGGTTAGGTTACGTTATATTAGGATATTGATGTACATGAGGGTTACACGGAGAAGTAGAGGCCAACTCGCCAGGAATGTTGTCAAATATTACCGCCGACATGATAGGTTGGCTTAGCTTTGGTTATATTACGTTATTGATTTATATAAAGGTCCCACGGAGACGGAGAAGCCAACTCGCCAGGAATGTTGTCAAATATTACCGCCGAGATGATAGGTTGGGTTAGGTTACGTTATATTACGTTATTGATGTATATGAGGGTTACACGGGGACGTAGAGGCTAACTCGCCAGGAATAATGTCAAATATTACCGCAGAGATGTTAGGTTGGGTTAGGTTAGGTTATATTACGTTATTGATGTATATAAAGTTTCCACGGAGACGTAGAGACCATCTCGCCAGGAATGATGTCAAATATTACCGCCGAGATGATAGGTTGGGTTAGGATAGGTTATATTTCGTTATTGAAGTATATAAAGGTCCCACGGAGACGTAGAGGCCAACTCGCCAGGTATGTTGTCAAATATTACCGCCGAGATGTTAGGTTGGGTTAGGCTAGGTTATATTATGTTATTGATGTATATAAAGGTCCCACGGAGTCGTAGAGGCCAACTCGCTAGGAATGTTGTCAAATATACCGCCGAGATGATAGGTTGGGTTAGGTTACGTTATATTACGTTATTTATTTATATAAAGGTCCCACGGAGAAGGAGAAGCCAACTCGCCAGGAATGTTGCCGAATATTAACGCCGACATGTTAGGTTTGGTTAGGTTATGTTATATTACGTTATTGCCGTATATGAGGGTTACACGGAGACGTAGAGGCCAACTCGCTAGGAATGTTGTCAAATATACCGCCGAGATGATAGGTTGGGTTAGGTTACGTTATATTTCGTTATTGATGTATACGAAGGGTCCACGTAGACGTAGAGGCCAACTCGCCAGGAATGATGTCAAATATTACCGCCGAGATGATAGGTTGGGTTAGGATAGGTTATATTTCGTTATTGAAGTATATAAAGGTCCCACGGAGACGTAGAGGCCAACTCGCCAGGTATGTTGTCAAATATTACCGCCGAGATGTTAGGTTGGGTTAGGCTAGGTTATATTATGTTATTGATGTATATAAAGGTCCCACGGAGACGTAGAGGCCAACTCGCTAGGAATGTTGTCAAATATACCGCCGAGATGATAGGTTGGGTTAGGTTACGTTATATTTCGTTATTGATGTATACGAAGGGTCCACGTAGACGTAGAGGCCAATTCGCCAGGAATGATGTCAAATATTACCGCCGAGATGATAGGTTGGTTTAGGTTAGGTTATATTTCGTTATTGATGTATACGAAGGGTCCACGTAGACGTAGAGGCCAACTCGACAGGAATGTTGTCAAATATTACCGCCGAGATGATAGGTTGGGTTAGGATAGGTTATATTTCGTTATTGAAATATATAAAGGTCCCACGGAGACGTAGATGCCAACTCGCCAGGAATGTTGTCAAATATTACCGCCGAGATGATAGGTTGGGTTAGGTTACGTTATATTGCGTTATTGATGTATATGGGGGTTACACGGAGACGTAGAGGCCAACTCGCCAGGAACGTTGTCAAATATACCGCCGAGATGATAGGTTGGGTTAGGTTACGTTATATTACGTTATTTATTTATATAAAGGTCCCACGGAGAAGGAGAAGCCAACTCGCCAGGAATGTTGCCGAATATTAACGCCGACATGTTAGGTTGGGTTAGGTTAGGTTATATTACGTTATTGACGTGTATGAGGGTTACACGGAGACGTAGATGCCAACTCGCCAGGAATGATGTCAAATATTACCGCCGAGATTATAGGTTGGGTTAGGTTACGTTATATTACGTTATTGATTTATATAAAGGTCCCACGGAGAAGGAGAAGCCAACTCGCCAGGAATGTTGCCAAAAATTTCCGCCGACATGTTAGGTTTGGTTAGGTTATGTTATATTACGTTATTGACGTATATGAGGGTTACACGGGGACGTAGAGGCCAACACGCCAGGAACGTTGTCAAATATTACTGCCGACATGTTAGGTTGTGTTAGGTTAGGTTATATTGCGTTATTGATGTATATAAAGGTTCCACGGAGACGAAGAGACCATCTCGCCAGGAATGACGTCAAATATTACCGCCGAGATTATAGGTTGGGTTAGGATAGGTTATGTTTCGTTATTGAAGTATATAAAGGTCCCACGGAGACGTAGAGGCTAACTCGCCAGGTATGTTGTCAAATATTACCGCCGAGATGTTAGGTTGGGTTAGGCTAGGTTATATTATGTTATTGATGTATATAAAGGTCCCACGGAGACGTAGAGGCCAACTCGCCAGGAATGTTGTCAAATATACCGTCGAGATGATAGGTTGGGTTAGGTTACGTTATATTACGTTATTGATTTATATAAAGGTCCCACGGAGAAGGAGAAGCCAACTCGCCAGGAATGTTGCCAAATATTACCGCCGAGATGATAGGTTCGTTTAGGTTAGGTTATATTTCGTTATTGATGTATACGAAGGGTCCACGTAGACGTAGAGGCCAATTCGCCAGGAATGATGTCAAATATTACCGCCGAGATGATAGGTTGGTTTAGGTTAGGTTATATTTCGTTATTGATGTATACGAAGGGTCCACGTAGACGTAGAGGCCAACTCGACAGGAATGTTGTCAAATATTACCGCCGAGATGATAGGTTGGGTTAGGATAGGTTATATTTCGTTATTGAAGTATATAAAGGTCCCACGGGGACGTAGAGGCCAGCTCGCCAGGTATGTTGTCAAATATTATCGCCGAGATGATAGGTTGGCTTAGGTTAGGTCATATCTCGTTATTGATGTATACGAAGGTTCCACGGAGACGTAGAGGCCAACTCGCCAGGAATGTTGTCAAATATTACCGCCGAGGTGATAGGTTGGGTTAGGATAGGTTATATTTCGTTATTGAAATATATAAAGGTCCCACGGAGACGTAGAGGCCAACTCGCCAGGTATGTTGTCAACTATTACCGCCGAGATGTTAGGTTGGGTTAGCCTAGCTTATATTATGTTATTGATGTATATAAAGGTCCCACGGAAACGTAGAGTCCAACTCGCCAGGAATGTTGTCAAATATTACCGCCGAGATGATAGGTTGGGTTAGGTTACGTTATATTAGGATATTGATGTACATGAGGGTTACACGGAGAAGTAGAGGCCAACTCGCCAGGAATGTTGTCAAATATTACCGCCGACATGATAGGTTGGCTTAGCTTTGGTTATATTACGTTATTGATTTATATAAATGTCCCACGGAGACGGAGAAGCCAACTCGCCAGGAATGTTGTCAAATATTACCGCCGAGATGATAGGTTGGGTTAGGTTACGTTATATTACGTTATTGATGTATATGAGGGTTACACGGGGACGTAGAGGCTAACTCGCCAGGAATAATGTCAAATATTACCGCAGAGATGTTAGGTTGGGTTAGGTTAGGTTATATTACGTTATTGATGTATATAAAGTTTCCACGGAGACGTAGAGACCATCTCGCCAGGAATGATGTCAAATATTACCGCCGAGATGATAGGTTGGGTTAGGATAGGTTATATTTCGTTATTGAAGTATATAAAGGTCCCACGGAGACGTAGAGGCCAACTCGCCAGGTATGTTGTCAAATATTACCGCCGAGATGTTAGGTTGGGTTAGGCTAGGTTATATTATGTTATTGATGTATATAAAGGTCCCACGGAGTCGTAGAGGCCAACTCGCTAGGAATGTTGTCAAATATACCGCCGAGATGATAGGTTGGGTTAGGTTACGTTATATTACGTTATTTATTTATATAAAGGTCCCACGGAGAAGGAGAAGCCAACTCGCCAGGAATGTTGCCGAATATTAACGCCGACATGTTAGGTTTGGTTAGGTTATGTTATATTACGTTATTGCCGTATATGAGGGTTACACGGAGACGTAGATGCCAACTCGCCAGGAATGTTGTCAAATATTACCGCCGAGGTGTTAGGTTGGGTTAGGTTAGGTTATATTACGTTATTGATGTATATAAAGGTCCCACGGAGACGTAGAGGCCAACCCGCCAGGAATGTGGTCAAATATTACCGTCGAGATGATAGGTTGGTTTAGGTTAGGTTATATTACGTTATTGATGTATATGAGGGTTACACGGAGACGTAGAGGCCAACTCGACAGGAATGTTGTCAAATATTACCGCCGAGATGATAGGTTGGGTTAGGTTAGGTTATATTACGATATTGATGTATATAAAGGTCCCAGGGAGACGTAGATGCCAACTCGCAGGAATGTTGTCAAATATTACCGTCGAGATAATAGGTTGGGTTAGGATAGGCTATATTTCGTTATTGAAATATATAATGGTCCTACGGAGACGTAGAGGCCAACTCGCCAAGAATGATGTCAAATATTACAGCAGAGATGTTAGGTTGGGTTAGGTTAGGGTATATTACGTTATTGATGTATATAAAGGTCCCACGGAGACGTAGAGGCCAACAAGGCAGGAATGTGATCAAATATTACCGCCGAGATGTTAGGTTGAGTTTGGTTAGTTTATATTACGAGATTGATGTATGTAAAGGTCCCACGGAGACGTAGAAGCCAACTCGCCAGGAATGTTGTCAAATATTACCGCCGAGATGATAGGTTGGGTTAGGTTACGTTATGTTACGTTATTGATGTATATGAGGGTTACACGGAGACGTAGAGGCCAACTCTCCAGGAATGTGGTCAAATATTACCGCCGAGATGTTAGGTTGGGTTAGGTTAGGTTATATTACGTTATTGGCGCATATGAGGGTTATACGGAGACGTAGAGGCCAACTCGCCAGGAATGATGTCAAATATTACCGCAGATATGTTAGGTAGGGTCAGGTTAGGTTATATTACGTTATTGATGTATATAAAGGTCCCACGGAGACGTAGAGGCCAACTCGCCAGGTATGTTGTCAAATATTACCGCCGAAATGGTAGGTTGGTTTAGGTTAGGTTATATCTCGTTATTGATGTATACGAAGGTTCCACGGAGACGTAGAGGCCAACTCGCCAGGTATGTTGTCAAATATTACCGCCGAGATGTTAGGTTGGGTTAGCCTAGCTTATATTATGTTATTGATGTATATAAAGGTTCCACGGAGACGTAGAGGCCAACTCGCCAGGAATGTTGTCAAATATTACCGCCGAGATGATAGGTTGGGTTAGGTTACATTATATTAGGTTATTGATGTACATGAGGGTTACACGGAGAAGTAGAGGCCAACTCGCCAGGAATGTTGTCAAATATTACCGCCGACATGTTAGGTTGTGTTAGCTTTGGTTATATTACGTTATTGATTTATATAAAGGTCCCACGGAGACGGAGAAGCCAACTCGTCAGGAGTGTTGTCAAATATTACCACCGAGATGTTAGGTTGAGTTAGGTTAGGTTATATTACGTTATTGACGTATATGAGGGTTACACGGAGACGTAGATGCCAACTCGCCAGGAATGATGTCAAATATTACCGCAGAGATGTTAGGTTGGGTTAGGTTAGGTTATATTACGTTATTGATGTATATAAAGGTCCCACGGAGACGTAGAGGCCAATAAGCCAGGAATGTGGTCAAATCTTAACGCCGAGATGTAGGTTGGGTTAGGTTTGTTTATATTACGTTATTGATGTATATGAAGGTCCCACTGAGACGTAGAAGCCAACTCGCCAGGAATGTTGTCAAATATTACCGCCGAGATGATAGGTTGGGTTAGGTTACGTTATATTACGTTATTGATGTATATGAGGGTTACACGGAGACGTAGAGGCCAACTCGCCAGGAATGTTGTCAAATATTACCGCCGAGGTGTTAGGTTGGTTTAGGTTAGGTTATATTACGTTATTGATGTATATAAAGGTCCCACGGAGACGTAGAGGCCAACCCGCCAGGAATGTGGTCAAATATTACCGTCGAGATGATAGGTTGGTTTAGGTTAGGTTATATTACGTTATTGATGTATATGAGGGTTACACGGAGACGTAGAGGCCAACTCGACAGGAATGTTGTCAAATATTACCGCCGAGATGTTAGGTTGGGTTAGGTTAGGTTATATTACGATATTGATGTATATAAAGGTCCCAGGGAGACGTAGATGCCAACTCGCAGGAATGTTGTCAAATATTACCGTCGAGATAATAGGTTGGGTTAGGATAGGCTATATTTCGTTATTGAAATATATAATGGTCCTACGGAGACGTAGAGGCCAACTCGCCAAGAATGATGTCAAATATTACAGCAGAGATGTTAGGTTGGGTTAGGTTCGGGTATATTACGTTATTGATGTATATAAAGTTCCCACGGAGACGTAGAGGCCAACTCGCCAGGTATGTTGTCAAATATTACCGCCGAGATGTTAGGTTGAGTTTGGTTAGTTTATATTACGAGATTGATGTATATAAAGGTCCCACGGAGACGTAGAGGCCAACAAGGCAGGAATGTGATCAAATATTACCGCCGAGATGTTAGGTTGAGTTTGGTTAGTTTATATTACGAGATTGATGTATATAAAGGTCCCACGGAGACGTAGAAGCCAACTCGCCAGGAATGATGTCAAATATTACCGCCGAGATGATAGGTTGGGTTAGGATAGGTTATATTTCGTTATTGAAGTATATAAAGGTCCCACGGAGACGTAGAGGCCAACTCGCCAGGTATGTTGTCAAATATTACCGCCGAGGTGTTAGGTTGGGTTAGGCTAGGTTATATTATGTTATTGATGTATATAAAGGTCCCACGGAGACGTAGAGGCCAACTCGCTAGGAATGTTGTCAAATATACCGCCGAGATGATAGGTTGGGTTAGGTTACGTTATATTTCGTTATTGATGTATACGAAGGGTCCACGTAGACGTAGAGGCCAATTCGCCAGGAACGATGTCAAATATTACCGCCGAGATGATAGGTTGGTTTAGGTTAGGTTATATTTCGTTATTGATGTATACGAAGGGTCCACGTAGACGTAGAGGCCAATTCGACAGGAATGTTGTCAAATATTACCGCCGAGATGATAGGTTGGGTTAGGATAGGTTATATTTCGTTATTGAAATATATAAAGGTCCCACGGAGACGTAGATGCCAACTCGCCAGGAATGTTGTCAAATATTACCGCCGAGATGATAAGTTGGGTTAGGTTACGTTATATTGCGTTATTGATGTATATGGGGGTTACACGGAGACGTAGAGGCCAACTCGCCAGGAACGTTGTCAAATATACCGCCGAGATGATAGGTTGGGTTAGGTTACGTTATATTACGTTATTTATTTATATAAAGGTCCCACGGAGAAGGAGAAGCCAACTCGCCAGGAATGTTGCCGAATATTAACGCCGACATGTTAGGTTGGGTTAGGTTAGGTTATATTACGTTATTGACGTGTATGAGGGTTACACGGAGACGTAGATGCCAACTCGCCAGGAATGATGTCAAATATTACCGCAGAGATATTAGGTTGGGTTAGGTTAGGTTATATTACGTTATTGATGTATATAAAGGACCCACGGAGACGTAGAGGCCAATAAGCCAGGAATGTGGTCAAATCTTAACGCCGAGATGTTAGGTTGGGTTAGGTTTGTTTATACTACGTTATTGATGTATATGAAGGTCCCACCGAGACGTAGAAGCCAACTCGCCAGGAATGTGGTCAAATATTACCGCCGAGATGTTACGTTGCGTTAGGTTGCGTTATATTGCGTTATTGATGTATATGGGGGTTACACGGAGACGGAGAAGCCAACTCGCCAGGAATTTTGTCAAATATTACCACCGAGATGTTAGGTTGGGTTAGGTTAGGTTATATTACGTTATTGACGTGTATGAGGGTTACACGGAGACGTAGATGCCAACTCGCCAGGAATGATGTCAAATATTACCGCAGAGATATTAGGTTGGGTTAGGTTAGGTTATATTACGTTATTGATGTATATAAAGGTCCCACGGAGACGTAGAGGCCAATAAGCCAGGAATGTAGTCAAATCTTAACGCCGAGATGATAGGTTGGGTTAGGTTTGTTTATACTATTTTACGTTATATTACGTTATTGATGTATATGAGGGTTACACGGAGACATAGTGGCCAACTCGCCAGGAATGTTGTCAAATATTACCGCCGAGATGTTACGTTGGGTTAGGTTAGGTTATATTACGTTATAGATGTATATAAAGTTTACACGGAGACGTAGAGGCCATCTCGCCAGGAATGATGTCAAATATTACCGTCGAGATGATAGGTTCGGTTAGGTTACGTTATATTGCGTTATTGACGTATATGGGGGTTACACGGAGACGTAGAGGCCAACTCGCCAGGAACGTTGTCAAATATTACCGCCGAAATGATAGGTTGGTTTAGGATAGGTTATATTTCGTTATTCAAGTATATAAAGGTCCCACGGAGACGTAGAGGCCAACTCGCCAGGTATGTTGTCAAATATTACCGCCGAGATGTTAGGTTGGGTTAGGCTAGGTTATATTATGTTATTGATGTATATAAAGGTCCCACGAAGACGTAGAGGCCAACTCGCCAGGAATGTTGTCAAATATACCGCCGAGATTATAGGTTGGGTTAGGTTACGTTATATTACGTTATTGATTTATATAAAGGTCCCACGGAGAAGGAGAAGCCAACTCGCCAGGAATGTTGCCAAAAATTTCCGCCGACATGTTAGGTTTGGTTAGGTTATGTTATATTACGTTATTGACGTATATGAGGGTTACACGGGGACGTAGAGGCCAACACGCCAGGAACGTTGTCAAATATTACTGCCGACATGTTAGGTTGTGTTAGGTTAGGTTATATTGCGTTATTGATGTATATAAAGGTCCCACGGAGACGTAGAGGCCAACTCGCCAGGTATGTTGTCAAATATTACCGCCGAGATGTTAGGTTGGGTTAGGCTAGGTTATATTATGTTATTGATGTATATAAAGGTCCCACGAAGACGTAGAGGTCAACTCGCCAGGAATGTTGTCAAATATACCGCCGAGATGATAGGTTGGGTTAGGTTACGTTATATTAGGTTATTGATGTACATGAGGGTTACACGGAGAAGTAGAGGCCAACTCGCCAGGAATGTTGTCAAATATTACCGCCGACATGTTAAGTTGGGTTAGCTTTGGTTATATTACGTTATTGATTTATATAAAGGTCCCACGGAGACGGAGAAGCCAACTCGCCAGGAATGTTGTCAAATATTACCACCGAGATGTTAGGTTGGGTTAGGTTAGGTTATATTACGTTATTGACGTATATGAGGGTTACACGGAGACGTAGATGCCAACTCGCCAGGAATGATGTCAAATATTACCGCCGAAATGATAGGTTGGTTTAGGTTAGGTTATACTTCGTTATTGATATATACGAAGGTTCCACGGAGACGTAGAGACCAACTCGCCAGGAATGTTGCCAAATATTACCGCCGACATATTAGGTTTGGTTAGGTTAGGTTATATTACGTTATTGACGTATATGAAGGTACACGGAGACGTAGAGGCCAACTCGCCAGGAACGTTGTCAAATGTTACTACCGACAAGTTAGGTTGTGTTAGGTTAGATTATATTACGTTATTGATGTATATAAAGGTTCCACGGAGACGTAGAGGCCATCTCGCCAGGAATGATGTCAAATATTACCGCCGAGATGATAGGTTGGTTTAGGTTAGGTTATATTTCGTTATTGAAGTATACGAAGGGTCCACGTAGACGTAGAGGCCAATTCGCCAGGAATGTTGTCAAATATTACCGCCGAGATGATAGGTTGGGTTAGGTTACGTTATATTACGTTATTGATGTATATGAGGGTTACACGGAGACGTAGAGTCCAACTCGCCAGGAACGTTGTCAAATATTACTGCCGACATGTTAGGTTGGGTTAGGTTAGGTTATATTACCTTATTGATGTATATAAAGGTTCCACGGAGACGTAGAGGCCATCTCGCCAGGAATGATGTCAAATATTACCGCCGAAATGATAGGTTGGTTTAGGTTAGGTTATACTTCGTTATTGATGTATATAAGGGTTCCACGGAGACGTAGAGACCATCTCGCCAGGAATGACGTCAAATATTACCGCCGAGATTATAGGTTGGGTTAGGATAGGTTATATTTCGTTATTGAAGTATATAAAGGTCCCACGGAGACGTAGAGGCCAACTCGCCAGGTATGTTGTCAAATATTACCGCCGAGATGTTAGGTTGGGTTAGGCTAGGTTATATTATGTTATTGATGTATATAAAGGTCCCACGAAGACGTAGAGGTCAACTCGCCAGGAATGTTGTCAAATATACCGCCGAGATGATAGGTTGGGTTAGGTTACGTTATATTAGGTTATTGATGTACATGAGGGATACACGGAGAAGTAGAGGCCAACTCGCCAGGAATGTTGTCAAATATTACCGCCGACATGTTAAGTTGGGTTAGCTTTGGTTATATTACGTTATTGATTTATATAAAGGTCCCACGGAGACGGAGAAGCCAACTCGCCAGGAATGTTGTCAAATATTACCACCGAGATGTTAGGTTGGGTTAGGTTAGGTTATATTACGTTATTGACGTATATGAGGGTTACACGGAGACGTAGATGCCAACTCGCCAGGAATGATGTCAAATATTACCGCCGAAATGATAGGTTGGTTTAGGTTAGGTTATACTTCGTTATTGATATATACGAAGGTTCCACGGAGACGTAGAGACCAACTCGCCAGGAATGTTGCCAAATATTACCGCCGACATATTAGGTTTGGTTAGGTTAGGTTATATTACGTTATTGACGTATATGAGGGTACACGGAGACGTAGAGGCCAACTCGCCAGGAACGTTGTCAAATGTTACTACCGACAAGTTAGGTTGTGTTAGGTTAGATTATATTACGTTATTGATGTATATAAAGGTTCCACGGAGACGTAGAGGCCATCTCGCCAGGAATGATGTCAAATATTACCGCCGAGATGATAGGTTGGTTTAGGTTAGGTTATATTTCGTTATTGAAGTATACGAAGGGTCCACGTAGACGTAGAGGCCAATTCGCCAGGAATGTTGTCAAATATTACCGCCGAGATGATAGGTTGGGTTAGGATAGGTTATACTTCGTTATTGAAGTATATAAAGGTCCCACGGGGACGTAAAGGCCAACTCGCCATGTATGTTGTCAAATATTACCGCCGAGATGATAGGTTGGGTTAGGTTACGTTATATTACGTTATTGATGTATATGAGGGTTACACGGAGACGTAGAAGCCAACTCGCCACGAATGTGGTCAAATATTACCGCCGAGATGTTACGTTGCGTTAGGTTAGGTCATATTACGTTATTGATGTATATAAAGGTTCCACGGAGACATAGAGGCCATCTCGCCAGGAATGATGTCAAATATTACCGCCGAAATGATAGGTTGGTTTAGGTTAGGTTATACTTCGTTATTGATGTATACGAAGGTTCCACGGAGACGTAGAGACCAACTCGCCAGGAATGTTGTCAAATATTACCGCCGAGATGATAGGTTGGGTTAGGTTACGTTATATTACGTTATTGATGTATATGAGGGTTACACGGAGACGTAGAGGCCAACTCGCCAGGAACGTTGTCAAATATTACTGCCGACATGTTAGGTTGGGTTAGGTTATGTTATATTACGTTATTGATGTATATAAAGGTTCCACGGAGACGTAGAGGCCATCTCGCCAGGAATGAAGTCAAATATTACCGCCGAGATGATAGGTTGGTTTAGGTTAGGTTATACTTCGTTATTGATGTATACGAAGGTTCCACGGAGACGTAGAGACCAACTCGCCAGGAATGTTGTCAAATATTACCGCCGAGATGATAGGTTGGGTTAGGTTACGTTATATTACGTTATTGATGTATATGAGGGTTACACGGAGACGTAGAGGCCAACTCGCCAGGTATGTTGTCAAATATTACCGCCGGGATGATAGGTTGGCTTAGGTTAGGTTATATCTCGTTATTGATGTATACGAAGATTCCACGGAGACGTAGAGGCCAACTCGCCAGGAATGTTGTCAAATATTACCGCCGAAATGATAGGTTGGTTTAGGTTCGGTTATATTACGTTATAGATGTATATAAAGGTTACACGGAGACGTAGAGGCCATCTCGCCAGGAATGATGTCAAATATTACCCGCGAGATGATAGGTTGGGTTAGGTTACGTTATATTGCGTTATTGATGTATATGGGGGTTACACGGAGACGTAGAGGCCAACTCGCCAGGAACGTTGTCAAATATTACCGCCGATATGATAGGTTGTGTTAGGTTACGTTATATTACGTTATTGATGTATATGAGGGTTACACGGGGACGTAGAGGCTAACTCGCCAGGAATGATGTCAAATATTACCGCAGAGAGGTTAGGTTGGGTTAGGTTAGGTTATATTACGTTATTGATGTATATAAGGGTTCCACGGAGACGTAGAGACCATCTCGCCAGGAATGACGTCAAATATTACCGCCGAGATGATAGGTTGGTTTAGGTTAGGTTATACTTCGTTATTGATGTATACGAAGGTTCCACGGAGACGTAGAGACCAACTCGCCAGGAATGTTGTCAAATATTACCGCCGAGATGATAGGTTGGGTTAGGTTACGTTATATTACGTTATTGATGTATATGAGGGTTACACGGAGACGTAGAGGCCAACTCGCCAGGAACGTTGTCAAATATTACTGCCGACATGTTAGGTTGGGTTAGGTTAGGTTATATTACGTTATTGATTTATATAAAGGTCCCACGGAGACGGAGAAGCCAACTCGCCAGGAATGTTGTCAAATATTACCACCGAGATGTTAGGTTGGGTTAGGTTAGGTTATATTACGTTATTGACGTATATGAGCGTTACACGGAGACGTAGATGCCAACTCGCCAGGAATGATGTCAAATATTACCGCCGAAATGATAGGTTGGTTTAGGTTAGGTTATACTTCGTTATTGATGTATACGAAGGTTCCACGGAGACGTAGAGACCAACTCGCCAGGAATGTTGTCAAATATTACCGCCGAGATGATAGGTTGGTTTAGGTTAGGTTATATTTCGTTATTGATATATACGAAGGTTCCACGGAGACGTAGAGACCAACTCGCCAGGAATGTTGCCAAATATTACCGCAGAGAGGTTAGGTTGGGTTAGGTTAGGTTATATTACGTTATTGATGTATATAAGGGTTCCACGGAGACGTAGAGACCATCTCGCCAGGAATGACGTCAAATATTACCGCCGAGATGATAGGTTGGTTTAGGTTAGGTTATACTTCGTTATTGATGTATACGAAGGTTCCACGGAGACGTAGAGACCAACTCGCCAGGAATGTTGTCAAATATTACCGCCGAGATGATAGGTTGGGTTAGGTTACGTTATATTACGTTATTGATGTATATGAGGGTTACACGGAGACGTAGAGGCCAACTCGCCAGGAACGTTGTCAAATATTACTGCCGACATGTTAGGTTGGGTTAGGTTAGGTTATATTACGTTATTGATTTATATAAAGGTCCCACGGAGACGGAGAAGCCAACTCGCCAGGAATGTTGTCAAATATTACCACCGAGATGTTAGGTTGGGTTAGGTTAGGTTATATTACGTTATTGACGTATATGAGCGTTACACGGAGACGTAGATGCCAACTCGCCAGGAATGATGTCAAATATTACCGCCGAAATGATAGGTTGGTTTAGGTTAGGTTATACTTCGTTATTGATGTATACGAAGGTTCCACGGAGACGTAGAGACCAACTCGCCAGGAATGTTGTCAAATATTACCGCCGAGATGATAGGTTGGTTTAGGTTAGGTTATATTTCGTTATTGATATATACGAAGGTTCCACGGAGACGTAGAGACCAACTCGCCAGGAATGTTGCCAAATATTACCGCCGACATATTAGGTTTGGTTAGGTTAGGTTATATTACGTTATTGACGTATATGAGGGTACACGGAGACGTAGAGGCCAACTCGCCACGAATGTGGTCAAATATTACCGCCGAGATGTTACGTTGCGTTAGGTTAGGTTATATTACGTTATTGATGTATACAAAGGTTCCACGGAGACATAGAGGCCATCTCGCCAGGAATGATGTCAAATATTACCGCCGAAATGATAGGTTGGTTTAGGTTAGGTTATACTTCGTTATTGATGTATACGAAGGTTCCACGGAGACGTAGAGACCAACTCGCCAGGAATGTTGTCAAATATTACCGCCGAGATGATAGGTTGGGTTAGGTTACGTTATATTACGTTATTGATGTATATGAGGGTTACACGGAGACGTAGAGGCCAACTCGCCAGGAACGTTGTTAAATATTACTGCCGACATGTTAGGTTGGGTTAGGTTAGGTTATATTACGTTATTGATGTATATAAAGGTTCCACGGAGACGTAGAGGCCATCTCGCCAGGAATGAAGTCAAATATTACCGCCGATATGATAGGTTGGTTTAGGTTAGGTTATATTTTGTTATTGATGTATACGAAGGTTCCACGGAGACGTAGAGACCAACTCGCCAGGAATGTTGTCAAATATTACCGCCGACTTGATAGGTTGGGTTAGGTTACGTTATATTACGTTATTGATGTATATGAGGGTTACACGGAGACGTAGAGTCCAACTCGCCAGGAACGTTGTCAAATATTACCGCCGAAATGATTGGTTGGTTTAGGTTAGGTTATATTACGTTATAGATGTATATAAAGGTTACACGGAGACGTAGAGGCCATCTCGCCAGGAATGATGTCAAATATTACCGCCGAGATGATAGGTTGGGTTAGGTTACGTTATATTGCGTTATTGATGTATATGGGGGTTACACGGAGACGTAGAGGCCAACTCGCCAGGAACGTTGTCAAATATTACCGCCGATATGATAGGTTGGGTTAGGTTACGTTATATTACGTTATTGATGTATATGAGGGTTACACGGAGACGTAGATGCCAACTCGCCAGGAATGATGTCAAATATTACCGCAGAGAGGTTAGGTTGGGTTAGGTTAGGTTATATTACGTTATTGATGTATATAAGGGTTCCACGGAGACGTAGAGACCATCTCGCCAGGAATGACGTCAAATATTACCGCCGAGATGATAGGTTGGTTTAGGTTAGGTTATACTTCGTTATTGATGTATACGAAGGTTCCACGGAGACGTAGAGACCAACTCGCCAGGAATGTTGTCAAATATTACCGCCGAGATGATAGGTTGGGTTAGGTTACGTTATATTACGTTATTGATGTATATGAGGGTTACACGGAGACGTAGAGGCCAACTCGCCAGGAACGTTGTCAAATATTACTGCCGACATGTTAGGTTGGGTTAGGTTAGGTTATATTACGTTATTGATTTATATAAAGGTCCCACGGAGACGGAGAAGCCAACTCGCCAGGAATGTTGTCAAATATTACCACCGAGATGTTAGGTTGGGTTAGGTTAGGTTATATTACGTTATTGACGTATATGAGCGTTACACGGAGACGTAGATGCCAACTCGCCAGGAATGATGTCAAATATTACCGCCGAAATGATAGGTTGGTTTAGGTTAGGTTATACTTCGTTATTGATGTATACGAAGGTTCCACGGAGACGTAGAGACCAACTCGCCAGGAATGTTGTCAAATATTACCGCCGAGATGATAGGTTGGTTTAGGTTAGGTTATATTTCGTTATTGATATATACGAAGGTTCCACGGAGACGTAGAGACCAACTCGCCAGGAATGTTGCCAAATATTACCGCAGAGAGGTTAGGTTGGGTTAGGTTAGGTTATATTACGTTATTGATGTATATAAGGGTTCCACGGAGACGTAGAGACCATCTCGCCAGGAATGACGTCAAATATTACCGCCGAGATGATAGGTTGGTTTAGGTTAGGTTATACTTCGTTATTGATGTATACGAAGGTTCCACGGAGACGTAGAGACCAACTCGCCAGGAATGTTGTCAAATATTACCGCCGAGATGATAGGTTGGGTTAGGTTACGTTATATTACGTTATTGATGTATATGAGGGTTACACGGAGACGTAGAGGCCAACTCGCCAGGAACGTTGTCAAATATTACTGCCGACATGTTAGGTTGGGTTAGGTTAGGTTATATTACGTTATTGATTTATATAAAGGTCCCACGGAGACGGAGAAGCCAACTCGCCAGGAATGTTGTCAAATATTACCACCGAGATGTTAGGTTGGGTTAGGTTAGGTTATATTACGTTATTGACGTATATGAGCGTTACACGGAGACGTAGATGCCAACTCGCCAGGAATGATGTCAAATATTACCGCCGAAATGATAGGTTGGTTTAGGTTAGGTTATACTTCGTTATTGATGTATACGAAGGTTCCACGGAGACGTAGAGACCAACTCGCCAGGAATGTTGTCAAATATTACCGCCGAAATGATAGGTTGGTTTAGGTTAGGTTATATTTCGTTATTGATATATACGAAGGTTCCACGGAGACGTAGAGACCAACTCGCCAGGAATGTTGCCAAATATTACCGCCGACATATTAGGTTTGGTTAGGTTAGGTTATATTACCTTATTGACGTATATGAGGGTACACGGAGACGTAGAGGCCAACTCGCCAGGAATGATGTCAAATATTACCGCCGAGATGATAGGTTGGTTTAGGTTAGGTTATATTTTGTTATTGATGTATACGAAGGTTCCACGGAGACGTAGAGACCAACTCGCCAGGAATGTTGTCAAATATTACCGCCGACTTGATAGGTTGGGTTAGGTTACGTTATATTACGTTATTGATGTATATGAGGGTTACACGGAGACGTAGAGTCCAACTCGCCAGGAACGTTGTCAAATATTACCGCCGAAATGATTGGTTGGTTTAGGTTAGGTTATATTACGTTATAGATGTATATAAAGGTTACACGGAGACGTAGAGGCCATCTCGCCAGGAATGATGTCAAATATTACCGCCGAGATGATAGGTTGGGTTAGGTTACGTTATATTGCGTTATTGATGTATATGGGGGTTACACGGAGACGTAGAGGCCAACTCGCCAGGAACGTTGTCAAATATTACCGCCGATATGATAGGTTGGGTTAGGTTACGTTATATTACGTTATTGATGTATATGAGGGTTACACGGAGACGTAGATGCCAACTCGCCAGGAACGTTGCCAAATATTACTGCCAACATGTTAGGTTGGGTTAGGTTAGGTTATATTACGTTATTGATGTATATAAAGGTTCCACGGAAACGTAGAGGCCATCTCGCCAGGAATGATGTCAAATATTACCGCCGAGATGATAGGTTGGTTTAGGTTAGGTTATATTTCGTTATTGAAGTATATAAAGGTCCCACGGGGACATAGAGGGCAGCTCGCCAGGTATGTTGTCAAATATTACCGCCGGGATGCTAGGTTGGCTTAGGTTAGGTTATATCTCGTTATTGATGTATACGAAGATTCCACGGAGACGTAGAGGCCAACTCGCCAGGAATGTTGTCAAATATTACCGCCGAAATGATAGGTTGGTTTAGGTTAGGTTATATTACGTTATAGATGTATATAAAGGTTACACGGAGACGTAGAGGCCATCTCGCCAGGAATGATGTCAAATATTACCGCCGAGATGATAGGTTGGGTTAGGTTACGTTATATTGCGTTATTGATGTATATGGGGGTTACACGGAGACGTAGAGGCCAACTCGCCAGGAACGTTGTCAAATATTACCGCCGATATGATAGGTTGTGTTAGGTTACGTTATATTACGTTATTGATGTATATGAGGGTTACACGGGGACGTAGAGGCTAACTCGCCAGGAATGATGTCAAATATTACCGCAGAGAGGTTAGGTTGGGTTAGGTTAGGTTATATTACGTTATTGATGTATATAAGGGTTCCACGGAGACGTAGAGACCATCTCGGCAGGAATGACGTCAAATATTACCGCCGAGATTATAGGTTGGGTTAGGATAGGTTATATTTTGTTATTGAAGTATATAAAGGTCCCACGGAGACGTAGAGGCCAACTCGCCAGGTATGTCGTCAAATATTACCGCCGAGATGTTAGGTTGGGTTAGGCTAGGTTATATTATGTTATTGATGTATATAAAGGTCCCACGAAGACGTAGAGGTCAACTCGCCAGGAATGTTGTCAAATATACCGCCGAGATGATAGGTTGGGTTAGGTTACGTTATATTAGGTTATTAATGTACATGAGGGTTACACGGAGAAGTAGAGGCCAACTCGCCAGGAATGTTGTCAAATATTACCGCCGACATGTTAGGTTGGCTTAGCTTTGGTTATATTACGTTATTGATTTATATAAAGGTTCCACGGAGACGGAGAAGCCAACTCGCCAGGAATGTTGTCAAATATTACCACCGAGATGTTAGGTTGGGTTAGGTTAGGTTATATTACGTTATAGATGTATATAAATGTTACACGGAGACGTAGAGGCCATCTCGCCAGGAATGATGTCAAATGATACCGCCGAGATGATAGGTTGGGTTAGGTTACGTTATATTGCGTTATTGATGTATATGGGGGTTACACGGAGACGTAGAGGCCAACTCGCCAGGAACGTTGTCAAATATTACCGCCGATATGATAGGTTGTGTTAGGTTACGTTATACTACGTTATTGATGTATATGAGGGTTACACGGGGACGTAGAGGCTAACTCGCCAGGAATGATGTCAAATATTACCGCAGAGAGGTTAGGTTGGGTTAGGTTAGGTTATATTACGTTATTGATGTATATAAGGGTTCCACGGAGACGTAGAGACCATCTCGCCAGGAATGACGTCAAATATTACCGCCGAGATGATAGGTTGGGTTAGGTTACGTTATATTAGGTTATTAATGTACATGAGGGTTACACGGAGAAGTAGAGGCCAACTCGCCAGGAATGTTGTCAAATATTACCGCCGACATGTTAGGTTGGCTTAGCTTTGGTTATATTACGTTATTGATTTATATAAAGGTCCCACGGAGACGGAGAAGCCAACTCGCCAAGAATGTTGTCAAATATTACCACCGAGATGTTAGGTTGGGTTAGGTTAGTTTAAATTACGTTATTGACGTGTATGAGGGTTACACGGAGACGTAGATGCCAACTCGCCAGGAATGATGTCAAATATTACCGCCGAAATGACAGGTTGGTTTAGGTTAGGTTATACTTCGTTATTGATGTATACGAAGGTTCCACGAAGACGTAGAGACCAACTCGCCAGGAATGTTGTCAAATATTACCGCCGAGATGATAGGTTGGTTTAGGTCAGGTTATATTTCGTTATTGAAGTATATAAAGGTCCCACGGGGACGTAGAGGGCAGCTCGCCAGGTATGTTGTCAAATATTACCGCCGGGATGATAGGTTGGCTTAGGTTAGGTTATATCTCGTTATTGATGTATACGAAGATTCCACGGAGACGTAGAGGCCAACTCGCCAGGAATGTTGTCAAATATTACCGCCGAGGTGATAGGTTGGGTTAGGATAGGTTATATTTCATTACTGAAATATATAAAGGTCCCACGGAGACGTAGAGGCCAACTCGTCAGGTATGTTGTCAAATATTACCGCCGAGATGTTAGGTTGGGTTAGCCTAGCTTATATTATGTTATTGATGTATATAAAGGTCCCACGGAGACGTAGAGGTCAACTCGCCAGGAATGTTGTCAAATATTACCGCCGAGATGATAGGTTGGGTTAGGTTACGTTATATTAGGTTATTGATGTACATGAGGGTTACACGGAGAAGTAGAGGCCAACTCGCCAGGAATGTTGTCAAATATTACCGCCGACATGTTAAGTTGGGTTAGCTTTGGTTATATTACGTTATTGATTTATATAAAAGTCCCACGGAGACGGAGAAGCCAACTCGCCAGGAATGTTGTCAAATATTACCACCGAGATGTTAGGTTGGGTTAGGTTAGGTTATATTACGTTATTGACGTATATGAGGGTTACACGGAGACGTAGATGCCAACTCGCCAGGAATGATGTCAAATATTACCGCCGAAATGATAGGTTGGTTTAGGTTAGGTTATACTTCGTTATCGATGTATACGAAGGTTCCACGAAGACGTAGAGACCAACTCGCCAGGAATGTTGTCAAATATTACCGCCGAGATGATAGGTTGGTTTAGGTCAGGTTATATTTCGTTATTGAAGTATATAAAGGTCCCACGGGGACGTAGAGGGCAGCTCGCCAGGTATGTTGTCAAATATTACCGCCGGGATGATAGGTTGGCTTAGGTTAGGTTATATCTCGTTATTGATGTATACGAAGGTTCCACGGAGACGTAGAGGCCAGCTCGCCAGGAATGTTGTCAAATATTACCGTCGAGGTGATAGGTTGGGTTAGGATATGTTATATTTCTTTATTGAAGTATATAAAGGTCCCACGGAGACGTAGAGGCCAACTCGCCAGGTATGTTGTCAAATATTACCGCCGAGATGTTAGGTTGGGTTAGCCTAGCTTATATTATGTTATTGATGTATATAAAGGTCCCACGGAGACGTAGAGGTCAACTCGCCAGGAATGTTGTCAAATATTACCGCCGAGATGATAGGTTGGGTTAGGTTACGTTATATTACGTTATTGATGTATATGAGGGTTACACGGAGACGTAGAGGCCAACTCGCCAGGAATGTGGTCAAATATTACCGCCGAGATGTTACGTTGGGTTAGGTTAGGTTATATTAAGTTATTGATGTATATAAAGGTCCCACGGAGACGTAGAAGCCAACTCGCCAGGAATGTTGTCAAATATTACCGCCGAGATGATAGGTTGGGTTAGGTTACGTTATATTACGTTATTGATGTATATGAGGGTTACACGGAGACGTAGAAGCTAACTCGCCAGGAATGATGTCAAATATTACCGCAGAGATGTTAGGTTGGGTTAGCTTAGGTTATATTACGTTATTGATGTATATAAAGGTTCCCCGGAGACGTAGAGACCATCTCGCCAGGAATGACGTCAAATATTACCGCCGATATGATAGGTTGGGTTAGGATAGGTTATATTTCGTTATTGAAGTATATAAAGGTCCCACGGAGACGTAGAGGCCATCTCGCCAGGAATGATGTCAAATATTACCGCCGAGATGATAGGTTGGGTTAGGTTACGTTATATTGCGTTATTGATGTATATGAGGGTTAGACGGAGACGTAGATGCCAACTCACCAGGAATGATGTCAAATATTACCGCAGAGATGTTAGGTTGGGTTAGGTTAGGTTATATTACGTTATTGATGTATATAAAGGTCCCACGGAGACGTAGAGGCCAAGAAATGAGGAATGTGGTCAAATCTTAACGCCGAGATGTTAGGTTGGGTTAGGTTTGTTTATACTACGTTATTGATGTGTATAAAGGTTCCACGGAGACGCAGGGGCCATCTCGCCAGGAATGATGTCAAATATTACCGCCGAGATGATAGGTTGGTTTAGGTTAGGTTATATTTCGTTATTGATGTATACGAAGGGTCCACGTAGACGTAGAGGCCAACTCGAAAGGAATGTTGTCAAATATTACCGCCGAGATGATAGGTTGGGTTAGGATAGTTTATATTTCGTTATTGAAGTATATAAAGGTCCCACGGGGACGTAGAGGCCAGCTCGCCAGGTATGTTGTCAAATATTACCGCCGAGATGATAGGTTGGCTTAGGTTAGGTTATATCTCGTTATTGATGTATACGAAGGTTCCACGGAGACGTAGAGGCCAGCTCGCCAGGAATGTTGTCAAATATTACCGCCGAGGTGATAGGTTGGGTTAGGATAGGTTATATTTCTTTATTGAAATATATAAAGGTCCCACGGAGACGTAGAGGCCACCTCGCCAGGTATGTTGTCAAATATTACCGCCGAGATGTTAGGTTGGGTTAGCCTAGCTTATATTATGTTATTAATGTATATAAAGGTCCCACGGAGACGTAGAGGTCAACTCGCCAGGAATGTTGTCAAATATTACCGCCGAGATGATAGGTTGGGTTAGGTTACGTTATATTACGTTATTGATGTATATGAGGGTTACACGGAGACGTAGAGGCCAACTAGCCAGGAATGTGGTCAAATATTACCGCCGAGATGTTACGTTGGGTTAGGTTAGGTTATATTAAGTTATTGATGTATATAAAGGTTCCACGGAGACGTAGAGGCCATCTCGCCAGGAATGATGTCAAATATTACCGCCGAAATGATAGGTTGGTTTAGGTTAGGTTATATTTCGTTATTGATGTATACGACGGTTCCACGGAGACGTAGAGACCAACTCGCCAGGAATGTTGTCAAATATTACCGCTGAGATGATAGGTTGGGTTAGGTTACGTTATATTACGTTATTGATTTATATAAAGGTCCCACGGAGACGTAGAGGCCAACTCGCCAGGTATGTTGTCAAATATTACCGCCGAGATGTTAGGTTGGGTTAGCCTAGCTTATATTACGTTATTGATTTATATGAGGTTTACACGTAGACGTAGAGGCTAACTCGCCAGGAATGATGTCAAATATTACCGCAGAGATGTTAGGTTGGGTTAGGTTAGGTTATATTACGTTATTGATGTATATAAAGGTTCCCCGGAGACGTAGAGACCATCTCGCCAGGAATTACGTCAAATATTACCGCCGAGGTGATAGGTTGGGTTAGGTTACGTTACATTGCGTTATTGATGTATATGAGGGTTACACGGAGACGTAGAGGCCAACTCGACAGGAACGTTGTCAAATATTACTGCCGGCATGTTAGTTTGGGTTAGGTTAGGTTATATTACGTTATTGATGTATATAAAGGTTCCACGGAGACGTAGGGGCCATCTCGCCAGGAATGATGTCAAATATTACCGCCGAGATGTTACGTTGGGTTAGGTTAGGTTATATTACGTTATTGATGTATATAAAGTTTCCACGGAGACGTAGAGGCTATCTCGCCAGGAATGATGTCAAATATTACCGCCGAAATGATAGGTTGGTTTAGGTTAGGTTATATTTCGTTATTGATGTATACGACGGTTCCACGGAGACGTAGAGTCCAACTCGCCAGGAATGTTGTCAAATATTTCCCCCGAGATGTTACGTTGGGTTAGGTTAGGTTATATTACGTTCTTGATGTATATAAAGGTTCCGCAGAGACGTAGAGGCCATCTCGCCAGGAATGATGTCAAATATTACCGCCGAGATGATAGGCTGGGTTAGGTTACGTTATATTGCGTTATTGATGTATATGAGGGTTACACGGAGACGTAGAGGCCAACTCGCCAGGAACATTGTCAAATATTACTGCCGACATGTTAGGTTGGGTTAGGTTAGGTTATATTACGTTATTGATGTATATAAAGGTTCCACGGAGACGTAGAGGCCATCTCGCCAGGAATGATGTCAAATATTACCGCCGAGATGATAGGTTGGTTTAGGTTAGGTTATATTTCGTTATTGATGTATACGAAGTGTCCACGTAGACGTAGAGGCCAACTCGACAGGAATGTTGTCAAATATTACCGCCGAGATGATAGGTTGGGTTAGGATAGGTTATATTTCGTTATTGAAGTATATAAAGGTCCCACGGGGACGTAGAGGCCAGCTCGCCAGGTATGTTGTCAAATATTACCGCCGAGATGATACGTCGGCTTAGGTTAGGTTATATCTCGTTATTGATGTATACGAAGGTTCCACGGAGACGTAGAAGCCAACTCGCCAGGAATGTGGTCAAATATTACCGCCGAGATGTTACGTTGGGTTAGGTTAGGTTATATTACGTTATTGATGTATATGAGGGTTACACGGAGACATAGAGGCTAACTCGCCAGGAATGATGTCAAATATTACCGCCGAGATGTTACGTTGGGTTAGGTTAGGTTATATTACGTTATTGATGTATATAAAGTTTCCACGGAGACGTAGAGGCCATCTCGCCAGGAATGATGTCAAATATTACCGCCGAAATGATAGGTTGGTTTAGGTTAGGTTATATTTCGTTATTGATGTATACGACGGTTCCACGGAGACGTAGAGACCAACTCGCCAGGAATGTTGTCAAATATTACCGCTGAGATGATAGGTTGGGTTAGGTTACGTTATATTACGTTATTGATTTATATAAAGGTCCCACGGAGACGTAGAGGCCAACTCGCCAGGTATGTTGTCAAATATTACCGCCGAGATGTTAGGTTGGGTTAGCCTAGCTTATATTACGTTATTGATTTATATGAGGGTTACACGTAGACGTAGAGGCTAACTCGCCAGGAATGATGTCAAATATTACCGCAGAGATGTTAGGTTGGGTTAGGTTAGGTTATATTACGTTATTGATGTATATAAAGGTTCCCCGGAGACGTAGAGACCATCTCGCCAGGAATTACGTCAAATATTACCGCCGAGGTGATAGGTTGGGTTAGGTTACGTTACATTGCGTTATTGATGTATATGAGGGTTACACGGAGACGTAGAGGCCAACTCGACAGGAACGTTGTCAAATATTACTGCCGGCATGTTAGTTTGGGTTAGGTTAGGTTATATTACGTTATTGATGTATATAAAGGTTCCACGGAGACGTAGGGGCCATCTCGCCAGGAATGATGTCAAATATTACCGCCGAGATGTTACGTTGGGTTAGGTTAGGTTATATTACGTTATTGATGTATATAAAGTTTCCACGGAGACGTAGAGGCTATCTCGCCAGGAATGATGTCAAATATTACCGCCGAAATGATAGGTTGGTTTAGGTTAGGTTATATTTCGTTATTGATGTATACGACGGTTCCACGGAGACGTAGAGTCCAACTCGCCAGGAATGTTGTCAAATATTTCCCCCGAGATGTTACGTTGGGTTAGGTTAGGTTATATTACGTTCTTGATGTATATAAAGGTTCCGCAGAGACGTAGAGGCCATCTCGCCAGGAATGATGTCAAATATTACCGCCGAGATGATAGGCTGGGTTAGGTTACGTTATATTGCGTTATTGATGTATATGAGGGTTACACGGAGACGTAGAGGCCAACTCGCCAGGAACATTGTCAAATATTACTGCCGACATGTTAGGTTGGGTTAGGTTAGGTTATATTACGTTATTGATGTATATAAAGTTTCCACGGAGACGTAGAGGCCATCTCGCCAGGAATGATGTCAAATATTACCGCCGAGATGATAGGTTGGTTTAGGTTAGGTTATATTTCGTTATTGATGTATACGAAGTGTCCACGTAGACGTAGAGGCCAACTCGACAGGAATGTTGTCAAATATTACCGCCGAGATGATAGGTTGGGTTAGGATAGGTTATATTTCGTTATTGAAGTATATAAAGGTCCCACGGGGACGTAGAGGCCAGCTCGCCAGGTATGTTGTCAAATATTACCGCCGAGATGATACGTCGGCTTAGGTTAGGTTATATCTCGTTATTGATGTATACGAAGGTTCCACGGAGACGTAGAAGCCAACTCGCCAGGAATGTGGTCAAATATTACCGCCGAGATGTTACGTTGGGTTAGGTTAGGTTATATTACGTTATTGATGTATATGAGGGTTACACGGAGACATAGAGGCTAACTCGCCAGGAATGATGTCAAATATTACCGCCGAGATGTTACGTTGGGTTAGGTTAGGTTATATTACGTTATTGATGTATATAAAGTTTCCACGGAGACGTAGAGGCCATCTCGCCAGGAATGATGTCAAATATTACCGCCGAAATGATAGGTTGGTTTAGGTTAGGTTATATTTCGTTATTGATGTATACGACGGTTCCACGGAGACGTAGAGACCAACTCGCCAGGAATGTTGTCAAATATTACCGCTGAGATGATAGGTTGGGTTAGGTTACGTTATATTACGTTATTGATTTATATAAAGGTCCCACGGAGACGTAGAGGCCAACTCGCCAGGTATGTTGTCAAATATTACCGCCGAGATGTTAGGTTGGGATAGCCTAGCTTATATTACGTTATTGATTTATATGAGGGTTACACGTAGACGTAGAGGCTAACTCGCCAGGAATGATGTCAAATATTACCGCAGAGATGTTAGGTTGGGTTAGGTTAGGTTATATTACGTTATTGATGTATATAAAGGTTCCCCGGAGACGTATAGACCATCTCGCCAGGAATTACGTCAAATATTACCGCCGAGGTGATAGGTTGGGTTAGGTTACGTTACATTGCGTTATTGATGTATATGAGGGTTACACGGAGACGTAGAGGCCAACTCGCCAGGAACGTTGTCAAATATTACTGCCGGCATGTTAGTTTGGGTTAGGTTAGGTTATATTACGTTATTGATGTATATAAAGGTTCCACGGAGACGTAGGGGCCATCTCGCCAGGAATGATGTCAAATATTACCGCCGAGATGTTACGTTGGGTTAGGTTAGGTTATATTACGTTATTGGTGTATATAAAGTTTCCACGGAGACGTAGAGGCCATCTCGCCAGGAATGATGTCAAATATTACCGCAGAGATGTTAGGTTGGGTTAGGTTAGGTTATATTACGTTATTGATGTATATAAAGGTTCCCCGGAGACGTAGAGACCATCTCGCCAGGAATGACGTCAAATATTACCGCCGAGATGATAGGTTGGGTTAGGTTACGTTATATTGCGTTATTGATGTATATGAGGGTCCCACGGAGACGTAGAGGCCAATAAGTCAGGAATGTGGTCAAATCTTAACGCCGAGATGTTACGTTGGGTTAGGTTAGGTTATATTACGTTATTGATGTATATAAAGTTTCCACGGAGACGTAGAGGCCATCTCGCCAGGAATGATGTCAAATATTACCGCCGAAATGATAGGTTGGTTTAGGTTAGGTTATATTTCGTTATTGATGTATACGACGGTTCCACGGAGACGTAGAGACCAACACGCCAGGAATGTTGTCAAATATTACCGCCGAGGTGATAGGTTGGGTTAGGATAGGTTATATTTCGTTATTGAAATATATAAAGGTCCCACGGAGACGTAGAGGCCAACTCGCCAGGTATGTTGTCAAATATTACCGCCGAGATGTTAGGTTGGGTTAGCCTAGCTTATATTATGTTATTGATGTATATAAAGGTCCCACGGAGACGTAGAGGTCAACTCGCCAGGAATGTTGTCAAATATTACCGCCGAGATGATAGGTTGGGTTAGGTTACGTTATATTACGTTATTGATGTATATGAGGGTTACACGGAGACGTAGAGGCCAACTAGCCAGGAATGTGGTCAAATATTACCGCCGAGATGTTACGTTGGGTTAGGTTAGGTTATATTACGTTATTGATGTATATAAAGGTTCCACGGAGACGTAGAGGCCATCTCGCCAGGAATGATGTCAAATATTACCGCCGAAATGACAGGTTGGTTTAGGTTAGGTTATATTTCGTTATTGATGTATACGACGGTTCCACGGAGACGTAGAGACCAACTCGCCAGGAATGTTGTCAAATATTACCGCCGAGATGATAGGTTGGATTAGGTTACGTTATATTACGTTATTGATTTATATGAGGGTTACACGTAGTCGTAGAGGCTAACTCGCCAGGAATGATGTCAAATATTACCGCAGAGATGTTAGGTTGGGTTAGGTTAGGTTATATTACGTTATTGATGTATATAAAGGTTCCCCGGAGACGTAGAGACCATCTCTCCAGGAATGACGTCAAATATTACCGCCGAGGTGATAGGTTGGGTTAGGTTACGTTATATTGCGTTATTGATGTATATGAGGGTTACACGGAGACGTAGAGGCCAACTCGCCAGGAACGTTGTCAAATATTACTGCCGACATGTTAGGTTGGGTTAGGTTAGGTTATACTACGTTATTGATGTATATAAAGGTTCCACGGAGACGTAGGGGCCATCTCGCCAGGAATGATGTCAAATATTACCGCCGAGATGTTACGTTGGGTTAGGTTAGGTTATATTACGTTATTGATGTATATAAAGTTTCCACGGAGACGTAGAGGCCATCTCGCCAGGAATGATGTCAAATATTACCGCCGAAATGATAGGTTGGTTTAGGTTAGGTTATATTTCGTTATTGATGTATACGACGGTTCCACGGAGACGTAGAGACCAACTCGCCAGGAATGTTGTCAAATATTACCGCCGAGATGATAGGTTGGGTTAGGTTACGTTATATTACGTTATTGATTTATATGAGGGTTACACGTAGACGTAGAGGCTAACTCGCCAGGAATGATGTCAAATATTACCGCAGAGATGTTAGGTTGGGTTAGGTTAGGTTATATTACGTTATTGATGTATATAAAGGTTCCCCGGAGACGTAGAGACCATCTCGCCAGGAATGACGTCAAATATTACCGCCGAGATGATAGGTTGGGTTATGATAGGTTATATTTCGCTATTGAAGTACATAAAGGTTCCACGGAGACGTAGAGGCCAACTCGCCAGGTATGTTGTCAAATATTACCGCCGAGATGTTAGGTTGGGTTAGGCTAGGTTATATTATGTTATTGATGTATATAAAGGTCCCACGAATGCGTAGAGGCCAACTCGCCAGGAATGTTGTCAAATATACCGCCGAGATTATAGGTTGGGTTAGGTTACGTTATATTACGTTATTGATTTATATAAAGGTCCCATGGAGAACGAGAAGCCAACTCGCCAGGAATGTTGCCAAATATTACCGCCGACATGTTAGGTTTGGTTAGGTTAGGTTATATTACGTTATTGACGTATATGAGGGTTACACGGAGACGTAGAGGCCAACTCGCCAGGAACGTTGTCAAATATTACTGCCGACATGTTAGGTTGTGTTAGGTTAGGTTGTATTACGTTATTGATGTATATAATGGTTCCAGAGAGACGTAGAGGCCATCTCGCCAGGAATGATGTCAAATATTATCGCCGAGATGATAGGTTGGTTTAGGTTAGGTTATATTTCGTTATTGATGTATACGAAGGGTCCACGTAGACGTAGAGGCCAATTCGCCAGGAATGTTGTCAAATATTACCGCCGAGATGATAGGTTGGGTTAGGATAGGTTATATTTCGTTATTGAAGTATATAAATGTCCCACGGTGACGTAGAGGCCAACTCGCCAGGTATGTTGTCAAATATTACAGCCGAGATGATAGGTTGGGTTAGGTTACGTTAAATTTCGTTATTGATGTATATGAGGGTTACACGGAGACGTAGAGGCCAACTCGCCAGGAATGATGTCAAATATTACCGCCGAGATGTTACGTTGGGTTAGGTTAGGTTATATTACGTTATTGATGTATATAAAGTTTCCACGGAGACGTAGAGGCCATCTCGCCAGGAATGATGTCAAATATTACCGCCGAAATGATAGGTTGGTTTAGGTTAGGTTATATTTCGTTATTGATGTATACGACGGTTCCACGGAGACGTAGAGACCAACTCGCCAGGAATGTTGTCAAATATTACCGCTGAGATGATAGGTTGGGTTAGGTTACGTTATATTACGTTATTGATTTATATAAAGGTCCCACGGAGACGTAGAGGCCAACTCGCCAGGTATGTTGTCAAATATTACCGCCGAGATGTTAGGTTGGGTTAGCCTAGCTTATATTACGTTATTGATTTATATGAGGGTTACACGTAGACGTAGAGGCTAACTCGCCAGGAATGATGTCAAATATTACCGCAGAGATGTTAGGTTGGGTTAGGTTAGGTTATATTACGTTATTGATGTATATAAAGGTTCCCCGGAGACGTAGAGACCATCTCGCCAGGAATTACGTCAAATATTACCGCCGAGGTGATAGGTTGGGTTAGGTTACGTTACATTGCGTTATTGATGTATATGAGGGTTACACGGAGACGTAGAGGCCAACTCGACAGGAACGTTGTCAAATATTACTGCCGGCATGTTAGTTTGGGTTAGGTTAGGTTATATTACGTTATTGATGTATATAAAGGTTCCACGGAGACGTAGGGGCCATCTCGCCAGGAATGATGTCAAATATTACCGCCGAGATGTTACGTTGGGTTAGGTTAGGTTATATTACGTTATTGATGTATATAAAGTTTCCACGGAGACGTAGAGGCTATCTCGCCAGGAATGATGTCAAATATTACCGCCGAAATGATAGGTTGGTTTAGGTTAGGTTATATTTCGTTATTGATGTATACGACGGTTCCACGGAGACGTAGAGTCCAACTCGCCAGGAATGTTGTCAAATATTTCCCCCGAGATGTTACGTTGGGTTAGGTTAGGTTATATTACGTTCTTGATGTATATAAAGGTTCCGCAGAGACGTAGAGGCCATCTCGCCAGGAATGATGTCAAATATTACCGCCGAGATGATAGGCTGGGTTAGGTTACGTTATATTGCGTTATTGATGTATATGAGGGTTACACGGAGACGTAGAGGCCAACTCGCCAGGAACATTGTCAAATATTACTGCCGACATGTTAGGTTGGGTTAGGTTAGGTTATATTACGTTATTGATGTATATAAAGGTTCCACGGAGACGTAGAGGCCATCTCGCCAGGAATGATGTCAAATATTACCGCCGAGATGATAGGTTGGTTTAGGTTAGGTTATATTTCGTTATTGATGTATACGAAGTGTCCACGTAGACGTAGAGGCCAACTCGACAGGAATGTTGTCAAATATTACCGCCGAGATGATAGGTTGGGTTAGGATAGGTTATATTTCGTTATTGAAGTATATAAAGGTCCCACGGGGACGTAGAGGCCAGCTCGCCAGGTATGTTGTCAAATATTACCGCCGAGATGATACGTCGGCTTAGGTTAGGTTATATCTCGTTATTGATGTATACGAAGGTTCCACGGAGACGTAGAAGCCAACTCGCCAGGAATGTGGTCAAATATTACCGCCGAGATGTTACGTTGGGTTAGGTTAGGTTATATTACGTTATTGATGTATATGAGGGTTACACGGAGACATAGAGGCTAACTCGCCAGGAATGATGTCAAATATTACCGCCGAGATGTTACGTTGGGTTAGGTTAGGTTATATTACGTTATTGATGTATATAAAGTTTCCACGGAGACGTAGAGGCCATCTCGCCAGGAATGATGTCAAATATTACCGCCGAAATGATAGGTTGGTTTAGGTTAGGTTATATTTCGTTATTGATGTATACGACGGTTCCACGGAGACGTAGAGACCAACTCGCCAGGAATGTTGTCAAATATTACCGCTGAGATGATAGGTTGGGTTAGGTTACGTTATATTACGTTATTGATTTATATAAAGGTCCCACGGAGACGTAGAGGCCAACTCGCCAGGTATGTTGTCAAATATTACCGCCGAGATGTTAGGTTGGGATAGCCTAGCTTATATTACGTTATTGATTTATATGAGGGTTACACGTAGACGTAGAGGCTAACTCGCCAGGAATGATGTCAAATATTACCGCAGAGATGTTAGGTTGGGTTAGGTTAGGTTATATTACGTTATTGATGTATATAAAGGTTCCCCGGAGACGTATAGACCATCTCGCCAGGAATTACGTCAAATATTACCGCCGAGGTGATAGGTTGGGTTAGGTTACGTTACATTGCGTTATTGATGTATATGAGGGTTACACGGAGACGTAGAGGCCAACTCGCCAGGAACGTTGTCAAATATTACTGCCGGCATGTTAGTTTGGGTTAGGTTAGGTTATATTACGTTATTGATGTATATAAAGGTTCCACGGAGACGTAGGGGCCATCTCGCCAGGAATGATGTCAAATATTACCGCCGAGATGTTACGTTGGGTTAGGTTAGGTTATATTACGTTATTGGTGTATATAAAGTTTCCACGGAGACGTAGAGGCCATCTCGCCAGGAATGATGTCAAATATTACCGCAGAGATGTTAGGTTGGGTTAGGTTAGGTTATATTACGTTATTGATGTATATAAAGGTTCCCCGGAGACGTAGAGACCATCTCGCCAGGAATGACGTCAAATATTACCGCCGAGATGATAGGTTGGGTTAGGTTACGTTATATTGCGTTATTGATGTATATGAGGGTCCCACGGAGACGTAGAGGCCAATAAGTCAGGAATGTGGTCAAATCTTAACGCCGAGATGTTACGTTGGGTTAGGTTAGGTTATATTACGTTATTGATGTATATAAAGTTTCCACGGAGACGTAGAGGCCATCTCGCCAGGAATGATGTCAAATATTACCGCCGAAATGATAGGTTGGTTTAGGTTAGGTTATATTTCGTTATTGATGTATACGACGGTTCCACGGAGACGTAGAGACCAACACGCCAGGAATGTTGTCAAATATTACCGCCGAGGTGATAGGTTGGGTTAGGATAGGTTATATTTCGTTATTGAAATATATAAAGGTCCCACGGAGACGTAGAGGCCAACTCGCCAGGTATGTTGTCAAATATTACCGCCGAGATGTTAGGTTGGGTTAGCCTAGCTTATATTATGTTATTGATGTATATAAAGGTCCCACGGAGACGTAGAGGTCAACTCGCCAGGAATGTTGTCAAATATTACCGCCGAGATGATAGGTTGGGTTAGGTTACGTTATATTACGTTATTGATGTATATGAGGGTTACACGGAGACGTAGAGGCCAACTAGCCAGGAATGTGGTCAAATATTACCGCCGAGATGTTACGTTGGGTTAGGTTAGGTTATATTACGTTATTGATGTATATAAAGGTTCCACGGAGACGTAGAGGCCATCTCGCCAGGAATGATGTCAAATATTACCGCCGAAATGACAGGTTGGTTTAGGTTAGGTTATATTTCGTTATTGATGTATACGACGGTTCCACGGAGACGTAGAGACCAACTCGCCAGGAATGTTGTCAAATATTACCGCCGAGATGATAGGTTGGATTAGGTTACGTTATATTACGTTATTGATTTATATGAGGGTTACACGTAGACGTAGAGGCTAACTCGCCAGGAATGATGTCAAATATTACCGCAGAGATGTTAGGTTGGGTTAGGTTAGGTTATATTACGTTATTGATGTATATAAAGGTTCCCCGGAGACGTAGAGACCATCTCGCCAGGAATGACGTCAAATATTACCGCCGAGGTGATAGGTTGGGTTAGGTTACGTTATATTGCGTTATTGATGTATATGAGGGTTACACGGAGACGTAGAGGCCAACTCGCCAGGAACGTTGTCAAATATTACTGCCGACATGTTAGGTTGGGTTAGGTTAGGTTATACTACGTTATTGATGTATATAAAGGTTCCACGGAGACGTAGGGGCCATCTCGCCAGGAATGATGTCAAATATTACCGCCGAGATGTTACGTTGGGTTAGGTTAGGTTATATTACGTTATTGATGTATATAAAGTTTCCACGGAGACGTAGAGGCCATCTCGCCAGGAATGATGTCAAATATTACCGCCGAAATGATAGGTTGGTTTAGGTTAGGTTATATTTCGTTATTGATGTATACGACGGTTCCACGGAGACGTAGAGACCAACTCGCCAGGAATGTTGTCAAATATTACCGCCGAGATGATAGGTTGGGTTAGGTTACGTTATATTACGTTATTGATTTATATGAGGGTTACACGTAGACGTAGAGGCTAACTCGCCAGGAATGATGTCAAATATTACCGCAGAGATGTTAGGTTGGGTTAGGTTAGGTTATATTACGTTATTGATGTATATAAAGGTTCCCCGGAGACGTAGAGACCATCTCGCCAGGAATGACGTCAAATATTACCGCCGAGATGATAGGTTGGGTTATGATAGGTTATATTTCGCTATTGAAGTACATAAAGGTTCCACGGAGACGTAGAGGCCAACTCGCCAGGTATGTTGTCAAATATTACCGCCGAGATGTTAGGTTGGGTTAGGCTAGGTTATATTATGTTATTGATGTATATAAAGGTCCCACGAATGCGTAGAGGCCAACTCGCCAGGAATGTTGTCAAATATACCGCCGAGATTATAGGTTGGGTTAGGTTACGTTATATTACGTTATTGATTTATATAAAGGTCCCATGGAGAACGAGAAGCCAACTCGCCAGGAATGTTGCCAAATATTACCGCCGACATGTTAGGTTTGGTTAGGTTAGGTTATATTACGTTATTGACGTATATGAGGGTTACACGGAGACGTAGAGGCCAACTCGCCAGGAACGTTGTCAAATATTACTGCCGACATGTTAGGTTGTGTTAGGTTAGGTTGTATTACGTTATTGATGTATATAATGGTTCCAGAGAGACGTAGAGGCCATCTCGCCAGGAATGATGTCAAATATTATCGCCGAGATGATAGGTTGGTTTAGGTTAGGTTATATTTCGTTATTGATGTATACGAAGGGTCCACGTAGACGTAGAGGCCAATTCGCCAGGAATGTTGTCAAATATTACCGCCGAGATGATAGGTTGGGTTAGGATAGGTTATATTTCGTTATTGAAGTATATAAATGTCCCACGGTGACGTAGAGGCCAACTCGCCAGGTATGTTGTCAAATATTACAGCCGAGATGATAGGTTGGGTTAGGTTACGTTACATTGCGTTATTGATGTATATGAGGGTTACACGGAGACGTAGAGGCCAACTCGACAGGAACGTTGTCAAATATTACTGCCGGCATGTTAGTTTGGGTTAGGTTAGGTTATATTACGTTATTGATGTATATAAAGGTTCCACGGAGACGTAGGGGCCATCTCGCCAGGAATGATGTCAAATATTACCGCCGAGATGTTACGTTGGGTTAGGTTAGGTTATATTACGTTATTGATGTATATAAAGTTTCCACGGAGACGTAGAGGCTATCTCGCCAGGAATGATGTCAAATATTACCGCCGAAATGATAGGTTGGTTTAGGTTAGGTTATATTTCGTTATTGATGTATACGACGGTTCCACGGAGACGTAGAGTCCAACTCGCCAGGAATGTTGTCAAATATTTCCCCCGAGATGTTACGTTGGGTTAGGTTAGGTTATATTACGTTCTTGATGTATATAAAGGTTCCGCAGAGACGTAGAGGCCATCTCGCCAGGAATGATGTCAAATATTACCGCCGAGATGATAGGCTGGGTTAGGTTACGTTATATTGCGTTATTGATGTATATGAGGGTTACACGGAGACGTAGAGGCCAACTCGCCAGGAACATTGTCAAATATTACTGCCGACATGTTAGGTTGGGTTAGGTTAGGTTATATTACGTTATTGATGTATATAAAGGTTCCACGGAGACGTAGAGGCCATCTCGCCAGGAATGATGTCAAATATTACCGCCGAGATGATAGGTTGGTTTAGGTTAGGTTATATTTCGTTATTGATGTATACGAAGTGTCCACGTAGACGTAGAGGCCAACTCGACAGGAATGTTGTCAAATATTACCGCCGAGATGATAGGTTGGGTTAGGATAGGTTATATTTCGTTATTGAAGTATATAAAGGTCCCACGGGGACGTAGAGGCCAGCTCGCCAGGTATGTTGTCAAATATTACCGCCGAGATGATACGTCGGCTTAGGTTAGGTTATATCTCGTTATTGATGTATACGAAGGTTCCACGGAGACGTAGAAGCCAACTCGCCAGGAATGTGGTCAAATATTACCGCCGAGATGTTACGTTGGGTTAGGTTAGGTTATATTACGTTATTGATGTATATGAGGGTTACACGGAGACATAGAGGCTAACTCGCCAGGAATGATGTCAAATATTACCGCCGAGATGTTACGTTGGGTTAGGTTAGGTTATATTACGTTATTGATGTATATAAAGTTTCCACGGAGACGTAGAGGCCATCTCGCCAGGAATGATGTCAAATATTACCGCCGAAATGATAGGTTGGTTTAGGTTAGGTTATATTTCGTTATTGATGTATACGACGGTTCCACGGAGACGTAGAGACCAACTCGCCAGGAATGTTGTCAAATATTACCGCTGAGATGATAGGTTGGGTTAGGTTACGTTATATTACGTTATTGATTTATATAAAGGTCCCACGGAGACGTAGAGGCCAACTCGCCAGGTATGTTGTCAAATATTACCGCCGAGATGTTAGGTTGGGATAGCCTAGCTTATATTACGTTATTGATTTATATGAGGGTTACACGTAGACGTAGAGGCTAACTCGCCAGGAATGATGTCAAATATTACCGCAGAGATGTTAGGTTGGGTTAGGTTAGGTTATATTACGTTATTGATGTATATAAAGGTTCCCCGGAGACGTATAGACCATCTCGCCAGGAATTACGTCAAATATTACCGCCGAGGTGATAGGTTGGGTTAGGTTACGTTACATTGCGTTATTGATGTATATGAGGGTTACACGGAGACGTAGAGGCCAACTCGCCAGGAACGTTGTCAAATATTACTGCCGGCATGTTAGTTTGGGTTAGGTTAGGTTATATTACGTTATTGATGTATATAAAGGTTCCACGGAGACGTAGGGGCCATCTCGCCAGGAATGATGTCAAATATTACCGCCGAGATGTTACGTTGGGTTAGGTTAGGTTATATTACGTTATTGGTGTATATAAAGTTTCCACGGAGACGTAGAGGCCATCTCGCCAGGAATGATGTCAAATATTACCGCAGAGATGTTAGGTTGGGTTAGGTTAGGTTATATTACGTTATTGATGTATATAAAGGTTCCCCGGAGACGTAGAGACCATCTCGCCAGGAATGACGTCAAATATTACCGCCGAGATGATAGGTTGGGTTAGGTTACGTTATATTGCGTTATTGATGTATATGAGGGTCCCACGGAGACGTAGAGGCCAATAAGTCAGGAATGTGGTCAAATCTTAACGCCGAGATGTTACGTTGGGTTAGGTTAGGTTATATTACGTTATTGATGTATATAAAGTTTCCACGGAGACGTAGAGGCCATCTCGCCAGGAATGATGTCAAATATTACCGCCGAAATGATAGGTTGGTTTAGGTTAGGTTATATTTCGTTATTGATGTATACGACGGTTCCACGGAGACGTAGAGACCAACACGCCAGGAATGTTGTCAAATATTACCGCCGAGGTGATAGGTTGGGTTAGGATAGGTTATATTTCGTTATTGAAATATATAAAGGTCCCACGGAGACGTAGAGGCCAACTCGCCAGGTATGTTGTCAAATATTACCGCCGAGATGTTAGGTTGGGTTAGCCTAGCTTATATTATGTTATTGATGTATATAAAGGTCCCACGGAGACGTAGAGGTCAACTCGCCAGGAATGTTGTCAAATATTACCGCCGAGATGATAGGTTGGGTTAGGTTACGTTATATTACGTTATTGATGTATATGAGGGTTACACGGAGACGTAGAGGCCAACTAGCCAGGAATGTGGTCAAATATTACCGCCGAGATGTTACGTTGGGTTAGGTTAGGTTATATTACGTTATTGATGTATATAAAGGTTCCACGGAGACGTAGAGGCCATCTCGCCAGGAATGATGTCAAATATTACCGCCGAAATGACAGGTTGGTTTAGGTTAGGTTATATTTCGTTATTGATGTATACGACGGTTCCACGGAGACGTAGAGACCAACTCGCCAGGAATGTTGTCAAATATTACCGCCGAGATGATAGGTTGGATTAGGTTACGTTATATTACGTTATTGATTTATATGAGGGTTACACGTAGACGTAGAGGCTAACTCGCCAGGAATGATGTCAAATATTACCGCAGAGATGTTAGGTTGGGTTAGGTTAGGTTATATTACGTTATTGATGTATATAAAGGTTCCCCGGAGACGTAGAGACCATCTCGCCAGGAATGACGTCAAATATTACCGCCGAGGTGATAGGTTGGGTTAGGTTACGTTATATTGCGTTATTGATGTATATGAGGGTTACACGGAGACGTAGAGGCCAACTCGCCAGGAACGTTGTCAAATATTACTGCCGACATGTTAGGTTGGGTTAGGTTAGGTTATACTACGTTATTGATGTATATAAAGGTTCCACGGAGACGTAGGGGCCATCTCGCCAGGAATGATGTCAAATATTACCGCCGAGATGTTACGTTGGGTTAGGTTAGGTTATATTACGTTATTGATGTATATAAAGTTTCCACGGAGACGTAGAGGCCATCTCGCCAGGAATGATGTCAAATATTACCGCCGAAATGATAGGTTGGTTTAGGTTAGGTTATATTTCGTTATTGATGTATACGACGGTTCCACGGAGACGTAGAGACCAACTCGCCAGGAATGTTGTCAAATATTACCGCCGAGATGATAGGTTGGGTTAGGTTACGTTATATTACGTTATTGATTTATATGAGGGTTACACGTAGACGTAGAGGCTAACTCGCCAGGAATGATGTCAAATATTACCGCAGAGATGTTAGGTTGGGTTAGGTTAGGTTATATTACGTTATTGATGTATATAAAGGTTCCCCGGAGACGTAGAGACCATCTCGCCAGGAATGACGTCAAATATTACCGCCGAGATGATAGGTTGGGTTATGATAGGTTATATTTCGCTATTGAAGTACATAAAGGTTCCACGGAGACGTAGAGGCCAACTCGCCAGGTATGTTGTCAAATATTACCGCCGAGATGTTAGGTTGGGTTAGGCTAGGTTATATTATGTTATTGATGTATATAAAGGTCCCACGAATGCGTAGAGGCCAACTCGCCAGGAATGTTGTCAAATATACCGCCGAGATTATAGGTTGGGTTAGGTTACGTTATATTACGTTATTGATTTATATAAAGGTCCCATGGAGAACGAGAAGCCAACTCGCCAGGAATGTTGCCAAATATTACCGCCGACATGTTAGGTTTGGTTAGGTTAGGTTATATTACGTTATTGACGTATATGAGGGTTACACGGAGACGTAGAGGCCAACTCGCCAGGAACGTTGTCAAATATTACTGCCGACATGTTAGGTTGTGTTAGGTTAGGTTGTATTACGTTATTGATGTATATAATGGTTCCAGAGAGACGTAGAGGCCATCTCGCCAGGAATGATGTCAAATATTATCGCCGAGATGATAGGTTGGTTTAGGTTAGGTTATATTTCGTTATTGATGTATACGAAGGGTCCACGTAGACGTAGAGGCCAATTCGCCAGGAATGTTGTCAAATATTACCGCCGAGATGATAGGTTGGGTTAGGATAGGTTATATTTCGTTATTGAAGTATATAAATGTCCCACGGTGACGTAGAGGCCAACTCGCCAGGTATGTTGTCAAATATTACAGCCGAGATGATAGGTTGGGTTAGTTTACGTTAAATTTCGTTATTGATGTATATGAGGGTTACACGGAGACGTAGAGGCCAACTCGCCAGGAATGTGGTCAAATATTACCGCCGAGATGTTACGTTGGGTTAGGTTAGGTTATATTACGTTCTTGATGTATATAAAGGTTCCCCGGAGACGTAGAGACCATCTCGCCAGGAATGACGTCAAATATTACCGCCGAGATGATAGGTTGGGTTAGGATAGGTTATATTTCGTTGTTGAAGTATATAAAGGTTCCCCGGAGACGTAGAGACCATCTCGCCAGGAATGACGTCAAATATTACCGCCGAGATGATAGGTTGGCTTAGGTTACGTTATATTGCGTTATTGATGTATATGAGGGTCCCACGGAGACGTAGAGGCCAATAAGTCAGGAATGTGGTCAAATCTTAACGCCGAGATGTTAGGTTGGGTTAGGTTTGTTTATAGTACGTTATTGATGTATATAAAGGTCCCACGGAGACGTAGAAGCCAACTCGCCAGGAATGTTGTCAAATATTACCGCCGAGATGATAGGTTGGGTTAGGTTACGTTATATTACGTTATGGATGTATATGAGGGTTACACCGAGACGTAGAGGCCAACTAGCCAGGAATGTGGTTAAATATTACCGCCGAGATGTTACGTTGGGTTAGGTTAGGTTATATTACGTTATTGATGTATATAAAGGTTCCACGGAGGCGTAGAGGCCATCTCGCCAGGAATGATGTCAAATATTACCGCCGAAATGATAAGTTGGTTTAGGTTAGGTTATATTTCGTTATTGATGTATACGAAGGTTCCACGGAGACGTAGAGACCAACTCGCCAGGAATGTTGTCAAATATTACCGCCGAGATGATAGGTTGGGTTAGGTTACGTTATATTTCGTTATTGAAGTATATAAAGGTTCCACGGAGACGTAGAGGCCAACTCGCCAGGTATGTTGTCAAATATTACCGCCGAGATGTTAGGTTGGGTTAGGCTAGGTTATATTATGTTATTGATGTATATAAAGGTCCCACGAATGCGTAGAGGCCAACTCGCCAGGAATGTTGTCAAATATACCGCCGAGATTATAGGTTGGGTTAGGTTACGTTATATTACGTTATTGATTTATATAAAGGTCCCATGGAGAACGAGAAGCCAACTCGCCAGGAATGTTGCCAAATATTACCGCCGACATGTTAGGTTTGGTTAGGTTAGGTTATATTACGTTATTGACGTGTATGAGGGTTACACGGAGACGTAGAGGCCAACTCGCCAGGAACGTTGTCAAATATTACTGCCGACATGTTAGGTTGTGTTAGGTTAGGTTGTATTACGTTATTGATGTATATAATGGTTCCAGAGAGACGTAGAGGCCATCTCGCCAGGAATGATGTCAAATATTATCGCCGAGATGATAGGTTGGTTTAGGTTAGGTTATATTTCGTTATTGATGTATACGAAGGGTCCACGTAGACGTAGAGGCCAATTCGCCAGGAATGTTGTCAAATATTACCGCCGAGATGATAGGTTGGGTTAGGATAGGTTATATTTCGTTATTGAAGTATATAAATGTCCCACGGTGACGTAGAGGCCAACTCGCCAGGTATGTTGTCAAATATTACAGCCGAGATGATAGGTTGGGTTAGGTTACGTTAAATTTCGTTATTGATGTATATGAGGGTTACACGGAGACGTAGAGGCCAACTCGCCAGGAATGTGGTCAAATATTACCGCCGAGATGTTACGTTGGGTTAGGTTAGGTTATATTACGTTCTTGATGTATATAAAGGTTCCCCGTAGACGTAGAGACCATCTCGCCAGGAATGACGTCAAATATTACCGCCGAGATGATAGGTTGGGTTAGGATAGGTTATATTTCGTTGTTGAAGTATATAAAGGTTCCCCGGAGACGTAGAGACCATCTCGCCAGGAATGACGTCAAATATTACCGCCGAGATGATAGGTTGGCTTAGGTTACGTTATATTGCGTTATTGATGTATATGAGGGTCCCACGGAGACGTAGAGGCCAATAAGTCAGGAATGTGGTCAAATCTTAACGCCGAGATGTTAGGTTGGGTTAGGTTTGTTTATAGTACGTTATTGATGTATATAAAGGTCCCACGGAGACGTAGAAGCCAACTCGCCAGGAATGTTGTCAAATATTACCGCCGAGATGATAGGTTGGGTTAGGTTACGTTATATTACGTTATGGATGTATATGAGGGTTACACCGAGACGTAGAGGCCAACTAGCCAGGAATGTGGTTAAATATTACCGCCGAGATGTTACGTTGGGTTAGGTTAGGTTATATTACGTTATTGATGTATATAAAGGTTCCACGGAGGCGTAGAGGCCATCTCGCCAGGAATGATGTCAAATATTACCGCCGAAATGATAAGTTGGTTTAGGTTAGGTTATATTTCGTTATTGATGTATACGAAGGTTCCACGGAGACGTAGAGACCAACTCGCCAGGAATGTTGTCAAATATTACCGCCGAGATGATAGGTTGGGTTAGGTTACGTTATATTACGTTATTGATGTATATGAGGGTTACACGGAGACATAGAGGCTAACTCGCGAGGAATGATGTCAAATATTACCGCAGAGATGTTAGGTTGGGTTAGGTTAGGTTATATTACGTTATTGATGTATATAAAGGTTCCCCGGAGACGTAGAGACCATCTCGCCAGGAATGACGTCAAATATTACCGCCGAGATGATAGGTTGGCTTAGGTTACGTTATATTTCGTTGTTGAAGTATATAAAGGTTCCCCGGAGACGTAGAGACCATCTCGCCAGGAATGACGTCAAATATTACCGCCGAGATGATAGGTTGGTTTAGGTTAGGTTATATTGCGTTATTGATGTATATGAGGGTTACACGGAGACGTAGAGGCCAACTCGCCAGGAACGTTGTCAAATATTACTGCCGACATGTTAGATTGGGTTAGGTTAGGTTATATTACGTTATTGATGTATATAAAGGATCCACGGAGACGTAGGGGCCATCTCGCCAGGAATGATGTCAAATATTACCGCCGAGATGTTACGTTGGGTTAGGTTAGGTTATATTACGTTATTGATGTATATAAAGTTTCCACGGAGACGTAGAGGCCATCTCGCCAGGAATGATGTCAAATATTACCGCCGAAATGATAGGTTGGTTTAGGTTAGGTTATATTTCGTTATTGATGTATACGACGGTTCCACGGAGACGTAGAGACCAACTCGCCAGGAATGTTGTCAAATATTACCGCTGAGATGATAGGTTGGGTTAGGTTACGTTATATTACGTTATTGATTTATATAAAGGTCCCACGGAGACGTAGAGGCCAACTCGCCAGGTATGTTGTCAAATATTACCGCCGAGATATTAGGTTGGGTTAGCCTAGCTTATATTACGTTATTGATTTATATGAGGGTTACACGTAGACGTAGAGGCTAACTCGCCAGGAATGATGTCAAATATTACCGCAGACATGTTAGGTTGGGTTAGGTTAGGTTATATTACGTTATTGATGTATATAAAGGTTCCCCGGAGACGTAGAGACCATCTCGCCAGGAATGACGTCAAATATTACCGCCGAGATGATAGGTTGGGTTAGGATAGGTTATATTTCGTTGTTGAAGTATATAAAGGTTCCCCGGAGACGTAGAGACCATCTCGCCAGGAATGACGTCAAATATTACCGCCGAGATGATAGGTTAGCTTAGGTTACGTTATATTGCGTTATTGATGTATATGAGGGTTACACGGAGACGTAGAGGCCAACTCGCCAGGAACGTTGTCAAATATTACTGCCGACATGTTAGGTTGGGTTAGGTTAGGTTATATTACGTTATTGATGTATATAAAGGTTCCACGGAGACGTAGGGGCCATCTCGCCAGGAATGATGTCAAATATTACCGCCGAGATGTTACGTTGGGTTAGGTTAGGTTATATTACGTTATTGATGTATATAAAGTTTCCACGGAGACGTAGAGGCCATCTCGCCAGGAATGATGTCAAATATTACCGCCGAAATGATAGGTTGGTTTAGGTTAGGTTATATTTCGTTATTGATGTATACGACGGTTCCACGGAGACGTAGAGACCAACTCGCCAGGAATGTTGTCAAATATTACCGCCGAGGTGATAGGTTGGGTTAGGATAGGTTATATTTCGTTATTGAAATATATAAAGGTCCCACGGAGACGTAGAGGCCAACTCGCCAGGTATGTTGTCAAATATTACCGCCGAGATGTTAGGTTGGGTTAGCCTAGCTTATATTATGTTATTGATGTATATAAAGGTCCCACGGAGACGTAGAGGTCAACTCGCCAGGAATGTTGTCAAATATTACCGCCGAGATGATAGGTTGGGTTAGGTTACGTTATATTACGTTATTGATGTATATGAGGGTTACACGGAGACGTAGAGGCCAACTAGCCAGGAATGTGGTCAAATATTACCGCCGAGATGTTACGTTGGGTTAGGTTAGGTTATATTACGTTATTGATGTATATAAAGGTTCCACGGAGGCGTAGAGGCCATCTCGCCAGGAATGATGTCAAATATTACCGCCGAAATGACAGGTTGGTTTAGGTTAGGTTATATTTCGTTATTGATGTATACGACGGTTCCACGGAGACGTGGAGACCAACTCGCCAGGAATGTTGTCAAATATTACCGCCGAGATGATAGGTTGGATTAGGTTACGTTATATTACGTTATTGATTTATATGAGGGTTACACGTAGACGTAGAGGCTAACTCGCCAGGAATGATGTCAAATATTACCGCAGAGATGTTAGGTTGGGTTAGGTTAGGTTATATTACGTTATTGATGTATATAAAGGTTCCCCGGAGACGTAGAGACCATCTCGCCAGGAATGACGTCAAATATTACCGCCGAGGTGATAGGTTGGGTTAGGTTACGTTATATTGCGTTATTGATGTATATGAGGGTTACACGGAGACGTAGAGGCCAACTCGCCAGGACCGTTGTCAAATATTACTGCCGACATGTTAGGTTGGGTTAGGTTAGGTTATACTACGTTATTGATGTATATAAAGGTTCCACGGAGACGTAGGGGCCATCTCGCCAGGAATGATGTCAAATATTACCGCCGAGATGTTACGTTGGGTTAGGTTAGGTTATATTACGTTATTGATGTATATAAAGTTTCCACGGAGACGTAGAGGCCATCTCGCCAGGAATGATGTCAAATATTACCGCCGAAATGATAGGTTGGTTTAGGTTAGGTTATATTTCGTTATTGATGTATACGACGGTTCCACGGAGACGTAGAGACCAACTCGCCAGGAATGTTGTCAAATATTACCGCCGAGATGATAGGTTGGGTTAGGTTACGTTATATTACGTTATTGATTTATATGAGGGTTACACGTAGACGTAGAGGCTAACTCGCCAGGAATGATGTCAAATATTACCGCAGAGATGTTAGGTTGGGTTAGGTTAGGTTATATTACGTTATTGATGTATATAAAGGTTCCCCGGAGACGTAGAGACCATCTCGCCAGGAATGACGTCAAATATTACCGCCGAGATGATAGGTTGGGTTATGATAGGTTATATTTCGTTATTGAAGTATATAAAGGTTCCACGGAGACGTAGAGGCCAACTCGCCAGGTATGTTGTCAAATATTACCGCCGAGATGTTAGGTTGGGTTAGGCTAGGTTATATTATGTTATTGATGTATATAAAGGTCCCACGAATGCGTAGAGGCCAACTCGCCAGGAATGTTGTCAAATATACCGCCGAGATTATAGGTTGGGTTAGGTTACGTTATATTACGTTATTGATTTATATAAAGGTCCCATGGAGAACGAGAAGCCAACTCGCCAGGAATGTTGCCAAATATTACCGCCGACATGTTAGGTTTGGTTAGGTTAGGTTATATTACGTTATTGACGTATATGAGGGTTACACGGAGACGTAGAGGCCAACTCGCCAGGAACGTTGTCAAATATTACTGCCGACATGTTAGGTTGTGTTAGGTTAGGTTGTATTACGTTATTGATGTATATAATGGTTCCAGGGAGACGTAGAGGCCATCTCGCCAGGAATGATGTCAAATATTATCGCCGAGATGATAGGTTGGTTTAGGTTAGGTTATATTTCGTTATTGATGTATACGAAGGGTCCACGTAGACGTAGAGGCCAATTCGCCAGGAATGTTGTCAAATATTACCGCCGAGATGATAGGTTGGGTTAGGATAGGTTATATTTCGTTATTGAAGTATATAAATGTCCCACGGTGACGTAGAGGCCAACTCGCCAGGTATGTTGTCAAATATTACAGCCGAGATGATAGGTTGGGTTAGGTTACGTTAAATTTCGTTATTGATGTATATGAGGGTTACACGGAGACGTAGAGGCCAACTCGCCAGGAATGTGGTCAAATATTACCGCCGAGATGTTACGTTGGGTTAGGTTAGGTTATATTACGTTCTTGATGTATATAAAGGTTCCCCGGAGACGTAGAGACCATCTCGCCAGGAATGACGTCAAATATTACCGCCCAGATGATAGGTTGGGTTAGGATAGGTTATATTTCGTTGTTGAAGTATATAAAGGTTCCCCGGAGACGTAGAGACCATCTCGCCAGGAATGACGTCAAATATTACCGCCGAGATGATAGGTTGGCTTAGGTTACGTTATATTGCGTTATTGATGTATATGAGGGTCCCACGGAGACGTAGAGGCCAATAAGTCAGGAATGTGGTCAAATCTTAACGCCGAGATGTTAGGTTGGGTTAGGTTTGTTTATAGTACGTTATTGATGTATATAAAGGTCCCACGGAGACGTAGAAGCCAACTCGCCAGGAATGTTGTCAAATATTACCGCCGAGATGATAGGTTGGGTTAGGTTACGTTATATTACGTTATGGATGTATATGAGGGTTACACCGAGACGTAGAGGCCAACTAGCCAGGAATGTGGTTAAATATTACCGCCGAGATGTTACGTTGGGTTAGGTTAGGTTATATTACGTTATTGATGTATATGAGGGTTACACGGAGACATAGAGGCTAACTCGCGAGGAATGATGTCAAATATTACCGCAGAGATGTTAGGTTGGGTTAGGTTAGGTTATATTACGTTATTGATGTATATAAAGGTTCCCCGGAGACGTAGAGACCATCTCGCCAGGAATGACGTCAAATATTACCGCCGAGATGATAGGTTGGGTTAGGATAGGTTATATTTCGTTGTTGAAGTATATAAAGGTTCCCCGGAGACGTAGAGACCATCTCGCCAGGAATGACGTCAAATATTACCGCCGAGATGATAGGTTGGCTTAGGTTACGTTATATTGCGTTATTGATGTATATGAGGGTTACACGGAGACGTAGAGGCCAACTCGCCAGGACCGTTGTCAAATATTACTGCCGACATGTTAGGTTGGGTTAGGTTAGGTTATACTACGTTATTGATGTATATAAAGGTTCCACGGAGACGTAGGGGCCATCTCGCCAGGAATGATGTCAAATATTACCGCCGAGATGTTACGTTGGGTTAGGTTAGGTTATATTACGTTATTGATGTATATAAAGTTTCCACGGAGACGTAGAGGCCATCTCGCCAGGAATGATGTCAAATATTACCGCCGAAATGATAGGTTGGTTTAGGTTAGGTTATATTTCGTTATTGATGTATACGACGGTTCCACGGAGACGTAGAGACCAACTCGCCAGGAATGTTGTCAAATATTACCGCCGAGATGATAGGTTGGGTTAGGTTACGTTATATTACGTTATTGATTTATATGAGGGTTACACGTAGACGTAGAGGCTAACTCGCCAGGAATGATGTCAAATATTACCGCAGAGATGTTAGGTTGGGTTAGGTTAGGTTATATTACGTTATTGATGTATATAAAGGTTCCCCGGAGACGTAGAGACCATCTCGCCAGGAATGACGTCAAATATTACCGCCGAGATGATAGGTTGGGTTATGATAGGTTATATTTCGTTATTGAAGTATATAAAGGTTCCACGGAGACGTAGAGGCCAACTCGCCAGGTATGTTGTCAAATATTACCGCCGAGATGTTAGGTTGGGTTAGGCTAGGTTATATTATGTTATTGATGTATATAAAGGTCCCACGAATGCGTAGAGGCCAACTCGCCAGGAATGTTGTCAAATATACCGCCGAGATTATAGGTTGGGTTAGGTTACGTTATATTACGTTATTGATTTATATAAAGGTCCCATGGAGAACGAGAAGCCAACTCGCCAGGAATGTTGCCAAATATTACCGCCGACATGTTAGGTTTGGTTAGGTTAGGTTATATTACGTTATTGACGTATATGAGGGTTACACGGAGACGTAGAGGCCAACTCGCCAGGAACGTTGTCAAATATTACTGCCGACATGTTAGGTTGTGTTAGGTTAGGTTGTATTACGTTATTGATGTATATAATGGTTCCAGGGAGACGTAGAGGCCATCTCGCCAGGAATGATGTCAAATATTATCGCCGAGATGATAGGTTGGTTTAGGTTAGGTTATATTTCGTTATTGATGTATACGAAGGGTCCACGTAGACGTAGAGGCCAATTCGCCAGGAATGTTGTCAAATATTACCGCCGAGATGATAGGTTGGGTTAGGATAGGTTATATTTCGTTATTGAAGTATATAAATGTCCCACGGTGACGTAGAGGCCAACTCGCCAGGTATGTTGTCAAATATTACAGCCGAGATGATAGGTTGGGTTAGGTTACGTTAAATTTCGTTATTGATGTATATGAGGGTTACACGGAGACGTAGAGGCCAACTCGCCAGGAATGTGGTCAAATATTACCGCCGAGATGTTACGTTGGGTTAGGTTAGGTTATATTACGTTCTTGATGTATATAAAGGTTCCCCGGAGACGTAGAGACCATCTCGCCAGGAATGACGTCAAATATTACCGCCCAGATGATAGGTTGGGTTAGGATAGGTTATATTTCGTTGTTGAAGTATATAAAGGTTCCCCGGAGACGTAGAGACCATCTCGCCAGGAATGACGTCAAATATTACCGCCGAGATGATAGGTTGGCTTAGGTTACGTTATATTGCGTTATTGATGTATATGAGGGTCCCACGGAGACGTAGAGGCCAATAAGTCAGGAATGTGGTCAAATCTTAACGCCGAGATGTTAGGTTGGGTTAGGTTTGTTTATAGTACGTTATTGATGTATATAAAGGTCCCACGGAGACGTAGAAGCCAACTCGCCAGGAATGTTGTCAAATATTACCGCCGAGATGATAGGTTGGGTTAGGTTACGTTATATTACGTTATGGATGTATATGAGGGTTACACCGAGACGTAGAGGCCAACTAGCCAGGAATGTGGTTAAATATTACCGCCGAGATGTTACGTTGGGTTAGGTTAGGTTATATTACGTTTTTGATGTATATAAAGGTTCCACGGAGGCGTAGAGGCCATCTCGCCAGGAATGATGTCAAATATTACCGCCGAAATGATAAGTTGGTTTAGGTTAGGTTATATTTCGTTATTGATGTATACGAAGGTTCCACGGAGACGTAGAGACCAACTCGCCAGGAATGTTGTCAAATATAACCGCCGAGATGATAGGTTGGGTTAGGTTACGTTATATTACGTTATTGATGTATATGAGGGTTACACGGAGACATAGAGGCTAACTCGCGAGGAATGATGTCAAATATTACCGCAGAGATGTTAGGTTGGGTTAGGTTAGGTTATATTACGTTATTGATGTATATAAAGGTTCCCCGGAGACGTAGAGACCATCTCGCCAGGAATGACGTCAAATATTACCGCCGAGATGATAGGTTGGGTTAGGATAGGTTATATTTCGTTGTTGAAGTATATAAAGGTTCCCCGGAGACGTAGAGACCATCTCGCCAGGAATGACGTCAAATATTACCGCCGAGATGATAGGTTGGCTTAGGTTACGTTATATTGCGTTATTGATGTATATGAGGGTTACACGGAGACGTAGAGGCCAACTCGCCAGGAACGTTGTCAAATATTACTGCCGACATGTTAGGTTGGGTTAGGTTAGGTTATATTACGTTATTGATGTATATAAAGGTTCCACGGAGACGTAGGGGCCATCTCGCCAGGAATGATGTCAAATATTACCGCCGAGATGTTACGTTGGGTTAGGTTAGGTTATATTACGTTATTGATGTATATAAAGTTTCCACGGAGACGTAGAGGCCATCTCGCCAGGAATGATGTCAAATATTACCGCCGAAATGATAGGTTGGTTTAGGTTAGGTTATATTTCGTTATTGATGTATACGACGGTTCCACGGAGACGTAGAGACCAACTCGCCAGGAATGTTGTCAAATATTACCGCCGAGGTGATAGGTTGGGTTAGGATAGGTTATATTTCGTTATTGAAATATATAAAGGTCCCACGGAGACGTAGAGGCCAACTCGCCAGGTATGTTGTCAAATATTACCGCCGAGATGTTAGGTTGGGTTAGCCTAGCTTATATTATGTTATTGATGTATATAAAGGTCCCACGGAGACGTAGAGGTCAACTCGCCAGGAATGTTGTCAAATATTACCGCCGAGATGATAGGTTGGGTTAGGTTACGTTATATTACGTTATTGATGTATATGAGGGTTACACGGAGACGTAGAGGCCAACTAGCCAGGAATGTGGTCAAATATTACCGCCGAGATGTTACGTTGGGTTAGGTTAGGTTATATTACGTTATTGATGTATATAAAGGTTCCACGGTGACGTAGAGGCCATCTCGCCAGGAATGATGTCAAATATTACCGCCGAAATGACAGGTTGGTTTAGGTTAGGTTATATTTCGTTATTGATGTATACGACGGTTCCACGGAGACGTAGAGACCAACTCGCCAGGAATGTTGTCAAATATTACCGCCGAGATGATAGGTTGGGTTAGGATAGGTTATATTTCGTTATTGAAGTATATAAATGTCCCACGGAGACGTAGAGGCCAACTCGCCAGGTATGTTGTCAAATATTACAGCCGAGATGATAGGTTGGGTTAGGTTACGTTAAATTTCGTTATTGATGTATATGAGGGTTACACGGAGACGTAGAGGCCAACTCGCCAGGCATGTGGTCAAATATTACCGCCGAGATGTTACGTTGGGTTAGGTTAGGTTATATTACGTTCTTGATGAATATAAAGGTTCCGCGGAGACGTAGAGGCCATCTCGCCAGGAATTATGTCAAATATTACCGCCGAGATGATAGGTTGGGTTAGGTTACGTTATATTGCGTTATTGATGTATATGAGGGTTACACGGAGACGTAGAGGCCAACTCGCCAGGAACGTTGTCAAATATTACCGCCGAGATGTTACGTTGGGTTAGGTTAGGTTATATTACGTTCTTGATGTATATAAAGGTTCCGCGGAGACGTAGAGGCCATCTCGCCAGGAATGATGTCAAATATTACCGCCGAGATGATAGGTTGGGTTAGGTTACGTGATATTGCGTTATTGATGTATATGAGGGTTACACGGAGACGTAGAGGTCAACTCGCCAGGAACGTTGTCAAATATTACCGCCGACATGTTAGGTTGGGTTAGGTTAGGTTATATTACGTTATTGATGTATATAAAGGTTCCACGGAGACGTAGAGGCCAACTCGCCAGGTATGTTGTCAAATATTACCGCCGAGATGTTAGGTTGGGTTAGCCTAGCTTATATTATGTTATTGATGTATATAAAGGTCCCACGGAGACGTAGAGGTCAACTCGCCAGGAATGTTGTCAAATATTACCGCCGAGATGTTAGGTTGGGTTAGCCTAGCTTATATTATGTTATTGATGTATATAAAGGTCCCACGGAGACGTAGATGTCAACTCGCCAGGAATGTTGTCAAATATTACCGCCGAGATGTTAGGTTGGGTTAGGTTAGGTTATACTACGTTATTGATGTATATAAAGGTTCCACGGAGACGTAGGGGCCATCTCGCCAGGAATGATGTCAAATATTACCGCCGAGATGTTACGTTGGGTTAGGTTAGGTTATATTACGTTATTGATGTATATAAAGTTTCCACGGAGACGTAGAGGCCATCTCGCCAGGAATGATGTCAAATATTACCGCCGAAATGATAGGTTGGTTTAGGTTAGGTTATATTTCGTTATTGATGTATACGACGGTTCCACGGAGACGTAGAGACCAACTCGCCAGGAATGTTGTCAAATATTACCGCCGAGATGATAGGTTGGGTTAGGTTACGTTATATTACGTTATTGATTTATATGAGGGTTACACGTAGACGTAGAGGCTAACTCGCCAGGAATGATGTCAAATATTACCGCAGAGATGTTAGGTTGGGTTAGGTTAGGTTATACTACGTTATTGATGTATATAAAGGTTCCACGGAGACGTAGGGGCCATCTCGCCAGGAATGATGTCAAATATTACCGCCGAGATGTTACGTTGGGTTAGGTTAGGTTATATTACGTTATTGATGTATATAAAGTTTCCACGGAGACGTAGAGGCCATCTCGCCAGGAATGATGTCAAATATTACCGCCGAAATGATAGGTTGGTTTAGGTTAGGTTATATTTCGTTATTGATGTATACGACGGTTCCACGGAGACGTAGAGACCAACTCGCCAGGAATGTTGTCAAATATTACCGCCGAGATGATAGGTTGGGTTAGGTTACGTTATATTACGTTATTGATTTATATGAGGGTTACACGTAGACGTAGAGGCCAACTCGCCAGGAATGTGGTCAAATATTACCGCCGAGATGTTACGTTGGGTTAGGTTAGGTTATATTACGTTCTTGATGTATATAAAGGTTCCGCGGAGACGTAGAGGCCATCTCGCCAGGAATGATGTCAAATATTACCGCCGAGATGATAGGTTGGGTTAGGTTACGTTATATTGCGTTATTGATGTATATGAGGGTTACACGGAGACGTAGAGGCCAACTCGCCAGGAACGTTGTCAAATATTACTGCCGACATGTTAGGTTGGGTTAGGTTAGGTTATATTACGTTATTGATGTATATAAAGGTTCCACGGAGACGTAGAGGCCATCTCGCCAGGAATGATGTCATATATTACCGCCGAGATGATAGGTTGGTTTAGGTTAGGTTATATTTCGTTATTGATGTATACGAAGGGTCCACGTAGATGTAGAGGCCAACTCGACAGGAATGTTGTCAAATATTACCGCCGAGATGATAGGTTGGGTTAGGATAGGTTATATTTCGTTATTGAAGTATATAAAGGTCCCACGGAGACGTAGAGGCTAACTCGCCAGGAATGATGTCAAATATTACCGCAGAGATGTTAGGTTGGGTTAGGTTAGGTTATATTACGTTATTGATGTATATAAAGGTTCCACGGAGACGTAGAGGCCATCTCGCCAGGAATGATGTCAAATATTACCGCCGAGATGATAGGTTGGTTTAGGTTAGGTTATATTTCGTTATTGATGTATACGAAGGGTCCACGTAGACGTAGAGGCCAACTCGACAGGAATGTTGTCAAATATTACCGCCGAGATGATAGGTTGGGTTAGGATAGGTTATATTTCGTTATTGAAGTATATAAAGGTCCCACGGGGACGTAGAGGCCAGCTCGCCAGGTATGTTGTCAAATATTACCGCCGAGATGATAGGTTGGCTTAGGTTAGGTTATATCTCGTTATTGATGTATACGAAGGTTCCACGGAGACGTAGAGGCCAATTCGCCAGGAATGTTGTCAAATATTACCGCCGAGATGATAGGTTGGGTTAGGTTACGTTATATTACGTTATTGATGTATATGAGGGTTACACGGAGACGTAGAGGCTAACTCGCCAGGAACGTTGTCAAATATTACCGCCGACATGTTAGGTTGGGTTAGGTTAGGTTATATTACGTTATTGATGTATATAAAGGTTCCACGGAGACGTAGGGGCCATCTCGCCAGGAATGATGTCAAATATTACCGCCGAGATGTTACGTTGGGTTAGGTTAGGTTATATTACGTTATTGATGTATATAAAGTTTCCACGGAGACGTAGAGGCCATCTCGCCAGGAATGATGTCAAATATTACCGCCGAGATGATAGGTTGGTTTAGGTTAGGTTATATTTCGTTATTGATGTATACGACGGTTCCACGGAGACGTAGAGACCAACTCGCCAGGAATGTTGTCAAATATTACCGCCGAGGTGATAGGTTGGGTTAGGATAGGTTATATTTCGTTATTGAAATATATAAAGGTCCCACGGAGACGTAGAGGCCAACTTGCCAGGTATGTTGTCAAATATTACCGCCGAGATGTTAGGTTGGGTTAGCCTAGCTTATATTATGTTATTGATGTATATAAAGGTCCCACGGAGACGTAGAGGTCAACTCGCCAGGAATGTTGTCAAATATTACCGCCGAGATGATAGGTTGGGTTAGGTTACGTTATATTACGTTATTGATGTATATGAGGGTTACACGGAGACGTAGAGGCCAACTAGCCAGGAATGTGGTCAAATATTACCGCCGAGATGTTACGTTGGGTTAGGTTAGGTTATATTACGTTATTGATGTATATAAAGGTTCCACGGAGACGTAGAGGCCATCTCGCCAGGAATGATGTCAAATATTACCGCCGAAATGACAGGTTGGTTTAGGTTAGGTTATATTTCGTTATTGATGTATACGACGGTTCCACGGAGACGTAGAGACCAACTCGCCAGGAATGTTGTCAAATATTACCGCCGAGATGATAGGTTGGATTAGGTTACGTTATATTACGTTATTGATTTATATGAGGGTTACACGTAGACGTAGAGGCTAACTCGCCAGGAATGATGTCGAATATTACCGCAGAGATGTTAGGTTGGGTTAGGTTAGGTTATATTACGTTATTGATGTATATAAAGGTTCCCCGGAGACGTAGAGACCATCTCGCCAGGAATGACGTCAAATATTACCTCCGAGGTGATAGGTTGGGTTAGGTTACGTTATATTGCGTTATTGATGTATATGAGGGTTACACGGAGGCGTAGAGGCCAACTCGCCAGGAACGTTGTCAAATATTACTGCCGACATGTTAGGTTGTGTTAGGTTAGGTTATACTACGTTATTGATGTATATAAAGGTTCCACGGAGACGTAGGGGCCATCTCGCCAGGAATGATGTCAAATATTACCGCCGAGATGTTACGTTGGGTTAGGTTAGGTTATATTACGTTATTGATGTATATAAAGTTTCCACGGAGACGTAGAGGCCATCTCGCCAGGAATGATGTCAAATATTACCGCCGAAATGATAGGTTGGTTTAGGTTAGGTTATATTTCGTTATTGATGTATACGACGGTTCCACGGAGACGTAGAGACCAACTCGCCAGGAATGTTGTCAAATATTACCGCCGAGATGATAGGTTGGGTTAGGTTACGTTATATTACGTTATTGATTTATATGAGGGTTACACGTAGACGTAGAGGCTAACTCGCCAGGAATGATGTCAAATATTACCGCAGAGATGTTAGGTTGGGTTAGGTTAGGTTATATTACGTTATTGATGTATATAAAGGTTCCCCGGAGACGTAGAGACCATCTCGCCAGGAATGACGTCAAATATTACCGCCGAAATGATAGGTTGGGTTATGATAGGTTATATTTCGTTATTGAAGTATATAAAGGTCCCACGGAGACGTAGAGGCCAACTCGCCAGGTATGTTGTCAAATATTACCGCCGAGATGTTAGGTTGGGTTAGGCTAGGTTATATTACGTTATTGATTTATATAAAGGTCCCATGGAGAACGAGAAGCCAACTCGCCAGGAATGTTGCCAAATATTACCGCCGACATGTTAGGTTTGGTTAGGTTGGGTTATATTACGTTATTGACGTATATGAGGGTTACACGGAGACGTAGAGGCCAACTCGCCAGGAACGTTGTCAAATATTACTGCCGACATGTTAGGTTGTGTTAGGTTAGGTTGTATTACGTTATTGATGTATATAATGGTTCCAGGGAGACGTAGAGGCCATCTCGCCAGGAATGATGTCAAATATTATCGCCGAGATGATAGGTTGGTTTAGGTTAGGTTATATTTCGTTATTGATGTATACGAAGGGTCCACGTAGACGTAGAGGCCAATTCGCCAGGAATGTTGTCAAATATTACCGCCGAGATGATAGGTTGGGTTAGGATAGGTTATATTTCGTTATTGAAGTATATAAAGGTCCCACGGTGACGTAGAGGCCAACTCGCCAGGTATGTTGTCAAATATTACAGCCGAGATGATAGGTTGGGTTAGGTTACGTTAAATTTCGTTATTGATGTATATGAGGGTTACACGGAGACGTAGAGGCCAACTCGCCAGGAATGTGGTCAAATATTACCGCCGAGATGTTACGTTGGGTTAGGTTAGGTTATATTACGTTCTTGATGTATATAAAGGTTCCACGGAGACGTAGAGGCCATCTCGCCAGGAATGATGTCAAATATTTCCGCCGAGATGATAGGTTGGTTTAGGTTAGGTTATATTTCGTTATTGATGTATACGAAGGGTCCACGTAGACGTAGAGGCCAACTCGACAGGAATGTTGTCAAATATTACCGCCGAGATGATAGGTTGGGTTAGGTTACGTTATACTGCGTTATTGATGTATATGAGGGTCACACGGAGACGTAGATGCCAACTCGCCAGGAATGATGACAAATATTACCGCAGAGATGTTAGGTTGGGTTAGGTTAGGTTATATTACGTTATTGATGTATATAAAGGTCCCACGGAGACGTAGAGGCCAATAAATCAGGAATGTGGTCAAATCTTAACGCCGAGATGTTAGGTTGGTTTAGGTTTGTTTATACTACGTTATTTATGTGTATAAAGGTTCCACGGAGACGTAGGGCCCATCTCGCCAGGAATGATGTCAAATATTACCGCCGAGATGATAGGTTGGTTTAGGTTAGGTTATATTTCGTTATTGATGTATACGAAGGTTCCACGTAGACGTAGAGGCCAACTCGAAAGGAATGTTGTCAAATATTACCGCCGAGATGATAGGTTGGGTTAGGATAGGTTATATTTCGTTATTGAAATGTATAAAGGTCCCACGGAGACGTAGAGGCCAACTCGCCAGGTATGTTGTCAAATATTACCGCCGAGATGTTAGGTTGGGTTAGCCTAGCTTATATTATGTTATTGATGTATATAAAGGTCCCACGGAGACGTAGAGGTCAACTCGCCAGGAATGTTGTCAAATATTACCGACGAGATGATAGGTTGGGTTAGGTTACGTTATATTACGTTATTGATATATATGAGGGTTACACGGAGACGTAGAGGTAAACTAGCCAGGTATGTGGTCAAATATTACCGCCGAGATGTTACGTTGGGTTAGGTTAGGTTATATTACGTTATTAATGTATATAAAGGTTCCACGGAGACGTAGAGGCCATCTTGCCAGGAATGATGTCAAATATTACCGCCGAAATGATAGGTTGGTTTAGGTTAGGTTATATTTCGTTATTGATGTATACGACGGTTCCACGGAGACGTAGAGACCAACTCGCCAGGAATGTTGTCAAATATTACCGCCGAGATGATAGGTTGGGTTACGTTACGTTATATTACGTTATTGATTTATATGAGGGTTACACGTAGACGTAGAGGCTAACTCGCCAGGAATGATGTCAAATATTACCGCAGAGATGTTAGGTTGGGTTAGGTTAGGTTATATTACGTTATTGATGTATATAAAGGTTCCCCGGAGACGTAGAGACCATCTCGCCAGGAATGACGTCAAATATTACCGCCGAGATGATAGGTTGGGTTAGGTTACGTTATATTGCGTTATTGATGTATATGAGGGTTACACGGAGACGCAGAGGCCAACTCGCCAGGAACGTTGTCAAATATTACTGCCGACATGTTAGGTTGGGTTAGGTTAGGTTATATTACGTTATTGATGTATATAAAGGTTCCACGGAGACGTAGGGGCCACCTCGCCAGGAATGATGTCAAATATTACCGCCGAGATGTTACGTTGGGTTAGGTTAGGTTATATTACGTTATTGATGTATTTAAAGTTTCCACGGAGACGTAGAGGCCTTCTCGCCAGGAATGATGTCAAATATTACCGCCGAAATGATAGGTTGGTTTAGGTTAGGTTATATTTCGTTATTGATGTATACGACGGTTCCACGGAGACGTAGAGACCAACTCGCCAGGAATGTTGTCAAATATTACCGCCGAGATGATAGGTTGGGTTAGGTTACGTTATATTACGTTATTGATGTATATGTGGGTTACACGGAGACGTAGAGACCAACTAGCCAGGAATGTGGTCAAATATTACCGCCGAGATGTTACGTTGGGTTAGGTTAGGTTATATTACGTTATTGATGTATATAAAGGTTCCACGGAGACGTAGAGGCCATCTCGCCAGGATTGATGTCAAATATTACCGCCGAAATGATAGGTTGGTTTAGGTTAGGTTATATTTCGTTATTGATGTATACGACGGTTCCACGGAGACGTAGAGACCAACTCGCCAGGAATGTTGTCAAATATTACCGCCGCGATGATAGGTTGGGTTAGGTTACGTTATATTACGTTATTGATTTATATGAGGGTTACACGTAGACGTAGAGGCTAACTCGCCAGGAATGATGTCAAATATTACCGCAGAGATGTTAGGTTGGGTTAGGTTAGGTTATATTACGTTATTGATATATATAAAGGTTCCCCGGAGACGTAGAGACCATCTCGCCAGGAATGACGTCAAATATTACCGCCGAGATGATAGGTTGGGTTAGGTTACGTTATATTGCGTTATTGATGTATATGAGGGTTACACGGAGACGTAGGGGCCAACTCGCCAGGAACGTTGTCAGATATTACTGCCGACATGTTAGGTTGGGTTAGGTTAGGTTATATTACGTTATTGATGTATATAAAGGTTCCACGGAGACGTAGGGGCCATCTCGCCAGGAATGATGTCAAATATTACCGCCGAGATGTTACGTTGGGTTAGGTTAGGTTATATTACGTTATTGATGTATTTAAAGTTTCCACGGAGACGTAGAGGCCATCTCGCCAGGAATGATGTCAAATATTACCGCCGAAATGATAGGTTGGTTTAGGTTAGGTTATATTTCGTTATTGATGTATACGACGGTTCCACGGAGACGTAGAGACCAACTCGCCAGGAATGTTGTCAAATATTACCGCCGAGGTGATAGGTTGGGTTAGGATAGGTTATATTTCGTTATTGAAATATATAAAGGTCCCACGGAGACGTAGAGGCCAACTCGCCAGGTATGTTGTCAAATATTACCGCCGAGATGTTAGGTTGGGTTAGCCTAGCTTATATTATGTTATTGATGTATATAAAGGTTCCACGGAGACGTAGAGGCCATCTCGCCAGGAATGATGTCAAATATTACCGCCGAGATGTTACGTTGGGTTAGGTTAGGTTATATTACGTTCTTGATGTATATAAAGGTTCCGCGGAGACGTAGAGTCCATCTCGCCAGGAATGATGTCAAATATTACCGCCGAGATGATAGGTTGGGTTAGGTTACGTTATATTGCGTTATTGATGTATATGAGGGTTACACGGAGACGTAGAGGCCAACTCGCAAGGAACGTTGTCAAATATTACTGCCGACATGTTAGGTTGGGTTAGGTTAGGTTATATTACGTTATTGATGTACATAAAGGTTCCACGGAGACGTAGAGGCCATCTCGCCAGGAATGATGTCAAATATTACCGCCGAGATGATAGGTTGGTTTAGGTTAGGTTATATTTCGTTATTGATGTATACGAAGGGTCCACGTAGACGTAGAGGCCAACTCGACAGGAATGTTGTCAAATATTACCGCCGAGATGATAGGTTGGGTTAGGATAGGTTATATTTCGTTATTGAAGTATATAAAGGTCCCACGGGGACGTAGAGGCTAACTCGCCAGCAATGATGTCAAATATTACCGCAGAGATGTTAGGTTGGGTTAGGTTAGGTTATATTACGTTCTTGATGTATATAAAGGTTCCACGCAGACGTAGAGGCCATCTCGCCAGGAATGATGCCAAATATTACCGCCGAGATGATAGGTTGGTTTAGGTTAGGTTATATTTCGTTATTGATGTATACGAAGGGTCCACGTAGACGTAGAGGCCAACTCGACAGGAATGTTGTCAAATATTACCGCCGAGATGATAGGTTGGGTTAGGATAGGTTATATTTCGTTATTGAAGTATATAAAGGTCCCACGGGGACGTAGAGGCCAGCTCGCCAGGTATGTTGTCAAATATTACCGCCGAGATGATAGGTTGGCTTTGGTTAGGTTATATCTCGTTATTGATGTATACGAAGGTTCCACGGAGACGTAGAGGCCAATTCGCCAGGAATGTTGTCAAATATTACCGGCGAGATGATAGGTTGGGTTAGGTTACGTTATATTACGTTATTGATGTATATGAGTGTTACACGGAGACGTAGAGGCTAACTCGCCAGGAATGATGTCAAATATTACCGCAGAGATGTTAGGTTGGGTTAGGTTAGGTTATATTACGTTATTGATGTATATGAGGGTTACACGGAGACGTAGAGGCCAACTCGCCAGGAACGTTGTCAAATATTACCGCCGACATGGTAGGTTGGGTTAGGTTAGGTTATATTACGTTATTGATGTATATAAAGGTTCCACGGAGACGTAGGGGCCATCTCGCCAGGAATGATGTCAAATATTACCGCCGAAATGATAGGTTGGTTTAGGTTAGGTTATATTTCGTTATTGATGTATACGAAGGTTCCACGGAGACGTAGAGACCAACTCGCCAGGAATGTTGTCAAATATTACCGCCGAGATGATAGGTTGGGTTAGGTTACGTTATATTACGTTATTGATGTATATGAGGGTTACACGGAGACGTAGAGGCTAACTCGCCAGGAATGATGTCAAATATTACCGCAGAGATGTTAGGTTGGGTTAGGTTAGGTTATATTACGTTATTGATGTATATAAAGGTTCCCCGGAGACGTAGAGACCATCTCGCCAGGAATGACGTCAAATATTACCGCCGAGATGATAGGTTGGGTTAGGATGGGTTATATTTCGTTATTGAAGTATATAAAGGTCCCACGGAGACGTAGAGGCCAACTCGCCAGGTATGTTGTCAAATATTACCGCCGAGATGTTAGGTTAGGTTAGGATAGGTTATATTTCGTTATTGAAGTATATAAAGGTCCCACGGGGACGTAGAGGCCAACTCGCCAGGTATGTTGTCAAATATTACCGCCGAGATGATATTTTGGGTTAGGTTACGTTATATTACGTTATTGATGTATATGAGGGTTACACGGAGACGTAGAGGCCAACTCGCCAGGAATGTGGTCTAATATTACCGCCGAGATGTTACGTTGGGTTAGGTTAGGTTATATTACGTTATTGATGTATATAAAGGTTCCACGGAGACGTAGAGGCCATCTCGCCAGGAATGATGTCAAATATTACCGCCGAGATGATAGGTTGGGTTAGGTTACGTTATACTGCGTTATTGATGTATATGAGGGGCACACGGAGACGTAGATGCCAACTCGCCAGGAATGATGACAAATATTACCGCAGAGATGTTAGGTTGGGTTAGGTTAGGTTATATTACGTTATTGATGTATATAAAGGTCCCACGGAGACGTAGAGGCCAATAAATCAGGAATATGGTCAAATCTTAACGCCGAGATGTTAGGTTGGGTTAGGTTTGTTTATACTACGTTATTTATGTGTATAAAGGTTCCACGGAGACGTAGAGGCCAATTCGCCAGGAATGTTGTCAGATATTACCGCCGAGATGATAGGTTGGTTTAGGTTACGTTATATTACGTTATTGATGTATATGAGGGTTACACGGAGACGTAGAGGCTAACTCGCCAGGAATGATGTCAAATATCACCGCAGAGATGTTAGGTTGGGTTAGGTTAGGTTATATTACGTTATTGATGTATATAAAGGTTCCCCGGAGACGTAGATACCATCTCGCCAGGAATGACGTCAAATATTACCGCCGAGATGATAGGTTGGGTTATGATAGGTTATATTTCGTTATTGAAGTATATAAAGGTCCCACGGAGACGTAGAGGCCAACTCGCCAGGTATGTTGTCAAATATTACCGCCGAGATGTTAGGTTGGGTTAGGTTAGGTTATATTATGTTATTGATGTATATAAAGGTCCCACGGAGGCGTAGAGGCCAACTCGCCAGGAATGTTGTCAAATATACCGTCGAGATTATAGGTTGGGTTAGGTTACGTTATATTACGTTATTGATTTATATAACGGTCCCATGGAGAAGGAGAAGCCAACTCGCCAGGAATGTTGCCAAATGTTACCGCCGACATGTTAGGTTTGGTTAGGTTAGGTTATATTACGTTATTGACGTATATGAGGGTTACACGGAGACGTAGAGGCCAACTCGCCAGGAACGTTGTCAAATATTACTGCCGACATTTTAGGTTGTGTTAGGTTAGGTTATATTACGTTATTGATGTATATAAAGGTTCCACGGAGACGTAGAGGCCATCTCGCCAGGAATGATGTCAAATATTATCGCCGAGATGATAGGTTGGTTTAGGTTAGGTTATATTTCGTTATTGATGTATACGAAGGGTCCACGTAGACGTAGAGGCCAATTCGCCAGGAATGTTGTCAAATATTACCGCCGAGATGATAGGTTGGGTTAGGATAGGTTATATTTCGTTATTGAAGTATATAAAGGTCCCACGGTGACGTAGAGGCCAACTCGCCAGGTATGTTGTCAAATATTACAGCCGAGATGATAGGTTGGGTTAGGTTACGTTATATTTCGTTATTGATGTATATGAGGGTTACACGGAGACGTAGAGGCCAACTCGCCAGGAATGTGGTCAGATATTACCGCCGAGATGTTACGTTGGGTTAGGTTAGGTTATATTACGTTCTTGATGTATATAAAGGTTCCGCGGAGACGTAGAGGCCAATTCGCCAGGAATGTTGTCAGATATTACCGCCGAGATGATAGGTTGGGTTAGGTTACGTTATATTACGTTATTGATGTATATGAGGGTTACACGAGGACGTAGAGGCTAACTCGCCAGGAATGATGTCAAATAGTACCGCAGAGATGTTAGGTTGTGTTAGGTTAGGTTATATTACGTTATTGATGTATATAAAGGTTCCCCGGAGACGTAGATACCATCTCGCCAGGAATGACGTCAAATATTACCGCCGAGATGATAGGTTGGATTATGATAGGTTATGTTTCGTTATTGAAGTAAATAAAGGTCCCACGGAGACGTAGAGGCCAACTCGCCAGGTATGTTGTCAAATATTACCGCCGGGATGTTAGGTTGGGTTAGGTTACGTTATATTACGTTATTGATTTATATAAAGGTCCCATGGAGAAGGAGAAGCCAACTCGCCAGGAATGTTGCCAAATATTACCGCCGACATGTTAGGTTTGGTTAGGTTAGGTTATATTACGTTATTGACGTATATGAGGGTTACACGGAGACGTAGAGGCCAACTCGCCAGGAACGTTGTCAAATATTACTGCCGACATGTTAGGTTGTGTTAGGTTAGGTTGTATTACGTTATTGATGTATATAATGGTTCCAGGGAGACGTAGAGGCCATCTCGCCAGGAATGATGTCAAATATTATCGCCGAGATGATAGGTTGGTTTAGGTTAGGTTATATTTCGTTATTGATGTATACGAAGGGTCCACGTAGACGTAGAGGCCAATTCGCCAGGAATGTTGTCAAATATTACCGCCGAGATGATAGGTTGGGTTAGGATAGGTTATATTTCGTTATTGAAGTATATAAAGGTCCCACGGTGACGTAGAGGCCAACTCGCCAGGTATGTTGTCAAATATTACAGCCGAGATGATAGGTTGGGTTAGGTTACGTTAAATTTCGTTATTGATGTATATGAGGGTTACACGGAGACGTAGAGGCCAACTCGCCAGGAATGTGGTCAAATATTACCGCCGAGATGTTACGTTGGGTTAGGTTAGGTTATATTACGTTCTTGATGTATATAAAGGTTCCGCGGAGACGTAGAGTCCATCTCGCCAGGAATGATGTCAAATATTACCGCCGAGATGATAGGTTGGTTTAGGTTAGGTTATATTTCGTTATTGATGTATACGAAGGGTCCACGTAGACGTAGAGGCCAACTCGACAGGAATGTTGTCAAATATTACCGCCGAGATGATAGGTTGGGTTAGGATAGGTTATATTTCGTTATTGAAGTATATAAAGGTCCCACGGGGACGTAGAGGCTAACTCGCCAGGAATGATGTCAAATATTACCGCAGAGATGTTAGGTTGGGTTAGGTTAGGTTATATTACGTTATTGATGTATGTAAAGGTTCCACGGAGACGTAGAGGCCATCTCGCCAGGAATGATGTCAAATATTACCGCCGAGATGATAGGTTGGTTTAGGTTAGGTTATATTTCGTTATTGATGTATACGAAGGGTCCACGTAGACGTAGAGGCCAACTCGACAGGAATGTTGTCAAATATTACCGCCGAGATGATAGGTTGGGTTAGGATAGGTTATATTTCGTTATTGAAGTATATAAAGGTCCCACGGGGACGTAGAGGCCAGCTCGCCAGGTAGGTTGTCAAATATTACCGCCGAGATGATTGGTTGGCTTAGGTTAGGTTATATCTCGTTATTGATGTATACGAAGGTTCCACGGAGACGTAGAGGCCAATTCGCCAGGAATGTTGTCAAATATTACCGCCGAGATGATAGGTTGGGTTAGGTTACGTTATATTACGTTATTGATGTATATGAGGGTTACACGGAGACGTAGAGGCTAACTCGCCAGGAATGATGTCAAATATTACCGCAGAGATGTTAGGTTGGGTTAGGTTAGGTTATATTACGTTATTGATGTATATGAGGGTTACACGGAGACGTAGAGCCCAACTCGCCAGGAACGTTGTCAAATATTACCGCCGACATGTTAGGTTAGGTTAGGTTAGGTTATATTACGTTATTGATGTATATAAAGGTTCCACGGAGACGTAGGGGCCATCTCGCCAGGAATGATGTCAAATATTACCGCCGAGATGTTACGTTGGGTTAGGTTAGGTTATATTACGTTATTGATGTATATAAAGTTTCCACGGAGACGTAGAGGCCATCTCGCCAGGAATGATGTCAAATATTACCGCCGAAATGATAGGTTGGTTTAGGTTAGGTTATACTTCGTTATTGATGTATACGACGGTTCCACGGAGACGTAGAGACCAACTCGCCAGGAATGTTGTCAAATATTACCGCCGAGATGATAGGTTGGATTAGGTTACGTTATATTACGTTATTGATTTATATGAGGGTTACACGTAGACGTAGAGGCTAACTCGCCAGGAATGATGTCAAATATTACCGCAGAGATGTTAGGTTGGGTTAGGTTAGGTTATATTACGTTATTGATGTATATAAAGGTTCCCCGGAGACGTAGAGACCATCTCGCCAGGAATGACGTCAAATATTACCGCCGAGGTGATAGGTTGGGTTAGGTTACGTTATATTGCGTTATTGATGTATATGAGGGTTACACGGAGACGTAGAGGCCAACTCGACAGGAACGTTGTCAAATATTACTGCCGACATGTTAGGTTGGGTTAGGTTAGGTTATACTACGTTATTGATGTATATAAAGGTTCCACGGAGACGTAGGGGCCATCTCGCCAGGAATGATGTCAAATATTACCGCCGAGATGTTACGTTGGGTTAGGTTAGGTTATATTACGTTATTGATGTATATAAAGTTTCCACGGAGACGTAGAGGCCTTCTCGCCAGGAATGATGTCAAATATTACCGCCGAAATGATAGGTTGGTTTAGGTTAGGTTATATTTCGTTATTGATGTATACGACGGTTCCACGGAGACGTAGAGACCAACTCGCCAGGAATGTTGTCAAATATTACCGCCGAGATGATAGGTTGGGTTAGGTTACGTTATATTACGTTATTGATTTATATGAGGGTTACACGTAGACGTAGAGGCTAACTCGCCAGGAATGATGTCAAATATTACCGCAGAGATGTTAGGTTGGGTTAGGTTAGGTTATATTACGTTATTGATGTATATAAAGGTTCCCCGGAGACGTAGAGACCATCTCGCCAGGAATGACGTCAAATATTACCGCCGAGATGATAGGTTGGGTTATGATAGGTTATATTTCGTTATTGAAGTATATAAAGGTCCCACGGAGACGTAGAGGCCAACTCGCCAGGTATGTTGTCAAATATTACCGCCGAGATGTTAGGTTGGGTTAGGCTAGGTTATATTATGTTATTGATGTATATAAACGTCCCACGAATGCGTAGAGGCCAACTCGCCAGGAATGTTGTCAAATATACCGCCGAGATTATAGGTTGGGTTAGGTTACGTTATATTACGTTATTGATTTATATAAAGGTCCCATGGAGAACGAGAAGCCAACTCGCCAGGAATGTTGCCAAATATTACCGCCGACATGTTAGGTTTGGTTAGGTTAGGTTATATTACGTTATTGACGTATATGAGGGTTATACGGAGACGTAGAGGCCAACTCGCCAGGAACGTTGTCAAATATTACTGCCGACATATTAGGTTGTGTTAGGTTAGGTTGTATTACGTTATTGATGTATATAATGGTTCCAGGGAGACGTAGAGGCCATCTCGCCAGGAATGATGTCAAATATTATCGCCGAGATGATAGGTTGGTTTAGGTTAGGTTATATTTCGTTATTGATGTATACGAAGGGTCCACGTAGACGTAGAGGCCAATTCGCCAGGAATGTTGTCAAATATTACCGCCGAGATGATAGGTTGGGTTAGGATAGGTTATATTTCGTTATTGAAGTATATAAAGGTCCCACGGTGACGTAGAGGCCAACTCGCCAGGTATGTTGTCAAATATTACAGCCGAGATGATAGGTTGGGTTAGGTTACGTTAAATTTCGTTATTGATGTATATGAGGGTTACACGGAGACGTAGAGGCCAACTCGCCAGGAATGTGGTCAAATATTACCGCCGAGATGTTACGTTGGGTTAGGTTAGGTTATATTACGTTCTTGATGTATATAAAGGTTCCGCGGAGACGTAGAGTCCATCTCGCCAGGAATGATGTCAAATATTACCGCCGAGATGATAGGTTGGGTTAGGTTACGTTATATTGCGTTATTGATGTATATGAGGGTTACACGGAGACGTAGAGGCCAACTCGCCAGGAACGTTGTCAAATATTACTGCCGACATGTTAGGTTGGGTTAGGTTAGGTTATATTACGTTATTGATGTACATAAAGGTTCCACGGAGACGTAGAGGCCATCTCGCCAGGAATGATGTCAAATATTACCGCCGAGATGATAGGTTGGTTTAGGTTAGGTTATATTTCGTTATTGATGTATACGAAGGGTCCACGTAGACGTAGAGGCCAACTCGACAGGAATGTTGTCAAATATTACCGCCGAGATGATAGGTTGGGTTAGGATAGGTTATATTTCGTTATTGAAGTATATAAAGGTCCCACGGGGACGTAGAGGCTAACTCGCCAGGAATGATGTCAAATATTACCGCAGAGATGTTAGGTTGGGTTAGGTTAGGTTATATTACGTTATTGATGTATGTAAAGGTTCCACGGAGACGTAGAGGCCATCTCGCCAGGAATGATGTCAAATATTACCGCCGAGATGATAGGTTGGTTTAGGTTAGGTTATATTTCGTTATTGATGTATACGAAGGGTCCACGTAGACGTAAAGGCCAACTCGACAGGAATGTTGTCAAATATTACCGCCGAGATGATAGGTTGGGTTAGGATAGGTTATATTTCGTTATTGAAGTATATAAAGGTCCCACGGGGACGTAGAGGCCAGCTCGCCAGGTAGGTTGTCAAATATTACCGCCGAGATGATAGGTTGGCTTAGGTTAGGTTATATCTCGTTATTGATGTATACGAAGGTTCCACGGAGACGTAGAGGCCAATTCGCCAGGAATGTTGTCAAATATTACCGCCGAGATGATAGGTTGGGTTAGGTTACGTTATATTACGTTATTGATGTATATGAGGGTTACACGGAGACGTAGAGGCTAACTCGCCAGGAATGATGTCAAATATTACCGCAGAGATGTTAGGTTGGGTTAGGTTAGGTTATATTACGTTATTGATGTATATGAGGGTTACACGGAGACGTAGAGGCCAACTCGCCAGGAACGTTGTCAAATATTACCGCCGACATGTTAGGTTAGGTTAGGTTAGGTTATATTACGTTATTGATGTATATAAAGGTTCCACGGAGACGTAGGGGCCATCTCGCCAGGAATGATGTCAAATATTACCGCCGAGATGTTACGTTGGGTTAGGTTAGGTTATATTACGTTATTGATGTATATAAAGTTTCCACGGAGACGTAGAGGCCATCTCGCCAGGAATGATGTCAAATATTACCGCCGAAATGATAGGTTGGGTTAGGTTACGTTATATTGCGTTATTGATGTATATGAGGGTTACACGGAGACGTAGAGGCCAACTCGACAGGAACGTTGTCAAATATTACTGCCGACATGTTAGGTTGGGTTAGGTTAGGTTATACTACGTTATTGATGTATATAAAGGTTCCACGGAGACGTAGGGGCCATCTCGCCAGGAATGATGTCAAATATTACCGCCGAGATGTTACGTTGGGTTAGGTTAGGTTATATTACGTTATTGATGTATATAAAGTTTCCACGGAGACGTAGAGGCCTTCTCGCCAGGAATGATGTCAAATATTACCGCCGAAATGATAGGTTGGTTTAGGTTAGGTTATATTTCGTTATTGATGTATACGACGGTTCCACGGAGACGTAGAGACCAACTCGCCAGGAATGTTGTCAAATATTACCGCCGAGATGATAGGTTGGGTTAGGTTACGTTATATTACGTTATTGATTTATATGAGGGTTACACGTAGACGTAGAGGCTAACTCGCCAGGAATGATGTCAAATATTACCGCAGAGATGTTAGGTTGGGTTAGGTTAGGTTATATTACGTTATTGATGTATCTAAAGGTTCCCCGGAGACGTAGAGACCATCTCGCCAGGAATGACGTCAAATATTACCGCCGAGATGATAGGTTGGGTTATGATAGGTTATATTTCGTTATTGAAGTATATAAAGGTCCCACGGAGACGTAGAGGCCAACTCGCCAGGTATGTTGTCAAATATTACCGCCGAGATGTTAGGTTGGGTTAGGCTAGGTTATATTATGTTATTGATGTATATAAACGTCCCACGAATGCGTAGAGGCCAACTCGCCAGGAATGTTGTCAAATATTACCGCCGAGATTATAGGTTGGGTTAGGTTACGTTATATTACGTTATTGATGTATATGAGGGTTACACGGAGACGTAGAGGCTAACTCGCCAGGAATGATGTCAAATATTACCGCAGAGATGTTAGGTTGGGTTAGGTTAGGTTATATTACGTTATTGATGTATATGAGGGTTACACGGAGACGTAGAGCCCAACTCGCCAGGAACGTTGTCAAATATTACCGCCGACATGTTAGGTTAGGTTAGGTTAGGTTATATTACGTTATTGATGTATATAAAGGTTCCACGGAGACGTAGGGGCCATCTCGCCAGGAATGATGTCAAATATTACCGCCGAGATGTTACGTTGGGTTAGGTTAGGTTATATTACGTTATTGATGTATATAAAGTTTCCACGGAGACGTAGAGGCCATCTCGCCAGGAATGATGTCAAATATTACCGCCGAAATGATAGGTTGGTTTAGGTTAGGTTATACTTCGTTATTGATGTATACGACGGTTCCACGGAGACGTAGAGACCAACTCGCCAGGAATGTTGTCAAATATTACCGCCGAGATGATAGGTTGGATTAGGTTACGTTATATTACGTTATTGATTTATATGAGGGTTACACGTAGACGTAGAGGCTAACTCGCCAGGAATGATGTCAAATATTACCGCAGAGATGTTAGGTTGGGTTAGGTTAGGTTATATTACGTTATTGATGTATATAAAGGTTCCCCGGAGAAGTAGAGACCATCTCGCCAGGAATGACGTCAAATATTACCGCCGAGGTGATAGGTTGGGTTAGGTTACGTTATATTGCGTTATTGATGTATATGAGGGTTACACGGAGACGTAGAGGCCAACTCGACAGGAACGTTGTCAAATATTACTGCCGACATGTTAGGTTGGGTTAGGTTAGGTTATACTACGTTATTGATGTATATAAAGGTTCCACGGAGACGTAGGGGCCATCTCGCCAGGAATGATGTCAAATATTACCGCCGAGATGTTACGTTGGGTTAGGTTAGGTTATATTACGTTATTGATGTATATAAAGTTTCCACGGAGACGTAGAGGCCTTCTCGCCAGGAATGATGTCAAATATTACCGCCGAAATGATAGGTTGGTTTAGGTTAGGTTATATTTCGTTATTGATGTATACGACGGTTCCACGGAGACGTAGAGACCAACTCGCCAGGAATGTTGTCAAATATTACCGCCGAGATGATAGGTTGGGTTAGGTTACGTTATATTACGTTATTGATTTATATGAGGGTTACACGTAGACGTAGAGGCTAACTCGCCAGGAATGATGTCAAATATTACCGCAGAGATGTTAGGTTGGGTTAGGTTAGGTTATATTACGTTATTGATGTATATAAAGGTTCCCCGGAGACGTAGAGACCATCTCGCCAGGAATGACGTCAAATATTACCGCCGAGATGATAGGTTGGGTTATGATAGGTTATATTTCGTTATTGAAGTATATAAAGGTCCCACGGAGACGTAGCGGCCAACTCGCCAGGTATGTTGTCAAATATTACCGCCGAGATGTTAGGTTGGGTTAGGCTAGGTTATATTATGTTATTGATGTATATAAACGTCCCACGAATGCGTAGAGGCCAACTCGCCAGGAATGTTGTCAAATATACCGCCGAGATTATAGGTTGGGTTAGGTTACGTTATATTACGTTATTGATTTATATAAAGGTCCCATGGAGAACGAGAAGCCAACTCGCCAGGAATGTTGCCAAATATTACCGCCGACATGTTAGGTTTGGTTAGGTTAGGTTATATTACGTTATTGACGTATATGAGGGTTATACGGAGACGTAGAGGCCAACTCGCCAGGAACGTTGTCAAATATTACTGCCGACATGTTAGGTTGGGTTAGGTTAGGTTATATTACGTTATTGATGTACATAAAGGTTCCACGGAGACGTAGAGGCCATCTCGCCAGGAATGATGTCAAATATTACCGCCGAGATGATAGGTTGGTTTAGGTTAGGTTATATTTCGTTATTGATGTATACGAAGGGTCCACGTAGACGTAGAGGCCAACTCGACAGGAATGTTGTCAAATATTACCGCCGAGATGATAGGTTGGGTTAGGATAGGTTATATTTCGTTATTGAAGTATATAAAGGTCCCACGGGGACGTAGAGGCTAACTCGCCAGGAATGATGTCAAATATTACCGCAGAGATGTTAGGTTGGGTTAGGTTAGGTTATATTACGTTATTGATGTATGTAAAGGTTCCACGGAGACGTAGAGGCCATCTCGCCAGGAATGATGTCAAATATTACCGCCGAGATGATAGGTTGGTTTAGGTTAGGTTATATTTCGTTATTGATGTATACGAAGGGTCCACGTAGACGTAAAGGCCAACTCGACAGGAATGTTGTCAAATATTACCGCCGAGATGATAGGTTGGGTTAGGATAGGTTATATTTCGTTATTGAAGTATATAAAGGTCCCACGGGGACGTAGAGGCCAGCTCGCCAGGTAGGTTGTCAAATATTACCGCCGAGATGATAGGTTGGCTTAGGTTAGGTTATATCTCGTTATTGATGTATACGAAGGTTCCACGGAGACGTAGAGGCCAATTCGCCAGGAATGTTGTCAAATATTACCGCCGAGATGATAGGTTGGGTTAGGTTACGTTATATTACGTTATTGATGTATATGAGGGTTACACGGAGACGTAGAGGCTAACTCGCCAGGAATGATGTCAAATATTACCGCAGAGATGTTAGGTTGGGTTAGGTTAGGTTATATTACGTTATTGATGTATATGAGGGTTACACGGAGACGTAGAGGCCAACTCGCCAGGAACGTTGTCAAATATTACCGCCGACATGTTAGGTTAGGTTAGGTTAGGTTATATTACGTTATTGATGTATATAAAGGTTCCACGGAGACGTAGGGGCCATCTCGCCAGGAATGATGTCAAATATTACCGCCGAGATGTTACGTTGGGTTAGGTTAGGTTATATTACGTTATTGATGTATATAAAGTTTCCACGGAGACGTAGAGGCCATCTCGCCAGGAATGATGTCAAATATTACCGCCGAAATGATAGGTTGGTTTAGGTTAGGTTATATTTCGTTATTGATGTATACGAAGGGTCCACGTAGACGTAGAGGCCAACTCGACAGGAATGTTGTCAAATATTACCGCCGAGATGATAGGTTGGGTTAGGATAGGTTATATTTCGTTATTGAAGTATATAAAGGTCCCACGGGGACGTAGAGGCTAACTCGCCAGGAATGATGTCAAATATTACCGCAGAGATGTTAGGTTGGGTTAGGTTAGGTTATATTACGTTATTGATGTATGTAAAGGTTCCACGGAGACGTAGAGGCCATCTCGCCAGGAATGATGTCAAATATTACCGCCGAGATGATAGGTTGGTTTAGGTTAGGTTATATTTCGTTATTGATGTATACGAAGGGTCCACGTAGACGTAAAGGCCAACTCGACAGGAATGTTGTCAAATATTACCGCCGAGATGATAGGTTGGGTTAGGATAGGTTATATTTCGTTATTGAAGTATATAAAGGTCCCACGGGGACGTAGAGGCCAGCTCGCCAGGTAGGTTGTCAAATATTACCGCCGAGATGATAGGTTGGCTTAGGTTAGGTTATATCTCGTTATTGATGTATACGAAGGTTCCACGGAGACGTAGAGGCCAATTCGCCAGGAATGTTGTCAAATATTACCGCCGAGATGATAGGTTGGGTTAGGTTACGTTATATTACGTTATTGATGTATATGAGGGTTACACGGAGACGTAGAGGCTAACTCGCCAGGAATGATGTCAAATATTACCGCAGAGATGTTAGGTTGGGTTAGGTTAGGTTATATTACGTTATTGATGTATATGAGGGTTACACGGAGACGTAGAGGCCAACTCGCCAGGAACGTTGTCAAATATTACCGCCGACATGTTAGGTTAGGTTAGGTTAGGTTATATTACGTTATTGATGTATATAAAGGTTCCACGGAGACGTAGGGGCCATCTCGCCAGGAATGATGTCAAATATTACCGCCGAGATGTTACGTTGGGTTAGGTTAGGTTATATTACGTTATTGATGTATATAAAGTTTCCACGGAGACGTAGAGGCCATCTCGCCAGGAATGATGTCAAATATTACCGCCGAAATGATAGGTTGGTTTAGGTTAGGTTATACTTCGTTATTGATGTATACGACGGTTCCACGGAGACGTAGAGACCAACTCGCCAGGAATGTTGTCAAATATTACCGCCGAGATGATAGGTTGGATTAGGTTACGTTATATTACGTTATTGATTTATATGAGGGTTACACGTAGACGTAGAGGCTAACTCGCCAGGAATGATGTCAAATATTACCCCAGAGATGTTAGGTTGGGTTAGGTTAGGTTATATTACGTTATTGATGTATATAAAGGTTCCCCGGAGACGTAGAGACCATCTCGCCAGGAATGACGTCAAATATTACCGCCGAGGTGATAGGTTGGGTTAGGTTACGTTATATTGCGTTATTGATGTATATGAGGGTTACACGGAGACGTAGAGGCCAACTCGACAGGAACGTTGTCAAATATTACTGCCGACATGTTAGGTTGGGTTAGGTTAGGTTATACTACGTTATTGATGTATATAAAGGTTCCACGGAGACGTAGGGGCCATCTCGCCAGGAATGATGTCAAATATTACCGCCGAGATGTTACGTTGGGTTAGGTTAGGTTATATTACGTTATTGATGTATATAAAGTTTCCACGGAGACGTAGAGGCCTTCTCGCCAGGAATGATGTCAAATATTACCGCCGAAATGATAGGTTGGTTTAGGTTAGGTTATATTTCGTTATTGATGTATACGACGGTTCCACGGAGACGTAGAGACCAACTCGCCAGGAATGTTGTCAAATATTACCGCCGAGATGATAGGTTGGGTTAGGTTACGTTATATTACGTTATTGATTTATATGAGGGTTACACGTAGACGTAGAGGCTAACTCGCCAGGAATGATGTCAAATATTACCGCAGAGATGTTAGGTTGGGTTAGGTTAGGTTATATTACGTTATTGATGTATCTAAAGGTTCCCCGGAGACGTAGAGACCATCTCGCCAGGAATGACGTCAAATATTACCGCCGAGATGATAGGTTGGGTTATGATAGGTTATATTTCGTTATTGAAGTATATAAAGGTCCCACGGAGACGTAGAGGCCAACTCGCCAGGTATGTTGTCAAATATTACCGCCGAGATGTTAGGTTGGGTTAGGCTAGGTTATATTATGTTATTGATGTATATAAACGTCCCACGAATGCGTAGAGGCCAACTCGCCAGGAATGTTGTCAAATATACCGCCGAGATTATAGGTTGGGTTAGGTTACGTTATATTACGTTATTGATTTATATAAAGGTCCCATGGAGAACGAGAAGCCAACTCGCCAGGAATGTTGCCAAATATTACCGCCGACATGTTAGGTTTGGTTAGGTTAGGTTATATTACGTTATTGACGTATATGAGGGTTATACGGAGACGTAGAGGCCAACTCGCCAGGAACGTTGTCAAATATTACTGCCGACATGTTAGGTTGGGTTAGGTTAGGTTATATTACGTTATTGATGTACATAAAGGTTCCACGGAGACGTAGAGGCCATCTCGCCAGGAATGATGTCAAATATTACCGCCGAGATGATAGGTTGGTTTAGGTTAGGTTATATTTCGTTATTGATGTATACGAAGGGTCCACGTAGACGTAGAGGCCAACTCGACAGGAATGTTGTCAAATATTACCGCCGAGATGATAGGTTGGGTTAGGATAGGTTATATTTCGTTATTGAAGTATATAAAGGTCCCACGGGGACGTAGAGGCTAACTCGCCAGGAATGATGTCAAATATTACCGCAGAGATGTTAGGTTGGGTTAGGTTAGGTTATATTACGTTATTGATGTATGTAAAGGTTCCACGGAGACGTAGAGGCCATCTCGCCAGGAATGATGTCAAATATTACCGCCGAGATGATAGGTTGGTTTAGGTTAGGTTATATTTCGTTATTGATGTATACGAAGGGTCCACGTAGACGTAAAGGCCAACTCGACAGGAATGTTGTCAAATATTACCGCCGAGATGATAGGTTGGGTTAGGATAGGTTATATTTCGTTATTGAAGTATATAAAGGTCCCACGGGGACGTAGAGGCCAGCTCGCCAGGTAGGTTGTCAAATATTACCGCCGAGATGATAGGTTGGCTTAGGTTAGGTTATATCTCGTTATTGATGTATACGAAGGTTCCACGGAGACGTAGAGGCCAATTCGCCAGGAATGTTGTCAAATATTACCGCCGAGATGATAGGTTGGGTTAGGTTACGTTATATTACGTTATTGATGTATATGAGGGTTACACGGAGACGTAGAGGCTAACTCGCCAGGAATGATGTCAAATATTACCGCAGAGATGTTAGGTTGGGTTAGGTTAGGTTATATTACGTTATTGATGTATATGAGGGTTACACGGAGACGTAGAGGCCAACTCGCCAGGAACGTTGTCAAATATTACCGCCGACATGTTAGGTTAGGTTAGGTTAGGTTATATTACGTTATTGATGTATATAAAGGTTCCACGGAGACGTAGGGGCCATCTCGCCAGGAATGATGTCAAATATTACCGCCGAGATGTTACGTTGGGTTAGGTTAGGTTATATTACGTTATTGATGTATATAAAGTTTCCACGGAGACGTAGAGGCCATCTCGCCAGGAATGATGTCAAATATTACCGCCGAAATGATAGGTTGGTTTAGGTTAGGTTATACTTCGTTATTGATGTATACGACGGTTCCACGGAGACGTAGAGACCAACTCGCCAGGAATGTTGTCAAATATTACCGCCGAGATGATAGGTTGGATTAGGTTACGTTATATTACGTTATTGATTTATATGAGGGTTACACGTAGACGTAGAGGCTAACTCGCCAGGAATGATGTCAAATATTACCGCAGAGATGTTAGGTTGGGTTAGGTTAGGTTATATTACGTTATTGATGTATATAAAGGTTCCCCGGAGACGTAGAGACCATCTCGCCAGGAATGACGTCAAATATTACCGCCGAGGTGATAGGTTGGGTTAGGTTACGTTATATTGCGTTATTGATGTATATGAGGGTTACACGGAGACGTAGAGGCCAACTCGACAGGAACGTTGTCAAATATTACTGCCGACATGTTAGGTTGGGTTAGGTTAGGTTATACTACGTTATTGATGTATATAAAGGTTCCACGGAGACGTAGGGGCCATCTCGCCAGGAATGATGTCAAATATTACCGCCGAGATGTTACGTTGGGTTAGGTTAGGTTATATTACGTTATTGATGTATATAAAGTTTCCACGGAGACGTAGAGGCCTTCTCGCCAGGAATGATGTCAAATATTACCGCCGAAATGATAGGTTGGTTTAGGTTAGGTTATATTTCGTTATTGATGTATACGACGGTTCCACGGAGACGTAGAGACCAACTCGCCAGGAATGTTGTCAAATATTACCGCCGAGATGATAGGTTGGGTTAGGTTACGTTATATTACGTTATTGATTTATATGAGGGTTACACGTAGACGTAGAGGCTAACTCGCCAGGAATGATGTCAAATATTACCGCAGAGATGTTAGGTTGGGTTAGGTTAGGTTATATTACGTTATTGATGTATATAAAGGTTCCCCGGAGACGTAGAGACCATCTCGCCAGGAATGACGTCAAATATTACCGCCGAGATGATAGGTTGGGTTATGATAGGTTATATTTCGTTATTGAAGTATATAAAGGTCCCACGGAGACGTAGAGGCCAACTCGCCAGGTATGTTGTCAAATATTACCGCCGAGATGTTAGGTTGGGTTAGGCTAGGTTATATTATGTTATTGATGTATATAAACGTCCCACGAATGCGTAGAGGCCAACTCGCCAGGAATGTTGTCAAATATACCGCCGAGATTATAGGTTGGGTTAGGTTACGTTATATTACGTTATTGATTTATATAAAGGTCCCATGGAGAACGAGACGCCAACTCGCCAGGAATGTTGCCAAATATTACCGCCGACATGTTAGGTTTGGTTAGGTTAGGTTATATTACGTTATTGACGTATATGAGGGTTATACGGAGACGTAGAGGCCAACTCGCCAGGAACGTTGTCAAATATTACTGCCGACATGTTAGGTTGTGTTAGGTTAGGTTGTATTACGTTATTGATGTATATAATGGTTCCAGGGAGACGTAGAGGCCATCTCGCCAGGAATGATGTCAAATATTATCGCCGAGATGATAGGTTGGTTTAGGTTAGGTTATATTTCGTTATTGATGTATACGAAGGTTCCACGTAGACGTAGAGGCCAATTCGCCAGGAATGTTGTCAAATATTACCGCCGAGATGTTAGGTTGGGTTAGCCTAGCTTATATTATGTTATTGATGTATATAAAGGTCCCACGGAGACGTAGAGGTCAACTCGCCAGGAATGTTGTCAAATATTACCGCCGAGATGATAGGTTGGGTTAGGTTACGTTATATTACGTTCTTGATGTATATGAGGGTTACACGGAGACGTAGAGGCCAACTAGCCAGGAATGTGGTCAAATATTACCGCCGAGATGTTACGTTGGGTTAGGTTAGTTTATATTACGTTATTGATGTATATAAAGGTTCCACGGAGACGTAGAGGCCATCTCGCCAGGAATGATGTCAAATATTACCGCCGAAATGATAGGTTGGTTTAGGTTAGGTTATATTTCGTTATTGATGTATACGACGGTTCCACGGAGACGTAGAGACCAACTCGCCAGGAATGTTGTCAAATATTACCGCCGAGATGATAGGTTGGATTAGGTTACGTTATATTACGTTATTGATTTATATGAGGGTTACACGTAGACGTAGAGGCTAACTCGCCAGGAATGATGTCAAATATTACCGCAGAGATGTTAGGTTGGGTTAGGTTAGGTTATATTACGTTATTGATGTATATAAAGGTTCCCCGGAGACGTAGAGACCATCTCGCCAGGAATGACGTCAAATATTACCGCCGAGGTGATAGGTTGGGTTAGGTTACGTTATATTGCGTTATTGATGTATATGAGGGTTACACGGAGACGTAGAGGCCAACTTGCCAGGAACGTTGTCAAATATTACTGCCGACATGTTAGGTTGGGTTAGGTTAGGTTATACTACGTTATTGATGTATATAAAGGTTCCACGGAGACGTAGGGGCCATCTCGCCAGGAATGATGTCAAATATTACCGCCGAAATGATAGGTTGGTTTAGGTTAGGTTATATTTCGTTATTGATGTATACGACGGTTCCACGGAGACGTAGAGACCAACTCGCCAGGAATGTTGTCAAATATTACCGCCGAGATGATAGGTTGGGTTAGGTTACGTTATATTACGTTATTGATTTATATGAGGGTTACACGTAGACGTAGAGGCTAACTCGCCAGGAATGATGTCAAATATTACCGCAGAGATGTTAGGTTGGGTTAGGTTAGGTTATATTACGTTATTGATGTATATAAAGGTTCCCCGGAGACGTAGAGACCATCTCGCCAGGAATGACGTCAAATATTACCGCCGAGATGATAGGTTGGGTTATGATAGGTTATATTTCGTTATTGAAGTATATAAAGGTCCCACGGAGACGTAGAGGCCAACTCGCCAGGTATGTTGTCAAATATTACCGCCGAGATGTTAGGTTGGGTTAGGCTAGGTTATATTATGTTATTGATGTATATAAAGGTCCCACGAATGCGTAGAGGCCACCTCGCCAGGAATGTTGTCAAATATACCGCCGAGATTATAGGTTGGGTTAGGTTACGTTATATTACGTTATTGATTTATATAAAGGTCCCATGGAGAACGAGAAGCCAACTCGCCAGGAATGTTGCCAAATATTACCGCCGACATGTTAGGTTTGGTTAGGTTAGGTTATATTACGTTATTGACGTATATGAGGGTTATGCGGAGACGTAGAGGCCAACTCGCCAGGAACGTTGTCAAATATTACTGCCGACATGTTAGGTTGGGTTAGGTTAGGTTATATTACGTTATTGATGTATACGAAGGGTCCACGTAGACGTAGAGGCCAACTCGACAGGAATGTTGTCAAATATTACCGCCGAGATGATAGGTTGGGTTAGGATAGGTTATATTTCGTTATTGAAGTATATAAAGGACCCACGGGGACGTAGAGGCCAGCTCGCCAGGTATGTTGTCAAATATTACAGTCGAGATGATAGGTTGGGTTAGGTTACGTTATATTTCGTTATTGATGTATATGAGGGTTACACGGAGACGTAGAGGCCAACTCGCCAGGAATGTGGTCAGATATTACCGCCGAGATGTTACGTTGGGTTAGGTTAGGTTATATTACGTCCTTCATGTATATAAAGGTTCCGCGGAGACGTGGAGGCCATCTCGCCAGGAATGTTGTCAGATATTACCGCCGAGATGATAGGTTGGGTTAGGTTACGTTATATTACGTTATTGATGTATATGAGGGTTACACGGAGACGTAGAGGCCAACTAGCCAGGAATGTGGTCAAATATTACTGCCGACATGTTAGGTTGGGTTAGGTTAGGTTATATTACGTTATTGATGTATATAAAGGTTCCACGGAGACGTAGAGGCCATCTCGCCAGGAATGATTTCAAATATTACCGCCGAAATGATAGGTTGGTTTAGGTTAGGTTATATTTCGTTATTGATGTATACGAAGGGTCCACGTAGACGTAGAGGCCAATTCGCCAGGAATGTTGTCAAATATTACCGCCGAGATGATAGGTTGGGTTAGGATAGGTTATATTTCGTTATTGAAGTATATAAAGGTCCCACGGTGACGTAGAGGCCAACTCGCCAGGTATGTTGTCAAATATTACAGCCGAGATGATAGGTTGGGTTAGGTTACGTTAAATTTCGTTATTGATGTATATGAGGGTTACATGGAGACGTAGAGGCCAACTCGCCAGGAATGTGGTCAAATATTACCGCCGAGATGTTACGTTGGGTTAGGTTAGGTTATATTACGTTCTTGATATATATAAAGGTTCCACGGAGACGTAGAGGCCATCTCGCCAGGAATGTTGTTAAATATTACCGCCGAGATGATAGGTTGGGTTAGGTTACGTTATATTACGTTATTGATGTATATGAGGGTTACACGGAGACGTAGAGGCTAACTCGCCAGGAATGATGTCAAATATTACCGCAGAGATGTTAGGTTGGGTTAGGTGAGGTTATATTACGTTATTGATGTATATAAAGGTTCCCCGGAGACGTAGAGACCATCTCGCCAGGAATGACGGCAAATATTACCGCCGAGATGATAGGTTGGGTTAGGATGGGTTATATTTCGTTATTGAAGTATATAAAGGTCCCACGGAGACGTAGAGGCCAACTCGCCAGGTATGTTGTCAAATATTACCGCCGAGATGTTAGGTTAGGTTAGGATAGGTTTTATTTCGTTATTGAAGTATATAAAGGTCCCACGGGGACGTAGAGGCCAACTCGCCAGGTATGTTGTCAAATATTACCGCCGAGATGATATTTTGGGTTAGGTTACGTTATATTACGTTATTGATGTATATGAGGGTTACACGGAGACGTAGAGGCCAACTCGCCAGGAATGTGGTCAAATATTACCGCCGCGATGTTACGTTGGGTTAGGTTAGGTTATATTACGTTATTGATGTATATAAAGGTTCCACGGAGACGTAGAGGCCATCTCGCCAGGAATGATGTCAAATATTACCGCCGAGATGATAGGTTGGGTTAGGTTACGTTATACTGCGTTATTGATGTATATGAGGGTCACACGGAGACGTAGATGCCAACTCGCCAGGAATGATGACAAATATTACCGCAGAGATGTTAGGTTGGGTTAGGTTAGGTTATATTACGTTATTGATGTATATAAAGGTCCCACGGAGACGTAGAGGCCAATAAATCAGGAATATGGTCAAATCTTAACGCCGAGATGTTAGGTTGGGTTAGGTTTGTTTATACTACGTTATTTATGTGTATAAAGGTTCCACGGAGACGTAGGGGCCATCTGGCCAGGAATGATGTCAAATATTACCGCCGAGATGATAGGTTGGTTTAGGTTAGGTTATATTTCGTTATTGATGTATACGAAGGGTCCACGTAGACGTAGAGGCCAACTCGAAAGGAATGTTGTCAAATATTACCGCCGAGATGATAGGTTGGGTTAGGATAGGTTATATTTCGTTATTGAAATATATAAAGGTCCCACGGGGACGTAGAGGCCAGCTCGCCAGGTATGTTGTCAAATATTACCGCCGAGATGATAGGTTGGCTTAGGTTAGGTTATATCTCGTTATTGATGTATACGAAGGTTCCACGGAGACGTAGAGGCCAGCTCGCCAGGAATGTTGTCAAATATTACCGCCGAGGTGATAGGTTGGGTTAGGATAGGTTATATTTCGTTATTGAAATATATAAAGGTCCCACGGAGACGTAGAGGCCAGCTCGCCACGAATGATGTCAAATATTACCGCCGAGATGTTAGGTTGGGTTAGCCTAGCTTATATTATGTTATTGATGTATATAAAGGTCCCACGGAGACGTAGAGGCCAACTCGCCAGGTATGTTGTCAAATATTACCGCCGAGATGTTAGGTTGGGTTAGGCTAGGTTATATTATGTTATTGATGTATATAAAGGTCCCACGAATGCGTAGAGGCCAACTCGCCAGGAATGTTGTCAAATATACCGCCGAGATTATTGGTTGGGTTAGGTTACGTTATATTACGTTATTGATTTATATAAAGGTCCCATGGAGAACGAGAAGCCAACTCGCCAGGAATGTTGCCAAATATTACCGCCGACATGTTAGGTTTGGTTAGGTTAGGTTATATTACGTTATTGACGTATATGAGGGTTACACGGAGACGTAGAAGCCAACTCGCCAGGAACGTTGTCAAATATTACCGCCGAGATGTTAGGTTGGGTTAGCCTAGCTTATATTATGTTATTGATGTATATAAAGGTACCACGGGGACGTAGAGGCCAACTCGCCAGGTATGTTGTCAAATATTACCGCCGAGATGTTAGGTTGGGTTAGGCTAGGTTATATTATGTTATTGATGTATATAAAGGTCCCACGAATGCGTAGAGGCCAACTCGCCAGGAATGTTGTCAAATATACCGCCGAGATTATTGGTTGGGTTAGGTTACGTTATATTACGTTATTGATTTATATAAAGGTCCCATGGAGAACGAGAAGCCAACTCGCCAGGAATGTTGCCAAATATTACCGCCGACATGTTAGGTTTGGTTAGGTTAGGTTATATTACGTTATTGACGTGTATGAGGGTTACACGGAGACGTAGAGGCCAACTCGCCAGGAACGTTGTCAAATATTACTGCCGACATGTTAGGTTGGGTTAGCCTAGCTTATATTATGTTATTGATGTATATAAAGGTCCCACGGAGACGTAGAGGCCAACTCGCCAGGTATGTTGTCAAATATTACCGCCGAGATGTTAGGTTGGGTTAGGCTAGGTTATATTATGTTATTGATGTATATAAACGTCCCACGAATGCGTAGAGGCCAACTCGCCAGGAATGTTGTCAAATATACCGCCGAGATTATAGGTTGGGTTAGGTTACGTTATATTACGTTATTGATTTATATAAAGGTCCCATGGAGAACGAGACGCCAACTCGCCAGGAATGTTGCCAAATATTACCGCCGACATGTTAGGTTTGGTTAGGTTAGGTTATATTACGTTATTGACGTATATGAGGGTTATACGGAGACGTAGAGGCCAACTCGCCAGGAACGTTGTCAAATATTACTGCCGACATGTTAGGTTGTGTTAGGTTAGGTTGTATTACGTTATTGATGTATATAATGGTTCCAGGGAGACGTAGAGGCCATCTCGCCAGGAATGATGTCAAATATTATCGCCGAGATGATAGGTTGGTTTAGGTTAGGTTATATTTCGTTATTGATGTATACGAAGGTTCCACGTAGACGTAGAGGCCAATTCGCCAGGAATGTTGTCAAATATTACCGCCGAGATGTTAGGTTGGGTTAGCCTAGCTTATATTATGTTATTGATGTATATAAAGGTCCCACGGAGACGTAGAGGTCAACTCGCCAGGAATGTTGTCAAATATTACCGCCGAGATGATAGGTTGGGTTAGGTTACGTTATATTACGTTCTTGATGTATATGAGGGTTACACGGAGACGTAGAGGCCAACTAGCCAGGAATGTGGTCAAATATTACCGCCGAGATGTTACGTTGGGTTAGGTTAGTTTATATTACGTTATTGATGTATATAAAGGTTCCACGGAGACGTAGAGGCCATCTCGCCAGGAATGATGTCAAATATTACCGCCGAAATGATAGGTTGGTTTAGGTTAGGTTATATTTCGTTATTGATGTATACGACGGTTCCACGGAGACGTAGAGACCAACTCGCCAGGAATGTTGTCAAATATTACCGCCGAGATGATAGGTTGGATTAGGTTACGTTATATTACGTTATTGATTTATATGAGGGTTACACGTAGACGTAGAGGCTAACTCGCCAGGAATGATGTCAAATATTACCGCAGAGATGTTAGGTTGGGTTAGGTTAGGTTATATTACGTTATTGATGTATATAAAGGTTCCCCGGAGACGTAGAGACCATCTCGCCAGGAATGACGTCAAATATTACCGCCGAGGTGATAGGTTGGGTTAGGTTACGTTATATTGCGTTATTGATGTATATGAGGGTTACACGGAGACGTAGAGGCCAACTTGCCAGGAACGTTGTCAAATATTACTGCCGACATGTTAGGTTGGGTTAGGTTAGGTTATACTACGTTATTGATGTATATAAAGGTTCCACGGAGACGTAGGGGCCATCTCGCCAGGAATGATGTCAAATATTACCGCCGAAATGATAGGTTGGTTTAGGTTAGGTTATATTTCGTTATTGATGTATACGACGGTTCCACGGAGACGTAGAGACCAACTCGCCAGGAATGTTGTCAAATATTACCGCCGAGATGATAGGTTGGGTTAGGTTACGTTATATTACGTTATTGATTTATATGAGGGTTACACGTAGACGTAGAGGCTAACTCGCCAGGAATGATGTCAAATATTACCGCAGAGATGTTAGGTTGGGTTAGGTTAGGTTATATTACGTTATTGATGTATATAAAGGTTCCCCGGAGACGTAGAGACCATCTCGCCAGGAATGACGTCAAATATTACCGCCGAGATGATAGGTTGGGTTATGATAGGTTATATTTCGTTATTGAAGTATATAAAGGTCCCACGGAGACGTAGAGGCCAACTCGCCAGGTATGTTGTCAAATATTACCGCCGAGATGTTAGGTTGGGTTAGGCTAGGTTATATTATGTTATTGATGTATATAAAGGTCCCACGAATGCGTAGAGGCCACCTCGCCAGGAATGTTGTCAAATATACCGCCGAGATTATAGGTTGGGTTAGGTTACGTTATATTACGTTATTGATTTATATAAAGGTCCCATGGAGAACGAGAAGCCAACTCGCCAGGAATGTTGCCAAATATTACCGCCGACATGTTAGGTTTGGTTAGGTTAGGTTATATTACGTTATTGACGTATATGAGGGTTATGCGGAGACGTAGAGGCCAACTCGCCAGGAACGTTGTCAAATATTACTGCCGACATGTTAGGTTGGGTTAGGTTAGGTTATATTACGTTATTGATGTATACGAAGGGTCCACGTAGACGTAGAGGCCAACTCGACAGGAATGTTGTCAAATATTACCGCCGAGATGATAGGTTGGGTTAGGATAGGTTATATTTCGTTATTGAAGTATATAAAGGACCCACGGGGACGTAGAGGCCAGCTCGCCAGGTATGTTGTCAAATATTACAGTCGAGATGATAGGTTGGGTTAGGTTACGTTATATTTCGTTATTGATGTATATGAGGGTTACACGGAGACGTAGAGGCCAACTCGCCAGGAATGTGGTCAGATATTACCGCCGAGATGTTACGTTGGGTTAGGTTAGGTTATATTACGTCCTTCATGTATATAAAGGTTCCGCGGAGACGTGGAGGCCATCTCGCCAGGAATGTTGTCAGATATTACCGCCGAGATGATAGGTTGGGTTAGGTTACGTTATATTACGTTATTGATGTATATGAGGGTTACACGGAGACGTAGAGGCCAACTAGCCAGGAATGTGGTCAAATATTACTGCCGACATGTTAGGTTGGGTTAGGTTAGGTTATATTACGTTATTGATGTATATAAAGGTTCCACGGAGACGTAGAGGCCATCTCGCCAGGAATGATTTCAAATATTACCGCCGAAATGATAGGTTGGTTTAGGTTAGGTTATATTTCGTTATTGATGTATACGAAGGGTCCACGTAGACGTAGAGGCCAATTCGCCAGGAATGTTGTCAAATATTACCGCCGAGATGATAGGTTGGGTTAGGATAGGTTATATTTCGTTATTGAAGTATATAAAGGTCCCACGGTGACGTAGAGGCCAACTCGCCAGGTATGTTGTCAAATATTACAGCCGAGATGATAGGTTGGGTTAGGTTACGTTAAATTTCGTTATTGATGTATATGAGGGTTACATGGAGACGTAGAGGCCAACTCGCCAGGAATGTGGTCAAATATTACCGCCGAGATGTTACGTTGGGTTAGGTTAGGTTATATTACGTTCTTGATATATATAAAGGTTCCACGGAGACGTAGAGGCCATCTCGCCAGGAATGTTGTTAAATATTACCGCCGAGATGATAGGTTGGGTTAGGTTACGTTATATTACGTTATTGATGTATATGAGGGTTACACGGAGACGTAGAGGCTAACTCGCCAGGAATGATGTCAAATATTACCGCAGAGATGTTAGGTTGGGTTAGGTGAGGTTATATTACGTTATTGATGTATATAAAGGTTCCCCGGAGACGTAGAGACCATCTCGCCAGGAATGACGGCAAATATTACCGCCGAGATGATAGGTTGGGTTAGGATGGGTTATATTTCGTTATTGAAGTATATAAAGGTCCCACGGAGACGTAGAGGCCAACTCGCCAGGTATGTTGTCAAATATTACCGCCGAGATGTTAGGTTAGGTTAGGATAGGTTTTATTTCGTTATTGAAGTATATAAAGGTCCCACGGGGACGTAGAGGCCAACTCGCCAGGTATGTTGTCAAATATTACCGCCGAGATGATATTTTGGGTTAGGTTACGTTATATTACGTTATTGATGTATATGAGGGTTACACGGAGACGTAGAGGCCAACTCGCCAGGAATGTGGTCAAATATTACCGCCGCGATGTTACGTTGGGTTAGGTTAGGTTATATTACGTTATTGATGTATATAAAGGTTCCACGGAGACGTAGAGGCCATCTCGCCAGGAATGATGTCAAATATTACCGCCGAGATGATAGGTTGGGTTAGGTTACGTTATACTGCGTTATTGATGTATATGAGGGTCACACGGAGACGTAGATGCCAACTCGCCAGGAATGATGACAAATATTACCGCAGAGATGTTAGGTTGGGTTAGGTTAGGTTATATTACGTTATTGATGTATATAAAGGTCCCACGGAGACGTAGAGGCCAATAAATCAGGAATATGGTCAAATCTTAACGCCGAGATGTTAGGTTGGGTTAGGTTTGTTTATACTACGTTATTTATGTGTATAAAGGTTCCACGGAGACGTAGGGGCCATCTGGCCAGGAATGATGTCAAATATTACCGCCGAGATGATAGGTTGGTTTAGGTTAGGTTATATTTCGTTATTGATGTATACGAAGGGTCCACGTAGACGTAGAGGCCAACTCGAAAGGAATGTTGTCAAATATTACCGCCGAGATGATAGGTTGGGTTAGGATAGGTTATATTTCGTTATTGAAATATATAAAGGTCCCACGGGGACGTAGAGGCCAGCTCGCCAGGTATGTTGTCAAATATTACCGCCGAGATGATAGGTTGGCTTAGGTTAGGTTATATCTCGTTATTGATGTATACGAAGGTTCCACGGAGACGTAGAGGCCAGCTCGCCAGGAATGTTGTCAAATATTACCGCCGAGGTGATAGGTTGGGTTAGGATAGGTTATATTTCGTTATTGAAATATATAAAGGTCCCACGGAGACGTAGAGGCCAGCTCGCCACGAATGATGTCAAATATTACCGCCGAGATGTTAGGTTGGGTTAGCCTAGCTTATATTATGTTATTGATGTATATAAAGGTCCCACGGAGACGTAGAGGCCAACTCGCCAGGTATGTTGTCAAATATTACCGCCGAGATGTTAGGTTGGGTTAGGCTAGGTTATATTATGTTATTGATGTATATAAAGGTCCCACGAATGCGTAGAGGCCAACTCGCCAGGAATGTTGTCAAATATACCGCCGAGATTATTGGTTGGGTTAGGTTACGTTATATTACGTTATTGATTTATATAAAGGTCCCATGGAGAACGAGAAGCCAACTCGCCAGGAATGTTGCCAAATATTACCGCCGACATGTTAGGTTTGGTTAGGTTAGGTTATATTACGTTATTGACGTATATGAGGGTTACACGGAGACGTAGAAGCCAACTCGCCAGGAACGTTGTCAAATATTACCGCCGAGATGTTAGGTTGGGTTAGCCTAGCTTATATTATGTTATTGATGTATATAAAGGTACCACGGGGACGTAGAGGCCAACTCGCCAGGTATGTTGTCAAATATTACCGCCGAGATGTTAGGTTGGGTTAGGCTAGGTTATATTATGTTATTGATGTATATAAAGGTCCCACGAATGCGTAGAGGCCAACTCGCCAGGAATGTTGTCAAATATACCGCCGAGATTATTGGTTGGGTTAGGTTACGTTATATTACGTTATTGATTTATATAAAGGTCCCATGGAGAACGAGAAGCCAACTCGCCAGGAATGTTGCCAAATATTACCGCCGACATGTTAGGTTTGGTTAGGTTAGGTTATATTACGTTATTGACGTGTATGAGGGTTACACGGAGACGTAGAGGCCAACTCGCCAGGAACGTTGTCAAATATTACTGCCGACATGTTAGGTTGGGTTAGCCTAGCTTATATTATGTTATTGATGTATATAAAGGTCCCACGGAGACGTAGAGGCCAACTCGCCAGGTATGTTGTCAAATATTACCGCCGAGATGTTAGGTTGGGTTAGGCTAGGTTATATTATGTTATTGATGTATATAAAGGTCCCACGAATGCGTAGAGGCCAACTCGCCAGGAATGTTGTCAAATATACCGCCGAGATTATTGGTTGGGTTAGGTTACGTTATATTACGTTATTGATTTATATAAAGGTCCCATGGAGAACGAGAAGCCAACTCGCCAGGAATGTTGCCAAATATTACCGCCGACATGTTAGGTTTGGTTAGGTTAGGTTATATTACGTTATTGACGTGTATGAGGGTTACACGGAGACGTAGAGGCCAACTCGCCAGGAACGTTGTCAAATATTACTGCCGACATGTTAGGTTGTGTTAGGTTAGGTTGTATTACGTTATTGATGTATATAATGGTTCCACGGAGACGTAGAGGCCAACTCGCCAGGAATGTGGTCAGATATTACCGCCGAGATGTTACGTTGGGTTAGGTTAGGTTATATTACGTTGGTCTCGTTCGAGCAGCCGTAGAGAGCGGACGTGTTTCGGTGCGCTCCGCTACCTGAGTTGTACGACGCGACTTTTTAGGCGATAAAGGATATATACTTCGGTTTATATCCTTCCGAGGAGGATTGTGAAAACCTCTAGTGTAAGAACTAGAAGCTAGTAGCAAGAATAACGCGATAGAAAGGAATATACGCTCTGCGTGTCCTTTGTTCGCTTTCGGTGACGTGGCGTCGATAATTGATTCGGCGTTTTCGGCAGAAAAGGAGTTGGAAAGTGGTCTGGATCACTTCCCTGAGAGTCAGTGTCACGTGCGGCACAACCAGTGCGCAGTTTGTGCAGTGGAAAGTGCCAAAAGTGTGCGAAAACAAGTGGAAATCGGCGGAAAGGAACAGGGCGTCACCGCCGCCATATTGCCGCGCAGCCGTGGCACGTACGCGTTCCACCGCGATTAGGGCGTTCTTTCCGGCGATTGCTGCTTGTTTGCGAACTTAAAGTGCTCTTTGCGGCAAAAGTGACTGTGAGGTGGCTCCCGCGGTTGCGGGCACTGGAGAAAAAGGTGCGATAATACGTGGAAAAGCATCGGGAGAAAACGAGGCGTCGCCGCCGCCATCTTGACAGTCAGGCGTGGCACGTACGCCGCGTCGAGACGGCAGTCGCGAAACAAGGGCTTCTCCCGGCCTTTTCGACGTGTTCCCGCACTTTCAGCGCTTCCGGTCGTTAAGCACGATTGTAGAAACACTGATTTTCGATAACATTAGTGCAAAAAACGGTGTAAAAGTGCGACGCGGGAACTCGGCGAGAAAGAGGCTACCAGCCGTAATCAATCTCGGATTATTCCAGGAGATTGCGACAAAGAAGACAAAAAAGGTAAGTGCTAGAGACTCTTAAAGCGCGAATCTTGAACTCTGGCGTCGCTCCGTGAACTGTTCGCGGAAATCGAAGCGAACGCAAGAGCGAGTGAGAGGACGAATAGAGAGACAAAGAGAGAGTGACGGTTGAACTGTGTGCGGGACAGAGACAGACAACCGGTCTGCGCTGAACGTGGGAAGTGCGAACGTTCCCACACGGCGGAGCAAGTGAGGTGCGCGGTGTGATTTTCTCCACGGAGGAGAATAGCGTTTGCGCGACCGACTCGTCGGCAAATTAATTATCGTGCGAAGCCCTGCTTGGGTAACCAAGCATGGCGACGCGCGATTACGCGACCGTGGCGAGTGGGGGAGAGGGGGCCGGCCCGAGTGGCCTTATCAGTTGCAGAACCGGCGGCAGCAGCAAGTCGGAGAGGACGGAAGGCAGGATGCTGCGGGAACCAGAGAGGAGAATTCCACGCACGCACAGGAGCGTGAAGAGGTCAAAGGCGGAGACGTCCGAATACGATTCGAACACGTCACTCGCTTCGTTGCTCTCGGCGACGCCGTCCGAGTCAACGAAGCATCTGAAGAAGAGGGGACGCCCCCCCACAACGGAGGAATACATAAAATTGGCGGAAGCCAAACTGGTAGCCGATAAAGCTGCCGAGAAGGATGCAGAGGACGCTCTAGAGCGAGAGCTCCTCTACGGTGATTGCATGCCGCCGCCACCATCAAGGACGTCAAATCCTATTCCGGACCAGGAAGTTTTTGACGAAGAGGCCAGGAAAATGCCGATAGAGGATCTGGCAGCCTGGGCTCTGGAATCGGCGGCCAAAATTGAATATGCCGCTGCGAAGTCGTCGCAGCTGAAAGGCACAATTAAACGGTCGATGCGCGTCAGCGTTCGAATCCTGCGAGCGGCGACTACGGAAGCTGAACAACGCGCCAGCCGCGCCATCGCCGGAACAGCAGGAGATCAGGAATTCAGCCTTATTAAAGCTAAGGCTGAAAAACTGGAGAAGGAGAATGCCCTTCTCAAGGAGAGGCTGACCGCCCTCGAAAATACGGCAAACAGCCAATTATCGCCGGCGATCAAAAGCATGAAGATCGCCGAGCGTAGTGATAAAAGAACACGACGGCAATCGCTGACTACGAAGCAGGAGGAAGCCAGCATCCCCGACACCGGTCTCGTACTGCTAATGGAGCAGATTGGGGCCGTTGTCAACGAACGGCTTACACAATTTTGGGAGAAGGCGGAGAAGCGCTTCGCTCCGAAGGAGGATCGTCCGCGGTCGGAGGCACGAAATGTTGCGCGACGCGAAGAACCCGCGAAAGAGGGAACAAGCGCCGCAATCATAAAGAAGGAGAAGTCCGCTGGGAAGAGAGAGGCAATGCCCCTTCCACCGGTGAAAAAATCCGCGAAAGCGGAAACAAAGAAATCACCCATCCAGAAGAGGATGGAACAGATTCAAAAGGAGCAGGTTCGGAAGGAGAGCGAAGGGAAGTGTCCAGCAGCGAGCGCACCTGCTCCGCAGAACAAGAAGGAGACGGAGACGCCGTGGACGAAAGTCCTCGGCAGAAAGTCGAAAAAGGAGACGACGGCCACCGTAAACAAGACCGTGAGGGCTGGCAAGAAGGTAGCAGCTGCGAAGTCGATGCCAAAAGAAAAGCCGATAGTGATGAAAACCCCGAGCACGGCCGCTGTCGTAATCACTATAGAGGAGGGCAGTAAATCGACATACGCCGAGCTTATGACAACGGCGCGGCAGAAGATCAAACTGTCGGACCTGGGAATCGGTGAGGTCAAACCCAGGAAAGCGCTGACCGGAGCGCTTATTCTCGAAATAAGCGGCGAAGGTAAAGAAGAGAAGGCGAACGCGCTCGCCAACAAGTTAACCGGGCTATTCGCGATCACGAGGGGTGTAAAAATCACGCGCCCCTGCAAGAGAGCGGCCCTGAGGGTCTTCAGGATGGAAGACTCGATCACGGTCGGTGAGGTCGACGAAGCAGTCGCCGCACAAGGCGGCTGCACCGCCGACGAGATAAAAACCGGTCCCAGGAGGACGGCGTATAACGGCATGGGCACGATGCTTATGCAATGCCCGGTCGCCGCCGCAAAGAAGGTTACCGAAAACGGTAAAGTAAAGGTTGGATGGACGTCCGTCCGCGTTGAACCCATCGAAGCACGACAACTTACCTGCTTCAAATGTTGGGAAATCGGGCACGTAATCGCGAAATGCTCCACGACCGTGGACCGAACGGAGGCGTGTTACCGGTGCGGTGAGAAGGGACACCGCGCTGCGGAATGCAATGAGAAGGCACCGACGTGCCCGGTATGCAAGTCGGCAAACCGCCCGCATGGACACAGAGCAGGTAGCAAAGCCTGCACTGTCCCGCCGCCGGCAAAAAAAGGACAGAAGAACGCTACTCAATCGAGCGCTAAATCCTCAGGTAAGGATAAGAAACCTGAGGAAAAGAAGGAAAAAGCTGCAGCAGCAGCCAAACACAACCACGAAGAGGAGAAGGAGCGCGAAACTCTGAAGGCGAGCACCAGCCGCGAGGAGGCGATGGATCTGGCGTAACTTTCAATATGAAATGCCAGATCCTGCAAACTAATTTAAATCACGCCGCGAGAGCACAAGATCTTATGCTCGAAAGCCTGCAAAGCGGCGTGGTTGAATTAGTGGTTGCCGCGGAGCCGTATTTAATCCACGACAAGCCGTCATGTATAGCAAACAGGGAGAAGACGGTTGCAATAATTCAGGCGACGCCGACACGCATCCGACCGATCACAGCCATCGCGCAAGGGCGTGGTTACGTCGCAGTATCGTGGTCGGATTGCGTCGTCATTGGAATATACGCGCCGCCGAGTTGGTCGTTGCAAGATTTCGATCAGCTCCTGGACGAAGTGGAGGGTGTAGTGCGAAATCACGCCTCGCAACCGACATTCGTACTGGGAGATTTCAACGCGCACGCGACTATGTGGCGCTCTTCCAGAACGACTCAGCGTGGACACTCGACGATGGACTGGGCAGCATCCGCGAATCTCAGACTGTTGAATCAAGGATCTGCCAGTACGTGCGTGCGTCCACAGGGCGAGAGCAAGGTCGACCTCTCGTTCGCGAACGACGCAGCATCTCGAAGAGTCACGAGCTGGAAAGTGGATCCGATCGAAACTTTATCTGATCACTTATATATAAGGATCGACATATCCACGGTACAAGGAAGAAGGGCAGCGGACCAGAAGCAAAATAGATGGTCGTTGCGAAAAATCGACGAAGATATGTTTATGGCGGCAACCCTCGCCGCTACCTGGCCGAGCGAACCGACCGAAGCGGCCGTAGTCGAGCGAGAAGCAGAATGGTTTACGAGGACGTTGACATCGGTGTGCAACGCAAGCATGCCGAAAATAAGGTCGAACCCCACTCGTAAACCCGTATATTGGTGGAGGAACGAGATCGCTCTTCTCCGTGCGGAGAGCACAAACGCACGGAGACAATATACGAGATACCGGAAACGGAGGAATCCCGATTCGGTGAGGAAAGCGCAGCTCTATGAAGTTTACAAGGAGAAGAAAATAGAGCTGCAGGCGGCCATAAAGACATCAAAGGCACGAGCATGGGACGGGCTGCTGGAAACACTGCGCGAGGATCCGTGGGGGCGGCCGTACAAGATAGTAATGAATAAATTACGACCGTGGGCGCCCCCGTTAACGGAGACGATGGAGACGCCGTTCTTGAAGCGAGTTGTCGACACGCTCTTCCCACCGGAAGAGGCTACGTCGGCGAGCAACTCGCAAATTTCAGCACACATCGACCCGATCATCTGGTCGCTGGACAACGACGTCACCGAGGAGGAAATGGCTCGCGCCATAAAGCGCATGACAAAGAAGAACACCGCGCCCGGACCGGACGGAATTCCCGGCCGTGCCTGGTCGATGGCACTCAGTGTCCTGAATTCAAGATTGCGGAAGTTATTTACAGCATGCTTGAAGACGGGTACGTTTCCAGCAAGATGGAAAACCGGCAGATTAGTATTGCTCCGAAATCCGGGAAAATCGGAGGATTTACCGGCAGCGTACAGGCCGATAGTTTTGCTCGACGAGGTCGGAAAATTATTTGAAAGGATAATCCACAACCGCCTCATCGAGCACCTGTCGCGAACCGGGCCGAACTTAGCCGAGAACCAATTCGGCTTCCGAGAAGGACGATCGACGATTGACGCGATTCGACAAGTGAAAAGTTTCGCCGAAAACGCGATCGCCGCCGGGGGAGTCGTAATCGCGATATCTTTAGATATTAAGAATGCGTTCAACTCCCTCGAATGGAGTACGATTCGTAGAGCGCTTGAAAAGCACGGGTTTCCGCGATACCTGCGAAGGGTCGTGGAAAATTACCTGAGCGACCGCGCGGTTCTCTACGATAGCCGGCATGGAATCGAGAAAAAGAAGATTGATCGCGGCGTTCCCCAGGGATCGGTCCTCGGACCGCTTCTCTGGAATCTCGGGTACGACGCGGTCCTGAAGCTGCCAATGCCGTCCGGCGTGCATCTCACGTGCTACGCGGATGACACGATGGTGTTGGCAGTCGACACGTGTCGGCAACGCGCAATCTGCCGGGCCGAAGTGGCAGTTGCGGTCGTGGCTAATACGATCAAGAAGATGGGGCTCCAGATGGCACCGGAGAAATCTGAAATCCTGTGCTTCAAGGGACGAAGAAGAGACCCGCGAGGAGGAAACGAAGTGGTCAACATTGGACCATCCAAAGTTACAGTGGGGAGCGAGATGATGTATCTCGGACTGCTCCTCGACGATAAATGGAACTTTGGTCTCCACTTCGCTCGTCAGGCCGTTCGACTGGATGCTGCGGCAAATTATCTAAGCCGCATCATGCCGAATCTGCACGGACCGGACGAGAAAGTAAGGAAAGTCTATGCTGGGGTGATAAAAAGCATTGCGCTTTACGGAGCCCCGGTATGGAGCGACGCGCTTAACAAAGGAGGCAGAAAGCTGCAGCTGCTGCGAAGCGCGTGGCGAAGAATAGCCATTCGGGTCATAAGAGGATATCGCACGATTTCCTACGACGCGGCAACAATGCTGGCGGGTCTCGCACCCCTGGAATACCTGGCGCAGGAAGACCTCATAGTGTACGAAACCCTTCGCACAACGCGCCAGGTAGAAGAAGAAGGTGCACCTGCTCCGACAAGGGACGAGATTAGAAGAGAAGCGAGACGCTTCACTTTCTCTAAATGGAAGGAGAAACTCGCACCTGCGACCAATCACAGGATCGTGGGAGCGATTCTACCCATCTTGGAAAACTGGGTAGAAAACAGGAGAGGGCAGCTCACCTTCAGAGTGACGCAGGTGCTGACTGGACATGGATGCTTCGGTCAGTACCTCTGCAAGATCGGAAAAGAGGCCACGGCTGAATGTCACCATTGCGGAGACGGAGACGACTCTGCGCAGCACACGTTGGAACGCTGTCCAGCGTGGCAAACGCTGCGCCACGCTCTCGTGGCAGAGATCGGACGGGATCTCTCGCCGACCAGCATCCTGCCGAAGATGCTGGAAGGGGAGAGATACTGGCGAGCCGTTACCTTGTTTTGCGACAAAGTGATGGCTGCGAAGGAAGCCGCCGAGCGCGAAAGAGAGCGCACGCTTTCTGCTCGACGAGCCTTACGTGGTCGGCGTTGTAGACGTTTGCCACGTTCCACTCCAAGGTAGGGGACTCTCGTCCGTCAGGGCGCGAGAGTCGCTCCAAAGTACCCACCGGGGAGCGGAGCTTCGCCGTCGCCGTCCATCTCAAACGCCGCAAGCGGGAGAAGAGGAAGACGACTTCGAAGATTGAAGACAGGCGCAAGAAATTCGACAAAGAGGTACGCGTGAGGAATGCATGCATTCGCACACAAGCGTAATAGAAAAGATTGCGCAAAGAAAAAGTAAATAACAAAAAACAGAAAGAGCAGCCGAGCGCCGGCTAGACAGGATTTGGGTCAAGTCTATCCGGCACGCGCTCGACCGAGGAGAGGCAAACGACTGTGGTGGTTGCAGTCGTTGCCAATCTAAAGTATGAACTCGCACGCCAGCTATGAACAGAGAGTTCAAAGAACTCAGACACGAGGCGGGATGCTGGACGCGTTCGAAAGAGTTCCCGGCTACCCGCTACAAGTGTAGGAAGACCACAGCAGGGTTTTAGTCGGTAAGAGTCCGACATAACCGCGGATTTCCCAAAAAATCCACGGTATCCATGAGGATTTCCCTGCGAAAAAAAAAAAAAAAAAAAAAAAAAAAAAAAAAAAAAGGTTATATTACGTTCTTGATGTATATAAAGGTTCCGCGGAGACGTAGAGGCCAATTCGCCAGGAATGTTGTCAGATATTACCGCCGAGATGATAGGTTGGGTTAGGTTACGTTATATTACGTTATTGACGTATATGAGGGTTACACGGAGACGTAGAGGCCAACTCGCCAGGAACGTTGTCAAATATTACTGCCGACATGTTAGGTTGTGTTAGGTTAGGTTATATTACGTTATTGATGTATATAAAGGTTCCACGGAGACGTAGAGGCCATCTCGCCAGGAATGATGTCAAATATTATCGCCGAGATGATAGGTTGGTTTAGGTTAGGTTATATTTCGTTATTGATGTATACGAAGGGTCCATGTAGACGTAGAGGCCAATTCGCCAGGAATGTTGTCAAATATTACCGCCGAGATGATAGGTTGGTTTAGGTTAGGTTATATTTCGTTATTGATGTATACGAAGGGTCCACGTAGACGTAGAGGCCAACTCGAAAGGAATGTTGTCAAATATTACCGCCGAGATGATAGGTTGGGTTAGGATAGGTTATATTTCGTTATTGAAGTATATAAAGGTCCCACGGGGACGTAGAGGCCAGCTCGCCAGGTATGTTGTCAAATATTACCGCCGAGATGATAGGTTGGCTTAGGTTAGGTTATATCTCGTTATTGATGTATACGAAGGTTCCACGGAGACGTAGAGGCCAATTCGCCAGGAATGTTGTCAAATATTACCGCCGAGATGATAGGTTGGGTTAGGTTACGTTATATTACGTTATTGATGTATATGAGGGTTACACGGAGACGTAGAGGCTAACTCGCCAGGAATGATGTCAAATATTACCGCAGAGATGTTAGGTTGGGTTAGGTTAGGTTATATTACGTTATTGATGTATATGAGGGTTACACGGAGACGTAGAGGCCAACTCGACAGGAATGTTGTCAAATATTACCGCCGAGAAGATAGGTTGGGTTAGGATAGGTTATATTTCGTTATTGATGTATATGAGGGTTACACGGAGACGTAGAGGCCAACTCGCCAGGAATGTGGTCAGATATTACCGCCGAGATGTTACGTTGGGTTAGGTTAGGTTATATTACGTTCTTGATGTATATAAAGGTTCCGCGGAGACGTAGAGGCCAATTCGCCAGGAATGTTGTCAGATATTACCGCCGAGATGATAGGTTGGGTTAGGTTACGTTATATTACGTTATTGATGTATATGAGGGTTACACGGAGACGTAGAGGCTAACTCGCCAGGAATGATGTCAAATATTACCGCAGAGATGTTAGGTTGGGTTAGGTTAGGTTATATTACGTTATTGATGTATATAAAGGTTCCCCGGAGACGTAGATACCATCTCGCCAGGAATGACGTCAAATATTACCGCCGAGATGATAGGTTGGGTTATGATAGGTTATATTTCGTTATTGAAGTATATAAAGGTCCCACGGAGACGTAGAGGCCAACTCGCCAGGTATGTTGTCAAATATTACCGCCGAGATGTTAGGTTGGGTTAGGCTAGGTTATATTATGTTATTGATGTATATAAAGGTCCCACGGAGGCGTAGAGGCCAACTCGCCAGGAATGTTGTCAAATATACCGTCGAGATTATAGGTTGGGTTAGGTTACGTTATATTACGTTATTGATTTATATAAAGGTCCCATGGAGAAGGAGAAGCCAACTCGCCAGGAATGTTGCCAAATATTACCGCCGACATGTTAGGTTTGGTTAGGTTAGGTTATATTACGTTATTGACGTATATGAGGGTTACACGGAGACGTAGAGGCCAACTCGCCAGGAACGTTGTCAAATATTACTGCCGACATGTTAGGTTGGGTTAGGATAGGTTATATTTCGTTATTGATGTATATGAGGGTTACACGGAGACGTAGAGGCCAACTCGCCAGGAATGTGGTCAGATATTACCGCCGAGATGTTACGTTGGGTTAGGTTAGGTTATATTTCGTTATTGATGTATACGAAGGGTCCACGTAGACGTAGAGGCCAATTCGCCAGGAATGTTGTCAAATATTACCGCCGAGATGATAGGTTGGGTTAGGTTACGTTATATTACGTTATTGATGTATATGAGGGTTACACGGAGACGTAGAGGCTAACTCGCCAGGAATGATGTCAAATATTACCGCAGAGATGTTAGGTTGGGTTAGGTTAGGTTATATTACGTTATTGATGTATATGAGGGTTACACGGAGACGTAGAGGCCAACTCTACAGGAATGTTGTCAAATATTACCGCCGAGATGATAGGTTGGGTTAGGATAGGTTATATTTCGTTATTGATGTATATGAGGGTTACACGGAGACGTAGAGGCCAACTCGCCAGGAATGTGGTCAGATATTACCGCCGAGATGTTACGTTGGGTTAGGTTAGGTTATATTACGTTCTTGATGTATATAAAGGTTCCGCGGAGACGTAGAGGCCAATTCGCCAGGAATGTTGTCAGATATTACCGCCGAGATGATAGGTTGGGTTAGGTTACGTTATATTACGTTATTGATGTATATGAGGGTTACACGGAGACGTAGAGGCTAACTCGCCAGGAATGATGTCAAATATTACCGCAGAGATGTTAGGTTGGGTTAGGTTAGGTTATATTACGTTATTGATGTATATAAAGGTTCCACGGAGACGTAGAGGCCATCTCGCCAGGAATGATGTCAAATATTATCGCCGAGATGATAGGTTGGTTTAGGTTAGGTTATATTTCGTTATTGATGTATACGAAGGGTCCATGTAGACGTAGAGGCCAATTCGCCAGGAATGTTGTCAAATATTACCGCCGAGATGATAGGTTGGGTTAGGTTACGTTATATTACGTTATTGATGTATATGAGGGTTACACGGAGACGTAGAGGCTAACTCGCCAGGAATGATGTCAAATATTACCGCAGAGATGTTAGGTTGGGTTAGGTTAGGTTATATTACGTTATTGATGTATATGAGGGTTACACGGAGACGTAGAGGCCAACTCGACAGGAATGTTGTCAAATATTACCGCCGAGAAGATAGGTTGGGTTAGGATAGGTTATATTTCGTTATTGATGTATATGAGGGTTACACGGAGACGTGGAGGCCAACTCGCCAGGAATGTGGTCAGATATTACCGCCGAGATGTTACGTTGGGTTAGGTTAGGTTATATTACGTTCTTGATGTATATAAAGGTTCCGCGGAGACGTAGAGGCCAATTCGCCAGGAATGTTGTCAGATATTACCGCCGAGATGATAGGTTGGGTTAGGTTACGTTATATTACGTTATTGATGTATATGAGGGTTACACGGAGACGTAGAGGCTAACTCGCCAGGAATGATGTCAAATATTACCGCAGAGATGTTAGGTTGGGTTAGGTTAGGTTATATTACGTTATTGATGTATATAAAGGTTCCCCGGAGACGTAGATACCATCTCGCCAGGAATGACGTCAAATATTACCGCCGAGATGATAGGTTGGGTTATGATAGGTTATATTTCGTTATTGAAGTATATAAAGGTCCCACGGAGACGTAGAGGCCAACTCGCCAGGTATGTTGTCAAATATTACCGCCGAGATGTTAGGTTGGGTTAGGCTAGGTTATATTATGTTATTGATGTATATAAAGGTCCCACGGAGGCGTAGAGGCCAACTCGCCAGGAATGTTGTCAAATATACCGTCGAGATTATAGGTTGGGTTAGGTTACGTTATATTACGTTATTGATTTATATAAAGGTCCCATGGAGAAGGAGAAGCCAACTCGCCAGGAATGTTGCCAAATATTACCGCCGACATGTTAGGTTTGGTTAGGTTAGGTTATATTACGTTATTGACGTATATGAGGGTTACACGGAGACGTAGAGGCCAACTCGCCAGGAACGTTGTCAAATATTACTGCCGACATGTTAGGTTGTGTTAGGTTAGGTTATATTACGTTATTGATGTATATAAAGGTTCCACGGAGACGTAGAGGCCATCTCGCCAGGAATGAAGTCAAATATTATCTCCGAGATGATAGGTTGGTTTAGGTTAGGTTATATTTCGTTATTGATGTATACGAAGGGTCCACGTAGACGTAGAGGCCAATTCGCCAGGAATGTTGTCAAATATTACCGCCGAGATGATAGGTTGGGTTAGGATAGGTTATATTTCGTTATTGAAGTATATAAAGGTCCCACGGTGACGTAGAGGCCAACTCGCCAGGTATGTTGTCAAATATTACAGCCGAGATGATAGGTTGGGTTAGGTTACGTTATATTTCGTTATTGATGTATATGAGGGTTACACGGAGACGTAGAGGCCAACTCGCCAGGAATGTGGTCAGATATTACCGCCGAGATGTTACGTTGGGTTAGGTTAGGTTATATTACTTTCTTGATGTATACGACGGTTCCACGGAGATGTAGAGGCCATCTCGCCAGGAATGATGTCAAATATTACCATCGAGATGATAGGTTGGGTTAGGTTACGTTATATTGCGTTATTGATGTATATGAGGGTTACACGGAGACGTAGAGGCCAACTCGCCAGGAACGTTGTCAAATATTACGGCCGATATGTTACGTTGGGTTAGGTTAGGTTATATTACGTTCTTGATGTATATAAAGGTTCCGCGGAGACGTAGAGGCTATCTCGCCAGGAATGATGTCAAATATTACCGCCGAGATGATAGGTTGGGTTAGGTTACGTTATATTGCGTTATTGATGTATATGAGGGTTACACGGAGACGTAGAGGCCAACTCGCCAGGAACGTTGTCAAATATTACTGCCGACATGTTAGGTTGGGTTAGGTTAGGTTATATTACGTTATTGATGTATATAAAGGTTCCACGGAGACGTAGGGGCCATCTCGCCAGGAATGATGTCAAATATTACCGCCGAGATGATAGGTTGGTTTAGGTTAGGTTATATTTCGTTATTGATGTATACGAAGTGTCCACGTAGACGTAGAGGCCAACTCGACAGGAATGTTGTCAAATATTACCGCCGAGATGATAGGTTGGGTTAGGATAGGTTATATTTCGTTATTGAAGTATATAAAGGTCCCACGGGGACGAAGACGCCAGCTCGCCAGGTATGCTGTCAAATATTACCGCCGAGATGATAGGTTGGCTTAGGTTAGGTTATATCTCGTTATTGATGTATACGAAGGTTCCACGGAAACGTAGAGGCCAGCTCGCCAGGAATGTTGTCAAATATCACCGCCGAGGTGATAGGTTGGGTTAGGATAGGTTATATTTCGTTATTGAAATATATAAAGGTCACACGGAGACGTAGAGGCCAACTCGCCAGGTATGTTGTCAAATATTACCGCCGAGATGTTAGGTTGGGTTAGCCTAGCTTATATTATGTTATTGATGTATATAAAGGTCCCACGGGGACGTAGAGGCCAACTCGCCAGGAATGTTGTCAAATATTACCGCCGAGATGATAGGTTGGGTTAGGTTACGTTATATTACGTTATTGATGTATATGAGGGTTACACGGAGACGTAGAGGCCAACTAGCCAGGAATGTGGTCAAATATTACTGCCGACATGTTAGGTTAGGTTAGGTTAGGTTATATTACGTTATTGATGTATATAAAGGTTCCACGGAGACGTAGAGGCCATCTCGCCAGGAATGATGTCAAATATTATCGCCGAGATGATAGGTTGGTTTAGGTTAGGTTATATTTCGTTATTGATGTATACGAAGGGTCCACGTAGACGTAGAGGCCAATTCGCCAGGAATGTTGTCAAATATTACCGCCGAGATGATAGGTTGGGTTAGGATAGGTTATATTTCGTTATTGAAGTATATAAAGGTCCCACGGTGACGTAGAGGCCAACTCGCCAGGTATGTTGTCAAATATTACAGCCGAGATGATAGGTTGGGTTAGGTTACGTTATATTTCGTTATTGATGTATATGAGGGTTACACGGAGACGTAGAGGCCAACTCGCCAGGTATGTTGTCAAATATTACCGCCGAGATGTTAGGTTGGGTTAGCCTAGCTTATATTATGTTATTGATGTATATAAAGGTCCCACGGGGACGTAGAGGCCAACTCGCCAGGAATGTTGTCAAATATTACCGCCGAGATGATAGGTTGGGTTAGGTTACGTTATATTACGTTATTGATGTATATGAGGGTTACACGGAGACGTAGAGGCCAACTAGCCAGGAATGTGGTCAAATATTACTGCCGACATGTTAGGTTAGGTTAGGTTAGGTTATATTACGTTATTGATGTATATAAAGGTTCCACGGAGACGTAGAGGCCATCTCGCCAGGAATGATGTCAAATATTATCGCCGAGATGATAGGTTGGTTTAGGTTAGGTTATATTTCGTTATTGATGTATACGAAGGGTCCACGTAGACGTAGAGGCCAATTCGCCAGGAATGTTGTCAAATATTACCGCCGAGATGATAGGTTGGGTTAGGATAGGTTATATTTCGTTATTGAAGTATATAAAGGTCCCACGGTGACGTAGAGGCCAACTCGCCAGGTATGTTGTCAAATATTACAGCCGAGATGATAGGTTGGGTTAGGTTACGTTATATTTCGTTATTGATGTATATGAGGGTTACACGGAGACGTAGAGGCCAACTCGCCAGGAATGTGGTCAGATATTACCGCCGAGATGTTACGTTGGGTTAGGTTAGGTTATATTACGTTCTTGATGTATATAAAGGTTCCGCGGAGACGTAGAGGCTATCTCGCCAGGAATGATGTCAAATATTACCGCCGAGATGATAGGTTGGGTTAGGTTACGTTATATTGCGTTATTGATGTATATGAGGGTTACACGGAGACGTAGAGGCCAACTCGCCAGGAACGTTGTCAAATATTACTGCCGACATGTTAGGTTGGGTTAGGTTAGGTTATATTACGTTATTGATGTATATAAAGGTTCCACGGAGACGTAGGGGCCATCTCGCCAGGAATGATGTCAAATATTACCGCCGAGATGATAGGTTGGTTTAGGTTAGGTTATATTTCGTTATTGATGTATACGAAGTGTCCACGTAGACGTAGAGGCCAACTCGACAGGAATGTTGTCAAATATTACCGCCGAGATGATAGGTTGAGTTAGGATAGGTTATATTTCGTTATTGAAGTATATAAAGGTCCCACGGGGACGTAGACGCCAGCTCGCCAGGTATGCTGTCAAATATTACCGCCGAGATGATAGGTTGGCTTAGGTTAGGTTATATCTCGTTATTGATGTATACGAAGGTTCCACGGAAACGTAGAGGCCAGCTCGCCAGGAATGTTGTCAAATATCACCGCCGAGGTGATAGGTTGGGTTAGGATAGGTTATATTTCGTTATTGAAATATGTAAAGGTCCCACGGAGACGTAGAGGCCAACTCGCCAGGTATGTTGTCAAATATTACCGCCGAGATGTTAGGTTGGGTTAGGCTAGGTTATATTATGTTATTGATGTATATAAAGGTCCCACGGAGGCGTAGAGGCCAACTCGCTAGGAATGTTGTCAAATATACCGTCGAGATTATAGGTTGGGTTAGGTTACGTTATATTACGTTATTGATTTATATAAAGGTCCCATGGAGAAGGAGAAGCCAACTCGCCAGGAATGTTGCCAAATATTACCGCCGACATGTTAGGTTTGGTTAGGTTAGGTTATATTACGTTATTGACGTATGTGAGGGTTACACGGAGACGTAGAGGCCAACTCGCCAGGAACGTTGTCAAATATTACTGCCGACATGTTAGGTTGTGTTAGGTTAGGTTATATTACGTTATTGATGTATATAAAGGTTCCACGGAGACGTAGAGGCCATCTCGCCAGGAATGATGTCAAATATTATCGCCGAAATGACAGGTTGGTTTAGGTTAGGTTATATTTCGTTATTGATGTATACGAAGGGTCCACGTAGACGTAGAGGCCAATTCGCCAGGAATGTTGTCAAATATTACCGCCGAGATGATAGGTTGGGTTAGGATAGGTTATATTTCGTTCTTGAAGTATATAAAGGTCCCACGGTGACGTAGAGGCCAACTCGCCAGGTATGTTGTCAAATATTACAGCCGAGATGATAGGTTGGGTTAGGTTACGTTATATTTCGTTATTGATGTATATGAGGGTTACACGGAGACGTAGAGGCCAACTCGCCAGGAATGTGGTCAGATATTACCGCCGAGATGTTACGTTGGGTTAGGTTAGGTTATATTACGTTCTTGATGTATATAAAGGTTCCGCGGAGACGTGGAGGCCATCTCGCCAGGAATGTTGTCAGATATTACCGCCGAGATGATAGGTTGGGTTAGGTTACGTTATATTACGTTATTGATGTATATGAGGGTTACACGGAGACGTAGAGGCCAACTAGCCAGGAATGTGGTCAAATATTACTGCCGACATGTTAGGTTGGGTTAGGTTAGGTTATATTACGTTATTGATGTATATAAAGGTTCCACGGAGACGTAGAGGCCATCTCGCCAGGAATGATGTCAAATATTACCGCCGAAATGATAGGTTGGTTTAGGTTAGGTTATATTTCGTTATTGATGTATACGACGGTTCCACGGAGACGTAGAGACCAACTCGCCAGGAATGTTGTCAAATATTACCGCCGAGATGACAGGTTGGGTTAGGTTACGTTATATTACGTTATTGATTTATATGAGGGTTACACGTAGACGTAGAGGCCAACTCGCCAGGTATGTTGTCAAATATTACAGCCGAGATGATAGGTTGGGTTAGGTTACGTTATATTTCGTTATTGATGTATATGAGGGTTACACGGAGACGTAGAGGCTAACTCGCCAGGCATGATGTCAAATATTACCGCAGAGATGTTAGGTTGGGTTAGGTTAGGTTATATTACGTTATTGATGTATATAAAGGTTCCCCGGAGACGTAGAGACCATCTCGCCAGGAATGACGTCAAATATTACCGCCGAGAGGATAGGTTGGGTTATGATAGGTTATATTACGTTATTGATGTATATAAAGGTCCCATGGAGACGTAGAGGCCAATAAATCAGGAATGTGGTCAAATCTTAACGCCGAGATGTTAGGTTGGGTTAGGTTTGTTTATACTACGTTATTGATGTGTATAAAGGTCCCACGGAGACGTAGAAGCCAACTCGCCAGGAATGTGGTCAAATATTACCGCCGAGATGTTACGTTGGGTGGGGTTAGGTTATATTACGTTATTGATTTATATGAGGGTTACACGTAGACGTAGGGGCCAATTCGCCAGGAATGTTTTCAAATATTACCTCCGAGATGATAGGTTGGGTTAGGTTACGTTATACTGCGTTATTGATGTATATGAGGGTCACACGGAGACGTAGATGCCAACTCGCCAGGAATGATGTCAAATATTACCGCAGAGATGTTAGGTTGGGTTAGGTTAGGTTATATTACGTTATTGATGTATATAAAGGTCCCATGGAGACGTGGAGGCCAATAAATCAGGAATGTGGTCAAATCTTAACGCCGAGATGTTAGGTTGGGTTAGGTTTGTTTATACTACGTTATTGATGTGTATAAAGGTTCCACGGAGACGTAGGGGCCATCTCGCCAGGAATGATGTCAAATATTACCGCCGAGATGATAGGTTGGTTTAGGTTAGGTTATATTTCGTCATTGATGTATACGAAGGGTCCACGTAGACGTAGAGGCCAACTCGAAAGGAATGTTGTCAAATATTACCGCCGAGATGATAGGTTGGGTTAGGATAGGTTATATTTCGTTATTGAAGTATATAAAGGTTCCACGGGGACGTAGAGGCCAGCTCGCCAGGTATGTTGTCAAATATTACCGCCGAGATGATATTTTGGGTTAGGTTAGGTTATATCTCGCTACTGATGTATACGAAGGATCCACGGAGACGTAGAGGCCAACTCGCCAGGAATGTTGTCAAATATTACCGCCGAGGTGATAGGTTGGGTTAGGATAGGTTATATTTCGTTATTGAAATATATAAAGGTCCCACGGAGACGTAGAGGCCAACTCGCCAGGTATGTTGTCAAATATTACCGCCGAGATGTTAGGTTGGGTTAGCCTAGCTTATATTATGTTATTGATGTATATAAAGGGCCCACGGAGACGTAGAGGTCAACTCGCCAGGAATGTTGTCAAATATTACCGCCGAGATGATAGGTTGGGTTAGGTTACGTTATATTACGTTATTGATGTATATGAGGGTTACACGGAGACGTAGAGGCCAACTAGCCAGTTATGTTGTCAAATATTACCGCCGAGATGTTAGGTTGGGTTAGCCTAGCTTATATTATGTTATTGATGTATATAAAGGTCCCACGGAGACGTAGAGGCCAACTCGCCAGGAATGTTGTCAAATATTACCGCCGAGATGTTACGTTGGGTTGGGTTAGGTTATATTACGTTATTGATGTATATGAGGGTTACACGTAGACGTAGAGGCTAACTCGCCAGGAATGATGTCAACTAGTACCGCAGAGATGATAGGTTGGGTTAGGTTACGTTATATTGCGTTATTGATGTATATGAGGGTTACACGGCGACGTAGATGCCAACTCGCCAGGAATGATGTCAAATATTACCACAGAGATGTTAGGTTGGGTTAGGTTAGGTTATATTACGTTATTGATGTATATAAAGGTCCCACGGAGACGTAGAGGCCAATAAATCAGGAATGTGGTCAAATCTTAACGCCGAGATGTTAGGTTGGGTTAGGTTAGGTTGTATTACGTTATTGATGTATATAATGGTTCCACGGAGACGTAGGAGCCATCTCGCCAGGAATGATGTCAAATATTACCGCCGATATATTACGTTGGCTTAGGTTAGGTTATATTACGTTATTGATGTATATAAAGTTTCCACGGAGACGTAGAGGCCATCTCGCCAGGAATGATGTCAAATATTACCGCCGAAACGATAGGTTGGTTTAGGTTAGGTTATATTTCGTTATTGATGTATACGACGGTTACACGGAGACGTAGAGACCAACTCGCCAGGAATGTTGTCAAATATTACCGCCGAGGTGATAGGTTGGGTTAGGATAGGTTATATTTCGTTATTGAAATATATAAAGGTCCCACGGAGACGTAGAGGCCAACTCGCCAGGTATGTTGTCAAATATTACCGCCGAGATGTTAGGTTGGGTTAGCCTAGCTTATATTATGTTATTGATGTACATAAAGGTCCCACGGAGACGTAGAGGTCAACTCGCCAGGAATGTTGTCAAATATTACGGCCGAGATGATAGGTTGGGTTAGGTTACGTTATATTACGTTATTGATGTATATGAGGGTTACACGGAGACGTAGAGGCCAACTAGCCAGGAATGTGGTCAAATATTACCGCCGAGATGTTACGTTGGGTTAGGTTAGGTTATATTACGTTATTGATGTATATAAAGGTTCCACGGAGACGTAGTGGCCATCTCGCCAGGAATGATGTCAAATATTACCGCCGAAATGATGGGTTGGTTTAGGTTAGGTTATATTTCGTTATTGATGTATACGACGGTTCCACGGAGACGTAGAGACCAACTCGCCAGGAATGTTGTCAAATATTACCGCCGTGATGATAGGTTGGGTTAGGTTACGTTATATTACGTTATTGATTTATATGAGGGTTACACGTAGACGTAGAGGCTAACTCGCCAGGAATGATGTCAAATATTACCGCAGAGATGTTAGGTTGGGTTAGGTTAGGATATATATTACGTTATTGATGTATATAAAGGTTCCCACGGAGACGTAGATGTCAACTCGCCAGGAATGTTGTCAAATATTACCGCCGAGATGATAGGTTGGGTTAGGTTACGTTATATTACGTTATTGATGTATATGAGGGTTACACGGAGACGTAGAGGCCAACTAGCCAGGAATGTGGTCAAATATTACCGCCGAGATGTTACGTTGGGTTAGGTTAGGTTATATTACGTTATTGATGTATATAAAGGTTCCACGGAGACGTAGAGGCCATCTCGCCAGGAATGATGTCAAATATTACCGCCGAAATGATAGGTTGGTTTAGGTTAGGTTATATTTCGTTATTGATGTATACGACGGTTCCACGGAGACGTAGAGACCAACTCGCCAGGAATGTTGTCAAATATTACCGCCGAGATGACAGGTTGGGTTAGGTTACGTTATATTACGTTATTGATTTATATGAGGGTTACACGTAGACGTAGAGGCCAACTCGCCAGGTATGTTGTCAAATATTACAGCCGAGATGATAGGTTGGGTTAGGTTACGTTATATTTCGTTATTGATGTATATGAGGGTCACACGGAGACGTAGATGCCAACTCGCCAGGAATGATGTCAAATATTACCGCAGAGATGTTATGTTGGGTTAGGTTAGGTTATATTACGTTATTGATGTATATAAAGGTCCCATGGAGACGTAGAGGCCAATAAATCAGGAATGTGGTCAAATCTTAACGCCGAGATGTTAGGTTGGGTTAGGTTTGTTTATACTACGTTATTGATGTGTATAAAGGTTCCACGGAGACGTAGGGGCCATCTCGCCAGGAATGATGTCAAATATTACCGCCGAGATGATAGGTTGGTTTAGGTTAGGTTATATTTCGTTATTGATGTATACGAAGGGTCCACGTAGACGTAGAGGCCAACTCGAAAGGAATGTTGTCAAATATTACAGCCGAGATGATAGGTTGGGTTAGGATAGGTTATATTTCGTTATTGAAGTATATAAAGGTCCCACGGGGACGTAGAGGCCAGCTCGCCAGGTATGTTGTCAAATATTACCGCCGAGATGATAGGTTGGCTTAGGTTAGGTTATATCTCGCTATTGATGTATACGAAGGATCCACGGAGACGTAGAGGCCAGCTCGCCAGGAATGTTGTCAAATATTACCGCCGAGGTGATAGGTTGGGTTAGGATAGGTTATACTTCGTTATTGAAATATATAAAGGTCCCACGGAGACGTAGAGGCCAACTCGCCAGGTATGTTGTCAAATATTACCGCCGAGATGTTAGGTTGGGTTAGCCTAGCTTATATTATGTTATTGATGTATATAAAGGGCCCACGGAGACGTAGAGGTCAACTCGCCAGGAATGTTGTCAAATATTACCGCCGAGATGATAGGTTGGGTTAGGTTACGTTATATTACGTTATTGATGTATATGAGGGTTACACGGAGACGTAGAGGCCAACTAGCCAGGTATGTTGTCAAATATTACCGCCGAGATGTTAGGTTGGGTTAGCCTAGCTTATATTATGTTATTGATGTATATAAAGGTCCCACGGAGACGTAAGGCCAACTCGCCAGGAATGTTGTCAAATATTACCGCCGAGATGTTACGTTGGGTTGGGTTAGGTTATATTACGTTATTGATGTATATGAGGGTTACACGGAGACGTAGAGGCTAACTCGCCAGGAATGATGTCAAATAGTACCGCAGAGATGATAGGTTGGGTTAGGTTACGTTATATTGTGTTATTGATGTATATGAGGGTTACACGGAGACGTAGATGCCAACTCGCCAGGAATGATGTCAAATATTACCACAGAGATGTTAGGTTGGGTTAGGTTAGGTTATATTACGTTATTGATGTATATAAAGGTCCCGCGGAGACGTAGAGGCCAATAAATCAGGAATGTGGTCAAATCTTAACGCCGAGATGTTAGGTTGGGTTAGGTTTGTTTATACTACGTTATTGATGTGTATAAAGGTTCCACGGAGACGTAGGGGCCATCTCTCCAGGAATGTTGTCAAATATTACCGCCGAGGTGATAGGTTGGGTTAGGATAGGTTATATTTCGTTATTCAAATATATAAAGGTCCCACGGAGACGTAGAGGCCAACTCGCCAGGTATGTTGTCAAATATTACCGCCGAGATGTTAGGTTGGGTTAGCCTAGCTTATATTATGTTATTGATGTATATAAAGGTCCCACGGAGACGTAGAGGTCAACTCGCCAGGAATGTTGTCAAATATTACCGCCGAGATGATAGGTTAGGTTAGGTTACGTTATATTACGTTATTGATTTATATGAGGGTTACACGTAGACGTAGAGGCTAACTCGCCAGGAATGATGTCAAATATTACCGCAGAGATGTTAGGTTGGGTTAGGTTAGGTTATATTACGTTATTGATGTATATAAAGGTTCCCCGGAGACGTAGAGACCATCTCGCCAGGAATGACGTCAAATATTACCGCCGAGATGATAGGTTGGGTTAGGTTACGTTATATTGCGTTATTGATGTATATGAGGGTTACACGGAGACGTAGAGGCCAACTCGCCAGGAACGTTGTCAAATATTACTGCCGACATGTTAGGTTGGGTTAGGTTAGGTTGTATTACGTTATTGATGTATATAATGGTTCCACGGAGACGTAGGAGCCATCTCGCCAGGAATGATGTCAAATATTACCGCCGATATGTTACGTTGGGTTAGGTTAGGTTATATTACGTTATTGATGTATATAAAGTTTCCACGGAGACGTAGAGGCCATCTCGCCAGGAATGATGTCAAATATTACCGCCGAAATGATAGGTTGGTTTAGGTTAGGTTATATTTCGTTATTGATGTATACGACGGTTACACGGAGACGTAGAGACCAACTCGCCAGGAATGTTGTCAAATATTACCGCCGAGGTGATAGGTTGGGTTAGGATAGGTTATATTTCGTTATTGAAATATATAAAGGTCCCACGGAGACGTAGAGGCCAACTCGCCAGGTATGTTGTCAAATATTACCGCCGAGATGTTAGGTTGGGTTAGCCTAGCTTATATTATGTTATTGATGTACATAAAGGTCCCACGGAGACGTAGAGGTCAACTCGCCAGGAATGTTGTCAAATATTACCGCCGAGATGATAGGTTGGGTTAGGTTACGTTATATTACGTTATTGATGTATATGAGGGTTACACGGAGACGTAGAGGCCAACTAGCCAGGAATGTGGTCAAATATTACCGCCGAGATGTTACGTTGGGTTAGGTTAGGTTATATTACGTTATTGATGTATATAAAGGTTCCACGGAGACGTAGAGGCCATCTCGCCAGGAATGATGTCAAATATTACCGCCGAAATGATGGGTTGGTTTAGGTTAGGTTATATTTCGTTATTGATGTATACGACGGTTCCACGGAGACGTAGAGACCAACTCGCCAGGAATGTTGTCAAATATTACCGCCGTGATGATAGGTTGGGTTAGGTTACGTTATATTTCGTTATTGATGTATATGAGGGTTACACGGAGACGTAGAGGCCAACTCGCCAGGAATGTGGTCAGATATTACCGCCGAGATGTTACGTTGGGTTAGGTTAGGTTATATTACGTTCTTGATGTATATAAAGGTTCCGCGGAGACGTGGAGGCCATCTCGCCAGGAATGTTGTCAGATATTACCGCCGAGATGATAGGTTGGGTTAGGTTACGTTATATTACGTTATTGATGTATATGAGGGTTACACGGAGACGTAGAGGCCAACTAGCCAGGAATGTGGTCAAATATTACTGCCGACATGTTAGGTTGGGTTAGGTTAGGTTATATTACGTTATTGATGTATATAAAGGTTCCACGGAGACGTAGAGGCCATCTCGCCAGGAATGATGTCAAATATTACCGCCGAAATGATAGGTTGGTTTAGGTTAGGTTATATTTCGTTATTGATGTATACGACGGTTCCACGGAGACGTAGAGACCAACTCGCCAGGAATGTTGTCAAATATTACCGCCGAGATGACAGGTTGGGTTAGGTTACGTTATATTACGTTATTGATTTATATGAGGGTTACACGTAGACGTAGAGGCCAACTCGCCAGGTATGTTGTCAAATATTACAGCCGAGATGATAGGTTGGGTTAGGTTACGTTATATTTCGTTATTGATGTATATGAGGGTTACACGGAGACGTAGAGGCTAACTCGCCAGGCATGATGTCAAATATTACCGCAGAGATGTTAGGTTGGGTTAGGTTAGGTTATATTACGTTATTGATGTATATAAAGGTTCCCCGGAGACGTAGAGACCATCTCGCCAGGAATGACGTCAAATATTACCGCCGAGAGGATAGGTTGGGTTATGATAGGTTATATTACGTTATTGATGTATATAAAGGTCCCATGGAGACGTAGAGGCCAATAAACCAGGAATGTGGTCAAATCTTAACGCCGAGATGTTAGGTTGGGTTAGGTTTGTTTATACTACGTTATTGATGTGTATAAAGGTCCCACGGAGACGTAGAAGCCAACTCGCCAGGAATGTGGTCAAATATTACCGCCGAGATGTTACGTTGGGTGGGGTTAGGTTATATTACGTTATTGATTTATATGAGGGTTACACGTAGACGTAGGGGCCAATTCGCCAGGAATGTTGTCAAATATTACCTCCGAGATGATAGGTTGGGTTAGGTTACGTTATACTGCGTTATTGATGTATATGAGGGTCACACGGAGACGTAGATGCCAACTCGCCAGGAATGATGTCAAATATTACCGCAGAGATGTTAGGTTGGGTTAGGTTAGGTTATATTACGTTATTGATGTATATAAAGGTCCCATGGAGACGTGGAGGCCAATAAATCAGGAATGTGGTCAAATCTTAACGCCGAGATGTTAGGTTGGGTTAGGTTTGTTTATACTACGTTATTGATGTGTATAAAGGTTCCACGGAGACGTAGGGGCCATCTCGCCAGGAATGATGTCAAATATTACCGCCGAGATGATAGGTTGGTTAAGGTTAGGTTATATTTCGTCATTGATGTATACGAAGGGTCCACGTAGACGTAGAGGCCAACTCGAAAGGAATGTTGTCAAATATTACCGCCGAGATGATAGGTTGGGTTAGGATAGGTTATATTTCGTTATTGAAGTATATAAAGGTTCCACGGGGACGTAGAGGCCAGCTCGCCAGGTATGTTGTCAAATATTACCGCCGAGATGATATTTTGGGTTAGGTTAGGTTATATCTCGCTACTGATGTATACGAAGGATCCACGGAGACGTAGAGGCCAACTCGCCAGGAATGTTGTCAAATATTACCGCCGAGGTGATAGGTTGGGTTAGGATAGGTTATATTTCGTTATTGAAATATATAAAGGTCCCACGGAGACGTAGAGGCCAACTCGCCAGGTATGTTGTCAAATATTACCGCCGAGATGTTAGGTTGGGTTAGCCTAGCTTATATTATGTTATTGATGTATATAAAGGGCCCACGGAGACGTAGAGGTCAACTCGCCAGGAATGTTGTCAAATATTACCGCCGAGATGATAGGTTGGGTTAGGTTACGTTATATTACGTTATTGATGTATATGAGGGTTACACGGAGACGTAGAGGCCAACTAGCCAGTTATGTTGTCAAATATTACCGCCGAGATGTTAGGTTGGGTTAGCCTAGCTTATATTATGTTATTGATGTATATAAAGGTCCCACGGAGACGTAGAGGCCAACTCGCCAGGAATGTTGTCAAATATTACCGCCGAGATGTTACGTTGGGTTGGGTTAGGTTATATTACGTTATTGATGTATATGAGGGTTACACGTAGACGTAGAGGCTAACTCGCCAGGAATGATGTCAACTAGTACCGCAGAGATGATAGGTTGGGTTAGGTTACGTTATATTGCGTTATTGATGTATATGAGGGTTACACGGCGACGTAGATGCCAACTCGCCAGGAATGATGTCAAATATTACCACAGAGATGTTAGGTTGGGTTAGGTTAGGTTATATTACGTTATTGATGTATATAAAGGTCCCACGGAGACGTAGAGGCCAATAAATCAGGAATGTGGTCAAATCTTAACGCCGAGATGTTAGGTTGGGTTAGGTTAGGTTGTATTACGTTATTGATGTATATAATGGTTCCACGGAGACGTAGGAGCCATCTCGCCAGGAATGATGTCAAATATTACCGCCGATATATTACGTTGGCTTAGGTTAGGTTATATTACGTTATTGATGTATATAAAGTTTCCACGGAGACGTAGAGGCCATCTCGCCAGGAATGATGTCAAATATTACCGCCGAAACGATAGGTTGGTTTAGGTTAGGTTATATTTCGTTATTGATGTATACGACGGTTACACGGAGACGTAGAGACCAACTCGCCAGGAATGTTGTCAAATATTACCGCCGAGGTGATAGGTTGGGTTAGGATAGGTTATATTTCGTTATTGAAATATATAAAGGTCCCACGGAGACGTAGAGGCCAACTCGCCAGGTATGTTGTCAAATATTACCGCCGAGATGTTAGGTTGGGTTAGCCTAGCTTATATTATGTTATTGATGTACATAAAGGTCCCACGGAGACGTAGAGGTCAACTCGCCAGGAATGTTGTCAAATATTACGGCCGAGATGATAGGTTGGGTTAGGTTACGTTATATTACGTTATTGATGTATATGAGGGTTACACGGAGACGTAGAGGCCAACTAGCCAGGAATGTGGTCAAATATTACCGCCGAGATGTTACGTTGGGTTAGGTTAGGTTATATTACGTTATTGATGTATATAAAGGTTCCACGGAGACGTAGTGGCCATCTCGCCAGGAATGATGTCAAATATTACCGCCGAAATGATGGGTTGGTTTAGGTTAGGTTATATTTCGTTATTGATGTATACGACGGTTCCACGGAGACGTAGAGACCAACTCGCCAGGAATGTTGTCAAATATTACCGCCGTGATGATAGGTTGGGTTAGGTTACGTTATATTACGTTATTGATTTATATGAGGGTTACACGTAGACGTAGAGGCTAACTCGCCAGGAATGATGTCAAATATTACCGCAGAGATGTTAGGTTGGGTTAGGTTAGGATATATATTACGTTATTGATGTATATAAAGGTTCCCACGGAGACGTAGATGTCAACTCGCCAGGAATGTTGTCAAATATTACCGCCGAGATGATAGGTTGGGTTAGGTTACGTTATATTACGTTATTGATGTATATGAGGGTTACACGGAGACGTAGAGGCCAACTAGCCAGGAATGTGGTCAAATATTACCGCCGAGATGTTACGTTGGGTTAGGTTAGGTTATATTACGTTATTGATGTATATAAAGGTTCCACGGAGACGTAGAGGCCATCTCGCCAGGAATGATGTCAAATATTACCGCCGAAATGATAGGTTGGTTTAGGTTAGGTTATATTTCGTTATTGATGTATACGACGGTTCCACGGAGACGTAGAGACCAACTCGCCAGGAATGTTGTCAAATATTACCGCCGAGATGACAGGTTGGGTTAGGTTACGTTATATTACGTTATTGATTTATATGAGGGTTACACGTAGACGTAGAGGCCAACTCGCCAGGTATGTTGTCAAATATTACAGCCGAGATGATAGGTTGGGTTAGGTTACGTTATATTTCGTTATTGATGTATATGAGGGTCACACGGAGACGTAGATGCCAACTCGCCAGGAATGATGTCAAATATTACCGCAGAGATGTTATGTTGGGTTAGGTTAGGTTATATTACGTTATTGATGTATATAAAGGTCCCATGGAGACGTAGAGGCCAATAAATCAGGAATGTGGTCAAATCTTAACGCCGAGATGTTAGGTTGGGTTAGGTTTGTTTATACTACGTTATTGATGTGTATAAAGGTTCCACGGAGACGTAGGGGCCATCTCGCCAGGAATGATGTCAAATATTACCGCCGAGATGATAGGTTGGTTTAGGTTAGGTTATATTTCGTTATTGATGTATACGAAGGGTCCACGTAGACGTAGAGGCCAACTCGAAAGGAATGTTGTCAAATATTACAGCCGAGATGATAGGTTGGGTTAGGATAGGTTATATTTCGTTATTGAAGTATATAAAGGTCCCACGGGGACGTAGAGGCCAGCTCGCCAGGTATGTTGTCAAATATTACCGCCGAGATGATAGGTTGGCTTAGGTTAGGTTATATCTCGCTATTGATGTATACGAAGGATCCACGGAGACGTAGAGGCCAGCTCGCCAGGAATGTTGTCAAATATTACCGCCGAGGTGATAGGTTGGGTTAGGATAGGTTATACTTCGTTATTGAAATATATAAAGGTCCCACGGAGACGTAGAGGCCAACTCGCCAGGTATGTTGTCAAATATTACCGCCGAGATGTTAGGTTGGGTTAGCCTAGCTTATATTATGTTATTGATGTATATAAAGGGCCCACGGAGACGTAGAGGTCAACTCGCCAGGAATGTTGTCAAATATTACCGCCGAGATGATAGGTTGGGTTAGGTTACGTTATATTACGTTATTGATGTATATGAGGGTTACACGGAGACGTAGAGGCCAACTAGCCAGGTATGTTGTCAAATATTACCGCCGAGATGTTAGGTTGGGTTAGCCTAGCTTATATTATGTTATTGATGTATATAAAGGTCCCACGGAGACGTAAGGCCAACTCGCCAGGAATGTTGTCAAATATTACCGCCGAGATGTTACGTTGGGTTGGGTTAGGTTATATTACGTTATTGATGTATATGAGGGTTACACGGAGACGTAGAGGCTAACTCGCCAGGAATGATGTCAAATAGTACCGCAGAGATGATAGGTTGGGTTAGGTTACGTTATATTGTGTTATTGATGTATATGAGGGTTACACGTAGACGTAGAGGCTAACTCGCCAGGAATGATGTCAAATATTACCGCAGAGATGTTAGGTTGGGTTAGGTTAGGTTATATTACGTTATTGATGTATATAAAGGTTCCCCGGAGACGTAGGAGCCATCTCGCCAGGAATGATGTCAAATATTACCGCCGATATGTTACGTTGGGTTAGGTTAGGTTATATTACGTTATTGATGTATATAAAGTTTCCACGGAGACGTAGAGGCCATCTCGCCAGGAATGATGTCAAATATTACCGCCGAAATGATAGGTTGGTTTAGGTTAGGTTATATTTCGTTATTGATGTATACGACGGTTACACGGAGACGTAGAGACCAACTCGCCGGGAATGTTGTCAAATATTACCGCCGAGGTGATAGGTTGGGTTAGGATAGGTTATATTTCGTTATTGAAATATATAAAGGTCCCACGGAGACGTAGAGGCCAACTCGCCAGGTATGTTGTCAAATATTACCGCCGAGATGTTAGGTTGGGTTAGCCTAGCTTATATTATGTTATTGATGTACATAAAGGTCCCACGGAGACGTAGAGGTCAACTCGCCAGGAATGTTGTCAAATATTACCGCCGAGATGATAGGTTGGGTTAGGTTACGTTATATTACGTTATTGATGTATATGAGGGTTACACGGAGACGTAGAGGCCAACTAGCCAGGAATGTGGTCAAATATTACCGCCGAGATGTTACGTTGGGTTAGGTTAGGTTATATTACGTTATTGATGTATATAAAGGTTCCACGGAGACGTAGAGGCCATCTCGCCAGGAATGATGTCAAATATTACCGCCGAAATGATGGGTTGGTTTAGGTTAGGTTATATTTCGTTATTGATGTATACGACGGTTCCACGGAGACGTAGAGACCAACTCGCCAGGAATGTTGTCAAATATTACCGCCGTGATGATAGGTTGGGTTAGGTTACGTTATATTTCGTTATTGATGTATATGAGGGTTACACGGAGACGTAGAGGCCAACTCGCCAGGAATGTGGTCAGATATTACCGCCGAGATGTTACGTTGGGTTAGGTTAGGTTATATTACGTTCTTGATGTATATAAAGGTTCCGCGGAGACGTGGAGGCCATCTCGCCAGGAATGTTGTCAGATATTACCGCCGAGATGATAGGTTGGGTTAGGTTACGTTATATTACGTTATTGATGTATATGAGGGTTACACGGAGACGTAGAGGCCAACTAGCCAGGAATGTGGTCAAATATTACTGCCGACATGTTAGGTTGGGTTAGGTTAGGTTATATTACGTTATTGATGTATATAAAGGTTCCACGGAGACGTAGAGGCCATCTCGCCAGGAATGATGTCAAATATTACCGCCGAAATGATAGGTTGGTTTAGGTTAGGTTATATTTCGTTATTGATGTATACGACGGTTCCACGGAGACGTAGAGACCAACTCGCCAGGAATGTTGTCAAATATTACCGCCGAGATGACAGGTTGGGTTAGGTTACGTTATATTACGTTATTGATTTATATGAGGGTTACACGTAGACGTAGAGGCCAACTCGCCAGGTATGTTGTCAAATATTACAGCCGAGATGATAGGTTGGGTTAGGTTACGTTATATTTCGTTATTGATGTATATGAGGGTTACACGGAGACGTAGAGGCTAACTCGCCAGGCATGATGTCAAATATTACCGCAGAGATGTTAGGTTGGGTTAGGTTAGGTTATATTACGTTATTGATGTATATAAAGGTTCCCCGGAGACGTAGAGACCATCTCGCCAGGAATGACGTCAAATATTACCGCCGAGAGGATAGGTTGGGTTATGATAGGTTATATTACGTTATTGATGTATATAAAGGTCCCATGGAGACGTAGAGGCCAATAAATCAGGAATGTGGTCAAATCTTAACGCCGAGATGTTAGGTTGGGTTAGGTTTGTTTATACTACGTTATTGATGTGTATAAAGGTCCCACGGAGACGTAGAAGCCAACTCGCCAGGAATGTGGTCAAATATTACCGCCGAGATGTTACGTTGGGTGGGGTTAGGTTATATTACGTTATTGATTTATATGAGGGTTACACGTAGACGTAGGGGCCAATTCGCCAGGAATGTTGTCAAATATTACCTCCGAGATGATAGGTTGGGTTAGGTTACGTTATACTGCGTTATTGATGTATATGAGGGTCACACGGAGACGTAGATGCCAACTCGCCAGGAATGATGTCAAATATTACCGCAGAGATGTTAGGTTGGGTTAGGTTAGGTTATATTACGTTATTGATGTATATAAAGGTCCCATGGAGACGTGGAGGCCAATAAATCAGGAATGTGGTCAAATCTTAACGCCGAGATGTTAGGTTGGGTTAGGTTTGTTTATACTACGTTATTGATGTGTATAAAGGTTCCACGGAGACGTAGGGGCCATCTCGCCAGGAATGATGTCAAATATTACCGCCGAGATGATAGGTTGGTTTAGGTTAGGTTATATTTCGTCATTGATGTATACGAAGGGTCCACGTAGACGTAGAGGCCAACTCGAAAGGAATGTTGTCAAATATTACCGCCGAGATGATAGGTTGGGTTAGGATAGGTTATATTTCGTTATTGAAGTATATAAAGGTTCCACGGGGACGTAGAGGCCAGCTCGCCAGGTATGTTGTCAAATATTACCGCCGAGATGATATTTTGGGTTAGGTTAGGTTATATCTCGCTACTGATGTATACGAAGGATCCACGGAGACGTAGAGGCCAACTCGCCAGGAATGTTGTCAAATATTACCGCCGAGGTGATAGGTTGGGTTAGGATAGGTTATATTTCGTTATTGAAATATATAAAGGTCCCACGGAGACGTAGAGGCCAACTCGCCAGGTATGTTGTCAAATATTACCGCCGAGATGTTAGGTTGGGTTAGCCTAGCTTATATTATGTTATTGATGTATATAAAGGGCCCACGGAGACGTAGAGGTCAACTCGCCAGGAATGTTGTCAAATATTACCGCCGAGATGATAGGTTGGGTTAGGTTACGTTATATTACGTTATTGATGTATATGAGGGTTACACGGAGACGTAGAGGCCAACTAGCCAGTTATGTTGTCAAATATTACCGCCGAGATGTTAGGTTGGGTTAGCCTAGCTTATATTATGTTATTGATGTATATAAAGGTCCCACGGAGACGTAGAGGCCAACTCGCCAGGAATGTTGTCAAATATTACCGCCGAGATGTTACGTTGGGTTGGGTTAGGTTATATTACGTTATTGATGTATATGAGGGTTACACGTAGACGTAGAGGCTAACTCGCCAGGAATGATGTCAACTAGTACCGCAGAGATGATAGGTTGGGTTAGGTTACGTTATATTGCGTTATTGATGTATATGAGGGTTACACGGCGACGTAGATGCCAACTCGCCAGGAATGATGTCAAATATTACCACAGAGATGTTAGGTTGGGTTAGGTTAGGTTATATTACGTTATTGATGTATATAAAGGTCCCACGGAGACGTAGAGGCCAATAAATCAGGAATGTGGTCAAATCTTAACGCCGAGATGTTAGGTTGGGTTAGGTTAGGTTGTATTACGTTATTGATGTATATAATGGTTCCACGGAGACGTAGGAGCCATCTCGCCAGGAATGATGTCAAATATTACCGCCGATATATTACGTTGGCTTAGGTTAGGTTATATTACGTTATTGATGTATATAAAGTTTCCACGGAGACGTAGAGGCCATCTCGCCAGGAATGATGTCAAATATTACCGCCGAAACGATAGGTTGGTTTAGGTTAGGTTATATTTCGTTATTGATGTATACGACGGTTACACGGAGACGTAGAGACCAACTCGCCAGGAATGTTGTCAAATATTACCGCCGAGGTGATAGGTTGGGTTAGGATAGGTTATATTTCGTTATTGAAATATATAAAGGTCCCACGGAGACGTAGAGGCCAACTCGCCAGGTATGTTGTCAAATATTACCGCCGAGATGTTAGGTTGGGTTAGCCTAGCTTATATTATGTTATTGATGTACATAAAGGTCCCACGGAGACGTAGAGGTCAACTCGCCAGGAATGTTGTCAAATATTACGGCCGAGATGATAGGTTGGGTTAGGTTACGTTATATTACGTTATTGATGTATATGAGGGTTACACGGAGACGTAGAGGCCAACTAGCCAGGAATGTGGTCAAATATTACCGCCGAGATGTTACGTTGGGTTAGGTTAGGTTATATTACGTTATTGATGTATATAAAGGTTCCACGGAGACGTAGTGGCCATCTCGCCAGGAATGATGTCAAATATTACCGCCGAAATGATGGGTTGGTTTAGGTTAGGTTATATTTCGTTATTGATGTATACGACGGTTCCACGGAGACGTAGAGACCAACTCGCCAGGAATGTTGTCAAATATTACCGCCGTGATGATAGGTTGGGTTAGGTTACGTTATATTACGTTATTGATTTATATGAGGGTTACACGTAGACGTAGAGGCTAACTCGCCAGGAATGATGTCAAATATTACCGCAGAGATGTTAGGTTGGGTTAGGTTAGGATATATATTACGTTATTGATGTATATAAAGGTTCCCACGGAGACGTAGATGTCAACTCGCCAGGAATGTTGTCAAATATTACCGCCGAGATGATAGGTTGGGTTAGGTTACGTTATATTACGTTATTGATGTATATGAGGGTTACACGGAGACGTAGAGGCCAACTAGCCAGGAATGTGGTCAAATAGTACCGCCGAGATGTTACGTTGGGTTAGGTTAGGTTATATTACGTTATTGATGTATATAAAGGTTCCACGGAGACGTAGAGGCCATCTCGCCAGGAATGATGTCAAATATTACCGCCGAAATGATAGGTTGGTTTAGGTTAGGTTATATTTCGTTATTGATGTATACGACGGTTCCACGGAGACGTAGAGACCAACTCGCCAGGAATGTTGTCAAATATTACCGCCGAGATGACAGGTTGGGTTAGGTTACGTTATATTACGTTATTGATTTATATGAGGGTTACACGTAGACGTAGAGGCCAACTCGCCAGGTATGTTGTCAAATATTACAGCCGAGATGATAGGTTGGGTTAGGTTACGTTATATTTCGTTATTGATGTATATGAGGGTCACACGGAGACGTAGATGCCAACTCGCCAGGAATGATGTCAAATATTACCGCAGAGATGTTATGTTGGGTTAGGTTAGGTTATATTACGTTATTGATGTATATAAAGGTCCCATGGAGACGTAGAGGCCAATAAATCAGGAATGTGGTCAAATCTTAACGCCGAGATGTTAGGTTGGGTTAGGTTTGTTTATACTACGTTATTGATGTGTATAAAGGTTCCACGGAGACGTAGGGGCCATCTCGCCAGGAATGATGTCAAATATTACCGCCGAGATGATAGGTTGGTTTAGGTTAGGTTATATTTCGTTATTGATGTATACGAAGGGTCCACGTAGACGTAGAGGCCAACTCGAAAGGAATGTTGTCAAATATTACAGCCGAGATGATAGGTTGGGTTAGGATAGGTTATATTTCGTTATTGAAGTATATAAAGGTCCCACGGGGACGTAGAGGCCAGCTCGCCAGGTATGTTGTCAAATATTACCGCCGAGATGATAGGTTGGCTTAGGTTAGGTTATATCTCGCTATTGATGTATACGAAGGATCCACGGAGACGTAGAGGCCAGCTCGCCAGGAATGTTGTCAAATATTACCGCCGAGGTGATAGGTTGGGTTAGGATAGGTTATACTTCGTTATTGAAATATATAAAGGTCCCACGGAGACGTAGAGGCCAACTCGCCAGGTATGTTGTCAAATATTACCGCCGAGATGTTAGGTTGGGTTAGCCTAGCTTATATTATGTTATTGATGTATATAAAGCGCCCACGGAGACGTAGAGGTCAACTCGCCAGGAATGTTGTCAAATATTACCGCCGAGATGATAGGTTGGGTTAGGTTACGTTATATTACGTTATTGATGTATATGAGGGTTACACGGAGACGTAGAGGCCAACTAGCCAGGTATGTTGTCAAATATTACCGCCGAGATGTTAGGTTGGGTTAGCCTAGCTTATATTATGTTATTGATGTATATAAAGGTCCCACGGAGACGTAAGGCCAACTCGCCAGGAATGTTGTCAAATATTACCGCCGAGATGTTACGTTGGGTTGGGTTAGGTTATATTACGTTATTGATGTATATGAGGGTTACACGGAGACGTAGAGGCTAACTCGCCAGGAATGATGTCAAATAGTACCGCAGAGATGATAGGTTGGGTTAGGTTACGTTATATTGTGTTATTGATGTATATGAGGGTTACACGGAGACGTAGATGCCAACTCGCCAGGAATGATGTCAAATATTACCACAGAGATGTTAGGTTGGGTTAGGTTAGGTTATATTACGTTATTGATGTATATAAAGGTCCCGCGGAGACGTAGAGGCCAATAAATCAGGAATGTGGTCAAATCTTAACGCCGAGATGTTAGGTTGGGTTAGGTTTGTTTATACTACGTTATTGATGTGTATAAAGGTTCCACGGAGACGTAGGGGCCATCTCTCCAGGAATGTTGTCAAATATTACCGCCGAGGTGATAGGTTGGGTTAGGATAGGTTATATTTCGTTATTCAAATATATAAAGGTCCCACGGAGACGTAGAGGCCAACTCGCCAGGTATGTTGTCAAATATTACCGCCGAGATGTTAGGTTGGGTTAGCCTAGCTTATATTATGTTATTGATGTATATAAAGGTCCCACGGAGACGTAGAGGTCAACTCGCCAGGAATGTTGTCAAATATTACCGCCGAGATGATAGGTTAGGTTAGGTTACGTTATATTACGTTATTGATTTATATGAGGGTTACACGTAGACGTAGAGGCTAACTCGCCAGGAATGATGTCAAATATTACCGCAGAGATGTTAGGTTGGGTTAGGTTAGGTTATATTACGTTATTGATGTATATAAAGGTTCCCCGGAGACGTAGAGACCATCTCGCCAGGAATGACGTCAAATATTACCGCCGAGATGATAGGTTGGGTTAGGTTACGTTATATTGCGTTATTGATGTATATGAGGGTTACACGGAGACGTAGAGGCCAACTCGCCAGGAACGTTGTCAAATATTACTGCCGACATGTTAGGTTGGGTTAGGTTAGGTTGTATTACGTTATTGATGTATATAATGGTTCCACGGAGACGTAGGAGCCATCTCGCCAGGAATGATGTCAAATATTACCGCCGATATGTTACGTTGGGTTAGGTTAGGTTATATTACGTTATTGATGTATATAAAGTTTCCACGGAGACGTAGAGGCCATCTCGCCAGGAATGATGTCAAATATTACCGCCGAAATGATAGGTTGGTTTAGGTTAGGTTATATTTCGTTATTGATGTATACGACGGTTACACGGAGACGTAGAGACCAACTCGCCAGGAATGTTGTCAAATATTACCGCCGAGGTGATAGGTTGGGTTAGGATAGGTTATATTTCGTTATTGAAATATATAAAGGTCCCACGGAGACGTAGAGGCCAACTCGCCAGGTATGTTGTCAAATATTACCGCCGAGATGTTAGGTTGGGTTAGCCTAGCTTATATTATGTTATTGATGTACATAAAGGTCCCACGGAGACGTAGAGGTCAACTCGCCAGGAATGTTGTCAAATATTACCGCCGAGATGATAGGTTGGGTTAGGTTACGTTATATTACGTTATTGATGTATATGAGGGTTACACGGAGACGTAGAGGCCAACTAGCCAGGAATGTGGTCAAATATTACCGCCGAGATGTTACGTTGGGTTAGGTTAGGTTATATTACGTTATTGATGTATATAAAGGTTCCACGGAGACGTAGAGGCCATCTCGCCAGGAATGATGTCAAATATTACCGCCGAAATGATGGGTTGGTTTAGGTTAGGTTATATTTCGTTATTGATGTATACGACGGTTCCACGGAGACGTAGAGACCAACTCGCCAGGAATGTTGTCAAATATTACCGCCGTGATGATAGGTTGGGTTAGGTTACGTTATATTACGTTATTGATTTATATGAGGGTTACACGTAGACGTAGAGGCTAACTCGCCAGGAATGATGTCAAATATTACCGCAGAGATGTTAGGTTGGGTTAGGTTAGGATATATATTACGTTATTGATGTATATAAAGGTTCCCACGGAGACGTAGATGTCAACTCGCCAGGAATGTTGTCAAATATTACCGCCGAGATGATAGGTTGGGTTAGGTTACGTTATATTACGTTATTGATGTATATGAGGGTTACACGGAGACGTAGAGGCCAACTAGCCAGGAATGTGGTCAAATATTACCGCCGAGATGTTACGTTGGGTTAGGTTACGTTATATTTCGTTATTGATGTATATGAGGGTTACACGGAGACGTAGAGGCTAACTCGCCAGGCATGATGTCAAATATTACCGCAGAGATGTTAGGTTGGGTTAGGTTAGGTTATATTACGTTATTGATGTATATAAAGGTTCCCCGGAGACGTAGAGACCATCTCGCCAGGAATGACGTCAAATATTACCGCCGAGAGGATAGGTTGGGTTATGATAGGTTATATTACGTTATTGATGTATATAAAGGTCCCATGGAGACGTAGAGGCCAATAAATCAGGAATGTGGTCAAATCTTAACGCCGAGATGTTAGGTTGGGTTAGGTTTGTTTATACTACGTTATTGATGTGTATAAAGGTCCCACGGAGACGTAGAAGCCAACTCGCCAGGAATGTGGTCAAATATTACCGCCGAGATGTTACGTTGGGTGGGGTTAGGTTATATTACGTTATTGATTTATATGAGGGTTACACGTAGACGTAGAGGCTAACTCGCCAGGAATGATGTCAAATATTACCGCACAGATGTTAGGTTGGGTTAGGTTAGGATATATATTACGTTATTGATGTATATAAAGGTTCCCCGGAGACGTAGAGACCATCTCCCCAGGAATGACGTCAAATATTACCGCCGAGATGATAGGTTGGGTTAGGTTACGTTATATTGCGTTATTGATGTATATGAGGGTTACACGGAGACGTAGAGGCCAACTCGCCAGGAACGTTGTCAAATATTACTGCCGACATGTTAGGTTGGGTTAGGTTAGGTTATATTACGTTATTGATGTATATAAAGGTTCCACGGAGACGTAGGGGCCATCTCGCCAGGAATGATGTCAAATATTACCGCCGAGATGTTAGGTTGGGTTAGGTTAGGTTGTATTACGTTATTGATGTATATAATGGTTCCACGGAGACGTAGAGGCCATCTCGCCAGGAATGATGTCAAATATTACCGCCGAGATGATAGGTTGGGTTAGGTTACGTTATATTACGTTATTGATTTATATGAGGGTTACACGTAGACGTAGAGGCCAATTCGCCAGGAATGTTGTCAAATATTACCTCCGAGATGATAGGTTGGGTTAGGTTACGTTATACTGCGTTATTGATGTATATGAGGGTCACACGGAGACGTAGATGCCAACTCGCCAGGAATGATGTCAAATATTACCGCAGAGATGTTATGTTGGGTTAGGTTAGGTTATATTACGTTATTGATGTATATAAAGGTCCCATGGAGACGTAGAGGCCAATAAATCAGGAATGTGGTCAAATCTTAACGCCGAGATGTTAGGTTGGGTTAGGTTTGTTTATACTACGTTATTGATGTGTATAAAGGTTCCACGGAGACGTAGGGGCCATCTCGCCAGGAATGATGTCAAATATTACCGCCGAGATGATAGGTTGGTTTAGGTTAGGTTATATTTCGTTATTGATGTATACGAAGGGTCCACGTAGACGTAGAGGCCAACTCGAAAGGAATGTTGTCAAATATTACAGCCGAGATGATAGGTTGGGTTAGGATAGGTTATATTTCGTTATTGAAGTATATAAAGGTCCCACGGGGACGTAGAGGCCAGCTCGCCAGGTATGTTGTCAAATATTACCGCCGAGATGATAGGTTGGCTTAGGTTAGGTTATATCTCGCTATTGATGTATACGAAGGATCCACGGAGACGTAGAGGCCAGCTCGCCAGGAATGTTGTCAAATATTACCGCCGAGGTGATAGGTTGGGTTAGGATAGGTTATACTTCGTTATTGAAATATATAAAGGTCCCACGGAGACGTAGAGGCCAACTCGCCAGGTATGTTGTCAAATATTACCGCCGAGATGTTAGGTTGGGTTAGCCTAGCTTATATTATGTTATTGATGTATATAAAGGGCCCACGGAGACGTAGAGGTCAACTCGCCAGGAATGTTGTCAAATATTACCGCCGAGATGATAGGTTGGGTTAGGTTACGTTATATTACGTTATTGATGTATATGAGGGTTACACGGAGACGTAGAGGCCAACTAGCCAGGTATGTTGTCAAATATTACCGCCGAGATGTTAGGTTGGGTTAGCCTAGCTTATATTATGTTATTGATGTATATAAAGGTCCCACGGAGACGTAAGGCCAACTCGCCAGGAATGTTGTCAAATATTACCGCCGAGATGTTACGTTGGGTTGGGTTAGGTTATATTACGTTATTGATGTATATGAGGGTTACACGGAGACGTAGAGGCTAACTCGCCAGGAATGATGTCAAATAGTACCGCAGAGATGATAGGTTGGGTTAGGTTACGTTATATTGTGTTATTGATGTATATGAGGGTTACACGGAGACGTAGATGCCAACTCGCCAGGAATGATGTCAAATATTACCACAGAGATGTTAGGTTGGGTTAGGTTAGGTTATATTACGTTATTGATGTATATAAAGGTCCCGCGGAGACGTAGAGGCCAATAAATCAGGAATGTGGTCAAATCTTAACGCCGAGATGTTAGGTTGGGTTAGGTTTGTTTATACTACGTTATTGATGTGTATAAAGGTTCCACGGAGACGTAGGGGCCATCTCTCCAGGAATGTTGTCAAATATTACCGCCGAGGTGATAGGTTGGGTTAGGATAGGTTATATTTCGTTATTCAAATATATAAAGGTCCCACGGAGACGTAGAGGCCAACTCGCCAGGTATGTTGTCAAATATTACCGCCGAGATGTTAGGTTGGGTTAGCCTAGCTTATATTATGTTATTGATGTATATAAAGGTCCCACGGAGACGTAGAGGTCAACTCGCCAGGAATGTTGTCAAATATTACCGCCGAGATGATAGGTTAGGTTAGGTTACGTTATATTACGTTATTGATTTATATGAGGGTTACACGTAGACGTAGAGGCTAACTCGCCAGGAATGATGTCAAATATTACCGCAGAGATGTTAGGTTGGGTTAGGTTAGGTTATATTACGTTATTGATGTATATAAAGGTTCCCCGGAGACGTAGAGACCATCTCGCCAGGAATGACGTCAAATATTACCGCCGAGATGATAGGTTGGGTTAGGTTACGTTATATTGCGTTATTGATGTATATGAGGGTTACACGGAGACGTAGAGGCCAACTCGCCAGGAACGTTGTCAAATATTACTGCCGACATGTTAGGTTGGGTTAGGTTAGGTTGTATTACGTTATTGATGTATATAATGGTTCCACGGAGACGTAGGAGCCATCTCGCCAGGAATGATGTCAAATATTACCGCCGATATGTTACGTTGGGTTAGGTTAGGTTATATTACGTTATTGATGTATATAAAGTTTCCACGGAGACGTAGAGGCCATCTCGCCAGGAATGATGTCAAATATTACCGCCGAAATGATAGGTTGGTTTAGGTTAGGTTATATTTCGTTATTGATGTATACGACGGTTACACGGAGACGTAGAGACCAACTCGCCAGGAATGTTGTCAAATATTACCGCCGAGGTGATAGGTTGGGTTAGGATAGGTTATATTTCGTTATTGAAATATATAAAGGTCCCACGGAGACGTAGAGGCCAACTCGCCAGGTATGTTGTCAAATATTACCGCCGAGATGTTAGGTTGGGTTAGCCTAGCTTATATTATGTTATTGATGTACATAAAGGTCCCACGGAGACGTAGAGGTCAACTCGCCAGGAATGTTGTCAAATATTACCGCCGAGATGATAGGTTGGGTTAGGTTACGTTATATTACGTTATTGATGTATATGAGGGTTACACGGAGACGTAGAGGCCAACTAGCCAGGAATGTGGTCAAATATTACCGCCGAGATGTTACGTTGGGTTAGGTTAGGTTATATTACGTTATTGATGTATATAAAGGTTCCACGGAGACGTAGAGGCCATCTCGCCAGGAATGATGTCAAATATTACCGCCGAAATGATGGGTTGGTTTAGGTTAGGTTATATTTCGTTATTGATGTATACGACGGTTCCACGGAGACGTAGAGACCAACTCGCCAGGAATGTTGTCAAATATTACCGCCGTGATGATAGGTTGGGTTAGGTTACGTTATATTTCGTTATTGATGTATATGAGGGTTACACGGAGACGTAGAGGCCAACTCGCCAGGAATGTGGTCAGATATTACCGCCGAGATGTTACGTTGGGTTAGGTTAGGTTATATTACGTTCTTGATGTATATAAAGGTTCCGCGGAGACGTGGAGGCCATCTCGCCAGGAATGTTGTCAGATATTACCGCCGAGATGATAGGTTGGGTTAGGTTACGTTATATTACGTTATTGATGTATATGAGGGTTACACGGAAACGTAGAGGCCAACTAGCCAGGAATGTGGTCAAATATTACTGCCGACATGTTAGGTTGGGTTAGGTTAGGTTATATTACGTTATTGATGTATATAAAGGTTCCACGGAGACGTAGAGGCCATCTCGCCAGGAATGATGTCAAATATTACCGCCGAAATGATAGGTTGGTTTAGGTTAGGTTATATTTCGTTATTGATGTATACGACGGTTCCACGGAGACGTAGAGACCAACTCGCCAGGAATGTTGTCAAATATTACCGCCGAGATGACAGGTTGGGTTAGGTTACGTTATATTACGTTATTGATTTATATGAGGGTTACACGTAGACGTAGAGGCCAACTCGCCAGGTATGTTGTCAAATATTACAGCCGAGATGATAGGTTGGGTTAGGTTACGTTATATTTCGTTATTGATGTATATGAGGGTTACACGGAGACGTAGAGGCTAACTCGCCAGGCATGATGTCAAATATTACCGCAGAGATGTTAGGTTGGGTTAGGTTAGGTTATATTACGTTATTGATGTATATAAAGGTTCCCCGGAGACGTAGAGACCATCTCGCCAGGAATGACGTCAAATATTACCGCCGAGAGGATAGGTTGGGTTATGATAGGTTATATTACGTTATTGATGTATATAAAGGTCCCATGGAGACGTAGAGGCCAATAAATCAGGAATGTGGTCAAATCTTAACGCCGAGATGTTAGGTTGGGTTAGGTTTGTTTATACTACGTTATTGATGTGTATAAAGGTCCCACGGAGACGTAGAAGCCAACTCGCCAGGAATGTGGTCAAATATTACCGCCGAGATGTTACGTTGGGTGGGGTTAGGTTATATTACGTTATTGATTTATATGAGGGTTACACGTAGACGTAGGGGCCAATTCGCCAGGAATGTTGTCAAATATTACCTCCGAGATGATAGGTTGGGTTAGGTTACGTTATACTGCGTTATTGATGTATATGAGGGTCACACGGAGACGTAGATGCCAACTCGCCAGGAATGATGTCAAATATTACCGCAGAGATGTTAGGTTGGGTTAGGTTAGGTTATATTACGTTATTGATGTATATAAAGGTCCCATGGAGACGTGGAGGCCAATAAATCAGGAATGTGGTCAAATCTTAACGCCGAGATGTTAGGTTGGGTTAGGTTTGTTTATACTACGTTATTGATGTGTATAAAGGTTCCACGGAGACGTAGGGGCCATCTCGCCAGGAATGATGTCAAATATTACCGCCGAGATGATAGGTTGGTTTAGGTTAGGTTATATTTCGTCATTGATGTATACGAAGGGTCCACGTAGACGTAGAGGCCAACTCGAAAGGAATGTTGTCAAATATTACCGCCGAGATGATAGGTTGGGTTAGGATAGGTTATATTTCGTTATTGAAGTATATAAAGGTTCCACGGGGACGTAGAGGCCAGCTCGCCAGGTATGTTGTCAAATATTACCGCCGAGATGATATTTTGGGTTAGGTTAGGTTATATCTCGCTACTGATGTATACGAAGGATCCACGGAGACGTAGAGGCCAACTCGCCAGGAATGTTGTCAAATATTACCGCCGAGGTGATAGGTTGGGTTAGGATAGGTTATATTTCGTTATTGAAATATATAAAGGTCCCACGGAGACGTAGAGGCCAACTCGCCAGGTATGTTGTCAAATATTACCGCCGAGATGTTAGGTTGGGTTAGCCTAGCTTATATTATGTTATTGATGTATATAAAGGGCCCACGGAGACGTAGAGGTCAACTCGCCAGGAATGTTGTCAAATATTACCGCCGAGATGATAGGTTGGGTTAGGTTACGTTATATTACGTTATTGATGTATATGAGGGTTACACGGAGACGTAGAGGCCAACTAGCCAGTTATGTTGTCAAATATTACCGCCGAGATGTTAGGTTGGGTTAGCCTAGCTTATATTATGTTATTGATGTATATAAAGGTCCCACGGAGACGTAGAGGCCAACTCGCCAGGAATGTTGTCAAATATTACCGCCGAGATGTTACGTTGGGTTGGGTTAGGTTATATTACGTTATTGATGTATATGAGGGTTACACGTAGACGTAGAGGCTAACTCGCCAGGAATGATGTCAACTAGTACCGCAGAGATGATAGGTTGGGTTAGGTTACGTTATATTGCGTTATTGATGTATATGAGGGTTACACGGCGACGTAGATGCCAACTCGCCAGGAATGATGTCAAATATTACCACAGAGATGTTAGGTTGGGTTAGGTTAGGTTATATTACGTTATTGATGTATATAAAGGTCCCACGGAGACGTAGAGGCCAATAAATCAGGAATGTGGTCAAATCTTAACGCCGAGATGTTAGGTTGGGTTAGGTTAGGTTGTATTACGTTATTGATGTATATAATGGTTCCACGGAGACGTAGGAGCCATCTCGCCAGGAATGATGTCAAATATTACCGCCGATATATTACGTTGGCTTAGGTTAGGTTATATTACGTTATTGATGTATATAAAGTTTCCACGGAGACGTAGAGGCCATCTCGCCAGGAATGATGTCAAATATTACCGCCGAAACGATAGGTTGGTTTAGGTTAGGTTATATTTCGTTATTGATGTATACGACGGTTACACGGAGACGTAGAGACCAACTCGCCAGGAATGTTGTCAAATATTACCGCCGAGGTGATAGGTTGGGTTAGGATAGGTTATATTTCGTTATTGAAATATATAAAGGTCCCACGGAGACGTAGAGTCCAACTCGCCAGGTATGTTGTCAAATATTACCGCCGAGATGTTAGGTTGGGTTAGCCTAGCTTATATTATGTTATTGATGTACATAAAGGTCCCACGGAGACGTAGAGGTCAACTCGCCAGGAATGTTGTCAAATATTACGGCCGAGATGATAGGTTGGGTTAGGTTACGTTATATTACGTTATTGATGTATATGAGGGTTACACGGAGACGTAGAGGCCAACTAGCCAGGAATGTGGTCAAATATTACCGCCGAGATGTTACGTTGGGTTAGGTTAGGTTATATTACGTTATTGATGTATATAAAGGTTCCACGGAGACGTAGTGGCCATCTCGCCAGGAATGATGTCAAATATTACCGCCGAAATGATGGGTTGGTTTAGGTTAGGTTATATTTCGTTATTGATGTATACGACGGTTCCACGGAGACGTAGAGACCAACTCGCCAGGAATGTTGTCAAATATTACCGCCGTGATGATAGGTTGGGTTAGGTTACGTTATATTACGTTATTGATTTATATGAGGGTTACACGTAGACGTAGAGGCTAACTCGCCAGGAATGATGTCAAATATTACCGCAGAGATGTTAGGTTGGGTTAGGTTAGGATATATATTACGTTATTGATGTATATAAAGGTTCCCACGGAGACGTAGATGTCAACTCGCCAGGAATGTTGTCAAATATTACCGCCGAGATGATAGGTTGGGTTAGGTTACGTTATATTACGTTATTGATGTATATGAGGGTTACACGGAGACGTAGAGGCCAACTAGCCAGGAATGTGGTCAAATATTACCGCCGAGATGTTACGTTGGGTTAGGTTAGGTTATATTACGTTATTGATGTATATAAAGGTTCCACGGAGACGTAGAGGCCATCTCGCCAGGAATGATGTCAAATATTACCGCCGAAATGATAGGTTGGTTTAGGTTAGGTTATATTTCGTTATTGATGTATACGACGGTTCCACGGAGACGTAGAGACCAACTCGCCAGGAATGTTGTCAAATATTACCGCCGAGATGACAGGTTGGGTTAGGTTACGTTATATTACGTTATTGATTTATATGAGGGTTACACGTAGACGTAGAGGCCAACTCGCCAGGTATGTTGTCAAATATTACAGCCGAGATGATAGGTTGGGTTAGGTTACGTTATATTTCGTTATTGATGTATATGAGGGTCACACGGAGACGTAGATGCCAACTCGCCAGGAATGATGTCAAATATTACCGCAGAGATGTTATGTTGGGTTAGGTTAGGTTATATTACGTTATTGATGTATATAAAGGTCCCATGGAGACGTAGAGGCCAATAAATCAGGAATGTGGTCAAATCTTAACGCCGAGATGTTAGGTTGGGTTAGGTTTGTTTATACTACGTTATTGATGTGTATAAAGGTTCCACGGAGACGTAGGGGCCATCTCGCCAGGAATGATGTCAAATATTACCGCCGAGATGATAGGTTGGTTTAGGTTAGGTTATATTTCGTTATTGATGTATACGAAGGGTCCACGTAGACGTAGAGGCCAACTCGAAAGGAATGTTGTCAAATATTACAGCCGAGATGATAGGTTGGGTTAGGATAGGTTATATTTCGTTATTGAAGTATATAAAGGTCCCACGGGGACGTAGAGGCCAGCTCGCCAGGTATGTTGTCAAATATTACCGCCGAGATGATAGGTTGGCTTAGGTTAGGTTATATCTCGCTATTGATGTATACGAAGGATCCACGGAGACGTAGAGGCCAGCTCGCCAGGAATGTTGTCAAATATTACCGCCGAGGTGATAGGTTGGGTTAGGATAGGTTATACTTCGTTATTGAAATATATAAAGGTCCCACGGAGACGTAGAGGCCAACTCGCCAGGTATGTTGTCAAATATTACCGCCGAGATGTTAGGTTGGGTTAGCCTAGCTTATATTATGTTATTGATGTATATAAAGGGCCCACGGAGACGTAGAGGTCAACTCGCCAGGAATGTTGTCAAATATTACCGCCGAGATGATAGGTTGGGTTAGGTTACGTTATATTACGTTATTGATGTATATGAGGGTTACACGGAGACGTAGAGGCCAACTAGCCAGGTATGTTGTCAAATATTACCGCCGAGATGTTAGGTTGGGTTAGCCTAGCTTATATTATGTTATTGATGTATATAAAGGTCCCACGGAGACGTAAGGCCAACTCGCCAGGAATGTTGTCAAATATTACCGCCGAGATGTTACGTTGGGTTGGGTTAGGTTATATTACGTTATTGATGTATATGAGGGTTACACGGAGACGTAGAGGCTAACTCGCCAGGAATGATGTCAAATAGTACCGCAGAGATGATAGGTTGGGTTAGGTTACGTTATATTGTGTTATTGATGTATATGAGGGTTACACGGAGACGTAGATGCCAACTCGCCAGGAATGATGTCAAATATTACCACAGAGATGTTAGGTTGGGTTAGGTTAGGTTATATTACGTTATTGATGTATATAAAGGTCCCGCGGAGACGTAGAGGCCAATAAATCAGGAATGTGGTCAAATCTTAACGCCGAGATGTTAGGTTGGGTTAGGTTTGTTTATACTACGTTATTGATGTGTATAAAGGTTCCACGGAGACGTAGGGGCCATCTCTCCAGGAATGTTGTCAAATATTACCGCCGAGGTGATAGGTTGGGTTAGGATAGGTTATATTTCGTTATTCAAATATATAAAGGTCCCACGGAGACGTAGAGGCCAACTCGCCAGGTATGTTGTCAAATATTACCGCCGAGATGTTAGGTTGGGTTAGCCTAGCTTATATTATGTTATTGATGTATATAAAGGTCCCACGGAGACGTAGAGGTCAACTCGCCAGGAATGTTGTCAAATATTACCGCCGAGATGATAGGTTAGGTTAGGTTACGTTATATTACGTTATTGATTTATATGAGGGTTACACGTAGACGTAGAGGCTAACTCGCCAGGAATGATGTCAAATATTACCGCAGAGATGTTAGGTTGGGTTAGGTTAGGTTATATTACGTTATTGATGTATATAAAGGTTCCCCGGAGACGTAGAGACCATCTCGCCAGGAATGACGTCAAATATTACCGCCGAGATGATAGGTTGGGTTAGGTTACGTTATATTGCGTTATTGATGTATATGAGGGTTACACGGAGACGTAGAGGCCAACTCGCCAGGAACGTTGTCAAATATTACTGCCGACATGTTAGGTTGGGTTAGGTTAGGTTGTATTACGTTATTGATGTATATAATGGCTCCACGGAGACGTAGGAGCCATCTCGCCAGGAATGATGTCAAATATTACCGCCGATATGTTACGTTGGGTTAGGTTAGGTTATATTACGTTATTGATGTATATAAAGTTTCCACGGAGACGTAGAGGCCATCTCGCCAGGAATGATGTCAAATATTACCGCCGAAATGATAGGTTGGTTTAGGTTAGGTTATATTTCGTTATTGATGTATACGACGGTTACACGGAGACGTAGAGACCAACTCGCCAGGAATGTTGTCAAATATTACCGCCGAGGTGATAGGTTGGGTTAGGATAGGTTATATTTCGTTATTGAAATATATAAAGGTCCCACGGAGACGTAGAGGCCAACTCGCCAGGTATGTTGTCAAATATTACCGCCGAGATGTTAGGTTGGGTTAGCCTAGCTTATATTATGTTATTGATGTACATAAAGGTCCCACGGAGACGTAGAGGTCAACTCGCCAGGAATGTTGTCAAATATTACCGCCGAGATGATAGGTTGGGTTAGGTTACGTTATATTACGTTATTGATGTATATGAGGGTTACACGGAGACGTAGAGGCCAACTAGCCAGGAATGTGGTCAAATATTACCGCCGAGATGTTACGTTGGGTTAGGTTAGGTTATATTACGTTATTGATGTATATAAAGGTTCCACGGAGACGTAGAGGCCATCTCGCCAGGAATGATGTCAAATATTACCGCAGAGATGTTATGTTGGGTTAGGTTAGGTTATATTACGTTATTGATGTATATAAAGGTCCCATGGAGACGTAGAGGCCAATAAATCAGGAATGTGGTCAAATCTTAACGCCGAGATGTTAGGTTGGGTTAGGTTTGTTTATACTACGTTATTGATGTGTATAAAGGTTCCACGGAGACGTAGGGGCCATCTCGCCAGGAATGATGTCAAATATTACCGCCGAGATGATAGGTTGGTTTAGGTTAGGTTATATTTCGTTATTGATGTATACGAAGGGTCCACGTAGACGTAGAGGCCAACTCGAAAGGAATGTTGTCAAATATTACAGCCGAGATGATAGGTTGGGTTAGGATAGGTTATATTTCGTTATTGAAGTATATAAAGGTCCCACGGGGACGTAGAGGCCAGCTCGCCAGGTATGTTGTCAAATATTACCGCCGAGATGATAGGTTGGCTTAGGTTAGGTTATATCTCGCTATTGATGTATACGAAGGATCCACGGAGACGTAGAGGCCAGCTCGCCAGGAATGTTGTCAAATATTACCGCCGAGGTGATAGGTTGGGTTAGGATAGGTTATACTTCGTTATTGAAATATATAAAGGTCCCACGGAGACGTAGAGGCCAACTCGCCAGGTATGTTGTCAAATATTACCGCCGAGATGTTAGGTTGGGTTAGCCTAGCTTATATTATGTTATTGATGTATATAAAGGGCCCACGGAGACGTAGAGGTCAACTCGCCAGGAATGTTGTCAAATATTACCGCCGAGATGATAGGTTGGGTTAGGTTACGTTATATTACGTTATTGATGTATATGAGGGTTACACGGAGACGTAGAGGCCAACTAGCCAGGTATGTTGTCAAATATTACCGCCGAGATGTTAGGTTGGGTTAGCCTAGCTTATATTATGTTATTGATGTATATAAAGGTCCCACGGAGACGTAAGGCCAACTCGCCAGGAATGTTGTCAAATATTACCGCCGAGATGTTACGTTGGGTTGGGTTAGGTTATATTACGTTATTGATGTATATGAGGGTTACACGGAGACGTAGAGGCTAACTCGCCAGGAATGATGTCAAATAGTACCGCAGAGATGATAGGTTGGGTTAGGTTACGTTATATTGTGTTATTGATGTATATGAGGGTTACACGGAGACGTAGATGCCAACTCGCCAGGAATGATGTCAAATATTACCACAGAGATGTTAGGTTGGGTTAGGTTAGGTTATATTACGTTATTGATGTATATAAAGGTCCCGCGGAGACGTAGAGGCCAATAAATCAGGAATGTGGTCAAATCTTAACGCCGAGATGTTAGGTTGGGTTAGGTTTGTTTATACTACGTTATTGATGTGTATAAAGGTTCCACGGAGACGTAGGGGCCATCTCTCCAGGAATGTTGTCAAATATTACCGCCGAGGTGATAGGTTGGGTTAGGATAGGTTATATTTCGTTATTCAAATATATAAAGGTCCCACGGAGACGTAGAGGCCAACTCGCCAGGTATGTTGTCAAATATTACCGCCGAGATGTTAGGTTGGGTTAGCCTAGCTTATATTATGTTATTGATGTATATAAAGGTCCCACGGAGACGTAGAGGTCAACTCGCCAGGAATGTTGTCAAATATTACCGCCGAGATGATAGGTTAGGTTAGGTTACGTTATATTACGTTATTGATTTATATGAGGGTTACACGTAGACGTAGAGGCTAACTCGCCAGGAATGATGTCAAATATTACCGCAGAGATGTTAGGTTGGGTTAGGTTAGGTTATATTACGTTATTGATGTATATAAAGGTTCCCCGGAGACGTAGAGACCATCTCGCCAGGAATGACGTCAAATATTACCGCCGAGATGATAGGTTGGGTTAGGTTACGTTATATTGCGTTATTGATGTATATGAGGGTTACACGGAGACGTAGAGGCCAACTCGCCAGGAACGTTGTCAAATATTACTGCCGACATGTTAGGTTGGGTTAGGTTAGGTTGTATTACGTTATTGATGTATATAATGGTTCCACGGAGACGTAGGAGCCATCTCGCCAGGAATGATGTCAAATATTACCGCCGATATGTTACGTTGGGTTAGGTTAGGTTATATTACGTTATTGATGTATATAAAGTTTCCACGGAGACGTAGAGGCCATCTCGCCAGGAATGATGTCAAATATTACCGCCGAAATGATAGGTTGGTTTAGGTTAGGTTATATTTCGTTATTGATGTATACGACGGTTACACGGAGACGTAGAGACCAACTCGCCAGGAATGTTGTCAAATATTACCGCCGAGGTGATAGGTTGGGTTAGGATAGGTTATATTTCGTTATTGAAATATATAAAGGTCCCACGGAGACGTAGAGGCCAACTCGCCAGGTATGTTGTCAAATATTACCGCCGAGATGTTAGGTTGGGTTAGCCTAGCTTATATTATGTTATTGATGTACATAAAGGTCCCACGGAGACGTAGAGGTCAACTCGCCAGGAATGTTGTCAAATATTACCGCCGAGATGATAGGTTGGGTTAGGTTACGTTATATTACGTTATTGATGTATATGAGGGTTACACGGAGACGTAGAGGCCAACTAGCCAGGAATGTGGTCAAATATTACCGCCGAGATGTTACGTTGGGTTAGGTTAGGTTATATTACGTTATTGATGTATATAAAGGTTCCACGGAGACGTAGAGGCCATCTCGCCAGGAATGATGTCAAATATTACCGCCGAAATGATGGGTTGGTTTAGGTTAGGTTATATTTCGTTATTGATGTATACGACGGTTCCACGGAGACGTAGAGACCAACTCGCCAGGAATGTTGTCAAATATTACCGCCGTGATGATAGGTTGGGTTAGGTTACGTTATATTTCGTTATTGATGTATATGAGGGTTACACGGAGACGTAGAGGCCAACTCGCCAGGAATGTGGTCAGATATTACCGCCGAGATGTTACGTTGGGTTAGGTTAGGTTATATTACGTTCTTGATGTATATAAAGGTTCCGCGGAGACGTGGAGGCCATCTCGCCAGGAATGTTGTCAGATATTACCGCCGAGATGATAGGTTGGGTTAGGTTACGTTATATTACGTTATTGATGTATATGAGGGTTACACGGAGACGTAGAGGCCAACTAGCCAGGAATGTGGTCAAATATTACTGCCGACATGTTAGGTTGGGTTAGGTTAGGTTATATTACGTTATTGATGTATATAAAGGTTCCACGGAGACGTAGAGGCCATCTCGCCAGGAATGATGTCAAATATTACCGCCGAAATGATAGGTTGGTTTAGGTTAGGTTATATTTCGTTATTGATGTATACGACGGTTCCACGGAGACGTAGAGACCAACTCGCCAGGAATGTTGTCAAATATTACCGCCGAGATGACAGGTTGGGTTAGGTTACGTTATATTACGTTATTGATTTATATGAGGGTTACACGTAGACGTAGAGGCCAACTCGCCAGGTATGTTGTCAAATATTACAGCCGAGATGATAGGTTGGGTTAGGTTACGTTATATTTCGTTATTGATGTATATGAGGGTTACACGGAGACGTAGAGGCTAACTCGCCAGGCATGATGTCAAATATTACCGCAGAGATGTTAGGTTGGGTTAGGTTAGGTTATATTACGTTATTGATGTATATAAAGGTTCCCCGGAGACGTAGAGACCATCTCGCCAGGAATGACGTCAAATATTACCGCCGAGAGGATAGGTTGGGTTATGATAGGTTATATTACGTTATTGATGTATATAAAGGTCCCATGGAGACGTAGAGGCCAATAAATCAGGAATGTGGTCAAATCTTAACGCCGAGATGTTAGGTTGGGTTAGGTTTGTTTATACTACGTTATTGATGTGTATAAAGGTCCCACGGAGACGTAGAAGCCAACTCGCCAGGAATGTGGTCAAATATTACCGCCGAGATGTTACGTTGGGTGGGGTTAGGTTATATTACGTTATTGATTTATATGAGGGTTACACGTAGACGTAGGGGCCAATTCGCCAGGAATGTTGTCAAATATTACCTCCGAGATGATAGGTTGGGTTAGGTTACGTTATACTGCGTTATTGATGTATATGAGGGTCACACGGAGACGTAGATGCCAACTCGCCAGGAATGATGTCAAATATTACCGCAGAGATGTTAGGTTGGGTTAGGTTAGGTTATATTACGTTATTGATGTATATAAAGGTCCCATGGAGACGTGGAGGCCAATAAATCAGGAATGTGGTCAAATCTTAACGCCGAGATGTTAGGTTGGGTTAGGTTTGTTTATACTACGTTATTGATGTGTATAAAGGTTCCACGGAGACGTAGGGGCCATCTCGCCAGGAATGATGTCAAATATTACCGCCGAGATGATAGGTTGGTTTAGGTTAGGTTATATTTCGTCATTGATGTATACGAAGGGTCCACGTAGACGTAGAGGCCAACTCGAAAGGAATGTTGTCAAATATTACCGCCGAGATGATAGGTTGGGTTAGGATAGGTTATATTTCGTTATTGAAGTATATAAAGGTTCCACGGGGACGTAGAGGCCAGCTCGCCAGGTATGTTGTCAAATATTACCGCCGAGATGATATTTTGGGTTAGGTTAGGTTATATCTCGCTACTGATGTATACGAAGGATCCACGGAGACGTAGAGGCCAACTCGCCAGGAATGTTGTCAAATATTACCGCCGAGGTGATAGGTTGGGTTAGGATAGGTTATATTTCGTTATTGAAATATATAAAGGTCCCACGGAGACGTAGAGGCCAACTCGCCAGGTATGTTGTCAAATATTACCGCCGAGATGTTAGGTTGGGTTAGCCTAGCTTATATTATGTTATTGATGTATATAAAGGGCCCACGGAGACGTAGAGGTCAACTCGCCAGGAATGTTGTCAAATATTACCGCCGAGATGATAGGTTGGGTTAGGTTACGTTATATTACGTTATTGATGTATATGAGGGTTACACGGAGACGTAGAGGCCAACTAGCCAGTTATGTTGTCAAATATTACCGCCGAGATGTTAGGTTGGGTTAGCCTAGCTTATATTATGTTATTGATGTATATAAAGGTCCCACGGAGACGTAGAGGCCAACTCGCCAGGAATGTTGTCAAATATTACCGCCGAGATGTTACGTTGGGTTGGGTTAGGTTATATTACGTTATTGATGTATATGAGGGTTACACGTAGACGTAGAGGCTAACTCGCCAGGAATGATGTCAACTAGTACCGCAGAGATGATAGGTTGGGTTAGGTTACGTTATATTGCGTTATTGATGTATATGAGGGTTACACGGCGACGTAGATGCCAACTCGCCAGGAATGATGTCAAATATTACCACAGAGATGTTAGGTTGGGTTAGGTTAGGTTATATTACGTTATTGATGTATATAAAGGTCCCACGGAGACGTAGAGGCCAATAAATCAGGAATGTGGTCAAATCTTAACGCCGAGATGTTAGGTTGGGTTAGGTTAGGTTGTATTACGTTATTGATGTATATAATGGTTCCACGGAGACGTAGGAGCCATCTCGCCAGGAATGATGTCAAATATTACCGCCGATATATTACGTTGGCTTAGGTTAGGTTATATTACGTTATTGATGTATATAAAGTTTCCACGGAGACGTAGAGGCCATCTCGCCAGGAATGATGTCAAATATTACCGCCGAAACGATAGGTTGGTTTAGGTTAGGTTATATTTCGTTATTGATGTATACGACGGTTACACGGAGACGTAGAGACCAACTCGCCAGGAATGTTGTCAAATATTACCGCCGAGGTGATAGGTTGGGTTAGGATAGGTTATATTTCGTTATTGAAATATATAAAGGTCCCACGGAGACGTAGAGGCCAACTCGCCAGGTATGTTGTCAAATATTACCGCCGAGATGTTAGGTTGGGTTAGCCTAGCTTATATTATGTTATTGATGTACATAAAGGTCCCACGGAGACGTAGAGGTCAACTCGCCAGGAATGTTGTCAAATATTACGGCCGAGATGATAGGTTGGGTTAGGTTACGTTATATTACGTTATTGATGTATATGAGGGTTACACGGAGACGTAGAGGCCAACTAGCCAGGAATGTGGTCAAATATTACCGCCGAGATGTTACGTTGGGTTAGGTTAGGTTATATTACGTTATTGATGTATATAAAGGTTCCACGGAGACGTAGTGGCCATCTCGCCAGGAATGATGTCAAATATTACCGCCGAAATGATGGGTTGGTTTAGGTTAGGTTATATTTCGTTATTGATGTATACGACGGTTCCACGGAGACGTAGAGACCAACTCGCCAGGAATGTTGTCAAATATTACCGCCGTGATGATAGGTTGGGTTAGGTTACGTTATATTACGTTATTGATTTATATGAGGGTTACACGTAGACGTAGAGGCTAACTCGCCAGGAATGATGTCAAATATTACCGCAGAGATGTTAGGTTGGGTTAGGTTAGGATATATATTACGTTATTGATGTATATAAAGGTTCCCACGGAGACGTAGATGTCAACTCGCCAGGAATGTTGTCAAATATTACCGCCGAGATGATAGGTTGGGTTAGGTTACGTTATATTACGTTATTGATGTATATGAGGGTTACACGGAGACGTAGAGGCCAACTAGCCAGGAATGTGGTCAAATATTACCGCCGAGATGTTACGTTGGGTTAGGTTAGGTTATATTACGTTATTGATGTATATAAAGGTTCCACGGAGACGTAGAGGCCATCTCGCCAGGAATGATGTCAAATATTACCGCCGAAATGATAGGTTGGTTTAGGTTAGGTTATATTTCGTTATTGATGTATACGACGGTTCCACGGAGACGTAGAGACCAACTCGCCAGGAATGTTGTCAAATATTACCGCCGAGATGACAGGTTGGGTTAGGTTACGTTATATTACGTTATTGATTTATATGAGGGTTACACGTAGACGTAGAGGCCAACTCGCCAGGTATGTTGTCAAATATTACAGCCGAGATGATAGGTTGGGTTAGGTTACGTTATATTTCGTTATTGATGTATATGAGGGTCACACGGAGACGTAGATGCCAACTCGCCAGGAATGATGTCAAATATTACCGCAGAGATGTTATGTTGGGTTAGGTTAGGTTATATTACGTTATTGATGTATATAAAGGTCCCATGGAGACGTAGAGGCCAATAAATCAGGAATGTGGTCAAATCTTAACGCCGAGATGTTAGGTTGGGTTAGGTTTGTTTATACTACGTTATTGATGTGTATAAAGGTTCCACGGAGACGTAGGGGCCATCTCGCCAGGAATGATGTCAAATATTACCGCCGAGATGATAGGTTGGTTTAGGTTAGGTTATATTTCGTTATTGATGTATACGAAGGGTCCACGTAGACGTAGAGGCCAACTCGAAAGGAATGTTGTCAAATATTACAGCCGAGATGATAGGTTGGGTTAGGATAGGTTATATTTCGTTATTGAAGTATATAAAGGTCCCACGGGGACGTAGAGGCCAGCTCGCCAGGTATGTTGTCAAATATTACCGCCGAGATGATAGGTTGGCTTAGGTTAGGTTATATCTCGCTATTGATGTATACGAAGGATCCACGGAGACGTAGAGGCCAGCTCGCCAGGAATGTTGTCAAATATTACCGCCGAGGTGATAGGTTGGGTTAGGATAGGTTATACTTCGTTATTGAAATATATAAAGGTCCCACGGAGACGTAGAGGCCAACTCGCCAGGTATGTTGTCAAATATTACCGCCGAGATGTTAGGTTGGGTTAGCCTAGCTTATATTATGTTATTGATGTATATAAAGGGCCCACGGAGACGTAGAGGTCAACTCGCCAGGAATGTTGTCAAATATTACCGCCGAGATGATAGGTTGGGTTAGGTTACGTTATATTACGTTATTGATGTATATGAGGGTTACACGGAGACGTAGAGGCCAACTAGCCAGGTATGTTGTCAAATATTACCGCCGAGATGTTAGGTTGGGTTAGCCTAGCTTATATTATGTTATTGATGTATATAAAGGTCCCACGGAGACGTAAGGCCAACTCGCCAGGAATGTTGTCAAATATTACCGCCGAGATGTTACGTTGGGTTGGGTTAGGTTATATTACGTTATTGATGTATATGAGGGTTACACGGAGACGTAGAGGCTAACTCGCCAGGAATGATGTCAAATAGTACCGCAGAGATGATAGGTTGGGTTAGGTTACGTTATATTGTGTTATTGATGTATATGAGGGTTACACGGAGACGTAGATGCCAACTCGCCAGGAATGATGTCAAATATTACCACAGAGATGTTAGGTTGGGTTAGGTTAGGTTATATTACGTTATTGATGTATATAAAGGTCCCGCGGAGACGTAGAGGCCAATAAATCAGGAATGTGGTCAAATCTTAACGCCGAGATGTTAGGTTGGGTTAGGTTTGTTTATACTACGTTATTGATGTGTATAAAGGTTCCACGGAGACGTAGGGGCCATCTCTCCAGGAATGTTGTCAAATATTACCGCCGAGGTGATAGGTTGGGTTAGGATAGGTTATATTTCGTTATTCAAATATATAAAGGTCCCACGGAGACGTAGAGGCCAACTCGCCAGGTATGTTGTCAAATATTACCGCCGAGATGTTAGGTTGGGTTAGCCTAGCTTATATTATGTTATTGATGTATATAAAGGTCCCACGGAGACGTAGAGGTCAACTCGCCAGGAATGTTGTCAAATATTACCGCCGAGATGATAGGTTAGGTTAGGTTACGTTATATTACGTTATTGATTTATATGAGGGTTACACGTAGACGTAGAGGCTAACTCGCCAGGAATGATGTCAAATATTACCGCAGAGATGTTAGGTTGGGTTAGGTTAGGTTATATTACGTTATTGATGTATATAAAGGTTCCCCGGAGACGTAGAGACCATCTCGCCAGGAATGACGTCAAATATTACCGCCGAGATGATAGGTTGGGTTAGGTTACGTTATATTGCGTTATTGATGTATATGAGGGTTACACGGAGACGTAGAGGCCAACTCGCCAGGAACGTTGTCAAATATTACTGCCGACATGTTAGGTTGGGTTAGGTTAGGTTGTATTACGTTATTGATGTATATAATGGTTCCACGGAGACGTAGGAGCCATCTCGCCAGGAATGATGTCAAATATTACCGCCGATATGTTACGTTGGGTTAGGTTAGGTTATATTACGTTATTGATGTATATAAAGTTTCCACGGAGACGTAGAGGCCATCTCGCCAGGAATGATGTCAAATATTACCGCCGAAATGATAGGTTGGTTTAGGTTAGGTTATATTTCGTTATTGATGTATACGACGGTTACACGGAGACGTAGAGACCAACTCGCCAGGAATGTTGTCAAATATTACCGCCGAGGTGATAGGTTGGGTTAGGATAGGTTATATTTCGTTATTGAAATATATAAAGGTCCCACGGAGACGTAGAGGCCAACTCGCCAGGTATGTTGTCAAATATTACCGCCGAGATGTTAGGTTGGGTTAGCCTAGCTTATATTATGTTATTGATGTACATAAAGGTCCCACGGAGACGTAGAGGTCAACTCGCCAGGAATGTTGTCAAATATTACCGCCGAGATGATAGGTTGGGTTAGGTTACGTTATATTACGTTATTGATGTATATGAGGGTTACACGGAGACGTAGAGGCCAACTAGCCAGGAATGTGGTCAAATATTACCGCCGAGATGTTACGTTGGGTTAGGTTAGGTTATATTACGTTATTGATGTATATAAAGGTTCCACGGAGACGTAGAGGCCATCTCGCCAGGAATGATGTCAAATATTACCGCCGAAATGATGGGTTGGTTTAGGTTAGGTTATATTTCGTTATTGATGTATACGACGGTTCCACGGAGACGTAGAGACCAACTCGCCAGGAATGTTGTCAAATATTACCGCCGTGATGATAGGTTGGGTTAGGTTACGTTATATTTCGTTATTGATGTATATGAGGGTTACACGGAGACGTAGAGGCCAACTCGCCAGGAATGTGGTCAGATATTACCGCCGAGATGTTACGTTGGGTTAGGTTAGGTTATATTACGTTCTTGATGTATATAAAGGTTCCGCGGAGACGTGGAGGCCATCTCGCCAGGAATGTTGTCAGATATTACCGCCGAGATGATAGGTTGGGTTAGGTTACGTTATATTACGTTATTGATGTATATGAGGGTTACACGGAGACGTAGAGGCCAACTAGCCAGGAATGTGGTCAAATATTACTGCCGACATGTTAGGTTGGGTTAGGTTAGGTTATATTACGTTATTGATGTATATAAAGGTTCCACGGAGACGTAGAGGCCATCTCGCCAGGAATGATGTCAAATATTACCGCCGAAATGATAGGTTGGTTTAGGTTAGGTTATATTTCGTTATTGATGTATACGACGGTTCCACGGAGACGTAGAGACCAACTCGCCAGGAATGTTGTCAAATATTACCGCCGAGATGACAGGTTGGGTTAGGTTACGTTATATTACGTTATTGATTTATATGAGGGTTACACGTAGACGTAGAGGCCAACTCGCCAGGTATGTTGTCAAATATTACAGCCGAGATGATAGGTTGGGTTAGGTTACGTTATATTTCGTTATTGATGTATATGAGGGTTACACGGAGACGTAGAGGCTAACTCGCCAGGCATGATGTCAAATATTACCGCAGAGATGTTAGGTTGGGTTAGGTTAGGTTATATTACGTTATTGATGTATATAAAGGTTCCCCGGAGACGTAGAGACCATCTCGCCAGGAATGACGTCAAATATTACCGCCGAGAGGATAGGTTGGGTTATGATAGGTTATATTACGTTATTGATGTATATAAAGGTCCCATGGAGACGTAGAGGCCAATAAATCAGGAATGTGGTCAAATCTTAACGCCGAGATGTTAGGTTGGGTTAGGTTTGTTTATACTACGTTATTGATGTGTATAAAGGTCCCACGGAGACGTAGAAGCCAACTCGCCAGGAATGTGGTCAAATATTACCGCCGAGATGTTACGTTGGGTGGGGTTAGGTTATATTACGTTATTGATTTATATGAGGGTTACACGTAGACGTAGAGGCTAACTCGCCAGGAATGATGTCAAATATTACCGCAGAGATGTTAGGTTGGGTTAGGTTAGGATATATATTACGTTATTGATGTATATAAAGGTTCCCACGGAGACGTAGATGTCAACTCGCCAGGAATGTTGTCAAATATTACCGCCGAGATGATAGGTTGGGTTAGGTTACGTTATATTACGTTATTGATGTATATGAGGGTTACACGGAGACGTAGAGGCCAACTAGCCAGGAATGTGGTCAAATATTACCGCCGAGATGTTACGTTGGGTTAGGTTACGTTATATTTCGTTATTGATGTATATGAGGGTTACACGGAGACGTAGAGGCTAACTCGCCAGGCATGATGTCAAATATTACCGCAGAGATGTTAGGTTGGGTTAGGTTAGGTTATATTACGTTATTGATGTATATAAAGGTTCCCCGGAGACGTAGAGACCATCTCGCCAGGAATGACGTCAAATATTACCGCCGAGAGGATAGGTTGGGTTATGATAGGTTATATTACGTTATTGATGTATATAAAGGTCCCATGGAGACGTAGAGGCCAATAAATCAGGAATGTGGTCAAATCTTAACGCCGAGATGTTAGGTTGGGTTAGGTTTGTTTATACTACGTTATTGATGTGTATAAAGGTCCCACGGAGACGTAGAAGCCAACTCGCCAGGAATGTGGTCAAATATTACCGCCGAGATGTTACGTTGGGTGGGGTTAGGTTATATTACGTTATTGATTTATATGAGGGTTACACGTAGACGTAGAGGCTAACTCGCCAGGAATGATGTCAAATATTACCGCACAGATGTTAGGTTGGGTTAGGTTAGGATATATATTACGTTATTGATGTATATAAAGGTTCCCCGGAGACGTAGAGACCATCTCCCCAGGAATGACGTCAAATATTACCGCCGAGATGATAGGTTGGGTTAGGTTACGTTATATTGCGTTATTGATGTATATGAGGGTTACACGGAGACGTAGAGGCCAACTCGCCAGGAACGTTGTCAAATATTACTGCCGACATGTTAGGTTGGGTTAGGTTAGGTTATATTACGTTATTGATGTATATAAAGGTTCCACGGAGACGTAGGGGCCATCTCGCCAGGAATGATGTCAAATATTACCGCCGAGATGTTAGGTTGGGTTAGGTTAGGTTGTATTACGTTATTGATGTATATAATGGTTCCACGGAGACGTAGAGGCCATCTCGCCAGGAATGATGTCAAATATTACCGCCGAGATGATAGGTTGGGTTAGGTTACGTTATATTACGTTATTGATTTATATGAGGGTTACACGTAGACGTAGAGGCCAATTCGCCAGGAATGTTGTCAAATATTACCTCCGAGATGATAGGTTGGGTTAGGTTACGTTATACTGCGTTATTGATGTATATGAGGGTCACACGGAGACGTAGATGCCAACTCGCCAGGAATGATGTCAAATATTACCGCAGAGATGTTAGGTTGGGTTAGGTTAGGTTATATTACGTTATTGATGTATATAAAGGTCCCATGGAGACGTAGAGGCCAATAAATCAGGAATGTGGTCAAATCTTAACGCCGAGATGTTAGGTTGGGTTAGGTTTGTTTATACTACGTTATTGATGTGTATAAAGGTTCCACGGAGACGTAGGGGCCATCTCGCCAGGAATGATGTCAAATATTACCGCCGAGATGATAGGTTGGTTTAGGTTAGGTTATATTTCGTCATTGATGTATACGAAGGGTCCACGTAGACGTAGAGGCCAACTCGAAAGGAATGTTGTCAAATATTACCGCCGAGATGATAGGTTGGGTTAGGATAGGTTATATTTCGTTATTGAAGTATATAAAGGTTCCACGGGGACGTAGAGGCCAGCTCGCCAGGTATGTTGTCAAATATTACCGCCGAGATGATATTTTGGGTTAGGTTAGGTTATATCTCGCTATTGATGTATACGAAGGATCCACGGAGACGTAGAGGCCAACTCGCCAGGAATGTTGTCAAATATTACCGCCGAGGTGATAGGTTGGGTTAGGATAGGTTATATTTCGTTATTGAAATATATAAAGGTCCCACGGAGACGTAGAGGCCAACTCGCCAGGTATGTTGTCAAATATTACCGCCGAGATGTTAGGTTGGGTTAGCCTAGCTTATATTATGTTATTGATGTATATAAAGGGCCCACGGAGACGTAGAGGTCAACTCGCCAGGAATGTTGTCAAATATTACCGCCGAGATGATAGGTTGGGTTAGGTTACGTTATATTGCGTTATTGATGTATATGAGGGTTACACGGAGACGTAGAGGCCAACTCGCCAGGAACGTTGTCAAATATTACTGCCGACATGTTAGGTTGGGTTAGGTTAGGTTATATTACGTTATTGATGTATATAAAGGTTCCACGGAGACGTAGGGGCCATCTCGCCAGGAATGATGTCAAATATTACCGCCGAGATGTTAGGTTGGGTTAGGTTAGGTTGTATTACGTTATTGATGTATATAATGGTTCCACGGAGACGTAGAGGCCATCTCGCCAGGAATGATGTCAAATATTACCGCCGAGATGATAGGTTGGGTTAGGTTACGTTATATTACGTTATTGATTTATATGAGGGTTACACGTAGACGTAGAGGCCAATTCGCCAGGAATGTTGTCAAATATTACCTCCGAGATGATAGGTTGGGTTAGGTTACGTTATACTGCGTTATTGATGTATATGAGGGTCACACGGAGACGTAGATGCCAACTCGCCAGGAATGATGTCAAATATTACCGCAGAGATGTTAGGTTGGGTTAGGATAGGTTATATTTCGTTATTCAAATATATAAAGGTCCCACGGAGACGTAGAGGCCAACTCGCCAGGTATGTTGTCAAATATTACCGCCGAGATGTTAGGTTGGGTTAGCCTAGCTTATATTATGTTATTGATGTATATAAAGGTCCCACGGAGACGTAGAGGTCAACTCGCCAGGAATGTTGTCAAATATTACCGCCGAGATGATAGGTTAGGTTAGGTTACGTTATATTACGTTATTGATTTATATGAGGGTTACACGTAGACGTAGAGGCTAACTCGCCAGGAATGATGTCAAATATTACCGCAGAGATGTTAGGTTGGGTTAGGTTAGGTTATATTACGTTATTGATGTATATAAAGGTTCCCCGGAGACGTAGAGACCATCTCGCCAGGAATGACGTCAAATATTACCGCCGAGATGATAGGTTGGGTTAGGTTACGTTATATTGCGTTATTGATGTATATGAGGGTTACACGGAGACGTAGAGGCCAACTCGCCAGGAACGTTGTCAAATATTACTGCCGACATGTTAGGTTGGGTTAGGTTAGGTTGTATTACGTTATTGATGTATATAATGGTTCCACGGAGACGTAGGAGCCATCTCGCCAGGAATGATGTCAAATATTACCGCCGATATGTTACGTTGGGTTAGGTTAGGTTATATTACGTTATTGATGTATATAAAGTTTCCACGGAGACGTAGAGGCCATCTCGCCAGGAATGATGTCAAATATTACCGCCGAAATGATAGGTTGGTTTAGGTTAGGTTATATTTCGTTATTGATGTATACGACGGTTACACGGAGACGTAGAGACCAACTCGCCAGGAATGTTGTCAAATATTACCGCCGAGGTGATAGGTTGGGTTAGGATAGGTTATATTTCGTTATTGAAATATATAAAGGTCCCACGGAGACGTAGAGGCCAACTCGCCAGGTATGTTGTCAAATATTACCGCCGAGATGTTAGGTTGGGTTAGCCTAGCTTATATTATGTTATTGATGTACATAAAGGTCCCACGGAGACGTAGAGGTCAACTCGCCAGGAATGTTGTCAAATATTACCGCCGAGATGATAGGTTGGGTTAGGTTACGTTATATTACGTTATTGATGTATATGAGGGTTACACGGAGACGTAGAGGCCAACTAGCCAGGAATGTGGTCAAATATTACCGCCGAGATGTTACGTTGGGTTAGGTTAGGTTATATTACGTTATTGATGTATATAAAGGTTCCACGGAGACGTAGAGGCCATCTCGCCAGGAATGATGTCAAATATTACCGCCGAAATGATGGGTTGGTTTAGGTTAGGTTATATTTCGTTATTGATGTATACGACGGTTCCACGGAGACGTAGAGACCAACTCGCCAGGAATGTTGTCAAATATTACCGCCGTGATGATAGGTTGGGTTAGGTTACGTTATATTTCGTTATTGATGTATATGAGGGTTACACGGAGACGTAGAGGCCAACTCGCCAGGAATGTGGTCAGATATTACCGCCGAGATGTTACGTTGGGTTAGGTTAGGTTATATTACGTTCTTGATGTATATAAAGGTTCCGCGGAGACGTGGAGGCCATCTCGCCAGGAATGTTGTCAGATATTACCGCCGAGATGATAGGTTGGGTTAGGTTACGTTATATTACGTTATTGATGTATATGAGGGTTACACGGAGACGTAGAGGCCAACTAGCCAGGAATGTGGTCAAATATTACTGCCGACATGTTAGGTTGGGTTAGGTTAGGTTATATTACGTTATTGATGTATATAAAGGTTCCACGGAGACGTAGAGGCCATCTCGCCAGGAATGATGTCAAATATTACCGCCGAAATGATAGGTTGGTTTAGGTTAGGTTATATTTCGTTATTGATGTATACGACGGTTCCACGGAGACGTAGAGACCAACTCGCCAGGAATGTTGTCAAATATTACCGCCGAGATGACAGGTTGGGTTAGGTTACGTTATATTACGTTATTGATTTATATGAGGGTTACACGTAGACGTAGAGGCCAACTCGCCAGGTATGTTGTCAAATATTACAGCCGAGATGATAGGTTGGGTTAGGTTACGTTATATTTCGTTATTGATGTATATGAGGGTTACACGGAGACGTAGAGGCTAACTCGCCAGGCATGATGTCAAATATTACCGCAGAGATGTTAGGTTGGGTTAGGTTAGGTTATATTACGTTATTGATGTATATAAAGGTTCCCCGGAGACGTAGAGACCATCTCGCCAGGAATGACGTCAAATATTACCGCCGAGAGGATAGGTTGGGTTATGATAGGTTATATTACGTTATTGATGTATATAAAGGTCCCATGGAGACGTAGAGGCCAATAAATCAGGAATGTGGTCAAATCTTAACGCCGAGATGTTAGGTTGGGTTAGGTTTGTTTATACTACGTTATTGATGTGTATAAAGGTCCCACGGAGACGTAGAAGCCAACTCGCCAGGAATGTGGTCAAATATTACCGCCGAGATGTTACGTTGGGTGGGGTTAGGTTATATTACGTTATTGATTTATATGAGGGTTACACGTAGACGTAGAGGCTAACTCGCCAGGAATGATGTCAAATATTACCGCAGAGATGTTAGGTTGGGTTAGGTTAGGATATATATTACGTTATTGATGTATATAAAGGTTCCCACGGAGACGTAGATGTCAACTCGCCAGGAATGTTGTCAAATATTACCGCCGAGATGATAGGTTGGGTTAGGTTACGTTATATTACGTTATTGATGTATATGAGGGTTACACGGAGACGTAGAGGCCAACTAGCCAGGAATGTGGTCAAATATTACCGCCGAGATGTTACGTTGGGTTAGGTTACGTTATATTTCGTTATTGATGTATATGAGGGTTACACGGAGACGTAGAGGCTAACTCGCCAGGCATGATGTCAAATATTACCGCAGAGATGTTAGGTTGGGTTAGGTTAGGTTATATTACGTTATTGATGTATATAAAGGTTCCCCGGAGACGTAGAGACCATCTCGCCAGGAATGACGTCAAATATTACCGCCGAGAGGATAGGTTGGGTTATGATAGGTTATATTACGTTATTGATGTATATAAAGGTCCCATGGAGACGTAGAGGCCAATAAATCAGGAATGTGGTCAAATCTTAACGCCGAGATGTTAGGTTGGGTTAGGTTTGTTTATACTACGTTATTGATGTGTATAAAGGTCCCACGGAGACGTAGAAGCCAACTCGCCAGGAATGTGGTCAAATATTACCGCCGAGATGTTACGTTGGGTGGGGTTAGGTTATATTACGTTATTGATTTATATGAGGGTTACACGTAGACGTAGAGGCTAACTCGCCAGGAATGATGTCAAATATTACCGCACAGATGTTAGGTTGGGTTAGGTTAGGATATATATTACGTTATTGATGTATATAAAGGTTCCCCGGAGACGTAGAGACCATCTCCCCAGGAATGACGTCAAATATTACCGCCGAGATGATAGGTTGGGTTAGGTTACGTTATATTGCGTTATTGATGTATATGAGGGTTACACGGAGACGTAGAGGCCAACTCGCCAGGAACGTTGTCAAATATTACTGCCGACATGTTAGGTTGGGTTAGGTTAGGTTATATTACGTTATTGATGTATATAAAGGTTCCACGGAGACGTAGGGGCCATCTCGCCAGGAATGATGTCAAATATTACCGCCGAGATGTTAGGTTGGGTTAGGTTAGGTTGTATTACGTTATTGATGTATATAATGGTTCCACGGAGACGTAGAGGCCATCTCGCCAGGAATGATGTCAAATATTACCGCCGAGATGATAGGTTGGGTTAGGTTACGTTATATTACGTTATTGATTTATATGAGGGTTACACGTAGACGTAGAGGCCAATTCGCCAGGAATGTTGTCAAATATTACCTCCGAGATGATAGGTTGGGTTAGGTTACGTTATACTGCGTTATTGATGTATATGAGGGTCACACGGAGACGTAGATGCCAACTCGCCAGGAATGATGTCAAATATTACCGCAGAGATGTTAGGTTGGGTTAGGTTAGGTTATATTACGTTATTGATGTATATAAAGGTCCCATGGAGACGTAGAGGCCAATAAATCAGGAATGTGGTCAAATCTTAACGCCGAGATGTTAGGTTGGGTTAGGTTTGTTTATACTACGTTATTGATGTGTATAAAGGTTCCACGGAGACGTAGGGGCCATCTCGCCAGGAATGATGTCAAATATTACCGCCGAGATGATAGGTTGGTTTAGGTTAGGTTATATTTCGTCATTGATGTATACGAAGGGTCCACGTAGACGTAGAGGCCAACTCGAAAGGAATGTTGTCAAATATTACCGCCGAGATGATAGGTTGGGTTAGGATAGGTTATATTTCGTTATTGAAGTATATAAAGGTTCCACGGGGACGTAGAGGCCAGCTCGCCAGGTATGTTGTCAAATATTACCGCCGAGATGATATTTTGGGTTAGGTTAGGTTATATCTCGCTATTGATGTATACGAAGGATCCACGGAGACGTAGAGGCCAACTCGCCAGGAATGTTGTCAAATATTACCGCCGAGGTGATAGGTTGGGTTAGGATAGGTTATATTTCGTTATTGAAATATATAAAGGTCCCACGGAGACGTAGAGGCCAACTCGCCAGGTATGTTGTCAAATATTACCGCCGAGATGTTAGGTTGGGTTAGCCTAGCTTATATTATGTTATTGATGTATATAAAGGGCCCACGGAGACGTAGAGGTCAACTCGCCAGGAATGTTGTCAAATATTACCGCCGAGATGATAGGTTGGGTTAGGTTACGTTATATTGCGTTATTGATGTATATGAGGGTTACACGGAGACGTAGAGGCCAACTCGCCAGGAACGTTGTCAAATATTACTGCCGACATGTTAGGTTGGGTTAGGTTAGGTTATATTACGTTATTGATGTATATAAAGGTTCCACGGAGACGTAGGGGCCATCTCGCCAGGAATGATGTCAAATATTACCGCCGAGATGTTAGGTTGGGTTAGGTTAGGTTGTATTACGTTATTGATGTATATAATGGTTCCACGGAGACGTAGAGGCCATCTCGCCAGGAATGATGTCAAATATTACCGCCGAGATGATAGGTTGGGTTAGGTTACGTTATATTACGTTATTGATTTATATGAGGGTTACACGTAGACGTAGAGGCCAATTCGCCAGGAATGTTGTCAAATATTACCTCCGAGATGATAGGTTGGGTTAGGTTACGTTATACTGCGTTATTGATGTATATGAGGGTCACACGGAGACGTAGATGCCAACTCGCCAGGAATGATGTCAAATATTACCGCAGAGATGTTAGGTTGGGTTAGGATAGGTTATATTTCGTTATTCAAATATATAAAGGTCCCACGGAGACGTAGAGGCCAACTCGCCAGGTATGTTGTCAAATATTACCGCCGAGATGTTAGGTTGGGTTAGCCTAGCTTATATTATGTTATTGATGTATATAAAGGTCCCACGGAGACGTAGAGGTCAACTCGCCAGGAATGTTGTCAAATATTACCGCCGAGATGATAGGTTAGGTTAGGTTACGTTATATTACGTTATTGATTTATATGAGGGTTACACGTAGACGTAGAGGCTAACTCGCCAGGAATGATGTCAAATATTACCGCAGAGATGTTAGGTTGGGTTAGGTTAGGTTATATTACGTTATTGATGTATATAAAGGTTCCCCGGAGACGTAGAGACCATCTCGCCAGGAATGACGTCAAATATTACCGCCGAGATGATAGGTTGGGTTAGGTTACGTTATATTGCGTTATTGATGTATATGAGGGTTACACGGAGACGTAGAGGCCAACTCGCCAGGAACGTTGTCAAATATTACTGCCGACATGTTAGGTTGGGTTAGGTTAGGTTGTATTACGTTATTGATGTATATAATGGTTCCACGGAGACGTAGGAGCCATCTCGCCAGGAATGATGTCAAATATTACCGCCGATATGTTACGTTGGGTTAGGTTAGGTTATATTACGTTATTGATGTATATAAAGTTTCCACGGAGACGTAGAGGCCATCTCGCCAGGAATGATGTCAAATATTACCGCCGAAATGATAGGTTGGTTTAGGTTAGGTTATATTTCGTTATTGATGTATACGACGGTTACACGGAGACGTAGAGACCAACTCGCCAGGAATGTTGTCAAATATTACCGCCGAGGTGATAGGTTGGGTTAGGATAGGTTATATTTCGTTATTGAAATATATAAAGGTCCCACGGAGACGTAGAGGCCAACTCGCCAGGTATGTTGTCAAATATTACCGCCGAGATGTTAGGTTGGGTTAGCCTAGCTTATATTATGTTATTGATGTACATAAAGGTCCCACGGAGACGTAGAGGTCAACTCGCCAGGAATGTTGTCAAATATTACCGCCGAGATGATAGGTTGGGTTAGGTTACGTTATATTACGTTATTGATGTATATGAGGGTTACACGGAGACGTAGAGGCCAACTAGCCAGGAATGTGGTCAAATATTACCGCCGAGATGTTACGTTGGGTTAGGTTAGGTTATATTACGTTATTGATGTATATAAAGGTTCCACGGAGACGTAGAGGCCATCTCGCCAGGAATGATGTCAAATATTACCGCCGAAATGATGGGTTGGTTTAGGTTAGGTTATATTTCGTTATTGATGTATACGACGGTTCCACGGAGACGTAGAGACCAACTCGCCAGGAATGTTGTCAAATATTACCGCCGTGATGATAGGTTGGGTTAGGTTACGTTATATTACGTTATTGATTTATATGAGGGTTACACGTAGACGTAGAGGCTAACTCGCCAGGAATGATGTCAAATATTACCGCACAGATGTTAGGTTGGGTTAGGTTAGGATATATATTACGTTATTGATGTATATAAAGGTTCCCCGGAGACGTAGAGACCATCTCGCCAGGAATGACGTCAAATATTACCGCCGAGATGATAGGTTGGGTTAGGTTACGTTATATTGCGTTATTGATGTATATGAGGGTTACACGGAGACGTAGAGGCCAACTCGCCAGGAACGTTGTCAAATATTACTGCCGACATGTTAGGTTGGGTTAGGTTAGGTTATATTACGTTATTGATGTATATAAAGGTTCCACGGAGACGTAGGGGCCATCTCGCCAGGAATGATGTCAAATATTACCGCCGAGATGTTAGGTTGGGTTAGGTTAGGTTGTATTACGTTATTGATGTATATAATGGTTCCACGGAGACGTAGAGGCCATCTCGCCAGGAATGATGTCAAATATTACCGCCGAGATGATAGGTTGGGTTAGGTTACGTTATATTACGTTATTGATTTATATGAGGGTTACACGTAGACGTAGAGGCCAATTCGCCAGGAATGTTGTCAAATATTACCTCCGAGATGATAGGTTGGGTTAGGTTACGTTATACTGCGTTATTGATGTATATGAGGGTCACACGGAGACGTAGATGCCAACTCGCCAGGAATGATGTCAAATATTACCGCAGAGATGTTAGGTTGGGTTAGGTTAGGTTATATTACGTTATTGATGTATATAAAGGTCCCATGGAGACGTAGAGGCCAATAAATCAGGAATGTGGTCAAATCTTAACGCCGAGATGTTAGGTTGGGTTAGGTTTGTTTATACTACGTTATTGATGTGTATAAAGGTTCCACGGAGACGTAGGGGCCATCTCGCCAGGAATGATGTCAAATATTACCGCCGAGATGATATTTTGGGTTAGGTTAGGTTATATCTCGCTATTGATGTATACGAAGGATCCACGGAGACGTAGAGGCCAACTCGCCAGGAATGTTGTCAAATATTACCGCCGAGGTGATAGGTTGGGTTAGGATAGGTTATATTTCGTTATTGAAATATATAAAGGTCCCACGGAGACGTAGAGGCCAACTCGCCAGGTATGTTGTCAAATATTACCGCCGAGATGTTAGGTTGGGTTAGCCTAGCTTATATTATGTTATTGATGTATATAAAGGGCCCACGGAGACGTAGAGGTCAACTCGCCAGGAATGTTGTCAAATATTACCGCCGAGATGATAGGTTGGGTTAGGTTACGTTATATTGCGTTATTGATGTATATGAGGGTTACACGGAGACGTAGAGGCCAACTCGCCAGGAACGTTGTCAAATATTACTGCCGACATGTTAGGTTGGGTTAGGTTAGGTTATATTACGTTATTGATGTATATAAAGGTTCCACGGAGACGTAGGGGCCATCTCGCCAGGAATGATGTCAAATATTACCGCCGAGATGTTAGGTTGGGTTAGGTTAGGTTGTATTACGTTATTGATGTATATAATGGTTCCACGGAGACGTAGAGGCCATCTCGCCAGGAATGATGTCAAATATTACCGCCGAGATGATAGGTTGGGTTAGGTTACGTTATATTACGTTATTGATTTATATGAGGGTTACACGTAGACGTAGAGGCCAATTCGCCAGGAATGTTGTCAAATATTACCTCCGAGATGATAGGTTGGGTTAGGTTACGTTATACTGCGTTATTGATGTATATGAGGGTCACACGGAGACGTAGATGCCAACTCGCCAGGAATGATGTCAAATATTACCGCAGAGATGTTAGGTTGGGTTAGGTTAGGTTATATTACGTTATTGATGTATATAAAGGTTCCACGGAGACGTAGGGGCCATCTCTCCAGGAATGTTGTCAAATATTACCGCCGAGGTGATAGGTTGGGTTAGGATAGGTTATATTTCGTTATTCAAATATATAAAGGTCCCACGGAGACGTAGAGGCCAACTCGCCAGGTATGTTGTCAAATATTACCGCCGAGATGTTAGGTTGGGTTAGCCTAGCTTATATTATGTTATTGATGTATATAAAGGTCCCACGGAGACGTAGAGGTCAACTCGCCAGGAATGTTGTCAAATATTACCGCCGAGATGATAGGTTAGGTTAGGTTACGTTATATTACGTTATTGATTTATATGAGGGTTACACGTAGACGTAGAGGCTAACTCGCCAGGAATGATGTCAAATATTACCGCAGAGATGTTAGGTTGGGTTAGGTTAGGTTATATTACGTTATTGATGTATATAAAGGTTCCCCGGAGACGTAGAGACCATCTCGCCAGGAATGACGTCAAATATTACCGCCGAGATGATAGGTTGGGTTAGGTTACGTTATATTGCGTTATTGATGTATATGAGGGTTACACGGAGACGTAGAGGCCAACTCGCCAGGAACGTTGTCAAATATTACTGCCGACATGTTAGGTTCGGTTAGGTTAGGTTGTATTACGTTATTGATGTATATAATGGTTCCACGGAGACGTAGGAGCCATCTCGCCAGGAATGATGTCAAATATTACCGCCGATATGTTACGTTGGGTTAGGTTAGGTTATATTACGTTATTGATGTATATAAAGTTTCCACGGAGACGTAGAGGCCATCTCGCCAGGAATGATGTCAAATATTACCGCCGAAATGATAGGTTGGTTTAGGTTAGGTTATATTTCGTTATTGATGTATACGACGGTTACACGGAGACGTAGAGACCAACTCGCCAGGAATGTTGTCAAATATTACCGCCGAGGTGATAGGTTGGGTTAGGATAGGTTATATTTCGTTATTGAAATATATAAAGGTCCCACGGAGACGTAGAGGCCAACTCGCCAGGAATGTTGTCAAATATTACCGCCGTGATGATAGGTTGGGTTAGGTTACGTTATATTACGTTATTGATTTATATGAGGGTTACACGTAGACGTAGAGGCTAACTCGCCAGGAATGATGTCAAATATTACCGCACAGATGTTAGGTTGGGTTAGGTTAGGATATATATTACGTTATTGATGTATATAAAGGTTCCCCGGAGACGTAGAGACCATCTCGCCAGGAATGACGTCAAATATTACCGCCGAGATGATAGGTTGGGTTAGGTTACGTTATATTGCGTTATTGATGTATATGAGGGTTACACGGAGACGTAGAGGCCAACTCGCCAGGAACGTTGTCAAATATTACTGCCGACATGTTAGGTTGGGTTAGGTTAGGTTATATTACGTTATTGATGTATATAAAGGTTCCACGGAGACGTAGGGGCCATCTCGCCAGGAATGATGTCAAATATTACCGCCGAGATGTTAGGTTGGGTTAGGTTAGGTTGTATTACGTTATTGATGTATATAATGGTTCCACGGAGACGTAGAGGCCATCTCGCCAGGAATGATGTCAAATATTACCGCCGAGATGATAGGTTGGGTTAGGTTACGTTATATTACGTTATTGATTTATATGAGGGTTACACGTAGACGTAGAGGCCAATTCGCCAGGAATGTTGTCAAATATTACCTCCGAGATGATAGGTTGGGTTAGGTTACGTTATACTGCGTTATTGATGTATATGAGGGTCACACGGAGACGTAGATGCCAACTCGCCAGGAATGATGTCAAATATTACCGCAGAGATGTTAGGTTGGGTTAGGTTAGGTTATATTACGTTATTGATGTATATAAAGGTCCCATGGAGACGTAGAGGCCAATAAATCAGGAATGTGGTCAAATCTTAACGCCGAGATGTTAGGTTGGGTTAGGTTTGTTTATACTACGTTATTGATGTGTATAAAGGTTCCACGGAGACGTAGGGGCCATCTCGCCAGGAATGATGTCAAATATTACCGCCGAGATGATATTTTGGGTTAGGTTAGGTTATATCTCGCTATTGATGTATACGAAGGATCCACGGAGACGTAGAGGCCAACTCGCCAGGAATGTTGTCAAATATTACCGCCGAGGTGATAGGTTGGGTTAGGATAGGTTATATTTCGTTATTGAAATATATAAAGGTCCCACGGAGACGTAGAGGCCAACTCGCCAGGTATGTTGTCAAATATTACCGCCGAGATGTTAGGTTGGGTTAGCCTAGCTTATATTATGTTATTGATGTATATAAAGGGCCCACGGAGACGTAGAGGTCAACTCGCCAGGAATGTTGTCAAATATTACCGCCGAGATGATAGGTTGGGTTAGGTTACGTTATATTGCGTTATTGATGTATATGAGGGTTACACGGAGACGTAGAGGCCAACTCGCCAGGAACGTTGTCAAATATTACTGCCGACATGTTAGGTTGGGTTAGGTTAGGTTATATTACGTTATTGATGTATATAAAGGTTCCACGGAGACGTAGGGGCCATCTCGCCAGGAATGATGTCAAATATTACCGCCGAGATGTTAGGTTGGGTTAGGTTAGGTTGTATTACGTTATTGATGTATATAATGGTTCCACGGAGACGTAGAGGCCATCTCGCCAGGAATGATGTCAAATATTACCGCCGAGATGATAGGTTGGGTTAGGTTACGTTATATTACGTTATTGATTTATATGAGGGTTACACGTAGACGTAGAGGCCAATTCGCCAGGAATGTTGTCAAATATTACCTCCGAGATGATAGGTTGGGTTAGGTTACGTTATACTGCGTTATTGATGTATATGAGGGTCACACGGAGACGTAGATGCCAACTCGCCAGGAATGATGTCAAATATTACCGCAGAGATGTTAGGTTGGGTTAGGTTAGGTTATATTACGTTATTGATGTATATAAAGGTTCCACGGAGACGTAGGGGCCATCTCTCCAGGAATGTTGTCAAATATTACCGCCGAGGTGATAGGTTGGGTTAGGATAGGTTATATTTCGTTATTCAAATATATAAAGGTCCCACGGAGACGTAGAGGCCAACTCGCCAGGTATGTTGTCAAATATTACCGCCGAGATGTTAGGTTGGGTTAGCCTAGCTTATATTATGTTATTGATGTATATAAAGGTCCCACGGAGACGTAGAGGTCAACTCGCCAGGAATGTTGTCAAATATTACCGCCGAGATGATAGGTTAGGTTAGGTTACGTTATATTACGTTATTGATTTATATGAGGGTTACACGTAGACGTAGAGGCTAACTCGCCAGGAATGATGTCAAATATTACCGCAGAGATGTTAGGTTGGGTTAGGTTAGGTTATATTACGTTATTGATGTATATAAAGGTTCCCCGGAGACGTAGAGACCATCTCGCCAGGAATGACGTCAAATATTACCGCCGAGATGATAGGTTGGGTTAGGTTACGTTATATTGCGTTATTGATGTATATGAGGGTTACACGGAGACGTAGAGGCCAACTCGCCAGGAACGTTGTCAAATATTACTGCCGACATGTTAGGTTCGGTTAGGTTAGGTTGTATTACGTTATTGATGTATATAATGGTTCCACGGAGACGTAGGAGCCATCTCGCCAGGAATGATGTCAAATATTACCGCCGATATGTTACGTTGGGTTAGGTTAGGTTATATTACGTTATTGATGTATATAAAGTTTCCACGGAGACGTAGAGGCCATCTCGCCAGGAATGATGTCAAATATTACCGCCGAAATGATAGGTTGGTTTAGGTTAGGTTATATTTCGTTATTGATGTATACGACGGTTACACGGAGACGTAGAGACCAACTCGCCAGGAATGTTGTCAAATATTACCGCCGAGGTGATAGGTTGGGTTAGGATAGGTTATATTTCGTTATTGAAATATATAAAGGTCCCACGGAGACGTAGAGGCCAACTCGCCAGGTATGTTGTCAAATATTACCGCCGAGATGTTAGGTTGGGTTAGCCTAGCTTATATTATGTTATTGATGAACATAAAGGTCCCACGGAGACGTAGAGGTCAACTCGCCAGGAATGTTGTCAAATATTACCGCCGAGATGATAGGTTGGGTTAGGTTACGTTATATTACGTTATTGATGTATATGAGGGTTACACGGAGACGTAGAGGCCAACTAGCCAGGAATGTGGTCAAATATTACCGCCGAGATGTTACGTTGGGTTAGGTTAGGTTATATTACGTTATTGATGTATATAAAGGTTCCACGGAGACGTAGGGGCCATCTCGCCAGGAATGATGTCAAATATTACCGCCGAGATGTTAGGTTGGGTTAGGTTAGGTTGTATTACGTTATTGATGTATATAATGGTTCCACGGAGACGTAGAGGCCATCTCGCCAGGAATGATGTCAAATATTACCGCCGAGATGATAGGTTGGGTTAGGTTACGTTATATTACGTTATTGATTTATATGAGGGTTACACGTAGACGTAGAGGCCAATTCGCCAGGAATGTTGTCAAATATTACCTCCGAGATGATAGGTTGGGTTAGGTTACGTTATACTGCGTTATTGATGTATATGAGGGTCACACGGAGACGTAGATGCCAACTCGCCAGGAATGATGTCAAATATTACCGCAGAGATGTTAGGTTGGGTTAGGTTAGGTTATATTACGTTATTGATGTATATAAAGGTCCCATGGAGACGTAGAGGCCAATAAATCAGGAATGTGGTCAAATCTTAACGCCGAGATGTTAGGTTGGGTTAGGTTTGTTTATACTACGTTATTGATGTGTATAAAGGTTCCACGGAGACGTAGGGGCCATCTCGCCAGGAATGATGTCAAATATTACCGCCGAGATGTTAGGTTGGGTTAGCCTAGCTTATATTATGTTATTGATGTATATAAAGGGCCCACGGAGACGTAGAGGTCAACTCGCCAGGAATGTTGTCAAATATTACCGCCGAGATGATAGGTTGGGTTAGGTTACGTTATATTGCGTTATTGATGTATATGAGGGTTACACGGAGACGTAGAGGCCAACTCGCCAGGAACGTTGTCAAATATTACTGCCGACATGTTAGGTTGGGTTAGGTTAGGTTATATTACGTTATTGATGTATATAAAGGTTCCACGGAGACGTAGGGGCCATCTCGCCAGGAATGATGTCAAATATTACCGCCGAGATGTTAGGTTGGGTTAGGTTAGGTTGTATTACGTTATTGATGTATATAATCGTTCCACGGAGACGTAGAGGCCATCTCGCCAGGAATGATGTCAAATATTACCGCCGAGATGATAGGTTGGGTTAGGTTACGTTATATTACGTTATTGATTTATATGAGGGTTACACGTAGACGTAGAGGCCAATTCGCCAGGAATGTTGTCAAATATTACCTCCGAGATGATAGGTTGGGTTAGGTTACGTTATACTGCGTTATTGATGTATATGAGGGTCACACGGAGACGTAGATGCCAACTCGCCAGGAATGATGTCAAATATTACCGCAGAGATGTTAGGTTGGGTTAGGTTAGGTTATATTACGTTATTGATGTATATAAAGGTTCCACGGAGACGTAGGGGCCATCTCTCCAGGAATGTTGTCAAATATTACCGCCGAGGTGATAGGTTGGGTTAGGATAGGTTATATTTCGTTATTCAAATATATAAAGGTCCCACGGAGACGTAGAGGCCAACTCGCCAGGTATGTTGTCAAATATTACCGCCGAGATGTTAGGTTGGGTTAGCCTAGCTTATATTATGTTATTGATGTATATAAAGGTCCCACGGAGACGTAGAGGTCAACTCGCCAGGAATGTTGTCAAATATTACCGCCGAGATGATAGGTTAGGTTAGGTTACGTTATATTACGTTATTGATTTATATGAGGGTTACACGTAGACGTAGAGGCTAACTCGCCAGGAATGATGTCAAATATTACCGCAGAGATGTTAGGTTGGGTTAGGTTAGGTTATATTACGTTATTGATGTATATAAAGGTTCCCCGGAGACGTAGAGACCATCTCGCCAGGAATGACGTCAAATATTACCGCCGAGATGATAGGTTGGGTTAGGTTACGTTATATTGCGTTATTGATGTATATGAGGGTTACACGGAGACGTAGAGGCCAACTCGCCAGGAACGTTGTCAAATATTACTGCCGACATGTTAGGTTCGGTTAGGTTAGGTTGTATTACGTTATTGATGTATATAATGGTTCCACGGAGACGTAGGAGCCATCTCGCCAGGAATGATGTCAAATATTACCGCCGATATGTTACGTTGGGTTAGGTTAGGTTATATTACGTTATTGATGTATATAAAGTTTCCACGGAGACGTAGAGGCCATCTCGCCAGGAATGATGTCAAATATTACCGCCGAAATGATAGGTTGGTTTAGGTTAGGTTATATTTCGTTATTGATGTATACGACGGTTACACGGAGACGTAGAGACCAACTCGCCAGGAATGTTGTCAAATATTACCGCCGAGGTGATAGGTTGGGTTAGGATAGGTTATATTTCGTTATTGAAATATATAAAGGTCCCACGGAGACGTAGAGGCCAACTCGCCAGGTATGTTGTCAAATATTACCGCCGAGATGTTAGGTTGGGTTAGCCTAGCTTATATTATGTTATTGATGTACATAAAGGTAACACGGAGACGTAGAGGTCAACTCGCCAGGAATGTTGTCAAATATTACCGCCGAGATGATAGGTTGGGTTAGGTTACGTTATATTACGTTATTGATGTATATGAGGGTTACACGGAGACGTAGAGGCCAACTAGCCAGGAATGTGGTCAAATATTACCGCCGAGATGTTACGTTGGGTTAGGTTAGGTTATATTACGTTATTGATGTATATAAAGGTTCCACGGAGACGTAGGGGCCATCTCGCCAGGAATGATGTCAAATATTACCGCCGAGATGTTAGGTTGGGTTAGGTTAGGTTGTATTACGTTATTGATGTATATAATGGTTCCACGGAGACGTAGAGGCCATCTCGCCAGGAATGATGTCAAATATTACCGCCGAGATGATAGGTTGGGTTAGGTTACGTTATATTACGTTATTGATTTATATGAGGGTTACACGTAGACGTAGAGGCCAATTCGCCAGGAATGTTGTCAAATATTACCTCCGAGATGATAGGTTGGGTTAGGTTACGTTATACTGCGTTATTGATGTATATGAGGGTCACACGGAGACGTAGATGCCAACTCGCCAGGAATGATGTCAAATATTACCGCAGAGATGTTAGGTTGGGTTAGGTTAGGTTATATTACGTTATTGATGTATATAAAGGTCCCATGGAGACGTAGAGGCCAATAAATCAGGAATGTGGTCAAATCTTAACGCCGAGATGTTAGGTTGGGTTAGGTTTGTTTATACTACGTTATTGATGTGTATAAAGGTTCCACGGAGACGTAGGGGCCATCTCGCCAGGAGTGATGTCAAATATTACCGCCGAGATGATAGGTTGGTTTAGGTTAGGTTATATTTCGTCATTGATGTATACGAAGGGTCCACGTAGACGTAGAGGCCAACTCGAAAGGAATGTTGTCAAATATTACCGCCGAGATGATAGGTTGGGTTAGGACAGGTTATATTTCGTTATTGAAGTATATAAAGGTTCCACGGGGACGTAGAGGCCAGCTCGCCAGGTATGTTGTCAAATATTACCGCCGAGATGATATTTTGGGTTAGGTTAGGTTATATCTCGCTATTGATGTATACGAAGGATCCACGGAGACGTAGAGGCCAACTCGCCAGGAATGTTGTCAAATATTACCGCCGAGGTGACAGGTTGGGTTAGGATAGGTTATATTTCGTTATTGAAATATATAAAGGTCCCACGGAGACGTAGAGGCCAACTCGCCAGGTATGTTGTCAAATATTACCGCCGAGATGTTAGGTTGGGTTAGCCTAGCTTATATTATGTTATTGATGTATATAAAGGGCCCACGGAGACGTAGAGGTCAACTCGCCAGGAATGTTGTCAAATATTACCGCCGAGATGATAGGTTGGGTTAGGTTACGTTATATTACGTTATTGATGTATATGAGGGTTACACGGAGACGTAGAGGCCAACTAGCCAGTTATGTTGTCAAATATTACCGCCGAGATGTTAGGTTGGGTTAGCCTAGCTTATATTATGTTATTGATGTATATAAAGGTCCCACGGAGACGTAGAGGCCAACTCGCCAGGAATGTTGTCAAATATTACCGCCGAGATGTTACGTTGGGTTGGGTTAGGTTATATTACGTTATTGATGTATATGAGGGTTACACGTAGACGTAGAGGCTAACTCGCCAGGAATGATGTCAAATAGTACCGCAGAGATGATAGGTTGGGTTAGGTTACGTTATATTGCGTTATTGATGTATATGAGGGTTACACGGCGACGTAGATGCCAACTCGCCAGGAATGATGTCAAATATTACCACAGAGATGTTAGGTTGGGTTAGGTTAGGTTATATTACGTTATTGATGTATATAAAGGTCCCACGGAGACGTAGAGGCCAATAAATCAGGAATGTGGTCAAATCTTAACGCCGAGATGTTAGGTTGGGTTAGGTTAGGTTGTATTACGTTATTGATGTATATAATGGTTCCACGGAGACGTAGGAGCCATCTCGCCAGGAATGATGTCAAATATTACCGCCGATATGTTACGTTGGCTTAGGTTAGGTTATATTACGTTATTGATGTATATAAAGTTTCCACGGAGACGTAGAGGCCATCTCGCCAGGAATGATGTCAAATATTACCGCCGAAATGATAGGTTGGTTTAGGTTAGGTTATATTTCGTTATTGATGTATACGACGGTTACACGGAGACGTAGAGACCAACTCGCCAGGAATGTTGTCAAATATTACCGCCGAGGTGATAGGTTGGGTTAGGATAGGTTATATTTCGTTATTGAAATATATAAAGGTCCCACGGAGACGTAGAGGCCAACTCGCCAGGTATGTTGTCAAATATTACCGCCGAGATGTTAGGTTGGGTTAGCCTAGCTTATATTATGTTATTGATGTACATAAAGGTCCCACGGAGACGTAGAGGTCAACTCGCCAGGAATGTTGTCAAATATTACCGCCGAGATGATAGGTTGGGTTAGGTTACGTTATATTACGTTATTGATGTATATGAGGGTTACACGGAGACGTAGAGGCCAACTAGCCAGGAATGTGGTCAAATATTACCGCCGAGATGTTACGTTGGGTTAGGTTAGGTTATATTACGTTATTGATGTATATAAAGGTTCCACGGAGACGTAGAGGCCATCTCGCCAGGAATGATGTCAAATATTACCGCCGAAATGATGGGTTGGTTTAGGTTAGGTTATATTTCGTTATTGATGTATACGACGGTTCCACGGAGACGTAGAGACCAACTCGCCAGGAATGTTGTCAAATATTACCGCCGTGATGATAGGTTGGGTTAGGTTACGTTATATTACGTTATTGATTTATATGAGGGTTACACGTAGACGTAGAGGCTAACTCGCCAGGAATGATGTCAAATATTACCGCAGAGATGTTAGGTTGGGTTAGGTTAGGATATATATTACGTTATTGATGTATATAAAGGTTCCCACGGAGACGTAGATGTCAACTCGCCAGGAATGTTGTCAAATATTACCGCCGAGATGATAGGTTGGGTTAGGTTACGTTATATTACGTTATTGAAGTATATGAGGGTTACACGGAGACGTAGAGGCCAACTAGCCAGGAATGTGGTCAAATATTACCGCCGAGATGTTACGTTGGGTTAGGTTAGGTTATATTACGTTATTGATGTATATAAAGGTTCCACGGAGACGTAGAGGCCATCTCGCCAGGAATGATGTCAAATATTACCGCCGAAATGATAGGTTGGTTTAGGTTAGGTTATATTACGTTATTGATGTATATAAAGGTTCCCCGGAGACGTAGAGACCATCTCGCCAGGAATGACGTCAAATATTACCGCCGTGATGATAGGTTGGGTTAGGTTACGTTATATTACGTTATTGATTTATATGAGGGTTACACGTAGACGTAGAGGCTAACTCGCCAGGAATGATGTCAAATATTACCGCAGAGATGTTAGGTTGGGTTAGGTTAGGATATATATTACGTTACTGATGTATATAAAGGTTCCCCGGAGACGTAGAGACCATCTCGCCAGGAATGACGTCAAATATTACCGCCGAGATGATAGGTTGGGTTAGGTTACGTTATATTGCGTTATTGATGTATACGAAGGGTCCACGTAGACGTAGAGGCCAATTCGCCAGGAATGTTGTCAAATATTACCTCCGAGATGATAGGTTGGGTTAGGTTACGTTATACTGCGTTATTGATGTATATGAGGGTCACACGGAGACGTAGATGCCAACTCGCCAGGAATGATGTCAAATATTACCGCAGAGATGTTAGGTTGGGTTAGGTTAGGTTATATTACGTTATTGATGTATATAAAGGTCCCATGGAGACGTAGAGGCCAATAAATCAGGAATGTGGTCAAATCTTAACGCCGAGATGTTAGGTTGGGTTAGGTTTGTTTATACTACGTTATTGATGTGTATAAAGGTTCCACGGAGACGTAGGGGCCATCTCGCCAGGAATGATGTCAAATATTACCGCCGAGATGATAGGTTGGTTTAGGTTAGGTTATATTTCGTTATTGATGTATACGAAGGGTCCACGTAGACGTAGAGGCCAACTCGAAAGGAATGTTGTCAAATATTACCGCCGAGATGATAGGTTGGGTTAGGATAGGTTATATTTCGTTATTGAAGTATATAAAGGTCCCACGGGGACGTAGAGGCCAGCTCGCCAGGCATGTTGTCAAATATTACCGCCGAGATGATAGGTTGGCTTAGGTTAGGTTATATCTCGCTATTGATGTATACGAAGGATCCACGGAGACGTAGAGGCCAGCTCGCCAGGAATGTTGTCAAATATTACCGCCGAGGTGATAGGTTGGGTTAGGATAGGTTATATTTCGTTATTGAAATATATAAAGGTCCCACGGAGACGTAGAGGCCAACTCGCCAGGTATGTTGTCAAATATTACCGCCGAGATGTTAGGTTGGGTTAGCCTAGCTTATATTATGTTATTGATGTATATAAAGGGCCCACGGAGACGTAGAGGTCAACTCGCCAGGAATGTTGTCAAATATTACCGCCGAGATGATAGGTTGGGTTAGGTTACGTTATATTACGTTATTGATGTATATGAGGGTTACACGGAGACGTAGAGGCCAACTAGCCAGGTATGTTGTCAAATATTACCGCCGAGATGTTAGGTTGGGTTAGCCTAGCTTATATTATGTTATTGATGTATATAAAGGTCCCACGGAGACGTAAGGCCAACTCGCCAGGAATGTTGTCAAATATTACCGCCGAGATGTTACGTTGGGTTGGGTTAGGTTATATTACGTTATTGATGTATATGAGGGTTACACGGAGACGTAGAGGCTAACTCGCCAGGAATGATGTCAAATAGTACCGCAGAGATGATAGGTTGGGTTAGGTAACGTTATATTGTGTTATTGATGTATATGAGGGTTACACGGAGACGTAGATGCCAACTCGCCAGGAATGATGTCAAATATTACCGCAGAGATGTTAGGTTGGGTTAGGTTAGGTTATATTACGTTATTGATGTATATAAAGGTTCCCCGGAGACGTAGAGACCATCTCGCCAGGAATGACGTCAAATATTACCGCCGAGATGATAGGTTGGGTTAGGTTACGTTATATTGCGTTATTGATGTATATGAGGGTTACACGGAGACGTAGAGGCCAACTCGCCAGGAACGTTGTCAAATATTACTGCCGACATGTTAGGTTGGGTTAGGTTAGGTTGTATTACGTTATTGATGTATATAATGGGTCCACGGAGACGTAGGAGCCATCTCGCCAGGAATGATGTCAAATATTACCGCCGATATGTTACGTTGGGTTAGGTTAGGTTATATTACGTTATTGATGTATATAAAGTTTCCACGGAGACGTAGAGGCCATCTCGCCAGGAATGATGTCAAATATTACCGCCGAAATGATAGGTTGGTTTAGGTTAGGTTATATTTCGTTATTGATGTATACGACGGTTACACGGAGACGTAGAGACCAACTCGCCAGGAATGTTGTCAAATATTACCGCCGAGGTGATAGGTTGGGTTAGGATAGGTTATATTTCGTTATTGAAATATATAAAGGTCCCACGGAGACGTAGAGGCCAACTCGCCAGGTATGTTGTCAAATATTACCGCCGAGATGTTAGGTTGGGTTAGCCTAGCTTATATTATGTTATTGATGTACATAAAGGTCCCACGGAGACGTAGAGGTCAACTCGCCAGGAATGTTGTCAAATATTACCGCCGAGATGATAGGTTGGGTTAGGTTACGTTATATTACGTTATTGATGTATATGAGGGTTACACGGAGACGTAGAGGCCAACTAGCCAGGAATGTGGTCAAATATTACCGCCGAGATGTTACGTTGGGTTAGGTTAGGTTATATTACGTTATTGATGTATATAAAGGTTCCACGGAGACGTAGAGGCCATCTCGCCAGGAATGATGTCAAATATTACCGCCGAAATGATGGGTTGGTTTAGGTTAGGTTATATTTCGTTATTGATGTATACGACGGTTCCACGGAGACGTAGAGACCAACTCGCCAGGAATGTTGTCAAATATTACCGCCGTGATGATAGGTTGGGTTAGGTTACGTTATATTACGTTATTGATTTATATGAGGGTTACACGTAGACGTAGAGGCTAACTCGCCAGGAATGATGTCAAATATTACCGCAGAGATGTTAGGTTGGGTTAGGTTAGGATATATATTACGTTATTGATGTATATAAAGGTTCCCACGGAGACGTAGATGTCAACTCGCCAGGAATGTTGTCAAATATTACCGCCGAGATGATAGGTTGGGTTAGGTTACGTTATATTACGTTATTGATGTATATGAGGGTTACACGGAGACGTAGAGGCCAACTAGCCAGGAATGTGGTCAAATATTACCGCCGAGATGTTACGTTGGGTTAGGTTAGGTTATATTACGTTATTGATGTATATAAAGGTTCCACGGAGACGTAGAGGCCATCTCGCCAGGAATGATGTCAAATATTACCGCCGAAATGATAGGTTGGTTTAGGTTAGGTTATATTTCGTTATTGATGTATACGACGGTTCCACGGAGACGTAGAGACCAACTCGCCAGGAATGTTGTCAAATATTACCGCCGAGATGACAGGTTGGGTTAGGTTACGTTATATTACGTTATTGATTTATATGAGGGTTACACGTAGACGTAGAGGCCAACTCGCCAGGTATGTTGTCAAATATTACAGCCGAGATGATAGGTTGGGTTAGGTTACGTTATATTTCGTTATTGATGTATATGAGGGTTACACGGAGACGTAGAGGCTAACTCGCCAGGCATGATGTCAAATATTACCGCAGAGATGTTAGGTTGGGTTAGGTTAGGTTATATTACGTTATTGATGTATATAAAGGTTCCCCGGAGACGTAGAGACCATCTCGCCAGGAATGACGTCAAATATTACCGCCGAGTGGATAGGTTGGGTTATGATAGGTTATATTACGTTATTGATGTATATAAAGGTCCCATGGAGACGTAGAGGCCAATAAATCAGGAATGTGGTCAAATCTTAACGCCGAGATGTTAGGTTGGGTTAGGTTTGTTTATACTACGTTATTGATGTGTATAAAGGTCCCACGGAGACGTAGAAGCCAACTCGCCAGGAATGTGGTCAAATATTACCGCCGAGATGTTACGTTGGGTGGGGTTAGGTTATATTACGTTATTGATTTATATGAGGGTTACACGTAGACGTAGAGGCTAACTCGCCAGGAATGATGTCAAATATTACCGCACAGATGTTAGGTTGGGTTAGGTTAGGATATATATTACGTTATTGATGTATATAAAGGTTCCCCGGAGACGTAGAGACCATCTCGCCAGGAATGACGTCAAATATTACCGCCGAGATGATAGGTTGGGTTAGGTTACGTTATATTGCGTTATTGATGTATATGAGGGTTACACGGAGACGTAGAGGCCAACTCGCCAGGAACGTTGTCAAATATTACTGCCGACATGTTAGGTTGGGTTAGGTTAGGTTATATTACGTTATTGATGTATATAAAGGTTCCACGGAGACGTAGGGGCCATCTCGCCAGGAATGATGTCAAATATTACCGCCGAGATGTTAGGTTGGGTTAGGTTAGGTTGTATTACGTTATTGATGTATATAATGGTTCCACGGAGACGTAGAGGCCATCTCGCCAGGAATGATGTCAAATATTACCGCCGAGATGATAGGTTGGGTTAGGTTACGTTATATTACGTTATTGATTTATATGAGGGTTACACGTAGACGTAGAGGCCAATTCGCCAGGAATGTTGTCAAATATTACCTCCGAGATGATAGGTTGGGTTAGGTTACGTTATACTGCGTTATTGATGTATATGAGGGTCACACGGAGACGTAGATGCCAACTCGCCAGGAATGATGTCAAATATTACCGCAGAGATGTTAGGTTGGGTTAGGTTAGGTTATATTACGTTATTGATGTATATAAAGGTCCCATGGAGACGTAGAGGCCAATAAATCAGGAATGTGGTCAAATCTTAACGCCGAGATGTTAGGTTGGGTTAGGTTTGTTTATACTACGTTATTGATGTGTATAAAGGTTCCACGGAGACGTAGGGGCCATCTCGCCAGGAATGATGTCAAATATTACCGCCGAGATGATAGGTTGGTTTAGGTTAGGTTATATTTCGTCATTGATGTATACGAAGGGTGCACGTAGACGTAGAGGCCAACTCGAAAGGAATGTTGTCAAATATTACCGCCGAGGTGATAGGTTGGGTTAGGATAGGTTATATTTCGTTATTGAAATATATAAAGGTCCCACGGAGACGTAGAGGCCAACTCGCCAGGTATGTTGTCAAATATTACCGCCGAGATGTTAGGTTGGGTTAGCCTAGCTTATATTATGTTATTGATGTATATAAAGGGCCCACGGAGACGTAGAGGTCAACTCGCCAGGAATGTTGTCAAATATTACCGCCGAGATGATAGGTTGGGTTAGGTTACGTTATATTACGTTATTGATGTATATGAGGGTTACACGGAGACGTAGAGGCCAACTAGCCAGTTATGTTGTCAAATATTACCGCCGAGATGTTAGGTTGGGTTAGCCTAGCTTATATTATGTTATTGATGTATATAAAGGTCCCACGGAGACGTAGAGGCCAACTCGCCAGGAATGTTGTCAAATATTACCGCCGAGATGTTACGTTGGGTTGGGTTAGGTTATATTACGTTATTGATGTATATGAGGGTTACACGTAGACGTAGAGGCTAACTCGCCAGGAATGATGTCAAATAGTACCGCAGAGATGATAGGTTGGGTTAGGTTACGTTATATTGCGTTATTGATGTATATGAGGGTTACACGGCGACGTAGATGCCAACTCGCCAGGAATGATGTCAAATATTACCACAGAGATGTTAGGTTGGGTTAGGTTAGGTTATATTACGTTATTGATGTATATAAAGGTCCCACGGAGACGTAGAGGCCAATAAATCAGGAATGTGGTCAAATCTTAACGCCGAGATGTTAGGTTGGGTTAGGTTAGGTTGTATTACGTTATTGATGTATATAATGGTTCCACGGAGACGTAGGAGCCATCTCGCCAGGAATGATGTCAAATATTACCGCCGATATGTTACGTTGGGTTAGGTTAGGTTATATTACGTTGTTGATGTATATAAAGTTTCCACGGAGACGTAGAGGCCATCTCGCCAGGAATGATGTCAAATATTACCGCCGAAATGATAGGTTGGTTTAGGTTAGGTTATATTTCGTTATTGATGTATACGACGGTTACACGGAGACGTAGAGACCAACTCGCCAGGAATGTTGTCAAATATTACCGCCGAGGTGATAGGTTGGGTTAGGATAGGTTATATTTCGTTATTGAAATATATAAAGGTCCCACGGAGACGTAGAGGCCAACTCGCCAGGTATGTTGTCAAATATTACCGCCGAGATGTTAGGTTGGGTTAGCCTAGCTTATATTATGTTATTGATGTACATAAAGGTCCCACGGAGACGTAGAGGTCAACTCGCCAGGAATGTTGTCAAATATTACCGCCGAGATGATAGGTTGGGTTAGGTTACGTTATATTACGTTATTGATGTATATGAGGGTTACACGGAGACGTAGAGGCCAACTAGCCAGGAATGTGGTCAAATATTACCGCCGAGATGTTACGTTGGGTTAGGTTAGGTTATATTACGTTATTGATGTATATAAAGGTTCCACGGAGACGTAGAGGCCATCTCGCCAGGAATGATGTCAAATATTACCGCCGAAATGATGGGTTGGTTTAGGTTAGGTTATATTTCGTTATTGATGTATACGACGGTTCCACGGAGACGTAGAGACCAACTCGCCAGGAATGTTGTCAAATATTACCGCCGTGATGATAGGTTGGGTTAGGTTACGTTATATTACGTTATTGATTTATATGAGGGTTACACGTAGACGTAGAGGCTAACTCGCCAGGAATAATGTCAAATATTACCGCCGAGATGTTACGTTGGGTTAGGTTAGGTTATATTACGTTATTGATGTATATAAAGGTTCCACGGAGACGTAGAGGCCATCTCGCCAGGAATGATGTCAAATATTATCGCCGAGATGATAGGTTGGATTAGGTTAGGTTATATTTCGTCATTGATGTATACGAAGGGTCCACGTAGACGTAGAGGCCAATTCGCCAGGAATGTTGTCAAATATTACCGCCGAGATGATAGGTTGGGTTAGGATAGGTTATATTTCGTTATTGAAGTATATAAAGGTCCCACGGTGACGTAGAGGCCAACTCGCCAGGTATGTTGTCAAATATTACAGCCGAGATGATATTTTGGGTTAGGTTACGTTATATTACGTTATTGATGTATATGAGGGTTACACGGAGACGTAGAGGCCAACTCGCCAGGAATGTGGTCAAATATTACCGCCGAGATGTTACGTTGGGTTAGGTTAGGTTATATTACGTTATTGATGTATATAATCGTTCCACGGAGACGTAGAGGCCATCTCGCCAGGAATGATGTCAAATATTACCGCAGAGATGTTAGGTTGGGTTAGGTTAGGTTATATTACGTTATTGATGTATATAAAGGTCCCATGGAGACGTAGAGGCCAATAAATCAGGAATGTGGTCAAATCTTAACGCCGAGATGTTAGGTTGGGTTAGGTTTGTTTATACTACGTTATTGATGTGTATAAAGGTTCCACGGAGACGTAGGGGCCATCTCGCCAGGAATGATGTCAAATATTACCGCCGAGATGATAGGTTGGTTTAGGTTAGGTTATATTTCGTCATTGATGTATACGAAGGGTGCACGTAGACGTAGAGGCCAACTCGAAAGGAATGTTGTCAAATATTACCGCCGAGGTGATAGGTTGGGTTAGGATAGGTTATATTTCGTTATTGAAATATATAAAGGTCCCACGGAGACGTAGAGGCCAACTCGCCAGGTATGTTGTCAAATATTACCGCCGAGATGTTAGGTTGGGTTAGCCTAGCTTATATTATGTTATTGATGTATATAAAGGGCCCACGGAGACGTAGAGGTCAACTCGCCAGGAATGTTGTCAAATATTACCGCCGAGATGATAGGTTGGGTTAGGTTACGTTATATTACGTTATTGATGTATATGAGGGTTACACGGAGACGTAGAGGCCAACTAGCCAGTTATGTTGTCAAATATTACCGCCGAGATGTTAGGTTGGGTTAGCCTAGCTTATATTATGTTATTGATGTATATAAAGGTCCCACGGAGACGTAGAGGCCAACTCGCCAGGAATGTTGTCAAATATTACCGCCGAGATGTTACGTTGGGTTGGGTTAGGTTATATTACGTTATTGATGTATATGAGGGTTACACGTAGACGTAGAGGCTAACTCGCCAGGAATGATGTCAAATAGTACCGCAGAGATGATAGGTTGGGTTAGGTTACGTTATATTGCGTTATTGATGTATATGAGGGTTACACGGCGACGTAGATGCCAACTCGCCAGGAATGATGTCAAATATTACCACAGAGATGTTAGGTTGGGTTAGGTTAGGTTATATTACGTTATTGATGTATATAAAGGTCCCACGGAGACGTAGAGGCCAATAAATCAGGAATGTGGTCAAATCTTAACGCCGAGATGTTAGGTTGGGTTAGGTTAGGTTGTATTACGTTATTGATGTATATAATGGTTCCACGGAGACGTAGGAGCCATCTCGCCAGGAATGATGTCAAATATTACCGCCGATATGTTACGTTGGGTTAGGTTAGGTTATATTACGTTGTTGATGTATATAAAGTTTCCACGGAGACGTAGAGGCCATCTCGCCAGGAATGATGTCAAATATTACCGCCGAAATGATAGGTTGGTTTAGGTTAGGTTATATTTCGTTATTGATGTATACGACGGTTACACGGAGACGTAGAGACCAACTCGCCAGGAATGTTGTCAAATATTACCGCCGAGGTGATAGGTTGGGTTAGGATAGGTTATATTTCGTTATTGAAATATATAAAGGTCCCACGGAGACGTAGAGGCCAACTCGCCAGGTATGTTGTCAAATATTACCGCCGAGATGTTAGGTTGGGTTAGCCTAGCTTATATTATGTTATTGATGTACATAAAGGTCCCACGGAGACGTAGAGGTCAACTCGCCAGGAATGTTGTCAAATATTACCGCCGAGATGATAGGTTGGGTTAGGTTACGTTATATTACGTTATTGATGTATATGAGGGTTACACGGAGACGTAGAGGCCAACTAGCCAGGAATGTGGTCAAATATTACCGCCGAGATGTTACGTTGGGTTAGGTTAGGTTATATTACGTTATTGATGTATATAAAGGTTCCACGGAGACGTAGAGGCCATCTCGCCAGGAATGATGTCAAATATTACCGCCGAAATGATGGGTTGGTTTAGGTTAGGTTATATTTCGTTATTGATGTATACGACGGTTCCACGGAGACGTAGAGACCAACTCGCCAGGAATGTTGTCAAATATTACCGCCGTGATGATAGGTTGGGTTAGGTTACGTTATATTACGTTATTGATTTATATGAGGGTTACACGTAGACGTAGAGGCTAACTCGCCAGGAATAATGTCAAATATTACCGCCGAGATGTTACGTTGGGTTAGGTTAGGTTATATTACGTTATTGATGTATATAAAGGTTCCACGGAGACGTAGAGGCCATCTCGCCAGGAATGATGTCAAATATTATCGCCGAGATGATAGGTTGGATTAGGTTAGGTTATATTTCGTCATTGATGTATACGAAGGGTCCACGTAGACGTAGAGGCCAATTCGCCAGGAATGTTGTCAAATATTACCGCCGAGATGATAGGTTGGGTTAGGATAGGTTATATTTCGTTATTGAAGTATATAAAGGTCCCACGGTGACGTAGAGGCCAACTCGCCAGGTATGTTGTCAAATATTACAGCCGAGATGATATTTTGGGTTAGGTTACGTTATATTACGTTATTGATGTATATGAGGGTTACACGGAGACGTAGAGGCCAACTCGCCAGGAATGTGGTCAAATATTACCGCCGAGATGTTACGTTGGGTTAGGTTAGGTTATATTACGTTATTGATGTATATAATCGTTCCACGGAGACGTAGAGGCCATCTCGCCAGGAATGATGTCAAATATTACCGCAGAGATGTTAGGTTGGGTTAGGTTAGGTTATATTACGTTATTGATGTATATAAAGGTCCCATGGAGACGTAGAGGCCAATAAATCAGGAATGTGGTCAAATCTTAACGCCGAGATGTTAGGTTGGGTTAGGTTTGTTTATACTACGTTATTGATGTGTATAAAGGTTCCACGGAGACGTAGGGGCCATCTCGCCAGGAATGATGTCAAATATTACCGCCGAGATGATAGGTTGGTTTAGGTTAGGTTATATTTCGTCATTGATGTATACGAAGGGTGCACGTAGACGTAGAGGCCAACTCGAAAGGAATGTTGTCAAATATTACCGCCGAGGTGATAGGTTGGGTTAGGATAGGTTATATTTCGTTATTGAAATATATAAAGGTCCCACGGAGACGTAGAGGCCAACTCGCCAGGTATGTTGTCAAATATTACCGCCGAGATGTTAGGTTGGGTTAGCCTAGCTTATATTATGTTATTGATGTATATAAAGGGCCCACGGAGACGTAGAGGTCAACTCGCCAGGAATGTTGTCAAATATTACCGCCGAGATGATAGGTTGGGTTAGGTTACGTTATATTACGTTATTGATGTATATGAGGGTTACACGGAGACGTAGAGGCCAACTAGCCAGTTATGTTGTCAAATATTACCGCCGAGATGTTAGGTTGGGTTAGCCTAGCTTATATTATGTTATTGATGTATATAAAGGTCCCACGGAGACGTAGAGGCCAACTCGCCAGGAATGTTGTCAAATATTACCGCCGAGATGTTACGTTGGGTTGGGTTAGGTTATATTACGTTATTGATGTATATGAGGGTTACACGTAGACGTAGAGGCTAACTCGCCAGGAATGATGTCAAATAGTACCGCAGAGATGATAGGTTGGGTTAGGTTACGTTATATTGCGTTATTGATGTATATGAGGGTTAAACGGCGACGTAGATGCCAACTCGCCAGGAATGATGTCAAATATTACCACAGAGATGTTAGGTTGGGTTAGGTTAGGTTATATTACGTTATTGATGTATATAAAGGTCCCACGGAGACGTAGAGGCCAATAAATCAGGAATGTGGTCAAATCTTAACGCCGAGATGTTAGGTTGGGTTAGGTTAGGTTGTATTACGTTATTGATGTATATAATGGTTCCACGGAGACGTAGGAGCCATCTCGCCAGGAATGATGTCAAATATTACCGCCGATATGTTACGTTGGGTTAGGTTAGGTTATATTACGTTATTGATGTATATAAAGTTTCCACGGAGACGTAGAGGCCATCTCGCCAGGAATGATGTCAAATATTACCGCCGAAATGATAGGTTGGTTTAGGTTAGGTTATATTTCGTTATTGATGTATACGACGGTTACACGGAGACGTATAGACCAACTCGCCAGGAATGTTGTCAAATATTACCGCCGAGGTGATAGGTTGGGTTAGGATAGGTTATATTTCGTTATTGAAGTATATAAAGGTCCCACGGAGACGTAGAGGCCAACTCGCCAGGTATGTTGTCAAATATTACCGCCGAGATGTTAGGTTGGGTTAGCCTAGCTTATATTATGTTATTGATGTACATAAAGGTCCCACGGAGACGTAGAGGTCAACTCGCCAGGAATGTTGTCAAATATTACCGCCGAGATGATAGGTTGGGTTAGGTTACGTTATATTACGTTATTGATGTATATGAGGGTTACACGGAGACGTAGAGGCCAACTAGCCAGGAATGTGGTCAAATATTACCGCCGAGATGTTACGTTGGGTTAGGTTAGGTTATATTACGTTATTGATGTATATAAAGGTTTCACGGAGACGTAGAGGCCATCTCGCCAGGAATGATGTCAAATATTACCGCCGAAATGATGGGTTGGTTTAGGTTAGGTTATATTTCGTTATTGATGTATACGACGGTTCCACGGAGACGTAGAGACCAACTCGCCAGGAATGTTGTCAAATATTACCGCCGTGATGATAGGTTGGGTTAGGTTACGTTATATTACGTTATTGATTTATATGAGGGTTACACGTAGACGTAGAGGCTAACTCGCCAGGAATGATGTCAAATATTACCGCAGAGATGTTAGGTTGGGTTAGGTTAGGATATATATTACGTTACTGATGTATATAAAGGTTCCCCGGAGACGTAGAGACCATCTCGCCAGGAATGACGTCAAATATTACCGCCGAGATGATAGGTTGGGTTAGGTTACGTTATATTGCGTTATTGATTTATATGAGGGTTACACGTAGACGTAGAGGCCAATTCGCCAGGAATGTTGTCAAATATTACCTCCGAGATGATAGGTTGGGTTAGGTTACGTTATACTGCGTTATTGATGTATATGAGGGTCACACGGAGACGTAGATGCCAACTCGCCAGGAATGATGTCAAATATTACCGCAGAGATGTTAGGTTGGGTTAGGTTAGGTTATATTACGTTATTGATGTATATAAAGGTCCCATGGAGACGTAGAGGCCAATAAATCAGGAATGTGGTCAAATCTTAACGCCGAGATGTTAGGTTGGGTTAGGTTTGTTTATACTACGTTATTGATGTGTATAAAGGTTCCACGGAGACGTAGGGGCCATCTCGCCAGGAATGATGTCAAATATTACCGCCGAGATGATAGGTTGGTTTAGGTTAGGTTATATTTCGTTATTGATGTATACGAAGGGTCCACGTAGACGTAGAGGCCAACTCGAAAGGAATGTTGTCAAATATTACCGCCGAGATGATAGGTTGGGTTAGGATAGGTTATATTTCGTTATTGAAGTATATAAAGGTCCCACGGGGACGTAGAGGCCAGCTCGCCAGGTATGTTGTCAAATATTACCGCCGAGATGATAGGTTGGCTTAGGTTAGGTTATATCTCGCTATTGATGTATACGAAGGATCCACGGAGACGTAGAGGCCAGCTCGCCAGGAATGTTGTCAAATATTACCGCCGAGGTGATAGGTTGGGTTAGGATAGGTTATATTTCGTTATTGAAATATATAAAGGTCCCACGGAGACGTAGAGGCCAACTCGCCAGGTATGTTGTCAAATATTACCGCCGAGATGTTAGGTTGGGTTAGCCTAGCTTATATTATGTTATTGATGTATATAAAGGGCCCACGGAGACGTAGAGGTCAACTCGCCAGGAATGTTGTCAAATATTACCGCCGAGATGATAGGTTGGGTTAGGTTACGTTATATTACGTTATTGATGTATATGAGGGTTACACGGAGACGTAGAGGCCAACTAGCCAGGTATGTTGTCAAATATTACCGCCGAGATGTTAGGTTGGGTTAGCCTAGCTTATATTATGTTATTGATGTATATAAAGGTCCCACGGAGACGTAAGGCCAACTCGCCAGGAATGTTGTCAAATATTACCGCCGAGATGTTACGTTGGGTTGGGTTAGGTTATATTACGTTATTGATGTATATGAGGGTTACACGGAGACGTAGAGGCTAACTCGCCAGGAATGATGTCAAATAGTACCGCAGAGATGATAGGTTGGGTTAGGTTACGTTATATTGTGTTATTGATGTATATGAGGGTTACACGGAGACGTAGATGCCAACTCGCCAGGAATGATGTCAAATATTACCACAGAGATGTTAGGTTGGGTTAGGTTAGGTTATATTACGTTATTGATGTATATAAAGGTCCCACGGAGACGTAGAGGCCAATAAATCAGGAATGTGGTCAAATCTTAACGCCGAGATGTTAGGTTGGGTTACGTTTGTTTATACTACGTTATTGATGTGTATAAAGGTTCCACGGAGACGTAGGGGCCATCTCTCCAGGAATGTTGTCAAATATTATCGCCGAGGTGATAGGTTGGGTTAGGATAGGTTATATTTCGTTATTGAAATATATAAAGGTCCCACGGAGACGTAGAGGCCAACTCGCCAGGTATGTTGTCAAATATTACCGCCGAGATGTTAGGTTGGGTTAGCCTAGCTTATGTTATGTTATTGATGTATATAAAGGTCCCACGGAGACGTAGAGGTCAACTCGCCAGGAATGTTGTCAAATATTACCGCCGAGATGATAGGTTAGGTTAGGTTACGTTATATTACGTTATTGATTTATATGAGGGTTACACGTAGACGTAGAGGCTAACTCGCCAGGAATGATGTCAAATATTACCGCAGAGATGTTAGGTTGGGTTAGGTTAGGTTATATTACGTTATTGATGTATATAAAGGTTCCCCGGAGACGTAGAGACCATCTCGCCAGGAATGACGTCAAATATTACCGCCGAGATGATAGGTTGGGTTAGGTTACGTTATATTGCGTTATTGATGTATATGAGGGTTACACGGAGACGTAGAGGCCAACTCGCCAGGAACGTTGTCAAATATTACTGCCGACATGTTAGGTTGGGTTAGGTTAGGTTGTATTACGTTATTGATGTATATAATGGTTCCACGGAGACGTAGGAGCCATCTCGCCAGGAATGATGTCAAATATTACCGCCGATATGTTACGTTGGGTTAGGTTAGGTTATATTACGTTATTGATGTATATAAAATTTCCACGGAGACGTAGAGGCCATCTCGCCAGGAATGATGTCAAATATTACCGCCGAAATGATAGGTTGGTTTAGGTTAGGTTATATTTCGTTATTGATGTATACGACGGTTACACGGAGACGTAGAGACCAACTCGCCAGGAATGTTGTCAAATATTACCGCCGAGGTGATAGGTTGGGTTAGGATAGGTTATATTTCGTTATTGAAGTATATAAAGGTCCCACGGGGACGTAGAGGCCAGCTCGCCAGGTATGTTGTCAAATATTACCGCCGAGATGATAGGTTGGCTTAGGTTAGGTTATATCTCGCTATTGATGTATACGAAGGATCCACGGAGACGTAGAGGCCAGCTCGCCAGGAATGTTGTCAAATATTACCGCCGAGGTGATAGGTTGGGTTAGGATAGGTTATATTTCGTTATTGAAATATATAAAGGTCCCACGGAGACGTAGAGGCCAACTCGCCAGGTATGTTGTCAAATATTACCGCCGAGATGTTAGGTTGGGTTAGCCTAGCTTATATTATGTTATTGATGTATATAAAGGGCCCACGGAGACGTAGAGGTCAACTCGCCAGGAATGTTGTCAAATATTACCGCCGAGATGATAGGTTGGGTTAGGTTACGTTATATTACGTTATTGATGTATATGAGGGTTACACGGAGACGTAGAGGCCAACTAGCCAGGTATGTTGTCAAATATTACCGCCGAGATGTTAGGTTGGGTTAGCCTAGCTTATATTATGTTATTGATGTATATAAAGGTCCCACGGAGACGTAAGGCCAACTCGCCAGGAATGTTGTCAAATATTACCGCCGAGATGTTACGTTGGGTTGGGTTAGGTTATATTACGTTATTGATGTATATGAGGGTTACACGGAGACGTAGAGGCTAACTCGCCAGGAATGATGTCAAATAGTACCGCAGAGATGATAGGTTGGGTTAGGTTACGTTATATTGTGTTATTGATGTATATGAGGGTTACACGGAGACGTAGATGCCAACTCGCCAGGAATGATGTCAAATATTACCACAGAGATGTTAGGTTGGGTTAGGTTAGGTTATATTACGTTATTGATGTATATAAAGGTCCCACGGAGACGTAGAGGCCAATAAATCAGGAATGTGGTCAAATCTTAACGCCGAGATGTTAGGTTGGGTTACGTTTGTTTATACTACGTTATTGATGTGTATAAAGGTTCCACGGAGACGTAGGGGCCATCTCTCCAGGAATGTTGTCAAATATTATCGCCGAGGTGATAGGTTGGGTTAGGATAGGTTATATTTCGTTATTGAAATATATAAAGGTCCCACGGAGACGTAGAGGCCAACTCGCCAGGTATGTTGTCAAATATTACCGCCGAGATGTTAGGTTGGGTTAGCCTAGCTTATATTATGTTATTGATGTATATAAAGGTCCCACGGAGACGTAGAGGTCAACTCGCCAGGAATGTTGTCAAATATTACCGCCGAGATGATAGGTTAGGTTAGGTTACGTTATATTACGTTATTGATTTATATGAGGGTTACACGTAGACGTAGAGGCTAACTCGCCAGGAATGATGTCAAATATTACCGCAGAGATGTTAGGTTGGGTTAGGTTAGGTTATATTACGTTATTGATGTATATAAAGGTTCCCCGGAGACGTAGAGACCATCTCGCCAGGAATGACGTCAAATATTACCGCCGAGATGATAGGTTGGGTTAGGTTACGTTATATTGCGTTATTGATGTATATGAGGGTTACACGGAGACGTAGAGGCCAACTCGCCAGGAACGTTGTCAAATATTACTGCCGACATGTTAGGTTGGGTTAGGTTAGGTTGTATTACGTTATTGATGTATATAATGGTTCCACGGAGACGTAGGAGCCATCTCGCCAGGAATGATGTCAAATATTACCGCCGATATGTTACGTTGGGTTAGGTTAGGTTATATTACGTTATTGATGTATATAAAATTTCCACGGAGACGTAGAGGCCATCTCGCCAGGAATGATGTCAAATATTACCGCCGAAATGATAGGTTGGTTTAGGTTAGGTTATATTTCGTTATTGATGTATACGACGGTTACACGGAGACGTAGAGACCAACTCGCCAGGAATGTTGTCAAATATTACCGCCGAGGTGATAGGTTGGGTTAGGATAGGTTATATTTCGTTATTGAAATATATAAAGGTCCCACGGAGACGTAGAGGCCAACTCGCCAGGTATGTTGTCAAATATTACCGCCGAGATGTTAGGTTGGGTTAGCCTAGCTTATATTATGTTATTGATGTACATAAAGGTCCCACGGAGACGTAGAGGTCAACTCGCCAGGAATGTTGTCAAATATTACCGCCGAGATGATAGGTTGGGTTAGGTTACGTTATATTACGTTATTGATGTATATGAGGGTTACACGGAGACGTAGAGGCTAACTCGCCAGGAATGATGTCAAATATTACCGCAGAGATGTTAGGTTGGGTTAGGTTAGGATATATATTACGTTACTGATGTATATAAAGGTTCCCCGGAGACGTAGAGACCATCTCGCCAGGAATGACGTCAAATATTACCGCCGAGATGATAGGTTGGGTTAGGTTACGTTATATTGCGTTATTGATGTATACGAAGGGTCCACGTAGACGCAGAGGCCAATTCGCCAGGAATGTTGTCAAATATTACCTCCGAGATGATAGGTTGGGTTAGGTTACGTTATACTGCGTTATTGATGTATATGAGGGTCACACGGAGACGTAGATGCCAACTCGCCAGGAATGATGTCAAATATTACCGCCGAGATGTTAGGTTGGGTTAGGTTAGGTTATATTACGTTATTGATGTATATAATGTTTCCACGGAGACGTAGAGACCATCTCGCCAGGAATGATGTGAAATATTACCGCCGAGATGATAGGTTGGGTTAGGTTGCGTTATATTGCGTTATTAATGTATATGAGGGTTACACGGAGACGTAGAGGCCAACTCGCCAGGAACGTTGTCAAATATTACTGCCGATATGTTAGGTTGGGTTAGGTTAGGTTATATTACGTTATTGATGTATATAAAGGTTCCACGGAGACGTAGAGGCCATCTCGCCAGGAATGATGTCAAATATTACCGCCGAGATGATAGGTTGGTTTAGGTTAGGTTATATTTCGTTATTGATGTATACGAAGGCTCCACGTAGACGTAGAGGCCAACTCGACAGGAATGTTGTCAAATATTACCGCCGAGATGATAGGTTGGGTTAGGATAGGTTATATTTCGTTATTGAAGTATATAAAGGTCCCACGGGGACGTAGAGGCCAGCTCGCCAGGTATGTTGTCAAATATTACCGCCGAGATGATAGGTTGGCTTAGGTTAGGTTATATCTCGTTATTGATGTATACGAAGGTTCCACGGAGACGTAGAGGCCAATTCGCCAGGAATGTTGCCAAATATTACCGCCGACATGTTAGGTTTGGTTAGGTTAGGTTATATTACGTTATTGACGTATATGAGGGTTACACGGAGACGTAGAGGCCAACTCGCCAGGAACGTTGTCAAATATTACTGCCGACATGTTAGGTTGTGTTAGGTTAGGTTATATTACGTTATTGATGTATACAAAGGTTCCACGGAGACGTAGAGACCAACTCGCCAGGAATGTTGTCAAATATTACCGCCGAGGTGATAGGTTGGGTTAGGATAGGTTATATTTCGTTATTGAAATATATAAAGGTCCCACGGAGACGTAGAGGCCAACTCGCCAGGTATGTTGTCAAATATTACCGCCGAGATGTTAGGTTGGGTTAGCCTAGCTTATATTATGTTATTGATGTACATAAAGGTCCCACGGAGACGTAGAGGTCAACTCGCCAGGAATGTTGTCAAATATTACCGCCGAGATGATAGGTTGGGTTAGGTTACGTTATATTACGTTATTGATGTATATGAGGGTTACACGGAGACGTAGAGGCTAACTCGCCAGGAATGATGTCAAATATTACCGCAGAGATGTTAGGTTGGGTTAGGTTAGGATATATATTACGTTACTGATGTATATAAAGGTTCCCCGGAGACGTAGAGACCATCTCGCCAGGAATGACGTCAAATATTACCGCCGAGATGATAGGTTGGGTTAGGTTACGTTATATTGCGTTATTGATGTATACGAAGGGTCCACGTAGACGCAGAGGCCAATTCGCCAGGAATGTTGTCAAATATTACCTCCGAGATGATAGGTTGGGTTAGGTTACGTTATACTGCGTTATTGATGTATATGAGGGTCACACGGAGACGTAGATGCCAACTCGCCAGGAATGATGTCAAATATTACCGCCGAGATGTTAGGTTGGGTTAGGTTAGGTTATATTACGTTATTGATGTATATAATGTTTCCACGGAGACGTAGAGACCATCTCGCCAGGAATGATGTGAAATATTACCGCCGAGATGATAGGTTGGGTTAGGTTGCGTTATATTGCGTTATTAATGTATATGAGGGTTACACGGAGACGTAGAGGCCAACTCGCCAGGAACGTTGTCAAATATTACTGCCGATATGTTAGGTTGGGTTAGGTTAGGTTATATTACGTTATTGATGTATATAAAGGTTCCACGGAGACGTAGAGGCCATCTCGCCAGGAATGATGTCAAATATTACCGCCGAGATGATAGGTTGGTTTAGGTTAGGTTATATTTCGTTATTGATGTATACGAAGGCTCCACGTAGACGTAGAGGCCAACTCGACAGGAATGTTGTCAAATATTACCGCCGAGATGATAGGTTGGGTTAGGATAGGTTATATTTCGTTATTGAAGTATATAAAGGTCCCACGGGGACGTAGAGGCCAGCTCGCCAGGTATGTTGTCAAATATTACCGCCGAGATGATAGGTTGGCTTAGGTTAGGTTATATCTCGTTATTGATGTATACGAAGGTTCCACGGAGACGTAGAGGCCAATTCGCCAGGAATGTTGCCAAATATTACCGCCGACATGTTAGGTTTGGTTAGGTTAGGTTATATTACGTTATTGACGTATATGAGGGTTACACGGAGACGTAGAGGCCAACTCGCCAGGAACGTTGTCAAATATTACTGCCGACATGTTAGGTTGTGTTAGGTTAGGTTATATTACGTTATTGATGTATACAAAGGTTCCACGGAGACGTAGAGGCCATCTCGCCAGGAATGATGTCAAATATTATCGCCGAGATGATAGGTTGGTTTAGGTTAGGTTATATTTCGTTATTGATGTATACGAAGGGTCCACGTAGACGTAGAGGCCAATTCGCCAGGAATGTTGTCAAATATTACCGCCGAGATGATAGGTTGGGTTAGGATAGGTTATATTTCGTTATTGAAGTATATAAAGGTCCCACGGTGACGTAGAGGCCAACTCGCCAGGTATGTTGTCAAATATTACAGCCGAGATGATAGGTTGGGTTAGGTTACGTTATATTTCGTTATTGATGTATATGAGGGTTACACGGAGACGTAGAGGCCAACTCGCCAGGAATGTGGTCAGATATTACCGCCGAGATGTTACGTTGGGTTAGGTTAGGTTATATTACGTTCTTGATGTATATAAAGGTTCCGCGGAGACGTAGAGGCCATCTCGCCAGGAATGTTGTCAAATATTACCGCCGAGATGATAGGTTGGGTTAGGTTACGTTATATTACGTTATTGATGTATATGAGGGTTACACGGAGACGTAGAGGCCAACTAGCCAGGAATGTGGTCAAATATTACTGCCGACATGTTAGGTTGGGTTAGGTTAGGTTATATTACGTTATTGATGTATATAAAGGTTCCACGGAGACGTAGAGGCCATCTCGCCAGGAATGATGTCAAATATTACCGCCGAAATGATAGGTTGGTTTAGGTTAGGTTATATTTCGTTATTGATGTATACGACGGTTCCACGGAGACGTAGAGACCAACTCGCCAGGAATGTTGTCAAATATTACCGCCGAAGTGATAGGTTGGGTTAGGATAGGTTATATTTCGTTATTGAAATATATAAAGGTCCCACGGAGACGTAGAGGCCAACTCGCCAGGTATGTTGTCAAATATTACCGCCGAGATGTTAGGTTGGGTTAGCCTAGCTTATATTATGTTATTGATGTATATAAAGGTCCCACGGAGACGTAGAGGTCAACTCGCCAGAAATGTTGTCAAATATTACCGCGGAGATGATAGGTTGGGTTAGGTTACGTTATATTACGTTATTGATGTATATGAGGATTACACGGAGACGTAGAGGCCAACTAGCCAGGAATGTGGTCAAATATTACCGCCGAGATGTTACGTTGGGTTAGGTTAGGTTATATTACGTTATTGATGTATATATAGGTTCCACGGAGACGTAGAGGCCATCTCGCCAGGAATGATGTCAAATATTACCGCCGAAATGATAGGTTGGTTTAGGTTAGGTTATATTTCGTTATTGATGTATACGACGGTTCCACGGAGACGTAGAGACCAACTCGCCAGGAATGTTGTCAAATATTACCGCCGAGATGATAGGTTGGGTTAGGTTACGTTATATTACGTTATTGATTTATATGAGGGTTACACGTAGACGTAGAGGCCAACTCGCCAGGTATGTTGTCAAATATTACAGCCGAGATGATAGGTTGGGTTAGGTTACGTTATATTTCGTTATTGATGTATATGAGGGTTACACGGAGACGTAGAGGCTAACTCGCCAGGAATGATGTCAAATATTACCGCAGAGATGTTAGGTTGGGTTAGGTTAGGTTATATTTCGTTATTGATGTATACGAAGGGTCCACGTAGACGTAGAGGCCAATTCGCCAGGAATATTGTCAAATATTACCGCCGAGATGATAGGTTGGGTTAGGATAGGTTATATTTCGTTATTGAAGTATATAAAGGTCCCACGGTGACGTAGAGGCCAACTCGCCAGGTATGTTGTCAAATATTACAGCCGAGATGATAGTTTGGGTTATGTTACATTATATTTCGTTATTGATGTATATGAGGGTTACACGGAGACGTAGAGGCCAACTCGCCAGGAATGTGGTCAGATATTACCGCCGAGATGTTACGTTGGGTTAGGTTAGGTTATATTACGTTCTTGATGTATATAAAGGTTCCGCGGAGACGTAGAGGCCATCTCGCCAGGAATGTTGTCAAATATTACCGCGGAGATGATAGGTTGGGTTAGGATACGTTATATTACGTTATTGATGTATATGAGGGTTACACGGAGACGTAGGGGCCAACTAGCCAGGAATGTGGTCAAATATTACTGCCGACATGTTAGGTTGGGTTAGGTTAGGTTATATTACGTTATTGATGTATATAAAGGTTCCACGGAGACGTAGAGGCCATCTCGCCAGGAATGATGTCAAATATTACCGCCGAAATGATAGGTTGGTTTAGGTTAGGTTATATTTCGTTATTGATGTATACGACGGTTCCACGGAGACGTAGAGACCAACTCGCCAGGAATGTTGTCAAATATTACCGCCGAAGTGATAGGTTGGGTTAGGATAGGTTATATTTCGTTATTGAAATATATAAAGGTCCCACGGAGACGTAGAGGCCAACTCGCCAGGTATGTTGTCAAATATTACCGCCGAGATGTTAGGTTGGGTTAGCCTAGCTTATATTATGTTATTGATGTATATAAAGGTCCCACGGAGACGTAGAGTTCAACTCGCCAGAAATGTTGTCAAATATTACCGCGGAGATGATAGGTTGGGTTAGGTTACGTTATATTACGTTATTGATGTATATGAGGATTACACGGAGACGTAGAGGCCAACTAGCCAGGAATGTGGTCAAATATTACCGCCGAGATGTTACGTTGGGTTAGGTTAGGTTATATTACGTTATTGATGTATATATAGGTTCCACGGAGACGTAGAGGCCATCTCGCCAGGAATGATGTCAAATATTACCGCCGAAATGATAGGTTGGTTTAGGTTAGGTTATATTTCGTTATTGATGTATACGACGGTTCCACGGAGACGTAGAGACCAACTCGCCAGGAATGTTGTCAAATATTACCGCCGAGATGATAGGTTGGGTTAGGTTACGTTATATTACGTTATTGATTTATATGAGGGTTACACGTAGACGTAGAGGCCAACTCGCCAGGTATGTTGTCAAATATTACAGCCGAGATGATAGGTTGGGTTAGGTTACGTTATATTTCGTTATTGATGTATATGAGGGTTACACGGAGACGTAGAGGCTAACTCGCCAGGAATGATGTCAAATATTACCGCAGAGATGTTAGGTTGGGTTAGGTTAGGTTATATTTCGTTATTGATGTATACGAAGGGTCCACGTAGACGTAGAGGCCAATTCGCCAGGAATATTGTCAAATATTACCGCCGAGATGATAGGTTGGGTTAGGATAGGTTATATTTCGTTATTGAAGTATATAAAGGTCCCACGGTGACGTAGAGGCCAACTCGCCAGGTATGTTGTCAAATATTACAGCCGAGATAATAGTTTGGGTTATGTTACATTATATTTCGTTATTGATGTATATGAGGGTTACACGGAGACGTAGAGGCCAACTCGCCAGGAATGTGGTCAGATATTACCGCCGAGATGTTACGTTGGGTTAGGTTAGGTTATATTACGTTCTTGATGTATATAAAGTTTCCGCGGAGACGTAGAGGCCATCTCGCCAGGAATGTTGTCAAATATTACCGCGGAGATGATAGGTTGGGTTAGGATACGTTATATTACGTTATTGATGTATATGAGGGTTACACGGAGACGTAGGGGCCAACTAGCCAGGAATGTGGTCAAATATTACCGCCGAGATGTTACGTTGGGTTAGGTTAGGTTATATTACGTTATTGATGTATACGACGGTTCCACGGAGACGTAGAGACCAACTCGCCAGGAATGTTGTAAAATATTACCGCCGAAATGATAGGTTGGTTTAGGTTAGGTTATATTTCGTTATTTATTTATATGAGGGTTACACGTAGACGTAGAGGCCAACTCGCCAGGTATGTTGTCAAATATTACAGCCGAGATGATAGGTTGGGTTAGGTTACGTTATATTTCGTTATTGATGTATATGAGGGATAGACGGAGACGTAGAGGCTAACTCGCCAGGAATGATGTCAAATATTACCGCAGAGATGTTAGGTTGGGTTAGGTTAGGTTATATTACGTTATTGATGTATATAAAGGTTCCCCGGAGACGTAGAGACCATCTCGCCAGGAATGACGTCAAATATTACCGCCGAGATGATAGGTTGGTTTAGGTTAGGTTATATTTCGTTATTGATGTATACGAAGGGTCCACGTAGACGTAGAGGCCAATTCGCCAGGAATGTTGTCAAATATTACCGCCGAGATGATAGGTTGGGTTAGGATAGGTTATATTTCGTTATTGAAGTATATAAAGGTCCCACGGTGACGTAGAGGCCAACTCGCCAGGTATGTTGTCAAATATTACAGCCGAGATGATAGGTTGGGTTAGGTTACGTTATATTTCGTTATTGATGTATATGAGGGTTACACGGAGACGTAGAGGCCAACTCGCCAGGAATGTGGTCAAATATTACCGCCGAGATGTTAGGTTGGGTTAGCCTAGCTTATATTATGTTATTGATGTATATAAAGGTCCCACGGAGACGTAGAGGTCAACTCGCCAGAAATGTTGTCAAATATTACCGCGGAGATGATAGGTTGGGTTAGGTTACGTTATATTACGTTATTGATGTATATGAGGGTTACACGGAGACGTAGAGGCCATCTCGCCAGGAATGATGTCAAATATTACCGCCGAAATGATAGGTTGGTTTAGGTTAGGTTATATTTCGTTATTGATGTATACGACGGTTCCACGGAGACGTAGAGACCAACTCGCCAGGAATGTTGTCAAATATTACCGCCGAGATGATAGGTTGGGTTAGGTTACGTTATATTACGTTATTGATTTATATGAGGGTTACACGTAGACGTAGAGGCCAACTCGCCAGGTATGTTGTCAAATATTACAGCCGAGATGATAGGTTGGGTTAGGTTACGTTATATTTCGTTATTGATGTATATGAGGGTTACACGGAGACGTAGAGGCTAACTCGCCAGGAATGATGTCAAATATTACCGCAGAGATGTTAGGTTGGGTTAGGTTAGGTTATATTTCGTTATTGATGTATACGAAGGGTCCACGTGGACGTAGAGGCCAATTCGCCAGGAATATTGTCAAATATTACCGCCGAGATGATAGGTTGGGTTAGGATAGGTTATATTTCGTTATTGAAGTATATAAAGGTCCCACGGTGACGTAGAGGCCAACTCGCCAGGTATGTTGTCAAATATTACAGCCGAGATGATAGTTTGGGTTATGTTACATTATATTTCGTTATTGATGTATATGAGGGTTACACGGAGACGTAGAGGCCAACTCGCCAGGAATGTGGTCAGATATTACCGCCGAGATGTTACGTTGGGTTAGGTTAGGTTATATTACGTTCTTGATGTATATAAAGGTTCCGCGGAGACGTAGAGGCCATCTCGCCAGGAATGTTGTCAAATATTACCGCGGAGATGATAGGTTGGGTTAGGATACGTTATATTACGTTATTGATGTATATGAGGGTTACACGGAGACGTAGGGGCCAACTAGCCAGGAATGTGGTCAAATATTACCGCCGAGATGTTACGTTGGGTTAGGTTAGGTTATATTACGTTATTGATGTATACGACGGTTCCACGGAGACGTAGAGACCAACTCGCCAGGAATGTTGTAAAATATTACCGCCGAAATGATAGGTTGGTTTAGGTTAGGTTATATTTCGTTATTGATTTATATGAGGGTTACACGTAGACGTAGAGGCCAACTCGCCAGGTATGTTGTCAAATATTACAGCCGAGATGATAGGTTGGGTTAGGTTACGTTATATTTCGTTATTGATGTATATGAGGGATAGACGGAGACGTAGAGGCTAACTCGCCAGGAATGATGTCAAATATTACCGCAGAGATGTTAGGTTGGGTTAGGTTAGGTTATATTACGTTATTGATGTATATAAAGGTTCCCCGGAGACGTAGAGACCATCTCGCCAGGAATGACGTCAAATATTACCGCCGAGATGATAGGTTGGTTTAGGTTAGGTTATATTTCGTTATTGATGTATACGAAGGGTCCACGTAGACGTAGAGGCCAATTCGCCAGGAATGTTGTCAAATATTACCGCCGAGATGATAGGTTGGGTTAGGATAGGTTATATTTCGTTATTGAAGTATATAAAGGTCCCACGGTGACGTAGAGGCCAACTCGCCAGGTATGTTGTCAAATATTACAGCCGAGATGATAGGTTGGGTTAGGTTACGTTATATTTCGTTATTGATGTATATGAGGGTTACACGGAGACGTAGAGGCCAACTCGCCAGGAATGTGGTCAAATATTACCGCCGAGATGTTAGGTTGGGTTAGCCTAGCTTATATTATGTTATTGATGTATATAAAGGTCCCACGGAGACGTAGAGGTCAACTCGCCAGAAATGTTGTCAAATATTACCGCGGAGATGATAGGTTGGGTTAGGTTACGTTATATTACGTTATTGATGTATATGAGGGTTACACGGAGACGTAGAGGCCATCTCGCCAGGAATGATGTCAAATATTACCGCCGAAATGATAGGTTGGTTTAGGTTAGGTTATATTTCGTTATTGATGTATACGACGGTTCCACGGAGACGTAGAGACCAACTCGCCAGGAATGTTGTCAAATATTACCGCCGAGATGATAGGTTGGGTTAGGTTACGTTATATTACGTTATTGATTTATATGAGGGTTACACGTAGACGTAGAGGCCAACTCGCCAGGTATGTTGTCAAATATTACAGCCGAGATGATAGGTTGGGTTAGGTTACGTTATATTTCGTTATTGATGTATATGAGGGTTACACGGAGACGTAGAGGCTAACTCGCCAGGAATGATGTCAAATATTACCGCAGAGATGTTAGGTTGGGTTAGGTTAGGTTATATTTCGTTATTGATGTATACGAAGGGTCCACGTGGACGTAGAGGCCAATTCGCCAGGAATATTGTCAAATATTACCGCCGAGATGATAGGTTGGGTTAGGATAGGTTATATTTCGTTATTGATGTATACGAAGGGTCCACGTAGACGTAGAGGCCAATTCGCCAGGAATATTGTCAAATATTACCGCCGAGATGATAGGTTGGGTTAGGATAGGTTATATTTCGTTATTGAAGTATATAAAGGTCCCACGGTGACGTAGAGGCCAACTCGCAGGGTATGTTGTCAAATATTACAGCCGAGATGATAGGTTGGGTTAGGTTACGTTATATTTCGTTATTGATGTATATGAGGGTTACACGGAGACGTAGAGGCCAACTCGCCAGGAATGTGGTCAGATATTACCGCCGAGATGTTACGTTGGGTTAGGATAGGTTATATTTCGTTATTGAAATATATAAAGGTCCCACGGAGACGTAGAGGCCAACTCGCCAGGTATGTTGTCAAATATTACCGCCGAGATGTTAGGTTGGGTTAGCCTAGCTTATATTATGTTATTGATGTATATAAAGGTCCCACGGAGACGTAGAGGTCAACTCGCCAGGAATGTTGTCAAATATTACCGCGGAGATGATAGGTTGGGTTAGGTTACGTTATATTACGTTATTGATGTATATGAGGGTTACACGGAGACGTAGAGGCCAACTAGCCAGGAATGTGGTCAAATATTACCGCCGAGATGTTACGTTGGGTTAGGTTAGGTTATATTACGTTATTGATGTATATATAGGTTCCACGGAGACGTAGAGGCCATCTCGCCAGGAATGATGTCAAATATTACCGCCGAAATGATAGGTTGGTTTAGGTTAGGTTATATTTCGTTATTGATGTATACGACGGTTCCACGGAGACGTAGAGACCAACTCGCCAGGAATGTTGTCAAATATTACCGCCGTGATGATAGGTTGGGTTAGGTTACGTTATATTACGTTATTGATTTATATGAGGGTTACACGTAGACGTAGAGGCTAACTCGCCAGGAATGATGTCAAATATTACCGCAGAGATGTTAGGTTGGGTTAGGTTAGGATATATATTACGTTATTGATGTATATAAAGGTTCCCCGGAGACGTAGAGACCATCTCGCCAGGAATGACGTCAAATATTACCGCCGAGATGATAGGTTGGGTTAGGTTACGTTATATTGCGTTATTGATGTATATGAGGGTTACACGGAGACGTAGAGGCTAACTCGCCAGGAATGATGTCAAATATTACCGCAGAGATGTTAGGTTGGGTTAGGTTAGGTTATATTTCGTTATTGATGTATACGAAGGGTCCACGTAGACGTAGAGGCCAATTCGCCAGGAATATTGTCAAATATTACCGCCGAGATGATAGGTTGGGTTAGGTTAGGTTATATTACGTTATTGATGTATATAAAGTTTCCACGGAGACGTAGAGGCCATCTCGCCAGGAATGATGTCAAATATTACCGCCGAACTGATAGGTTGGTTTAGGTTAGGTTATATTTCGTTATTGATGTATACGACGGTTCCACGGAGACGTAGAGACCAACTCGCCAGGAATGTTGTCAAATATTACCGCCGAGATGATAGGTTGGGTTAGGTTACGTTATATTACGTTATTGATTTATATGAGGGTTACACGTAGACGTAGAGGCTAACTCGCCAGGAATGATGTCAAATCTTACCGCAGAGATGTTAGGTTGGGTTAGGTTAGGTTATATTACGTTATTGATGTATATAAAGGTTCCCCGGAGACGTAGAGACCATCTCGCCAGGAATGACGTCAAATATTACCGCCGAGATGATAGGTTGGGTTATGATAGGTTATATTTCGTTATTGAAGTATATAAAGGTCCCACGGAGACGTAGAGGCCAACTCGCCAGGAATGTTGTCAAATATTACCGCGGAGATGATAGGTTGGGTTAGGTTACGTTATATTACGTTATTGATGTATATGAGGGTTACACGGAGACGTAGAGACCAACTCGCCAGGAATGTTGTCAAATATTACCGCCGAGATGATAGGTTGGGTTAGGTTACGTTATATTACGTTATTGATTTATATGAGGGTTACACGTAGACGTAGAGGCTAACTCGCCAGGAATGATGTCAAATCTTACCGCAGAGATGTTAGGTTGGGTTAGGTTAGGTTATATTACGTTATTGATGTATATAAAGGTTCCCCGGAGACGTAGAGACCATCTCGCCAGGAATGACGTCAAATATTACCGCCGAGATGATAGGTTGGGTTATGATAGGTTATATTTCGTTATTGAAGTATATAAAGGTCCCACGGAGACGTAGAGGCCAACTCGCCAGGAATGTTGTCAAATATTACCGCGGAGATGATAGGTTGGGTTAGGTTACGTTATATTACGTTATTGATGTATATGAGGGTTACACGGAGACGTAGAGGCCAACTAGCCAGGAATGTGGTCAAATATTACCGCCGAGATGATACGTTGGGTTAGGTTAGGTTATATTACGTTATTGATGTATATATAGGTTCCACGGAGACGTAGAGGCCATCTCGCCAGGAATGATGTCAAATATTACCGCCGAAATGATAGGTTGGTTTAGGTTAGGTTATATTTCGTTATTGATGTATACGACGGTTACACGGAGACGTATAGACCAACTCGCCAGGAATGTTGTCAAATATTACCGCCGAGGTGATAGGTTGGGTTAGGATAGGTTATATTTCGTTATTGAAGTATATAAAGGTCCCACGGAGACGTAGAGGCCAACTCGCCAGGTATGTTGTCAAATATTACCGCCGAGATGTTAGGTTGGGTTAGCCTAGCTTATATTATGTTATTGATGTACATAAAGGTCCCACGGAGACGTAGAGGTCAACTCGCCAGGAATGTTGTCAAATATTACCGCCGAGATGATAGGTTGGGTTAGGTTACGTTATATTACGTTATTGATGTATATGAGGGTTACACGGAGACGTAGAGGCCAACTAGCCAGGAATGTGGTCAAATATTACCGCCGAGATGTTACGTTGGGTTAGGTTAGGTTATATTACGTTATTGATGTATATAAAGGTTCCACGGAGACGTAGAGGCCATCTCGCCAGGAATGATGTCAAATATTACCGCCGAAATGATGGGTTGGTTTAGGTTAGGTTATATTTCGTTATTGATGTATACGACGGTTCCACGGAGACGTAGAGACCAACTCGCCAGGAATGTTGTCAAATATTACCGCCGTGATGATAGGTTGGGTTAGGTTACGTTATATTACGTTATTGATTTATATGAGGGTTACACGTAGACGTAGAGGCTAACTCGCCAGGAATGATGTCAAATATTACCGCAGAGATGTTAGGTTGGGTTAGGTTAGGATATATATTACGTTACTGATGTATATAAAGGTTCCCCGGAGACGTAGAGACCATCTCGCCAGGAATGACGTCAAATATTACCGCCGAGATGATAGGTTGGGTTAGGTTACGTTATATTGCGTTATTGATTTATATGAGGGTTACACGTAGACGTAGAGGCCAATTCGCCAGGAATGTTGTCAAATATTACCTCCGAGATGATAGGTTGGGTTAGGTTACGTTATACTGCGTTATTGATGTATATGAGGGTCACACGGAGACGTAGATGCCAACTCGCCAGGAATGATGTCAAATATTACCGCAGAGATGTTAGGTTGGGTTAGGTTAGGTTATATTACGTTATTGATGTATATAAAGGTCCCATGGAGACGTAGAGGCCAATAAATCAGGAATGTGGTCAAATCTTAACGCCGAGATGTTAGGTTGGGTTAGGTTTGTTTATACTACGTTATTGATGTGTATAAAGGTTCCACGGAGACGTAGGGGCCATCTCGCCAGGAATGATGTCAAATATTACCGCCGAGATGATAGGTTGGTTTAGGTTAGGTTATATTTCGTTATTGATGTATACGAAGGGCCCACGTAGACGTAGAGGCCAACTCGAAAGGAATGTTGTCAAATATTACCGCCGAGATGATAGGTTGGGTTAGGATAGGTTATATTTCGTTATTGAAGTATATAAAGGTCCCACGGGACGTAGAGGCCAGCTCGCCAGGTATGTTGTCAAATATTACCGCCGAGATGATAGGTTGGCTTAGGTTAGGTTATATCTCGCTATTGATGTATACGAAGAATCCACGGAGACGTAGAGGCCAGCTCGCCAGGAATGTTGTCAAATATTACCGCCGAGATGTTAGGTTGGGTTAGCCTAGCTTATATTATGTTATTGATGTATATAAAGGGCCCACGGAGACGTAGAGGTCAACTCGCCAGGAATGTTGTCAAATATTACCGCCGAGATGATAGGTTGGGTTAGGTTACGTTATATTACGTTATTGATGTATATAAAGGGCCCACGGAGACGTAGAGGTCAACTCGCCAGGAATGTTGTCAAATATTACCGCCGAGATGATAGGTTGGGTTAGGTTACGTTATATTACGTTATTGATGTATATGAGGGTTACACGGAGACGTAGAGGCCAACTAGCCAGGTATGTTGTCAAATATTACCGCCGAGATGTTAGGTTGGGTTAGCCTAGCTTATATTATGTTATTGATGTATATAAAGGTCCCACGGAGACGTAAGGCCAACTCGCCAGGAATGTTGTCAAATATTACCGCCGAGATGTTACGTTGGGTTGGGTTAGGTTATATTACGTTATTGATGTATATGAGGGTTACACGGAGACGTAGAGGCTAACTCGCCAGGAATGATGTCAAATAGTACCGCAGAGATGATAGGTTGGGTTAGGTTACGTTATATTGTGTTATTGATGTATATGAGGGTTACACGGAGACGTAGATGCCAACTCGCCAGGAATGATGTCAAATATTACCACAGAGATGTTAGGTTGGGTTAGGTTAGGTTATATTACGTTATTGATGTATATAAAGGTCCCACGGAGACGTAGAGGCCAATAAATCAGGAATGTGGTCAAATCTTAACGCCGAGATGTTAGGTTGGGTTACGTTTGTTTATACTACGTTATTGATGTGTATAAAGGTTCCACGGAGACGTAGGGGCCATCTCTCCAGGAATGTTGTCAAATATTATCGCCGAGGTGATAGGTTGGGTTAGGATAGGTTATATTTCGTTATTGAAATATATAAAGGTCCCACGGAGACGTAGAGGCCAACTCGCCAGGTATGTTGTCAAATATTACCGCCGAGATGTTAGGTTGGGTTAGCCTAGCTTATATTATGTTATTGATGTATATAAAGGTCCCACGGAGACGTAGAGGTCAACTCGCCAGGAATGTTGTCAAATATTACCGCCGAGATGATAGGTTAGGTTAGGTTACGTTATATTACGTTATTGATTTATATGAGGGTTACACGTAGACGTAGAGGCTAACTCGCCAGGAATGATGTCAAATATTACCGCAGAGATGTTAGGTTGGGTTAGGTTAGGTTATATTACGTTATTGATGTATATAAAGGTTCCCCGGAGACGTAGAGACCATCTCGCCAGGAATGACGTCAAATATTACCGCCGAGATGATAGGTTGGGTTAGGTTACGTTATATTGCGTTATTGATGTATATGAGGGTTACACGGAGACGTAGAGGCCAACTCGCCAGGAACGTTGTCAAATATTACTGCCGACATGTTAGGTTGGGTTAGGTTAGGTTGTATTACGTTATTGATGTATATAATGGTTCCACGGAGACGTAGGAGCCATCTCGCCAGGAATGATGTCAAATATTACCGCCGATATGTTACGTTGGGTTAGGTTAGGTTATATTACGTTATTGATGTATATAAAGTTTCCACGGAGACGTAGAGGCCATCTCGCCAGGAATGATGTCAAATATTACCGCCGAAATGATAGGTTGGTTTAGGTTAGGTTATATTTCGTTATTGATGTATACGACGGTTACACGGAGACGTAGAGACCAACTCGCCAGGAATGTTGTCAAATATTACCGCCGAGGTGATAGGTTGGGTTAGGATATGTTATATTTCGTTATTGAAATATATAAAGGTCCCACGGAGACGTAGAGGCCAACTCGCCAGGTATGTTGTCAAATATTACCGCCGAGATGTTAGGTTGGGTTAGCCTAGCTTATATTATGTTATTGATGTACATAAAGGTCCCACGGAGACGTAGAGGTCAACTCGCCAGGAATGTTGTCAACTATTACCGCCGAGATGATAGGTTGGGTTAGGTTACGTTATATTACGTTATTGATGTATATGAGGGTTACACGGAGACGTAGAGGCCAACTAGCCAGGAATGTGGTCAAATATTACCGCCGAGATGTTACGTTGGGTTAGGTTAGGTTATATTACGTTATTGATGTATATAAAGGTTCCACGGAGACGTAGAGGCCATCTCGCCAGGAATGATGTCAAATATTACCGCCGAAATGATGGGTTGGTTTAGGTTAGGTTATATTTCGTTATTGATGTATACGACGGTTCCACGGAGACGTAGAGACCAACTCGCCAGGAATGTTGTCAAATATTACCGCCGTGATGATAGGTTGGGTTAGGTTACGTTATATTACGTTATTGATTTATATGAGGGTTACACGTAGACGTAGAGGCTAACTCGCCAGGAATGATGTCAAATATTACCGCAGAGATGTTAGGTTGGGTTAGGTTAGGATATATATTACGTTACTGATGTATATAAAGGTTCCCCGGAGACGTAGAGACCATCTCGCCAGGAATGACGTCAAATATTACCGCCGAGATGATAGGTTGGGTTAGGTTACGTTATATTGCGTTATTGATGTATACGAAGGGTCCACGTAGACGCAGAGGCCAATTCGCCAGGAATGTTGTCAAATATTACCTCCGAGATGATAGGTTGGGTTAGGTTACGTTATACTGCGTTATTGATGTATATGAGGGTCACACGGAGACGTAGATGCCAACTCGCCAGGAATGATGTCAAATATTACCGCCGAGATGTTAGGTTGGGTTAGGTTAGGTTATATTACGTTATTGATTTATATAAAGTTTCCACGGAGACGTAGAGACCATCTCGCCAGGAATGATGTCAAATATTACCGCCGAGATGATAGGTTGGGTTAGGTTGCGTTATATTGCGTTATTAATGTATATGAGGGTTACACGGAGACGTAGAGGCCAACTCGCCAGGAACGTTGTCAAATATTACTGCCGATATGTTAGGTTGGGTTAGGTTAGGTTATATTACGTTATTGATGTATATAAAGGTTCCACGGAGACGTAGAGGCCATCTCGCCAGGAATGATGTCAAATATTACCGCCGAGATGATAGGTTGGTTTAGGTTAGGTTATATTTCGTTATTGATGTATACGAAGGCTCCACGTAGACGTAGAGGCCAACTCGACAGGAATGTTGTCAAATATTACCGCCGAGATGATAGGTTGGGTTAGGATAGGTTATATTTCGTTATTGAAGTATATAAAGGTCCCACGGGGACGTAGAGGCCAGCTCGCCAGGTATGTTGTCAAATATTACCGCCGAGATGATAGGTTGGCTTAGGTTAGGTTATATCTCGTTATTGATGTATACGAAGGTTCCACGGAGACGTAGAGGCCAATTCGCCAGGAATGTTGCCAAATATTACCGCCGACATGTTAGGTTTGGTTAGGTTAGGTTATATTACGTTATTGACGTATATGAGGGTTACACGGAGACGTAGAGGCCAACTCGCCAGGAACGTTGTCAAATATTACTGCCGACATGTTAGGTTGTGTTAGGTTAGGTTATATTACGTTATTGATGTATACAAAGGTTCCACGGAGACGTAGAGGCCATCTCGCCAGGAATGATGTCAAATATTATCGCCGAGATGATAGGTTGGTTTAGGTTAGGTTATATTTCGTTATTGATGTATACGAAGGGTCCACGTAGACGTAGAGGCCAATTCGCCAGGAATGTTGTCAAATATTACCGCCGAGATGATAGGTTGGGTTAGGATAGGTTATATTTCGTTATTGAAGTATATAAAGGTCCCACGGTGACGTAGAGGCCAACTCGCCAGGTATGTTGTCAAATATTACAGCCGAGATGATAGGTTGGGTTAGGTTACGTTATATTTCGTTATTGATGTATATGAGGGTTACACGGAGACGTAGAGGCCAACTCGCCAGGAATGTGGTCAGATATTACCGCCGAGATGTTACGTTGGGTTAGGTTAGGTTATATTACGTTCTTGATGTATATAAAGGTTCCGCGGAGACGTAGAGGCCATCTCGCCAGGAATGTTGTCAAATATTACCGCCGAGATGATAGGTTGGGTTAGGTTACGTTATATTACGTTATTGATGTATATGAGGGTTACACGGAGACGTAGAGGCCAACTAGCCAGGAATGTGGTCAAATATTACTGCCGACATGTTAGGTTGGGTTAGGTTAGGTTATATTACGTTATTGATGTATATAAAGGTTCCACGGAGACGTAGAGGCCATCTCGCCAGGAATGATGTCAAATATTACCGCCGAAATGATAGGTTGGTTTAGGTTAGGTTATATTTCGTTATTGATGTATACGACGGTTCCACGGAGACGTAGAGACCAACTCGCCAGGAATGTTGTCAAATATTACCGCCGAGATGATAGGTTGGGTTAGGTTACGTTATATTACGTTATTGATTTATATGAGGGTTACACGTAGACGTAGAGGCCAACTCGCCAGGTATGTTGTCAAATATTACAGCCGAGATGATAGGTTGGGTTAGGTTACGTTATATTTCGTTATTGATGTATATGAGGGTTACACGGAGACGTAGAGGCTAACTCGCCAGGAATGATGTCAAATATTACCGCAGAGATGTTAGGTTGGGTTAGGTTAGGTTATATTTCGTTATTGATGTATACGAAGGGTCCACGTGGACGTAGAGGCCAATTCGCCAGGAATATTGTCAAATATTACCGCCGAGATGATAGGTTGGGTTAGGATAGGTTATATTTCGTTATTGATGTATACGAAGGGTCCACGTAGACGTAGAGGCCAATTCGCCAGGAATATTGTCAAATATTACCGCCGAGATGATAGGTTGGGTTAGGATAGGTTATATTTCGTTATTGAAGTATATAAAGGTCCCACGGTGACGTAGAGGCCAACTCGCAGGGTATGTTGTCAAATATTACAGCCGAGATGATAGGTTGGGTTAGGTTACGTTATATTTCGTTATTGATGTATATGAGGGTTACACGGAGACGTAGAGGCCAACTCGCCAGGAATGTGGTCAGATATTACCGCCGAGATGTTACGTTGGGTTAGGATAGGTTATATTTCGTTATTGAAATATATAAAGGTCCCACGGAGACGTAGAGGCCAACTCGCCAGGTATGTTGTCAAATATTACCGCCGAGATGTTAGGTTGGGTTAGCCTAGCTTATATTATGTTATTGATGTATATAAAGGTCCCACGGAGACGTAGAGGTCAACTCGCCAGGAATGTTGTCAAATATTACCGCGGAGATGATAGGTTGGGTTAGGTTACGTTATATTACGTTATTGATGTATATATAGGTTCCACGGAGGCGTAGAGGCCATCTCGCCAGGAATGATGTCAAATATTACCGCCGAAATGATAGGTTGGTTTAGGTTAGGTTATATTTCGTTATTGATGTATACGACGGTTCCACGGAGACGTAGAGACCAACTCGCCAGGAATGTTGTCAAATATTACCGCCGTGATGATAGGTTGGGTTAGGTTACGTTATATTACGTTATTGATTTATATGAGGGTTACACGTAGACGTAGAGGCTAACTCGCCAGGAATGATGTCAAATATTACCGCAGAGATGTTAGGTTGGGTTAGGTTAGGTTATATTTCGTTATTGATGTATACGACGGTTCCACGGAGACGTAGAGACCAACTCGCCAGGAATGTTGTCAAATATTACCGCCGAGATGATAGGTTGGGTTAGGTTACGTTATATTACGTTATTGATTTATATGAGGGTTACACGTAGACGTAGAGGCTAACTCGCCAGGAATGATGTCAAATCTTACCGCAGAGATGTTGGGTTGGGTTAGGTTAGGTTATATTACGTTATTGATGTATATAAAGGTTCCCCGGAGACGTAGAGACCATCTCGCCAGGAATGACGTCAAATATTACCGCCGAGATGATAGGTTGGGTTATGATAGGTTATATTTCGTTATTGAAGTATATAAAGGTCCCACGGAGACGTAGAGGCCAACTCGCCAGGAATGTTGTCAAATATTACCGCGGAGATGATAGGTTGGGTTAGGTTACGTTATATTACGTTATTGATGTATATGAGGGTTACACGGAGACGTAGAGGCCAACTAGCCAGGAATGTGGTCAAATATTACCGCCGAGATGATACGTTGGGTTAGGTTAGGTTATATTACGTTATTGATGTATATATAGGTTCCACGGAGACGTAGAGGCCATCTCGCCAGGAATGATGTCAAATATTACCGCCGAAATGATAGGTTGGTTTAGGTTAGGTTATATTTCGTTATTGATGTATACGACGGTTCCACGGAGACGTAGAGACCAACTCGCCAGGAATGTTGTCAAATATTACCGCCGAGATGATAGGTTGGGTTAGGTTACGTTATATTACGTTATTGATTTATATGAGGGTTACACGTAGACGTAGAGGCCAACTCGCCAGGTATGTTGTCAAATATTACAGCCGTGATGATAGGTTGGGTTAGGTTACGTTATATTTCGTTATTGATGTATATGAGGGTTACACGGACACGTAGAGGCTAACTCGCCAGGAATGATGTCAAATATTACCGCAGAGATGTTAGGTTGGGTTAGGTTAGGTTATATTACGTTATTGATGTATATAAAGGTTCCCCGGAGACGTAGAGACCATCTCGCCAGGAATGACGTCAAATATTACCGCCGAGATGATAGGTTGGGTTATGATAGGTTATATTTCGTTATTGAAGTATATAAAGGTCCCACGGAGACGTAGAGGCCAACTTGCCAGGTATGTTGTCAAATATTACCGCCGAGATGTTAGGTTGGGTTAGGCTAGGTTATATTATGTTATTGATGTATATGAGGGTTACACGGAGACGTAGAGGCCAACTCGCCAGGAACGTTGTCAAATATTACTGCCGACATGTTAGGTTGTGTTAGGTTAGGTTGTATTACGTTATTGATGTATATAAAGGTTCCACGGAGACGTAGAGGCCATCTCGCCAGGAATGATGTCAAATATTACCGCAGAGATGTTAGGTTGGGTTAGGTTAGGTTATATTACGTTATTGATGTATATAAAGGTCCCACGGAGACGTAGAGGCCAATAAATCAGGAATGTGGTCAAATCTTAACGCCGAGATGTTAGGTTGGGTTAGGTTTGTTTATACTACGTTATTGATGTGTATAAAGGTTCCACGGAGACGTAGGGGCCATCTCGCCAGGAATGATGTCAAATATTACCGCCGAGATGATAGGTTGGTTTAGGTTAGGTTATATTTCGTTATTGATGTATACGAAGGGTCCACGTAGACGTAGAGGCCAACTCGAAAGGAATGTTGTCAAATATTACCGCCGAGATGATAGGTTGGGTTAGGATAGGTTATATTTCGTTATTGAAGTATATAAAGGTCCCACGGGGACGTAGAGGCCAGCTCGCCAGGTATGTTGTCAAATATTACCGCCGAGATGATAGGTTGGCTTAGGTTAGGTTATATCTCGTTATTGATGTATACGAAGGTTCCACGGAGACGTAGAGGCCAGCTCGCCAGGAATGTTGTCAAATATTACCGCCGAGGTGATAGGTTGGGTTAGGATAGGTTATATTTCGTTATTGAAATATATAAAGGTCCCACGGAGACGTAGAGGCCAACTCGCCAGGTATGTTGTCAAATATTACCGCCGAGATGTTAGGTTGGGTTAGCCTAGCTTATATTATGTTATTGATGTATATAAAGGTCCCACGGAGACGTAGAGGCCAACTCGCCAGGAACGTTGTCAAATATTACTGCCGACATGTTAGGTTGGGTTAGGTTAGGTTATATTACGTTATTGATGTATATAAAGGTTCCACGGAGACGTAGGGGCCATCTCGCCAGGAATGATGTCAAATATTACCGCCGAGATGTTACGTTGGGTTAGGTTAGGTTATATTACGTTATTGATGTATATAAAGCTTCCACGGAGACGTAGAGGCCATCTCGCCAGGAATGATGTCAAATATTACCGCCGAACTGATAGGTTGGTTTAGGTTAGGTTATATTTCGTTATTGATGTATACGACGGTTCCACGGAGACGTAGAGACCAACTCGCCAGGAATGTTGTCAAATATTACCGCCGAGATGATAGGTTGGGTTAGGTTACGTTATATTACGTTATTGATTTATATGAGGGTTACACGTAGACGTAGAGGCCAACTCGCCAGGTATGTTGTCAAATATTACAGCCGAGATGATAGGTTGGGTTAGGTTACGTTATATTTCGTTATTGATGTATATGAGGGATACACGGAGACGTAGAGGCTAACTCGCCAGGAATGATGTCAAATATTACCGCAGAGATGTTAGGTTGGGTTAGGTTAGGTTATATTTCGTTATTGATGTATACGAAGGGTCCACGTAGACGTAGAGGCCAATTCGCCAGGAATATTGTCAAATATTACCGCCGAGATGATAGGTTGGGTTAGGATAGGTTATATTTCGTTATTGATGTATACGAAGGGTCCACGTAGACGTAGAGGCCAATTCGCCAGGAATATTGTCAAATATTACCGCCGAGATGATAGGTTGGGTTAGGATAGGTTATATTTCGTTATTGAAGTATATAAAGGTCCCACGGTGACGTAGAGGCCAACTCGCAGGGTATGTTGTCAAATATTACAGCCGAGATGATAGGTTGGGTTAGGTTACGTTATATTTCGTTATTGATGTATATGAGGGTTACACGGAGACGTAGAGGCCAACTCGCCAGGAATGTGGTCAGATATTACCGCCGAGATGTTACGTTGGGTTAGGATAGGTTATATTTCGTTATTGAAATATATAAAGGTCCCACGGAGACGTAGAGGCCAACTCGCCAGGTATGTTGTCAAATATTACCGCCGAGATGTTAGGTTGGGTTAGCCTAGCTTATATTATGTTATTGATGTATATAAAGGTCCCACGGAGACGTAGAGGTCAACTCGCCAGGAATGTTGTCAAATATTACCGCGGAGATGATAGGTTGCGTTAGGTTACGTTATATTACGTTATTGATGTATATGAGGGTTACACGGAGACGTAGAGGCCAACTAGCCAGGAATGTGGTCAAATATTACCGCCGAGATGTTACGTTGGGTTAGGTTAGGTTATATTACGTTATTGATGTATATATAGGTTCCACGGAGACGTAGAGGCCATCTCGCCAGGAATGATGTCAAATATTACCGCCGAAATGATAGGTTGGTTTAGGTTAGGTTATATTTCGTTATTGATGTATACGACGGTTCCACGGAGACGTAGAGACCAACTCGCCAGGAATGTTGTCAAATATTACCGCCGTGATGATAGGTTGGGTTAGGTTACGTTATATTACGTTATTGATTTATATGAGGGTTACACGTAGACGTAGAGGCTAACTCGCCAGGAATGATGTCAAATATTACCGCAGAGATGTTAGGTTGGGTTAGGTTAGGATATATATTACGTTATTGATGTATATAAAGGTTCCCCGGAGACGTAGAGACCATCTCGCCAGGAATGACGTCAAATATTACCGCCGAGATGATAGGTTGGGTTAGGTTACGTTATATTGCGTTATTGATGTATATGAGGGTTACACGGAGACGTAGAGGCCAACTCGCCAGGAACGTTGTCAAATATTACTGCCGACATGTTAGGTTGGGTTAGGTTAGGTTATATTACGTTATTGATGTATATAAAGGTTCCACGGAGACGTAGGGGCCATCTCGCCAGGAATGATGTCAAATATTACCGCCGAGATGTTACGTTGGGTTAGGTTAGGTTATATTACGTTATTGATGTATATAAAGTTTCCACGGAGACGTAGAGGCCATCTCGCCAGGAATGATGTCAAATATTACCGCCGAACTGATAGGTTGGTTTAGGTTAGGTTATATTTCGTTATTGATGTATACGACGGTTCCACGGAGACGTAGAGACCAACTCGCCAGGAATGTTGTCAAATATTACCGCCGAGATGATAGGTTGGGTTAGGTTACGTTATATTACGTTATTGATTTATATGAGGGTTACACGTAGACGTAGAGGCTAACTCGCCAGGAATGATGTCAAATATTACCGCAGAGATGTTAGGTTGGGTTAGGTTAGGTTATATTACGTTATTGATGTATATGAAGGTTCCCCGGAGACGTAGAGACCATCTCGCCAGGAATGACGTCAAATATTACCGCCGAGATGATAGGTTGGGTTATGATAGGTTATATTTCGTTACTGAAGTATATAAAGGTCCCACGGAGACGTAGAGGCCAACTCGCCAGGTATGTTGTCAAATATTACCGCCGAGATGTTAGGTTGGGTTAGGCTAGGTTATATTATGTTATTGATGTATATAAAGGTCCCACGAATGCGTAGAGGCCAACTCGCCAGGAATGTTGTCAAATATACCGCCGAGATTATAGGTTGGGTTAGGTTACGTTATATTACGTTATTGATTTATATAAAGGTCCCATGGAGAAGGAGAAGCCAACTCGCCAGGAATGTTGCCAAATATTACCGCCGACATGTTAGGTTTGGTTAGGTTAGGTTATATTACGTTATTGACGTATATGAGGGATACACGGAGACGTAGAGGCCAACTCGCCAGGAATGTGGTCAAATATTACCGCCGAGATGTTACGTTGGGTTAGGTTAGGTTATATTACGTTCTTGATGTATATAAAGGTTCCGCGGAGACGTAGAGGCCAACTCGACAGGAATGTTGTCAAATATTACCGCCGAGATGATAGGTTGGGTTAGGATAGGTTATATTTCGTTATTGAAGTATATAACTGTCCCACGGGGACGTAGAGGCCAGCTCGCCAGGTATGTTGTCAAATATTACCGCCGAGATGATAGGTTGGCTTAGGTTAGGTTATATCTCGTTATTGATGTATACGAAGGTTCCACGGAGACGTAGAGGCCAATTCGCCAGGAATGTTGTCAAATATTACCGCCGAGATGATAGGTTGGGTTAGGTTACGTTATATTACGTTATTGATGTATATGAGGGTTACACGGAGACGTAGAGGCTAACTCGCCAGGAATGATGTCAAATATTACCGCCGAGATGTTAGGTTGGGTTAGGCTAGGTTATATTATGTTATTGATGTATATAAAGGTCCCACGGAGGCGTAGAGGCCAACTCGCCAGGAATGTTGTCAAATATACCGTCGAGATTATAGGTTGGGTTAGGTTACGTTATATTACGTTATTGATTTATATAAAGGTCCCATGGAGAAGGAGAAGCCAAGTCGCCAGGAATGTTGCCAAATATTACCGCCGACATGTTAGGTTTGGTTAGGTTAGGTTATATTACGTTATTGACGTATATGAGGGTTACACGGAGACGTAGGGGTCAACTCGCCAGGAACGTTGTAAATATTACTGCCGACATGTTAGGTTGTGTTAGGTTAGGTTATATTACGTTATTGATGTATATAAAGGTTCCACGGAGACGTAGAGGCCATCTCGCCAGGAATGATGTCAAATATTATCGCCGAGATGATAGGTTCGTTTAGGTTAGGTTATATTTCGTTATTGATGTATACAAAGTGTCCACGTAGACGTAGAGGCCAACTCGACAGGAATGTTGTCAAATATTACCGCCGAGATGATAGGTTGGGTTAGGATAGGTTATATTTCGTTATTGAAGTATATAAATGTCCCACGGGGACGTAGAGGCCAGCTCGCCAGGTATGTTGTCAAATATTACCGCCGAGATGATAGGTTGGCTTAGGTTAGGTTATATCTCGTTATTGATGTATACGAAGGTTCCACGGAGACGTAGAGGCCAGCTCGCCAGGAATGTTTTCAAATATCACCGCCGAGGTGATAGGTTGGGTTAGGATAGGTTATATTTCGTTATTGAAATATATAAAGGTCCCACGGAGACGTAGAGGCCAACTCGCCAGGTATGTTGTCAAATATTACCGCCGAGATGTTAGGTTGGGTTAGCCTAGCTTATATTATGTTATTGATGTATATAAAGGTCCCACGGAGACGTAGAGGCCAACTCGCCAGGATTGTTGTCAAATATTACCGCCGAGATGATAGGTTGGGTTAGGTTACGTTATATTACGTTATTGATGTATATGAGGGTTACACGGAGACGTAGAGGCCAACTAGCCAGGAATGTGGTCAAATATTACCGCCGAGATGTTACGTTGGGTTGGGTTAGGTTATATTACGTTATTGATGTATATAAAGGTTCCACGGAGACGTAGAGGCCATCTCGCCAGGAATGATGTCAAATATTACCGCCGAAATGATAGGTTGGTTTAGGTTAGGTTATATTTCGTTATTGATGTATACGACGGTTCCACGGAGACGTAGAGACCAACTCGCCAGGAATGAAGTCAAATATTACCGCCGAGATGATAGGTTGGGTTAGGTTACGTTATATTACGTTATTGATGTATATGAGGGTTACACGTAGACGTAGAGGCTAACTCGCCAGGAATGATGTCAAATATTACCGCAGAGATGTTAGGTTCGGTTAGGTTAGGTTATATTACGTTATTGATGTATATAAAGGTTCCCCGGAGACGTAGAGACCATCTCGCCAGGAATGACGTCAAATATTACCGCCGAGATGATAGGTTGGGTTATGATAGGTTATATTTCGTTATTGAAGTATATAAAGGTCCCACGGAGACGTAGAGGCCAACTCGCCAGGTATGTTGTCAAATATTACCGCCGAGATGTTAGGTTGGGTTAGGCTAGGTTATATTATGTTATTGATGTATATAAAGGTCCCACGAATGCGTAGAGGCCAACTCGCCAGGAATGTTGTCAAATATACCGCCGAGATTATAGGTTGGGTTAGGTTACGTTATATTACGTTATTGATTTATATAAAGGTCCCATGGAGAAGGAGAAGCCAACTCGCCAGGAATGTTGCCAAATATTACCGCCGACATGTTAGGTTTGGTTAGGTTAGGTTATATCTCGTTATTGATGTATATGAGGGTTACACGGAGACGTAGAGGCCAACTCGCCAGGAATGTGGTCAGATATTACCGCCGAGATGTTACGTTGGGTTAGGTTAGGTTATATTACGTTCTTGATGTATATAAAGGTTCCGCGGAGACGTAGGGGCTATCTCGCCAGGAATGATGTCAAATATTACCGCCGAGATGATAGGTTGGGTTAGGTTACGTTATATTGCATTATTGATGTATATGAGGGTTACACGGAGACGTAGAGGCCAACTCGCCAGGAACGTTGTCAAATATTACTGCCGACATGTTAGGTTGGGTTAGGTTACGTTATATTACGTTATTGATTTATATAAAGGTCCCATGGAGAAGGAGAAGCCAACTCGCCAGGAATGTTGCCAAATATTACCGCCGACATGCTAGGTTTGGTTAGGTTAGGTTATATCTCGTTATTGATGTATACGAAGGTTCCACGGAGACGTAGAGGCCAATTCCCCAGGAATGTTGTCAAATATTACCGCCGAGATGATAGGTTGGGTTAGGTTACGTTATATTACGTTATTGATGTGTATGAGGGTTACACGGAGACGTAGAGGCTAACTCGCCAGGAATGATGTCAAATATTACCGCAGAGATGTTAGGGTGGGTTAGGTTATGTTATATTACGTTATTGATGTATATAAAGGTTCCCCGGAGACGTAGATACCATCTCGCCAGGAATGACGTCAAATATTACCGCCGAGATGATAGGTTGGGTTATGATAGGTTATATTATGTTATTGATGTATATAAAGGTCCCACGAATGCGTAGAGGCCAACTCGCCAGGAGTGTTGTCAAATATACCGCCGAGATTATGGGTTGGGTTAGGTTACGTTATATTACGTTATTGATTTATATAAAGGTCCCATGGAGAAGGAGAAGCCAACTCGCCAGGAATGTTGCCAAATATTACCGCCGACATGTTAGGTTTGGTTAGGTTAGGTTATATTACGTTATTGACGTATATGAGGGTTACACGGAGACGTAGAGGCCAACTCGCCAGGAACGTTGTCAAATATTACTGCCGACATGTTAGGTTGTGTTAGGTTAGGTTATATTACGTTATTGATGTATATAAAGGTTACCCGGAGACGTAGAGACCATCTCGCCAGGAATGACGTCAAATATTACCGCCGAGATGATAGGTTGGGTTATGATAGGTTATATTTCGTTATTGAAGTATATAAAGGTCCCACGGAGACGTAGAGGCCAACTCGCCAGGTATGTTGTCAAATATTACCGCCGACATGTTAGGTTTGGTTAGGTTAGGTTATATTACGTTATTGACGTATATGAGGGTTACACGGAGACGTAGAGGCCAACTCGCCAGGAACGTTGTCAAATATACCGTCGAGATTATAGGTTGCGTTAGGTTACGTTATATTACGTTATTGATCTATATAAAGGTTCCATGGAGAAGGAGAAGCCAACTCGCAAGGAATGTTGCCAAATATTACCGCCGACATGTTAGGTTTGGTTAGGTTAGGTTATATCTCGTTATTGATGTATATGAGGGTTACACGGAGACGTAGAGGCCAACTCGCCAGGAATGTGGTCAGATATTACCGCCGAGATGTTACGTTGGGTTAGGTTAGGTTATATTACGTTCTTGATGTATATAAAGGTTCCGCGGAGACGTAGGGGCTATCTCGCCAGGAATGATGTCAAATATTACCGCCGAGATGATAGGTTGGGTTAGGTTACGTTATATTGCATTATTGATGTATATGAGGGTTACACGGAGACGTAGAGGCCAACTCGCCAGGAACGTTGTCAAATATTACTGCCGACATGTTAGGTTGGGTTAGGTTAGGTTATATTACGTTATTGATGTATATAAAGGTTCCACGGAGACGTAGCGGCCATCTCGCCAGGAATGATGTCAAATATTACCGCCGAGATGATAGGTTGGTTTAGGTTAGGTTATATTTCGTTATTGATATATATGAGGGTTACACGGAGACGTAGAGGCCAACTCGCCAGGAATGTGGTCAGATATTACCGCCGAGATGTTACGTTGGGTTAGGTTAAGTTATATTACGTTCTTGATGTATATAAAGGTTCCGCGGAGACGTAGAGGCCAACTCGACAGGAATGTTGTTAAATATTACCGCCGAGATGATAGGTTGGGTTAGGATAGGTTATATTTCGTTATTGAAGTATATAAAGGTCCCACGGGGACGTAGAGGCCAGCTTGCCAGGTATGTTGTCAAATATTACCGCCGAGATGATGGGTTGGCTTAGGTTAGGTTATATCTCGTTATTGATGTATACGAAGGTTCCACGGAGACGTAGAGGCCAGCTCGCCAGGAATGTTGTCAAATATCACCGCCGATGTGATAGGTTGGGTTAGGTTACGTTATATTGCATTATTGATGTATATGAGGGTTACACGGAGACGTAGAGGCCAACTCGCCAGGAACGTTGTCAAATATTACTGCCGACATGTTAGGTTGGGTTAGGTTAGGTTATATTACGTTATTGATGTATATAAAGGTTCCACGGAGACGTAGCGGCCATCTCGCCAGGAATGATGTCAAATATTACCGCCGAGATGATAGGTTGGGTTAGGATAGGTTATATTTCGTTATTGAAGTATATAAAGGTCCCACGGGGACGTAGAGGCCAGCTTGCCAGGTATGTTGTCAAATATTACCGCCGAGATGATGGGTTGGCTTAGGTTAGGTTATATCTCGTTATTGATGTATACGAAGGTTCCACGGAGACGTAGAGGCCAGCTCGCCAGGAATGTTGTCAAATATCACCGCCGATGTGATAGGTTGGGTTAGGATAGGTTATATTTCGTTATTGAAATATATAAAGGTCCCACGGAGACGTAGAGGCCAACTCGCCAGGTATGTTGTCAAATATTACCGCCGAGATGTTAGGTTGGGTTAGCCTAGCTTATATTATGTCATTGATGTATATAAAGGTCCCACGGAGACGTAGAGGCCAACTCGCCAGGAATGTTGTCAAATATTACCGCCGAGATGATAGGTTGGGTTAGGTTACGTTATATTACGTTATTGATGTATATGAGGGTTACACGGAGACGTAGAGGCCAACTAGCCAGGAATGTGGTCAAATATTACCGCCGAGATGTTACGTTGGGTTGGGTTAGGTTATATTATGTTATTGATGTATATAAAGGTCCCACGAATGCGTAGAGGCCAACTCGCCAGGAATGTTGTCAAATATACCGCCGAGATTATAGGTTGGGTTACGTTACGTTATATTACGTTATTGATTTATATAAAGGTCCCATGGAGAAGGAGAAGCCAACTCGCCAGGAATGTTGCCAAATATTACCGCCGACATGTTAGGTTTGGTTAGGTTAGGTTATATCTCGTTATTGATGTACACGAAGGTTCCACGGAGACGTAGAGGCCAATTCCCCAGGAATGTTGTCAAATATTACCGCCGAGATGTTAGGTTGGGTTAGGCTAGGTTATATTATGTTATTGATGTATATAAAGGTCCCACGAATGCGTAGAGGCCAACTCGCCAGGAACGTTGTCAAATATACCGTCGAGATTATAGGTTGGGTTAGGTTACGTTATATTACGTTATTGATTTATATAAAGGTCCCATGGAGAAGGAGAAGCCAACTCGCCAGGAATGTTGCCAAATATTACCGCCGACATGTTAGGTTTGGTTAGGTTATGTTATATCTCGTTATTGATGTACACGAAGGTTCCACGGAGACGTAGAGGCCAATTCCCCAGGAATGTTGTCAAATATTACCGCCGAGATGATAGGTTGGGTTAGGTTACGTTATATTACGTTATTGATGTGTATGAGGGTTACACGGAGACGTAGAGGCTAACTCGCCAGGAATGATGTCAAATATTACCGCAGAGATGTTAGGGTGGGTTAGGTTATGTTATATTACGTTATTGATGTATATAAAGGTTCCCCGGAGACGTAGATACCATCTCGCCAGGAATGACGTCAAATATTACCGCCGAGATGATAGGTTGGGTTACGATAGGTTATATTTCGTTATTGAAGTATATAAAGGTCCCACGGTGACGTAGAAGCCAACTCGCCAGGTATGTTGTCAAATATTACAGCCGAGATGATAGGTTGGGTTAGGTTACGTTATATTTCGTTATTGATGTATATGAGGGTTACACGGAGACGTAGAGGCCAACTCGCCAGGAATGTGGTCAGATATTACCGCCGAGATGTTACGTTGGGTTAGGTTAGGTTATATTACGTTCTTGATGTATATAAAGGTTCCGCGGGACGTAGAGGCCATCTCGCCAGGAATGATGTCAAATATTACCGCCGAGATGATAGGTTGGGTAGGTTACGTTATATTGCGTTATTGATGTATATGAGGGTTACACGGAGACGTAGAGGCCAACTCGCCAGGAACGTTGTCAAATATTACTGCCGACATGTTAGGTTGTGTTAGGTTAGGTTATATTACGTTATTGATGTATATAAAGGTTCCACGGAGACGTAGAGGCCATCTCGCCAGGAATGATGTCAAATATTATCGCCGAGATGATAGGTTAGTTTAGGTTAGGTTATATGTCGTTATTGATGTATACGAAGGGTCCACGTAGACGTAGAGTCCAATTCGCCAGGAATGATGTCAAATATTACCGCAGAGATGTTAGGTTGGGTTAGGTTAGGTTATATTACGTTATTGATGTATATAAAGGTTCCCCGGAGACGTAGAGACCATCTCGCCAGGAATGACGTCAAATATTACCGCCGAGATGATTGGTTGGGTTATGATAGGTTATATTTCGTTATTGAAGTATATAAAGGTCCCACGGAGACGTAGAGGCCAACTCGCCAGGTATGTTGTCAAATATTACCGCCGAGATGTTAGGTTGGGTTAGGCTAGGTTATATTATGTTATTGATGTATATAATGGTCCCACGGAGGCGTAGAGGCCAACTCGCCAGGAATGTTGTCAAATATACCGCCGAGATTATACGTTGGGTTAGGATAGGTTATATTTCGTTATTGAAGTATATAAAGGTCCCACGGGGATGTAGAGGCCAACTCGCCAGGTATGTTGTCAAATATTACCGCCGAGATGATAGGTTGGGTTAGGTTACGTTATATTACGTTATTGATGTATATGAGGGTTACACGGAGACGTAGAGGCCAACTCGCCAGGAATGTGGTCAAATATTACCGCCGATATGTTACGTTGGGTTAGGTTAGGTTATATTACGTTATTGATGTATATAAAGGTTCCACGGAGACGTAGAGGCCATCTCGCCAGGAATGTGGTCAAATATTACCGCCGAGATGTTACGTTGGGTTAGGTTAGGTTATATTACGTTATTGAAGTATATAAAGGTCCCACGGGGACGTAGAGGCCAACTCGCCAGGTATGTTGTCAAATATTACCGCCGAGATGATAGGTTGGGTTAGGTTACGTTATATTACGTTATTGATGTATATGAGGGTTACACGGAGACGTAGAGGCCAACTCGCCAGGAATGTTGTCAAATATTACCGCCGACATGTTAGGTTGGGTTAGCTTTTGTTATATTACGTTATTGATTTATATAAAGGTCCCACGGAGACGGAGAAGCCAACTCGCCAGGAATGTTGTCAAATATTACCACCGAGATGTTAGGTTGGGTTAGGTTAGGTTATATTACGTTATTGACGTATATGAGGGTTACACGGAGACGTAGAGGCCAACTCGCCAGGAATGTTGTCAAATATTACCGCCGAGATGTTAGGTTGGGTTAGGTTAGGTTATATTACGTTATTGATGTATATAAAGGTCCCAGGGAGACGTAGATGCCAACTCGCCAGGAATGTTGTCAAATATTACCGTCGAGATGATAGGTTGGGTTAGGATAGGCTATATTACGTTATTGATGTATATGAGGGTTACACGGAGACGTAGAGGCCAACTCGCCAGGAATGTGGTCAAATATTACCGCCGAGATGTTACGTTGGGTTAGGTTAGGTTATATTACGTTATTGATGTATATAAAGGTTCCACGGAGACGTAGAGGCCATCTCGCCAGGAATGTGGTCAAATATTACCGCCGAGATGATAGGTTGGCTTAGGTTAGGTTATATCTCGTTATTGATGTATACGAAGGTTCCACGGAGACGTAGAGGCCAGCTCGCCAGGAATGTTTTCAAATATCACCGCCGAGGTGATAGGTTGGGTTAGGATAGGTTATATTTCGTTATTGAAATATATAAAGGTCCCACGGAGACGTAGAGGCCAACTCGCCAGGTATGTTGTCAAATATTACCGCCGAGATGTTAGGTTGGGTTAGCCTAGCTTATATTATGTTATTGATGTATATAAAGGTCCCACGGAGACGTAGAGGCCAACTCGCCAGGAATGTTGTCAAATATTACCGCCGAGATGATAGGTTGGGTTAGGTTACGTTATATTACGTTGTTGATGTATATGAGGGTTACACGGAGACGTAGAGGCCAACTAGCCAGGAATGTGGTCAAATATTACCGCCGAGATGTTACGTTGGGTTGGGTTAGGTTATATTACGTTATTGATGTATATAAAGGTTCCACGGAGACGTAGAGGCCATCTCGCCAGGAATGATGTCAAATATTACCGCCGAAATGATAGGTTGGTTTAGGTTAGGTTATATTTCGTTATTGATGTATACGACGGTTCCACGGAGACGTAGAGACCAACTCGCCAGGAATGAAGTCAAATATTACCGCCGAGATGATAGGTTGGGTTAGGTTACGTTATATTACGTTATTGATGTATATGAGGGTTACACGTAGACGTAGAGGCTAACTCGCCAGGAATGATGTCAAATATTACCGCAGAGATGTTAGGTTCGGTTAGGTTAGGTTATATTACGTTATTGATGTATATAAAGGTTCCCCGGAGACGTAGAGACCATCTCGCCAGGAATGACGTCAAATATTACCGCCGAGATGATAGGTTGGGTTAGGTTACGTTATATTGCGTTATTGATGTATATGAGGGTTACACGGAGACGTAGAGGCCAACTCGCCAAGAACGTTGTCAAATATTACTGCCGACATGTTAGGTTGGGTTAGGTTAGGTTATATTACGTTATTGATGTATATAAAGGTTCCACGGAGACGTAGGGGCCATCTCGCCAGGAATGATGTCAAATATTACCGCCGAGATGTTACGTTGGGTTAGGTTAGGTTATATTACGTTATTGATGTATATAAAGGTTCCCCGGAGACGTAGAGACCATCTCGCCAGGAATGACGTCAAATATTACCGCCGAGATGTTAGGTTGGGTTAGGCTAGGTTATATTATGTTATTGATGTATATAAAGGTCCCACGGAGACGTAGAGGCCAACTCGCCAGGAATGTTGTCAAATATTACCGCCGAGATGATAGGTTGGGTTAGGTTACGTTATATTACGTTATTGATGTATATGAGGGTTACACGGAGACGTAGAGGCCAACTAGCCAGGAATGTGGTCAAATATTACCGCCGAGATGTTACGTTGGGTTGGGTTAGGTTATATTACGTTATTGATGTATATAAAGGTTCCCCGGAGACGTAGAGACCATCTCGCCAGGAATGACGTCAAGTATTACCGCCGAGATGTTAGGTTGGGTTAGGCTAGGTTATATTATGTTATTGATGTATATAAAGGTCCCACGAATGCGTAGAGGCCAACTCGCCAGGAATGTTGTCAAATATACCGCCGAGATTATAGGTTGGGTTAGGTTACGTTATATTACGTTATTGATTTATATAAAGGTCCCATGGAGAAGGAGAAGCCAACTCGCCAGGAATGTTGCCAAATATTACCGCCGACATGTTAAGTTTGGTTAGGTTAGGTTATATTACGTTATTGACGTATATGAGGGTTACACGGAGACGTAGAGGCCAACTCGCCAGGAACGTTGTCAAATATACCGTCGAGATTATAGGTTGGGTTAGGTTACGTTATATTACGTTATTGATTTATATAAAGGTCCCATGGAGAAGGAGAAGCCAACTCGCCAGGAATGTTGCCAAATATTACCGCCGACATGTTAGGTTTGGTTAGGTTAGGTTATATCTCGTTATTGATGTATACGAAGGTTCCACGGAGACGTAGAGGCCAATTCCCCAGGAATGTTGTCAAATATTACCGCCGAGATGATAGGTTGGGTTAGGTTACGTTATATTACGTTATTGATGTGTATGAGGGTTACACGGAGACGTAGAGGCTAACTCGCCAGGAATGATGTCAAATATTACCGCAGAGATGTTAGGGTGGGTTAGGTTATGTTATATTACGTTATTGATGTATATAAAGGTTCCCCGGAGACGTAGATACCATCTCGCCAGGAATGACGTCAAATATTACCGCCGAGATGATAGGTTGGGTTATGATAGGTTATATTATGTTATTGATGTATATAAAGGTCCCACGAATGCGTAGAGGCCAACTCGCCAGGAATGTTGTCAATTATACCGCCGAGATTATGGGTTGGGTTAGGTTACGTTATATTACGTTATTGATTTATATAAAGGTCCCATGGAGAAGGAGAAGCCAACTCGCCAGGAATGTTGCCAAATATTACCGCCGACATGTTAGGTTTGGTTAGGTTAGGTTATATTACGTTATTGACGTATATGAGGGTTACACGGAGACGTAGAGGCCAACTCGCCAGGAACGTTGTCAAATATTACTGCCGACATGTTAGGTTGTGTTAGGTTAGGTTATATTACGTTATTGATGTATATAAAGGTTCCACGGAGACGTAGAGGCCATCTCGCCAGGAATGATGTCAAATATTATCGCCGAGATGATAGGTTGGTTTAGGTTAGGTTATATTTCGTTATTGATGTATACGAAGGGTCCACGTAGACGTAGAGGCCAATTCGCCAGGAATGTTGTCAAATATTCCCGCCGAGATGATAGGTTGGGTTACGATAGGTTATATTTCGTTATTGAAGTATATAAAGGTCCCACGGTGACGTAGAGGCCAACTCGCCAGGTATGTTGTCAAATATTACAGCCGAGATGATAGGTTGGGTTAGGTTACGTTATATTTCGTTATTGATGTATATGAGGGTTACACGGAGACGTAGAGGCCAACTCGCCAGGAATGTGGTCAGATATTACCGCCGAGATGTTACGTTGGGTTAGGTTAGGTTATATTACGTTCTTGATGTATATAAAGGTTCCGCGGGACGTAGAGGCCATCTCGCCAGGAATGATGTCAAATATTACCGCCGAGATGATAGGTTGGGTTAGGTTACGTTATATTGCGTTATTGATGTATATGAGGGTTACACGGAGGCGTAGAGGCCAACTCGCCAGGAACGTTGTCAAATATTACTGCCGACATGTTAGGTTGTGTTAGGTTAGGTTATATTACGTTATTGATGTATATAAAGGTTCCACGGAGACGTAGAGGCCATCTCGCCAGGAATGATGTCAAATATTATCGCCGAGATGATAGGTTAGTTTAGGTTAGGTTATATGTCGTTATTGATGTATACGAAGGGTCCACGTAGACGTAGAGTCCAATTCGCCAGGAATGATGTCAAATATTACCGCAGAGATGTTAGGTTGGGTTAGGTTAGGTTATATTACGTTATTGATGTATATAAAGGTTCCCCGGAGACGTAGAGACCATCTCGCCAGGAATGACGTCAAATATTACCGCCGAGATGATTGGTTGGGTTATGATAGGTTATATTTCGTTATTGAAGTATATAAAGGTCCCACGGAGACGTAGAGGCCAACTCGCCAGGTATGTTGTCAAATATTACCGCCGAGATGTTAGGTTGGGTTAGGCTAGGTTATATTATGTTATTGATGTATATAATGGTCCCACGGAGGCGTAGAGGCCAACTCGCCAGGAATGTTGTCAAATATACCGCCGAGATTATAGGTTGGGTTAGGTTACGTTATATTACGTTATTGATTTATATAAAGGTCCCATGGAGAAGGAGAAGCCAACTTGCCTGGAATGTTGCCAAATATTACCGCCGACATGTTAGGTTTGGTTAGGTTAGGTTATATTACGTTATTGACGTATATGAGGGTTACACGGAGACGTAGAGGCCAACTCGCCAGGAACGTTGTCAAATATTACTGCCGACATGTTAGGTTGTGTTAGGTTAGGTTGTATTACGTTATTGATGTATATAAAGGTTCCACGGAGATGTAGAGGCCATCTCGCCAGGAATGATGTCAAATATTACGGCCGAGATGATAGGTTGGGTTAGGTTACGTTATATTGCGTTATTGGTGTATATGAGGGTTACAAGGAGACGTAGAGGCCAACTCGCCAGGAACGTTGTCAAATATTACTGCCGACATGTTAGGTTGGGTTAGGTTAGGTTATATTACGTTATTGATGTATATAAAGGTTCAACGGAGACGTAGAGGCCATCTCGCCAGGAATGTGGTCAAATATTACCGCCGAGATGTTACGTTGGGTTAGGTTAGGTTATATTACGTTATTGAAGTATATAAAGGTCCCACGGGGACGTAGAGGCCAACTCGCCAGGTATGTTGTCAAATATTACCGCCGAGATGATAGGTTGGGTTAGGTTACGTTATATTACGTTATTGATGTATATGAGGGTTACACGGAGGCGTAGAGGCCAACTCGCCAGGAATGTTGTCAAATATTACCGCCGACATGTTAGGTTGGGTTAGCTTTTGTTATATTACGTTATTGATTTATATAAAGGTCCCACGGAGACGGAGAAGCCAACTCGCCAGGAATGTTGTCAAATATTACCACCGAGATGTTAGGTTGGGTTAGGTTAGGTTATATTACGTTATTGACGTATATGAGGGTTACACGGAGACGTAGAGGCCAACTCGCCAGGAATGTTGTCAAATATTACCGCCGAGATGTTAGGTTGGGTTAGGTTAGGTTATATTACGTTATTGATGTATATAAAGGTCCCAGGGAGACGTAGATGCCAACTCGCCAGGAATGTTGTCAAATATTACCGTCGAGATGATAGGTTGGGTTAGGATAGGTTATATTTCGTTATTGAAGTATATAAAGGTCCCACGGGGACGTAGAGGCCAACTCGCCAGGTATGTTGTCAAATATTACCGCCGAGATGATAGGTTGGGTTAGGTTACGTTATATTACGTTATTGATGTATATGAGGGTTACACGGAGACGTAGAGGCCAACTCGCCAGGAATGTGGTCAAATATTACCGCCGAGATGTTACGTTGGGTTAGGTTAGGTTATATTACGTTATTGATGTATATAAAGGTTCCACGGAGACGTAGAGGCCATCTCGCCAGGAATGTGGTCAAATATTACCGCCGAGATGTTACGTTGGGTTAGGTTAGGTTATATTACGTTATTGATGTATATGAGGGTTACACGGAGACGTAGAGGCCAACTCGCCAGGAACGTTGTCAAATATTACTGCCGACATGTTAGGTTGGGTTAGGTTAGGTTATATTACGTTATTGATGTATATAAAGGTTCCACGGAGACGTAGCGGCCATCTCGCCAGGAATGATGTCAAATATTACCGCCGAGATGATAGGTTGGTTTAGGTTAGGTTATATTTCGTTATTGATATATATGAGGGTTACACGGAGACGTAGAAGCCAACTCGCCAGGAATGTGGTCAGATATTACCGCCGAGATGTTACGTTGGGTTAGGTTAAGTTATATTACGTTCTTGATGTATATAAAGGTTCCGCGGAGACGTAGAGGCCAACTCGACAGGAATGTTGTTAAATATTACCGCCGAGATGATAGGTTGGGTTAGGATAGGTTATATTTCGTTATTGAAGTATATAAAGGTCCCACGGGGACGTAGAGGCCAGCTTGCCAGGCATGTTGTCAAATATTACCGCCGAGATGATGGGTTGGCTTAGGTTAGGTTATATCTCGTTATTGATGTATACGAAGGTTCCACGGAGACGTAGAGGCCAGCTCGCCAGGAATGTTGTCAAATATCACCGCCGATGTGATAGGTTGGGTTAGGATAGGTTATATTTCGTTATTGAAATATATAAAGGTCCCACGGAGACGTAGAGGCCAACTCGCCAGGTATGTTGTCAAATATTACCGCCGAGATGTTAGGTTGGGTTAGCCTAGCTTATATTATGTCATTGATGTATATAAAGGTCCCACGGAGACGTAGAGGCCAACTCGCCAGGAATGTTGTCAAATATTACCGCCGAGATGATAGGTTGGGTTAGGTTACGTTATATTACGTTATTGATGTATATGAGGGTTACACGGAGACGTAGAGGCCAACTAGCCAGGAATGTGGTCAAATATTACCGCCGAGATGTTACGTTGGGTTGGGTTAGGTTATATTACGTTATTGATGTATATAAAGGTTCCCCGGAGACGTAGAGACCATCTCGTCAGGAATGACGTCAAATATTACCGCCGAGATGTTAGGTTGGGTTAGGCTAGGTTATATTATGTTATTGATGTATATAAAGGTCCCACGGAGACGTAGAGGCCAACTCGCCAGGAATGTTGTCAAATATTACCGCCGAGATGATGGGTTGGGTTAGGTTACGTTATATTACGTTATTGATGTATATGAGGGTTACACGGAGACGTAGAGGCCAACTAGCCAGGAATGTGGTCAAATATTACCGCCGAGATGTTACGTTGGGTTGGGTTAGGTTATATTACGTTATTGATGTATATAAAGGTTCCCCGGAGACGTAGAGACCATCTCGCCAGGAATGACGTCAAGTATTACCGCCGAGATGTTAGGTTGGGTTAGGCTAGGTTATATTATGTTATTGATGTATATAAAGGTCCCACGAATGCGTAGAGGCCAACTCGCCAGGAATGTTGTCAAATATACCGCCGAGATTATAGGTTGGGTTAGGTTACGTTATATTACGTTATTGATTTATATAAAGGTCCCATGGAGAAGGAGAAGCCAACTCGCCAGGAATGTTGCCAAATATTACCGCCGACATGTTAGGTTTGGTTAGGTTAGGTTATATTACGTTATTGACGTATATGAGGGTTACACGGAGACGTAGAGGCCAACTCGCCAGGAACGTTGTCAAATATACCGTCGAGATTATAGGTTGGGTTAGGTTACGTTATATTACGTTATTGATTTATATAAAGGTCCCATGGAGAAGGAGAAGCCAACTCGCCAGGAATGTTGCCAAATATTACCGCCGACATGTTAGGTTTGGTTAGGTTAGGTTATATCTCGTTATTGATGTATACGAAGGTTCCACGGAGACGTAGAGGCCAATTCCCCAGGAATGTTGTCAAATATTACCGCCGAGATGATAGGTTGGGTTAGGTTACGTTATATTACGTTATTGATGTGTATGAGGGTTACACGGAGACGTAGAGGCTAACTCGCCAGGAATGATGTCAAATATTACCGCAGAGATGTTAGGGTGGGTTAGGTTATGTTATATTACGTTATTGATGTATATAAAGGTTCCCCGGAGACGTAGATACCATCTCGCCAGGAATGACGTCAAATATTACCGCCGAGATGATAGGTTGGGTTATGATAGGTTATATTATGTTATTGATGTATATAAAGGTCCCACGAATGCGTAGAGGCCAACTCGCCAGGAATGTTGTCAATTATACCGCCGAGATTATGGGTTGGGTTAGGTTACGTTATATTACGTTATTGATTTATATAAAGGTCCCATGGAGAAGGAGAAGCCAACTCGCCAGGAATGTTGCCAAATATTACCGCCGACATGTTAGGTTTGGTTAGGTTAGGTTATATTACGTTATTGACGTATATGAGGGTTACACGGAGACGTAGAGGCCAACTCGCCAGGAACGTTGTCAAATATTACTGCCGACATGTTAGGTTGTGTTAGGTTAGGTTATATTACGTTATTGATGTATATAAAGGTTCCACGGAGACGTAGAGGCCATCTCGCCAGGAATGATGTCAAATATTATCGCCGAGATGATAGGTTGGTTTAGGTTAGGTTATATTTCGTTATTGATGTATACGAAGGGTCCACGTAGACGTAGAGGCCAATTCGCCAGGAATGTTGTCAAATATTACCGCCGAGATGATAGGTTGGGTTACGATAGGTTATATTTCGTTATTGAAGTATATAAAGGTCCCACGGTGACGTAGAGGCCAACTCGCCAGGTATGTTGTCAAATATTACAGCCGAGATGATAGGTTGGGTTAGGTTACGTTATATTTCGTTATTGATGTATATGAGGGTTACACGGAGACGTAGAGGCCAACTCGCCAGGAATGTGGTCAGATATTACCGCCGAGATGTTACGTTGGGTTAGGTTAGGTTATATTACGTTCTTGATGTATATAAAGGTTCCGCGGGACGTAGAGGCCATCTCGCCAGGAATGATGTCAAATATTACCGCCGAGATGATAGGTTGGGTTAGGTTACGTTATATTGCGTTATTGATGTATATGAGGGTTACACGGAGGCGTAGAGGCCAACTCGCCAGGAACGTTGTCAAATATTACTGCCGACATGTTAGGTTGTGTTAGGTTAGGTTATATTACGTTATTGATGTATATAAAGGTTCCACGGAGACGTAGAGACCATCTCGCCAGGAATGACGTCAAATATTACCGCCGAGATGATTGGTTGGGTTATGATAGGTTATATTTCGTTATTGAAGTATATAATGGTCCCACGGAGACGTAGAGGCCAACTCGCCAGGTATGTTGTCAAATATTACCGCCGAGATGTTAGGTTGGGTTAGGCTAGGTTATATTATGTTATTGATGTATATAATGGTCCCACGGAGGCGTAGAGGCCAACTCGCCAGGAATGTTGTCAAATATACCGCCGAGATTATAGGTTGGGTTAGGTTACGTTATATTACGTTATTGATTTATATAAAGGTCCCATGGAGAAGGAGAAGCCAACTTGCCTGGAATGTTGCCAAATATTACCGCCGACATGTTAGGTTTGGTTAGGTTAGGTTATATTACGTTATTGACGTATATGAGGGTTACACGGAGACGTAGAGGCCAACTCGCCAGGAACGTTGTCAAATATTACTGCCGACATGTTAGGTTGTGTTAGGTTAGGTTGTATTACGTTATTGATGTATATAAAGGTTCCACGGAGATGTAGAGGCCATCTCGCCAGGAATGATGTCAAATATTACGGCCGAGATGATAGGTTGGGTTAGGTTACGTTATATTGCGTTATTGGTGTATATGAGGGTTACAAGGAGACGTAGAGGCCAACTCGCCAGGAACGTTGTCAAATATTACTGCCGACATGTTAGGTTGGGTTAGGTTAGGTTATATTACGTTATTGATGTATATAAAGGTTCAACGGAGACGTAGAGGCCATCTCGCCAGGAATGTGGTCAAATATTACCGCCGAGATGTTACGTTGGGTTAGGTTATGTTATATTACGTTATTGATGTATATAAAGGTTCCCCGGAGACGTAGATACCATCTCGCCAGGAATGACGTCAAATATTACCGCCGAGATGATAGGTTGGGTTATGATAGGTTATATTATGTTATTGATGTATATAAAGGTCCCACGAATGCGTAGAGGCCAACTCGCCAGGAATGTTGTCAATTATACCGCCGAGATTATGGGTTGGGTTAGGTTACGTTATATTACGTTATTGATTTATATAAAGGTCCCATGGAGAAGGAGAAGCCAACTCGCCAGGAATGTTGCCAAATATTACCGCCGACATGTTAGGTTTGGTTAGGTTAGGTTATATTACGTTATTGACGTATATGAGGGTTACACGGAGACGTAGAGGCCAACTCGCCAGGAACGTTGTCAAATATTACTGCCGACATGTTAGGTTGTGTTAGGTTAGGTTATATTACGTTATTGATGTATATAAAGGTTCCACGGAGACGTAGAGGCCATCTCGCCAGGAATGATGTCAAATATTATCGCCGAGATGATAGGTTGGTTTAGGTTAGGTTATATTTCGTTATTGATGTATACGAAGGGTCCACGTAGACGTAGAGGCCAATTCGCCAGGAATGTTGTCAAATATTACCGCCGAGATGATAGGTTGGGTTACGATAGGTTATATTTCGTTATTGAAGTATATAAAGGTCCCACGGTGACGTAGAGGCCAACTCGCCAGGTATGTTGTCAAATATTACAGCCGAGATGATAGGTTGGGTTAGGTTACGTTATATTTCGTTATTGATGTATATGAGGGTTACACGGAGACGTAGAGGCCAACTCGCCAGGAATGTGGTCAGATATTACCGCCGAGATGTTACGTTGGGTTAGGTTAGGTTATATTACGTTATTGATGTATATAAAGGTTCCACGGAGACGTAGAGGCCATCTCGCCAGGAATGTGGTCAAATATTACCGCCGAGATGTTACGTTGGGTTAGGTTAGGTTATATTACGTTATTGAAGTATATAAAGGTCCCACGGGGACGTAGAGGCCAACTCGCCAGGTATGTTGTCAAATATTACCGCCGAGATGATAGGTTGGGTTAGGTTACGTTATATTACGTTATTGATTTATATAAAGGTCCCATGGAGAAGGAGAAGCCAACTCGCCAGGAATGTTGTCAAATATTACCACCGAGATGTTAGGTTGGGTTAGGTTAGGTTATATTACGTTATTGACGTATATGAGGGTTACACGGAGACGTAGAGGCCAACTCGCCAGGAATGTGGTCAGATATTACCGCCGAGATGTTACGTTGGGTTAGGTTAGGTTATATTACGTTCTTGATGTATATAAAGGTTCCGCGGGACGTAGAGGCCATCTCGCCAGGAATGATGTCAAATATTACCGCCGAGATGATAGGTTGGTTTAGGTTACGTTATATTGCGTTATTGATGTATATGAGGGTTACACGGAGACGTAGAGGCCAACTCGCCAGGAACGTTGTCAAATATTACTGCCGACATGTTAGGTTGTGTTAGGTTAGGTTATATTACGTTATTGATGTATATAAAGGTTCCACGGAGACGTAGAGGCCATCTCGCCAGGAATGATGTCAAATATTATCGCCGAGATGATAGGTTAGTTTAGGTTAGGTTATATGTCGTTATTGATGTATACGAAGGGTCCACGTAGACGTAGAGTCCAATTCGCCAGGAATGATGTCAAATATTACCGCAGAGATGTTAGGTTGGGTTAGGTTAGGTTATATTACGTTATTGATGTATATAAAGGTTCCCCGGAGACGTAGAGACCATCTCGCCAGGAATGACGTCAAATATTACCGCCGAGATGATTGGTTGGGTTATGATAGGTTATATTTCGTTATTGAAGTATATAAAGGTCCCACGGAGACGTAGAGGCCAACCCGCCAGGTATGTTGTCAAATATTACCGCCGAGATGTTAGGTTGGGTTAGGCTAGGTTATATTATGTTATTGATGTATATAATGGTCCCACGGAGGCGTAGAGGCCAACTCGCCAGGAATGTTGTCAAATATACCGCCGAGATTATAGGTTGGGTTAGGTTACGTTATATTACGTTATTGATTTATATAAAGGTCCCATGGAGAAGGAGAAGCCAACTTGCCTGGAATGTTGCCAAATATTACCGCCGACATGTTAGGGTTGGTTAGGTTAGGTTATATTACGTTATTGACGTATATGAGGGTTACACGGAGACGTAGAGGCCAACTCGCCAGGAACGTTGTCAAATATTACTGCCGACATGTTAGGTTGTGTTAGGTTAGGTTGTATTACGTTATTGATGTATATAAAGGTTCCACGGAGATGTAGAGGCCATCTCGCCAGGAATGATGTCAAATATTACGGCCGAGATGATAGGCTGGGTTAGGTTACGTTATATTGCGTTATTGGTGTATATGAGGGTTACAAGGAGACGTAGAGGCCAACTCGCCAGGAACGTTGTCAAATATTACTGCCGACATGTTAGGTTGGGTTAGGTTAGGTTATATTACGTTATTGATGTATATAAAGGTTCAACGGAGACGTAGAGGCCATCTCGCCAGGAATGTGGTCAAATATTACCGCCGAGATGTTACGTTGGGTTAGGTTAAGTTATATTACGTTATTGAAGTATATAAAGGTCCCACGGGGACGTAGAGGCCAACTCGCCAGGTATGTTGTCAAATATTACCGCCGAGATGATAGGTTGGGTTAGGTTACGTTATATTACGTTATTGATGTATATGAGGGTTACACGGAGACGTAGAGGCCAACTCGCCAGGAATGTTGTCAAATATTACCGCCGACATGTTAGGTTGGGTTAGCTTTTGTTATATTACGTTATTGATTTATATAAAGGTCCCACGGAGACGGAGAAGCCAACTCGCCAGGAATGTTGTCAAATATTACCACCGAGATGTTAGGTTGGGTTAGGTTAGGTTATATTACGTTATTGACGTATATGAGGGTTACACGGAGACGTAGAGGCCAACTCGCCAGGAATGTTGTCAAATATTACCGCCGAGATGTTAGGTTGGGTTAGGTTAGGTTATATTACGTTATTGATGTATATAAAGGTCCCAGGGAGACGTAGATGCCAACTCGCCAGGAATGTTGACAAATATTACCGTCGAGATGATAGGTTGGGTTAGGATAGGCTATATTTCGTTATTGAAATATATAAAGGTGCCACGGAGACGTAGAGGCCATCTCGCCAGGAATGATGTCAAATATTACCGCAGAGATGTTAGGTTGGGTTAGGTTAGGTTATATTTCGTTATTGAAGTATACGAAGGGTCCTCGTAGACGTAGAGGCCAATTCGCCAGGAATGTTGTCAAATATTACCGCCGAGATGATAGGTTGTGTTAGGATAGGTTATATTTCGTTATTGAAGTATATAAAGGTCCCACGGGGACGTAGAGGCCAACTCGCCAGGTATGTTGTCAAATATTACCGCCGAGATGATAGGTTGGGTTAGGTTACGTTATATTACGTTATTGATGTATATGAGGGTTACACGGAGACGTAGAGGCCAACTCGCCAGGAATGTGGTCAAATATTACCGCCGAGATGTTACGTTGGGTTAGGTTAGGTTATATTACGTTATTGATGTATATAAAGGTTCCACGGAGACGTAGAGGCCAACTCGCCAGGAATGTTGTCAAATATTACCGCCGAGATGTTAGGTTGGGTTAGGTTAGGTTATATTACGTTATTGATGTATATAAAGGTCCCAGGGAGACGTAGATGCCAACTCGCCAGGAATGTTGTCAAATATTACCGTCGAGATGATAGGTTGGGTTAGGATAGGTTATATTTCGTTATTGAAGTATATAAAGGTCCCACGGGGACGTAGAGGCCAACTCGCCAGGTATGTTGTCAAATATTACCGCCGAGATGATAGGTTGGGTTAGGTTACGTTATATTACGTTATTGATGTATATGAGGGTTACACGGAGACGTAGAGGCCAACTCGCCAGGAATGTGGTCAAATATTACCGCCGAGATGTTACGTTGGGTTAGGTTAGGTTATATTACGTTATTGATGTATATAAAGGTTCCACGGAGACGTGGAGGCCATCTCGCCAGGAATGATGTCAAATATTACCGCCGAGATGATAGGTTGGGTTAGGTTACGTTATATTGCGTTATTGATGTATATGAGGGTTACACGGAGACGTAGAGGCCAACTCGCCAGGAACGTTGCCAAATATTACTGCCCACATGTTAGGTTGGGTTAGGTTAGGTTATATTACGTTATTGATGTATATAAAGGTTCCACGGAGACGTAGAGGCCATCTCGCCAGGAATGATGTCAAATATTATCGCCGAGATGATAGGTTAGTTTAGGTTAGGTTATATGTCGTTATTGATGTATACGAAGGGTCCACGTAGACGTAGAGTCCAATTCGCCAGGAATGATGTCAAATATTACCGCAGAGATGTTAGGTTGGGTTAGGTTAGGTTATATTACGTTATTGATGTATATAAAGGTTCCCCGGAGACGTAGAGACCATCTCGCCAGGAATGACGTCAAATATTACCGCCGAGATGATTGGTTGGGTTATGATAGGTTATATTTCGTTATTGAAGTATATAAAGGTCCCACGGAGACGTAGAGGCCAACTCGCCAGGTATGTTGTCAAATATTACCGCCGAGATGATAGGTTGGGTTAGGTTACGTTATATTACGTTATTGATGTATATGAGGGTTACACGGAGACGTAGAGGCCAACTCGCCAGGAATGTGGTCAAATATTACCGCCGAGATGTTACGTTGGGTTAGGTTAGGTTATATTACGTTATTGATGTATATAAAGGTTCCACGGAGACGTGGAGGCCATCTCGCCAGGAATGATGTCAAATATTACCGCCGAGATGATAGGTTGGGTTAGGTTACGTTATATTGCGTTATTGATGTATATGAGGGTTACACGGAGACGTAGAGGCCAACTCGCCAGGAACGTTGCCAAATATTACTGCCCACATGTTAGGTTGGGTTAGGTTAGGTTATATTACGTTATTGATGTATATAAAGGTTCCACGGAGACGTAGAGGCCATCTCGCCAGGAATGATGTCAAATATTATCGCCGAGATGATAGGTTAGTTTAGGTTAGGTTATATGTCGTTATTGATGTATACGAAGGGTCCACGTAGACGTAGAGTCCAATTCGCCAGGAATGATGTCAAATATTACCGCAGGGATGTTAGGTTGGGTTAGGTTAGGTTATATTACGTTATTGATGTATATAAAGGTTCCCCGGAGACGTGGAGGCCATCTCGCCAGGAATGATGTCAAATATTACCGCCGAGATGATAGGTTGGGTTAGGTTACGTTATATTGCGTTATTGATGTATATGAGGGTTACACGGAGACGTAGAGGCCAACTCGCCAGGAACGTTGCCAAATATTACTGCCCACATGTTAGGTTGGGTTAGGTTAGGTTATATTACGTTATTGATGTATATAAAGGTTCCACGGAGACGTAGAGGCCATCTCGCCAGGAATGATGTCAAATATTATCGCCGAGATGATAGGTTAGTTTAGGTTAGGTTATATGTCGTTATTGATGTATACGAAGGGTCCACGTAGACGTAGAGTCCAATTCGCCAGGAATGATGTCAAATATTACCGCAGAGATGTTAGGTTGGGTTAGGTTAGGTTATATTACGTTATTGATGTATATAAAGGTTCCCCGGAGACGTAGAGACCATCTCGCCAGGAATGACGTCAAATATTACCGCCGAGATGATTGGTTGGGTTATGATAGGTTATATTTCGTTATTGAAGTATATAAAGGTCCCACGGAGACGTAGAGGCCAACTCGCCAGGTATGTTGTCAAATATTACCGCCGAGATGATAGGTTGGGTTAGGTTACGTTATATTACGTTATTGATGTATATGAGGGTTACACGGAGACGTAGAGGCCAACTCGCCAGGAATGTGGTCAAATATTACCGCCGAGATGTTACGTTGGGTTAGGTTAGGTTATATTACGTTATTGATGTATATAAAGGTTCCACGGAGACGTGGAGGCCATCTCGCCAGGAATGATGTCAAATATTACCGCCGAGATGATAGGTTGGGTTAGGTTACGTTATATTGCGTTATTGATGTATATGAGGGTTACACGGAGACGTAGAGGCCAACTCGCCAGGAACGTTGCCAAATATTACTGCCCACATGTTAGGTTGGGTTAGGTTAGGTTATATTACGTTATTGATGTATATAAAGGTTCCACGGAGACGTAGAGGCCATCTCGCCAGGAATGATGTCAAATATTATCGCCGAGATGATAGGTTAGTTTAGGTTAGGTTATATGTCGTTATTGATGTATACGAAGGGTCCACGTAGACGTAGAGTCCAATTCGCCAGGAATGATGTCAAATATTACCGCAGGGATGTTAGGTTGGGTTAGGTTAGGTTATATTACGTTATTGATGTATATAAAGGTTCCCCGGAGACGTAGAGACCATCTCGCCAGGAATGACGTCAAATATTACCGCCGAGATGATTGGTTGGGTTATGATAGGTTATATTTCGTTATTGAAGTATATAAAGGTCCCACGGAGACGTAGAGGCCAACTCGCCAGGTATGTTGTCAAATATTACCGCCGAGATGATAGGTTGGGTTAGGTTACGTTATATTACGTTATTGATGTATATGAGGGTTACACGGAGACGTAGAGGCCAACTCGCCAGGAATGTGGTCAAATATTACCGCCGAGATGTTACGTTGGGTTAGGTTAGGTTATATTACGTTATTGATGTATATAAAGGTTCCACGGAGACGTGGAGGCCATCTCGCCAGGAATGATGTCAAATATTACCGCCGAGATGATAGGTTGGGTTAGGTTACGTTATATTGCGTTATTGATGTATATGAGGGTTACACGGAGACGTAGAGGCCAACTCGCCAGGAACGTTGCCAAATATTACTGCCCACATGTTAGGTTGGGTTAGGTTAGGTTATATTACGTTATTGATGTATATAAAGGTTCCACGGAGACGTAGAGGCCATCTCGCCAGGAATGATGTCAAATATTATCGCCGAGATGATAGGTTAGTTTAGGTTAGGTTATATGTCGTTATTGATGTATACGAAGGGTCCACGTAGACGTAGAGTCCAATTCGCCAGGAATGATGTCAAATATTACCGCAGAGATGTTAGGTTGGGTTAGGTTAGGTTATATTACGTTATTGATGTATATAAAGGTTCCCCGGAGACGTAGAGACCATCTCGCCAGGAATGACGTCAAATATTACCGCCGAGATGATTGGTTGGGTTATGATAGGTTATATTTCGTTATTGAAGTATATAAAGGTCCCACGGAGACGTAGAGGCCAACTCGCCAGGTATGTTGTCAAATATTACCGCCGAGATGATAGGTTGGGTTAGGTTACGTTATATTACGTTATTGATGTATATGAGGGTTACACGGAGACGTAGAGGCCAACTCGCCAGGAATGTGGTCAAGTATTACCGCCGAGATGTTACGTTGGGTTAGGTTAGGTTATATTACGTTATTGATGTATATAAAGTTTCCACGGAGACGTAGAGGCCATCTCGCCAGGAATGATGTCAAATATTACCGCCGATATGATAGGTTGGTTTAGGTTAGGTTATATCTCGTTATTGATGTATATGAGGGTTACACGGAGACGTAGAGGCCAACTCGCCAGGAATGTGGTCAGATATTACCGCCGAGATGTTACGTTGGGTTAGGTTAGGTTATATTACGTTCTTGATGTATATAAAGGTTCCGCGGAGACGTAGGGGCTATCTCGCCAGGAATGATGTCAAATATTACCGCCGAGATGATAGGTTGGGTTAGGTTACGTTATATTGCATTATTGATGTATATGAGGGTTACACGGAGACGTAGAGGCCAACTCGCCAGGAACGTTGTCAAATATTACTGCCGACATGTTAGGTTGGGTTAGGTTAGGTTATATTACGTTATTGATGTATATAAAGGTTCCACGGAGACGTAGCGGCCATCTCGCCAGGAATGATGTCAAATATTACCGCCGAGATGATAGGTTGGTTTAGGTTAGGTTATATTTCGTTATTGATATATATGAGGGTTACACGGAGACGTAGAGGCCAACTCGCCAGGAATGTGGTCAGATATTACCGCCGAGATGTTACGTTGGGTTAGGTTAAGTTATATTGCATTATTGATGTATATGAGGGTTACACGGAGACGTAGAGGCCAACTCGCCAGGAATGTGGTCAAATATTACCGCCGAGATGTTACGTTGGGTTGGGTTAGGTTATATTACGTTATTGATGTATATAAAGGTTCCCCGGAGACGTAGAGACCATCTCGCCAGGAATGACGTCAAGTATTACCGCCGAGATGTTAGGTTGGGTTAGGCTAGGTTATATTATGTTATTGATGTATATAAAGGTCCCACGAATGCGTAGAGGCCAACTCGCCAGGAATGTTGTCAAATATACCGCCGAGATTATAGGTTGGGTTAGGTTACGTTATATTACGTTATTGATTTATATAAAGGTCCCATGGAGAAGGAGAAGCCAACTCGCCAGGAATGTTGCCAAATATTACCGCCGACATGTTAGGTTTGGTTAGGTTAGGTTATATTACGTTATTGACGTATATGAGGGTTACACGGAGACGTAGAGGCCAACTCGCCAGGAACGTTGTCAAATATACCGTCGAGATTATAGGTTGGGTTAGGTTACGTTATATTACGTTATTGATTTATATAAAGGTCCCATGGAGAAGGAGAAGCCAACTCGCCAGGAATGTTGCCAAATATTACCGCCGACATGTTAGGTTTGGTTAGGTTAGGTTATATCTCGTTATTGATGTATACGAAGGTTCCACGGAGACGTAGAGGCCAATTCCCCAGGAATGTTGTCAAATATTACCGCCGAGATGATAGGTTGGGTTAGGTTACGTTATATTACGTTATTGATGTGTATGAGGGTTACACGGAGACGTAGAGGCTAACTCGCCAGGAATGATGTCAAATATTACCGCAGAGATGTTAGGGTGGGTTAGGTTATGTTATATTACGTTATTGATGTATATAAAGGTTCCCCGGAGACGTAGATACCATCTCGCCAGGAATGACGTCAAATATTACCGCCGAGATGATAGGTTGGGTTATGATAGGTTATATTATGTTATTGATGTATATAAAGGTCCCACGAATGCGTAGAGGCCAACTCGCCAGGAATGTTGTCAATTATACCGCCGAGATTATGGGTTGGGTTAGGTTACGTTATATTACGTTATTGATTTATATAAAGGTCCCATGGAGAAGGAGAAGCCAACTCGCCAGGAATGTTGCCAAATATTACCGCCGACATGTTAGGTTTGGTTAGGTTAGGTTATATTACGTTATTGACGTATATGAGGGTTACACGGAGACGTAGAGGCCAACTCGCCAGGAACGTTGTCAAATATTACTGCCGACATGTTAGGTTGTGTTAGGTTAGGTTATATTACGTTATTGATGTATATAAAGGTTCCACGGAGACGTAGAGGCCATCTCGCCAGGAATGATGTCAAATATTATCGCCGAGATGATAGGTTGGTTTAGGTTAGGTTATATTTCGTTATTGATGTATACGAAGGGTCCACGTAGACGTAGAGGCCAATTCGCCAGGAATGTTGTCAAATATTACCGCCGAGATGATAGGTTGGGTTACGATAGGTTATATTTCGTTATTGAAGTATATAAAGGTCCCACGGTGACGTAGAGGCCAACTCGCCAGGTATGTTGTCAAATATTACAGCCGAGATGATAGGTTGGGTTAGGTTACGTTATATTTCGTTATTGATGTATATGAGGGTTACACGGAGACGTAGAGGCCAACTCGCCAGGAATGTGGTCAGATATTACCGCCGAGATGTTACGTTGGGTTAGGTTAGGTTATATTACGTTCTTGATGTATATAAAGGTTCCGCGGGACGTAGAGGCCATCTCGCCAGGAATGATGTCAAATATTACCGCCGAGATGATAGGTTGGGTTAGGTTACGTTATATTGCGTTATTGATGTATATGAGGGTTACACGGAGGCGTAGAGGCCAACTCGCCAGGAACGTTGTCAAATATTACTGCCGACATGTTAGGTTGTGTTAGGTTAGGTTATATTACGTTATTGATGTATATAAAGGTTCCACGGAGACGTAGCGGCCATCTCGCCAGGAATGATGTCAAATATTACCGCCGAGATGATAGGTTGGTTTAGGTTAGGTTATATTTCGTTATTGATATATATGAGGGTTACACGGAGACGTAGAGGCCAACTCGCCAGGAATGTGGTCAGATATTACCGCCGAGATGTTACGTTGGGTTAGGTTAAGTTATATTGCATTATTGATGTATATGAGGGTTACACGGAGACGTAGAGGCCAACTCGCCAGGAATGTGGTCAAATATTACCGCCGAGATGTTACGTTGGGTTGGGTTAGGTTATATTACGTTATTGATGTATATAAAGGTTCCCCGGAGACGTAGAGACCATCTCGCCAGGAATGACGTCAAGTATTACCGCCGAGATGTTAGGTTGGGTTAGGCTAGGTTATATTATGTTATTGATGTATATAAAGGTCCCACGAATGCGTAGAGGCCAACTCGCCAGGAATGTTGTCAAATATACCGCCGAGATTATAGGTTGGGTTAGGTTACGTTATATTACGTTATTGATTTATATAAAGGTCCCATGGAGAAGGAGAAGCCAACTCGCCAGGAATGTTGCCAAATATTACCGCCGACATGTTAGGTTTGGTTAGGTTAGGTTATATTACGTTATTGACGTATATGAGGGTTACACGGAGACGTAGAGGCCAACTCGCCAGGAACGTTGTCAAATATACCGTCGAGATTATAGGTTGGGTTAGGTTACGTTATATTACGTTATTGATTTATATAAAGGTCCCATGGAGAAGGAGAAGCCAACTCGCCAGGAATGTTGCCAAATATTACCGCCGACATGTTAGGTTTGGTTAGGTTAGGTTATATCTCGTTATTGATGTATACGAAGGTTCCACGGAGACGTAGAGGCCAATTCCCCAGGAATGTTGTCAAATATTACCGCCGAGATGATAGGTTGGGTTAGGTTACGTTATATTACGTTATTGATGTGTATGAGGGTTACACGGAGACGTAGAGGCTAACTCGCCAGGAATGATGTCAAATATTACCGCAGAGATGTTAGGGTGGGTTAGGTTATGTTATATTACGTTATTGATGTATATAAAGGTTCCCCGGAGACGTAGATACCATCTCGCCAGGAATGACGTCAAATATTACCGCCGAGATGATAGGTTGGGTTATGATAGGTTATATTATGTTATTGATGTATATAAAGGTCCCACGAATGCGTAGAGGCCAACTCGCCAGGAATGTTGTCAATTATACCGCCGAGATTATGGGTTGGGTTAGGTTACGTTATATTACGTTATTGATTTATATAAAGGTCCCATGGAGAAGGAGAAGCCAACTCGCCAGGAATGTTGCCAAATATTACCGCCGACATGTTAGGTTTGGTTAGGTTAGGTTATATTACGTTATTGACGTATATGAGGGTTACACGGAGACGTAGAGGCCAACTCGCCAGGAACGTTGTCAAATATTACTGCCGACATGTTAGGTTGTGTTAGGTTAGGTTATATTACGTTATTGATGTATATAAAGGTTCCACGGAGACGTAGAGGCCATCTCGCCAGGAATGATGTCAAATATTATCGCCGAGATGATAGGTTGGGTTAGGTTACGTTATATTGCGTTATTGATGTATATGAGGGTTACACGGAGGCGTAGAGGCCAACTCGCCAGGAACGTTGTCAAATATTACTGCCGACATGTTAGGTTGTGTTAGGTTAGGTTATATTACGTTATTGATGTATATAAAGGTTCCACGGAGACGTAGAGGCCATCTCGCCAGGAATGATGTCAAATATTATCGCCGAGATGATAGGTTAGTTTAGGTTAGGTTATATGTCGTTATTGATGTATACGAAGGGTCCACGTAGACGTAGAGTCCAATTCGCCAGGAATGATGTCAAATATTACCGCAGAGATGTTAGGTTGGGTTAGGTTAGGTTATATTACGTTATTGATGTATATAAAGGTTCCCCGGAGACGTAGAGACCATCTCGCCAGGAATGACGTCAAATATTACCGCCGAGATGATTGGTTGGGTTATGATAGGTTATATTTCGTTATTGAAGTATATAAAGGTCCCACGGAGACGTAGAGGCCAACTCGCCAGGTATGTTGTCAAATATTACCGCCGAGATGTTAGGTTGGGTTAGGCTAGGTTATATTATGTTATTGATGTATATAATGGTCCCACGGAGGCGTAGAGGCCAACTCGCCAGGAATGTTGTCAAATATACCGCCGAGATTATAGGTTGGGTTAGGTTACGTTATATTACGTTATTGATTTATATAAAGGTCCCATGGAGAAGGAGAAGCCAACTTGCCTGGAATGTTGCCAAATATTACCGCCGACATGTTAGGTTTGGTTAGGTTAGGTTATATTACGTTATTGACGTATATGAGGGTTACACGGAGACGTAGAGGCCAACTCGCCAGGAACGTTGTCAAATATTACTGCCGACATGTTAGGTTGTGTTAGGTTAGGTTGTATTACGTTATTGATGTATATAAAGGTTCCACGGAGATGTAGAGGCCATCTCGCCAGGAATGATGTCAAATATTACGGCCGAGATGATAGGTTGGGTTAGGTTACGTTATATTGCGTTATTGGTGTATATGAGGGTTACAAGGAGACGTAGAGGCCAACTCGCCAGGAACGTTGTCAAATATTACTGCCGACATGTTAGGTTGGGTTAGGTTAGGTTATATTACGTTATTGATGTATATAAAGGTTCAACGGAGACGTAGAGGCCATCTCGCCAGGAATGTGGTCAAATATTACCGCCGAGATGTAACGTTGGGTTAGGTTAGGTTATATTACGTTATTGAAGTATATAAAGGTCCCACGGGGACGTAGAGGCCAACTCGCCAGGTATGTTGTCAAATATTACCGCCGAGATGATAGGTTGGGTTAGGTTACGTTATATTACGTTATTGATGTATATGAGGGTTACACGGAGACGTAGAGGCCAACTCGCCAGGAATGTTGTCAAATATTACCGCCGACATGTTAGGTTGGGTTAGCTTTTGTTATATTACGTTATTGATTTATATAAAGGTCCCACGGACACGGAGAAGCCAACTCGCCAGGAATGTTGTCAAATATTACCACCGAGATGTTAGGTTGGGTTAGGTTAGGTTATATTACGTTATTGACGTATATGAGGGTTACACGGAGACGTAGAGGCCAACTCGCCAGGAATGTTGTCAAATATTACCGCCGAGATGTTAGGTTGGGTTAGGTTAGGTTATATTACGTTATTGATGTATATAAAGGTCCCAGGGAGACGTAGATGCCAACTCGCCAGGAATGTTGTCAAATATTACCGTCGAGATGATAGGTTGGGTTAGGATAGGTTATATTTCGTTATTGAAGTATATAAAGGTCCCACGGGGACGTAGAGGCCAACTCGCCAGGTATGTTGTCAAATATTACCGCCGAGATGATAGGTTGGGTTAGGTTACGTTATATTACGTTATTGATGTATATGAGGGTTACACGGAGACGTAGAGGCCAACTCGCCAGGAATGTGGTCAAATATTACCGCCGAGATGTTACGTTGGGTTAGGTTAGGTTATATTACGTTATTGATGTATATAAAGGTTCCACGGAGACGTAGAGGCCATCTCGCCAGGAATGTGGTCAAATATTACCGCCGAGATGTTACGTTGGGTTAGGTTAGGTTATATTACGTTATTGAAGTATATAAAGGTCCCACGGGGACGTAGAGGCCAACTCGCCAGGTATGTTGTCAAATATTACCGCCGAGATGATAGGTTGGGTTAGGTTACGTTATATTACGTTATTGATTTATATAAAGGTCCCATGGAGAAGGAGAAGCCAACTCGCCAGGAATGTTGTCAAATATTACCACCGAGATGTTAGGTTGGGTTAGGTTAGGTTATATTACGTTATTGACGTATATGAGGGTTACACGGAGACGTAGAGGCCAACTCGCCAGGAATGTGGTCAGATATTACCGCCGAGATGTTACGTTGGGTTAGGTTAGGTTATATTACGTTCTTGATGTATATAAAGGTTCCGCGGGACGTAGAGGCCATCTCGCCAGGAATGATGTCAAATATTACCGCCGAGATGATAGGTTGGGTTAGGTTACGTTATATTGCGTTATTGATGTATATGAGGGTTACACGGAGACGTAGAGGCCAACTCGCCAGGAACGTTGTCAAATATTACTGCCGACATGTTAGGTTGTGTTAGGTTAGGTTATATTACGTTATTGATGTATATAAAGGTTCCACGGAGACGTAGAGGCCATCTCGCCAGGAATGATGTCAAATATTATCGCCGAGATGATAGGTTGGTTTAGGTTAGGTTATATTTCGTTATTGATGTATACGAAGGGTCCACGTAGACGTAGAGGCCAATTCGCCAGGAATGTTGTCAAATATTACCGCCGAGATGATAGGTTGGGTTACGATAGGTTATATTTCGTTATTGAAGTATATAAAGGTCCCACGGTGACGTAGAGGCCAACTCGCCAGGTATGTTGTCAAATATTACAGCCGAGATGATAGGTTGGGTTAGGTTACGTTATATTTCGTTATTGATGTATATGAGGGTTACACGGAGACGTAGAGGCCAACTCGCCAGGAATGTGGTCAGATATTACCGCCGAGATGTTACGTTGGGTTAGGTTAGGTTATATTACGTTCTTGATGTATATAAAGGTTCCGCGGGACGTAGAGGCCATCTCGCCAGGAATGATGTCAAATATTACCGCCGAGATGATAGGTTGGGTTAGGTTACGTTATATTGCGTTATTGATGTATATGAGGGTTACACGGAGGCGTAGAGGCCAACTCGCCAGGAACGTTGTCAAATATTACTGCCGACATGTTAGGTTGTGTTAGGTTAGGTTATATTACGTTATTGATGTATATAAAGGTTCCACGGAGACGTAGAGGCCATCTCGCCAGGAATGATGTCAAATATTATCGCCGAGATGATAGGTTAGTTTAGGTTAGGTTATATGTCGTTATTGATGTATACGAAGGGTCCACGTAGACGTAGAGTCCAATTCGCCAGGAATGATGTCAAATATTACCGCAGAGATGTTAGGTTGGGTTAGGTTAGGTTATATTACGTTATTGATGTATATAAAGGTTCCCCGGAGACGTAGAGACCATCTCGCCAGGAATGACGTCAAATATTACCGCCGAGATGATTGGTTGGGTTATGATAGGTTATATTTCGTTATTGAAGTATATAAAGGTCCCACGGAGACGTAGAGGCCAACTCGCCAGGTATGTTGTCAAATATTACCGCCGAGATGTTAGGTTGGGTTAGGCTAGGTTATATTATGTTATTGATGTATATAATGGTCCCACGGAGGCGTAGAGGCCAACTCGCCAGGAATGTTGTCAAATATACCGCCGAGATTATAGGTTGGGTTAGGTTACGTTATATTACGTTATTGATTTATATAAAGGTCCCATGGAGAAGGAGAAGCCAACTTGCCTGGAATGTTGCCAAATATTACCGCCGACATGTTAGGTTTGGTTAGGTTAGGTTATATTACGTTATTGACGTATATGAGGGTTACACGGAGACGTAGAGGCCAACTCGCCAGGAACGTTGTCAAATATTACTGCCGACATGTTAGGTTGTGTTAGGTTAGGTTGTATTACGTTATTGATGTATATAAAGGTTCCACGGAGATGTAGAGGCCATCTCGCCAGGAATGATGTCAAATATTACGGCCGAGATGATAGGTTGGGTTAGGTTACGTTATATTGCGTTATTGGTGTATATGAGGGTTACAAGGAGACGTAGAGGCCAACTCGCCAGGAACGTTGTCAAATATTACTGCCGACATGTTAGGTTGGGTTAGGTTAGGTTATATTACGTTATTGATGTATATAAAGGTTCAACGGAGACGTAGAGGCCATCTCGCCAGGAATGTGGTCAAATATTACCGCCGAGATGTAACGTTGGGTTAGGTTAGGTTATATTACGTTATTGAAGTATATAAAGGTCCCACGGGGACGTAGAGGCCAACTCGCCAGGTATGTTGTCAAATATTACCGCCGAGATGATAGGTTGGGTTAGGTTACGTTATATTACGTTATTGATGTATATGAGGGTTACACGGAGACGTAGAGGCCAACTCGCCAGGAATGTTGTCAAATATTACCGCCGACATGTTAGGTTGGGTTAGCTTTTGTTATATTACGTTATTGATTTATATAAAGGTCCCACGGACACGGAGAAGCCAACTCGCCAGGAATGTTGTCAAATATTACCACCGAGATGTTAGGTTGGGTTAGGTTAGGTTATATTACGTTATTGACGTATATGAGGGTTACACGGAGACGTAGAGGCCAACTCGCCAGGAATGTTGTCAAATATTACCGCCGAGATGTTAGGTTGGGTTAGGTTAGGTTATATTACGTTATTGATGTATATAAAGGTCCCAGGGAGACGTAGATGCCAACTCGCCAGGAATGTTGTCAAATATTACCGTCGAGATGATAGGTTGGGTTAGGATAGGTTATATTTCGTTATTGAAGTATATAAAGGTCCCACGGGGACGTAGAGGCCAACTCGCCAGGTATGTTGTCAAATATTACCGCCGAGATGATAGGTTGGGTTAGGTTACGTTATATTACGTTATTGATGTATATGAGGGTTACACGGAGACGTAGAGGCCAACTCGCCAGGAATGTGGTCAAATATTACCGCCGAGATGTTACGTTGGGTTAGGTTAGGTTATATTACGTTATTGATGTATATAAAGGTTCCACGGAGACGTAGAGGCCATCTCGCCAGGAATGTGGTCAAATATTACCGCCGAGATGTTACGTTGGGTTAGGTTAGGTTATATTACGTTATTGAAGTATATAAAGGTCCCACGGGGACGTAGAGGCCAACTCGCCAGGTATGTTGTCAAATATTACCGCCGAGATGATAGGTTGGGTTAGGTTACGTTATATTACGTTATTGATTTATATAAAGGTCCCATGGAGAAGGAGAAGCCAACTCGCCAGGAATGTTGTCAAATATTACCACCGAGATGTTAGGTTGGGTTAGGTTAGGTTATATTACGTTATTGACGTATATGAGGGTTACACGGAGACGTAGAGGCCAACTCGCCAGGAATGTGGTCAGATATTACCGCCGAGATGTTACGTTGGGTTAGGTTAGGTTATATTACGTTCTTGATGTATATAAAGGTTCCGCGGGACGTAGAGGCCATCTCGCCAGGAATGATGTCAAATATTACCGCCGAGATGATAGGTTGGGTTAGGTTACGTTATATTGCGTTATTGATGTATATGAGGGTTACACGGAGACGTAGAGGCCAACTCGCCAGGAACGTTGTCAAATATTACTGCCGACATGTTAGGTTGTGTTAGGTTAGGTTATATTACGTTATTGATGTATATAAAGGTTCCACGGAGACGTAGAGGCCATCTCGCCAGGAATGATGTCAAATATTATCGCCGAGATGATAGGTTAGTTTAGGTTAGGTTATATGTCGTTATTGATGTATACGAAGGGTCCACGTAGACGTAGAGTCCAATTCGCCAGGAATGATGTCAAATATTACCGCAGAGATGTTAGGTTGGGTTAGGTTAGGTTATATTTCGTTATTGAAGTATATAAAGGTCCCACGGAGACGTAGAGGCCAACTCGCCAGGTATGTTGTCAAATATTACCGCCGAGATGTTAGGTTGGGTTAGGCTAGGTTATATTATGTTATTGATGTATATAATGGTCCCACGGAGGCGTAGAGGCCAACTCGCCAGGAATGTTGTCAAATATACCGCCGAGATTATAGGTTGGGTTAGGTTACGTTATATTACGTTATTGATTTATATAAAGGTCCCATGGAGAAGGAGAAGCCAACTTGCCTGGAATGTTGCCAAATATTACCGCCGACATGTTAGGGTTGGTTAGGTTAGGTTATATTACGTTATTGACGTATATGAGGGTTACACGGAGACGTAGAGGCCAACTCGCCAGGAACGTTGTCAAATATTACTGCCGACATGTTAGGTTGTGTTAGGTTAGGTTGTATTACGTTATTGATGTATATAAAGGTTCCACGGAGATGTAGAGGCCATCTCGCCAGGAATGATGTCAAATATTACGGCCGAGATGATAGGCTGGGTTAGGTTACGTTATATTGCGTTATTGGTGTATATGAGGGTTACAAGGAGACGTAGAGGCCAACTCGCCAGGAACGTTGTCAAATATTACTGCCGACATGTTAGGTTGGGTTAGGTTAGGTTATATTACGTTATTGATGTATATAAAGGTTCAACGGAGACGTAGAGGCCATCTCGCCAGGAATGTGGTCAAATATTACCGCCGAGATGTTACGTTGGGTTAGGTTAGGTTATATTACGTTATTGAAGTATATAAAGGTCCCACGGGGACGTAGAGGCCAACTCGCCAGGTATGTTGTCAAATATTACCGCCGAGATGATAGGTTGGGTTAGGTTACGTTATATTACGTTATTGATGTATATGAGGGTTACACGGAGACGTAGAGGCCAACTCGCCAGGAATGTTGTCAAATATTACCGCCGACATGTTAGGTTGGGTTAGCTTTTGTTATATTACGTTATTGATTTATATAAAGGTCCCACGGAGACGGAGAAGCCAACTCGCCAGGAATGTTGTCAAATATTACCACCGAGATGTTAGGTTGGGTTAGGTTAGGTTATATTACGTTATTGACGTATATGAGGGTTACACGGAGACGTAGAGGCCAACTCGCCAGGAATGTTGTCAAATATTACCGCCGAGATGTTAGGTTGGGTTAGGTTAGGTTATATTACGTTATTGATGTATATAAAGGTCCCAGGGAGACGTAGATGCCAACTCGCCAGGAATGTTGTCAAATATTACCGTCGAGATGATAGGTTGGGTTAGGATAGGCTATATTTCGTTATTGAAATATATAAAGGTGCCACGGAGACGTAGAGGCCATCTCGCCAGGAATGATGTCAAATATTACCGCAGAGATGTTAGGTTGGGTTAGGTTAGGTTATATTACGTTATTGATGTATATAAAGGTCCCAGGGAGACGTAGATGCCAACTCGCCAGGAATGTTGTCAAATATTACCGTCGAGATGATAGGTTGGGTTAGGATAGGCTATATTTCGTTATTGAAATATATAAAGGTGCCACGGAGACGTAGAGGCCATCTCGCCAGGAATGATGTCAAATATTACCGCAGAGATGTTAGGTTGGGTTAGGTTAGGTTATATTTCGTTATTGAAGTATACGAAGGGTCCTCGTAGACGTAGAGGCCAATTCGCCAGGAATGTGGTCAAATATTACCGCCGAGATGTTACGTTGGGTTAGGTTAGGTTATATTACGTTATTGATGTATATAAAGGTTCCACGGAGACGTGGAGGCCATCTCGCCAGGAATGATGTCAAATATTACCGCCGAGATGATAGGTTGGGTTAGGTTACGTTATATTGCGTTATTGATGTATATGAGGGTTACACGGAGACGTAGAGGCCAACTCGCCAGGAACGTTGCCAAATATTACTGCCCACATGTTAGGTTGGGTTAGGTTAGGTTATATTACGTTATTGATGTATATAAAGGTTCCACGGAGACGTAGAGGCCATCTCGCCAGGAATGATGTCAAATATTACGGCCGAGATGATAGGTTGGTTTAGGTTAGGTTATATTACGTTATTGATGTATATAAAGGTCCCACGGAGACGTAGATGCCAACTCGCCAGGAATGTTGTCAAATATTACCGTCGAGATGATAGGTTGGGTTAGGATAGGCTATATTTCGTTATTGAAATATATAAAGGTGCCACGGAGACGTAGAGGCCATCTCGCCAGGAATGATGTCAAATATTACCGCAGAGATGTTAGGTTGGGTTAGGTTAGGTTATATTTCGTTATTGAAGTATACGAAGGGTCCTCGTAGACGTAGAGGCCAATTCGCCAGGAATGTTGTCAAATATTACCGCCGAGATGATAGGTTGTGTTAGGATAGGTTATATTTCGTTATTGAAGTATATAAAGGTCCCACGGGGACGTAGAGGCCAACTCGCCAGGTATGTTGTCAAATATTACCGCCGAGATGATAGGTTGGGTTAGGTTACGTTATATTACGTTATTGATGTATATGAGGGTTACACGGAGACGTAGAGGCCAACTCGCCAGGAATGTGGTCAAATATTACCGCCGAGATGTTACGTTGGGTTAGGTTAGGTTATATTACGTTATTGATGTATATAAAGGTTCCACGGAGACGTAGAGGCCATCTCGCCAGGAATGTGGTCAAATATTACCGCCGAGATGTTACGTTGGGTTAGGTTAGGTTATATTACGTTATTGAAGTATATAAAGGTCCCACGGGGACGTAGAGGCCAACTCGCCAGGTATGTTGTCAAATATTACCGCCGAGATGATAGGTTGGGTTAGGTTACGTTATATTACGTTATTGATGTATATGAGGGTTACACGGAGACGTAGAGGCCAACTCGCCAGGAATGTTGTCAAATATTACCGCCGACATGTTAGGTTGGGTTAGCTTTTGTTATATTACGTTATTGATTTATATAAAGGTCCCACGGAGACGGAGAAGCCAACTCGCCAGGAATGTTGTCAAATATTACCACCGAGATGTTAGGTTGGGTTAGGTTAGGTTATATTACGTTATTGACGTATATGAGGGTTACACGGAGACGTAGAGGCCAACTCGCCAGGAATGTTGTCAAATATTACCGCCGAGATGTTAGGTTGGGTTAGGTTAGGTTATATTACGTTATTGATGTATATAAAGGTCCCAGGGAGACGTAGATGCCAACTCGCCAGGAATGTTGTCAAATATTACCGTCGAGATGATAGGTTGGGTTAGGATAGGCTATATTTCGTTATTGAAATATATAAAGGTGCCACGGAGACGTAGAGGCCATCTCGCCAGGAATGATGTCAAATATTACCGCAGAGATGTTAGGTTGGGTTAGGTTAGGTTATATTTCGTTATTGAAGTATACGAAGGGTCCTCGTAGACGTAGAGGCCAATTCGCCAGGAATGTTGTCAAATATTACCGCCGAGATGATAGGTTGTGTTAGGATAGGTTATATTTCGTTATTGAAGTATATAAAGGTCCCACGGGGACGTAGAGGCCAACTCGCCAGGTATGTTGTCAAATATTACCGCCGAGATGATAGGTTGGGTTAGGTTACGTTATATTACGTTATTGATGTATATGAGGGTTACACGGAGACGTAGAGGCCAACTCGCCAGGAATGTGGTCAAATATTACCGCCGAGATGTTACGTTGGGTTAGGTTAGGTTATATTACGTTATTGATGCATATAAAGGTTCCACGGAGACGTAGAGGCCATCTCGCCAGGAATGTGGTCAAATATTACCGCCGAGATGTTAGGTTGGGTTAGGTTAGGTTATATTACGTTATTGATGTATATAAAGGTCCCAGGGAGACGTAGAGACCAACTCGCCAGGAATGTTGCCAAATATTACCGCCGACATGTTAGGTTTGGTTAGGTTAGGTTATATTACGTTATTGACGTATATGAGGGTACACGGAGACGTAGAGGCCAACTCGCCAGGAACGTTGTCAAATATTACTGCCGACATGTTAGGTTGTGTTAGGTTAGGTTATATTACGTTATTGATGTATATAAAGGTTCCACGGAAACGTAGAGGCCATCTCGCCAGGAATGATGTCAAATATTACCGCCGAGATGATAGGTTGGTTTGGGTTAGGTTATATTTCGTTATTGACGTATACGAAGGGTCCACGTAGACGTAGAGGCCAATTCGCCAGGAATTGTGACAAATATTATCGCCGAGATGATAGGTTGGGTTAGGTTAGGTTATATTACGTTATTGATGTATATAAAGGTTCCCCGGAGACGTAGAGACCATCTCGCCAGGAATGACGTCAAATATTACCGCCGAGATGTAAGGTTGGGTTAGGCTAGGTTATATTATGTTATTGATGTATATAAAGGTCCCACGAATGCGTAGAGGCCAACTCGCCAGGAATGTTGTCAAATATACCGCCGAGATTATAGGTTGGGTTAGGTTACGTTATATTACGTTATTGATGTATAGGAGGGTTACACGGAGATGTAGAGGCCAACTCGCCAGGAATGTGGTCAGACATTACCGCCGAGATGTTACGTTGGGTTAGGTTAGGTTATATTACGTTTTTGATGTATATAAAGGTTCCGCGGAGACGTAGAGGCCATCTCGCCAGGAATGATGTCAAATATTACCGCCGAGATGATAGGTTGGGTTAGGTTACGTTATATTGCGTTATTGATGTATATGAGGGTTACACGGAGACGTAGAGGCCAACTCGCCAGGAACGTTGTCAAATATTACTGCCGACATGTTAGGTTGTGTTAGGTTAGGTTATATTACGTTATTGATGTATATAAAGGTTCCACGGAGACGTAGAGGCCATCTCGCCAGGAATGATGTCAAATATTATCGCCGAGATGATAGGTTGGTTTAGGTTAGGTTATATTTCGTTATTGATGTATACGAAGGGTCCACGTAGACGTAGAGGCCAATTCGCCAGGAATGTTGTCAAATATTACCGCCGAGATGATAGGTTGGGTTAGGATAGGTTATATTTCGTTATTGAAGTATATAAAGGTCCCACGGAGACGTAGAGGCCAACTCGCCAGGTATGTTGTCAAATATTACCGCCGAGATGTTAGGTTGGGTTAGCCTAGCTTATATTATGTTATTGATGTATATAAAGGTCCCACGGAGACGTAGAGGCCAACTAGCCAGGAATGTTGTCAAATATTACCGCCGAGATGATAGGTTGGGTTAGGTTACGTTATATTACGTTATTGATGTATATGAGGGTTACACGGAGACGTAGAGGCCAACTAGCCAGGAATGTGGTCAAATATTACCGCCGAGATGTTACGTTGGGTTAGGGTAGGTTATACTACGTTATTGATGTATATAAAGGTCCCACGGGGACGTAGAGGCCAGCTCGCCAGGTATGTTGTCAAATATTACCGCCGAGATGATAGGTTGGCTTAGGTTAGGTTATATCTCGTTATTGATGTATACGAAGTTTCCACGGAGACGTAGAGGCCAGCTCGCCAGGAATGTTGTCAAATATCACCGCCGAGGTGATAGGTTGGGTTAGGATAGGTTATATTTCGTTATTGAAATATATAAAGGTCCCACGGAGACGTAGAGGCCAACTAGCCAGGAATGTTGTCAAATATTACTGTCGAGATGATAGGTTGGGTTAGGTTACGTTATATTACGTTATTGATGTATATGAGGGTTACACGGAGACGTAGAGGCCAACTAGCCAGGAATGTGGTCAAATATTACCGCCGAGATGTTACGTTGGGTTAGGGTAGGTTATATTACGTTATTGATGTATATAAAGGTTCCACGGAGACGTAGAGGCCATCTCGCCAGGAATGATGACAAATATTACCGCCGAAATGATAGGTTGGTTTAGGTTAGGTTATATTTCGTTATTGATGTATACGACGGTTCCACGGAGACGTAGAGACCAACTCGCCAGGAATGTTGTCAAATATTACCGCCGAGATGATAGGTTGGGTTAGGTTACGTTATATTACGTTATTGATGTATATGAGGGTTACACGTAGACGTAGAGGCTAACTCGCCAGGAATGATGTCAAATATTACCGCAGAGATGTTAGGTTGGGTTAGGTTAGGTTATATTACGTTATTGAAGTATATAAAGGTCCCACGGAGACGTAGAGGCCAACTTGCCAGGTATGTTGTGAAATATTACCGCCGAGAGGTTAGGTTGGGTTAGGCTAGGTTATATTATGTTATTGATGTATATAAAGGTCCCACGGAGGCGTAGAGGCCAACTCGCCAGGAATGTTGTCAAATATACCGCCGAGATTATAGGTTGGGTTAGGTTACGTTATATTACGTTATTGATTTATATAAATGTCCCATGGAGAAGGAGAAGCCAACTTGCCAGGAATGTTGCCAAATATTACCGCCGACATGTTAGGTTTGGTTAGGTTAGGTTATATTACGTTATTGACGTATATGAGGGTTACACGGAGACGTAGAGGCCAACTCGCCAGGAACGTTGTCAAATATTACTGCCGACATGTTAGGTTGTGTTAGGTTAGGTTGTATTACGTTATTGATGTATATAAAGGTTCCACGGAGATGTAGAGGCCATCTCGCCAGGAATGATGTCAAATATTACGGCCGAGATGATAGGTTGGGTTAAGTTACGTTATATTGCGTTATTGGTGTATATGAGGGTTACACGGAGACGAAGAGGCCAACTCGCCAGGAACGTTGTCAAATATTACTGCCGATATGTTAGGTTGGGTTAGGTTAGGTTATATTACGTTATTGATGTATATAAAGGTTCCACGGAGACGTAGAGGCCATCTCGCCAGGACTGTGGTCAAATATTACCGCCGACATGTTACGTTGGGTTAGCTTTTGTTATATTACGTTATTGATTTATATAAAGGTCCCACGGAGACGGAGAAGCCAACTCGCCAGGAATGTTGTCAAATATTACCACCGAGATGTTAGGTTGGGTTAGGATAGGTTATATTACGTTATTGACGTATATGAGCGTTACACGGAGACGTAGAGGCCAACTCGCCAGGAATGTTGTCAAATATACCGCCGAGATTATAGGTTGGGTTAGGTTACGTTATATTACGTTATTGATTTATATAAATGTCCCATGGAGAAGGAGAAGCCAACTTGCCAGGAATGTTGCCAAATATTACCGCCGACATGTTAGGTTTGGTTAGGTTAGGTTATATTACGTTATTGACGTATATGAGGGTTACACGGAGACGTAGAGGCCAACTCGCCAGGAATGTTGTCAAATATTACCGCCGAGATGTTAGGTTGGGTTAGGTTAGGTTATATTACGTTATTGATGTAGATAAAGGTCCCAGGGAGACGTAGATGCCAACTCGCCAGGAATGATGTCAAATATTACGGCCGAGATGATAGGTTGGGTTAGGTTACGTTATATTGCGTTATTGGTGTATATGAGGGTTACACGGAGACGTAGAGGCCAACTCGCCAGGAACGTTGTCAAATATTACTGCCGATATGTTAGGTTGGGTTAGGTTAGGTTATATTACGTTATTGATGTATATAAAGGTTCCACAGAGACGTAGAGGCCATCTCGCCAGGACTGTGGTCAAATATTACCGCCGACATGTTACGTTGGGTTAGCTTTTGTTATATTACGTTATTGATTTATATAAAGGTCCCACGGAGACGGAGAAGCCAACTCGCCAGGAATGTTGTCAAATATTACCACCGAGATGTTAGGTTGGGTTAGGATAGGTTATATTACGTTATTGACGTATATGAGGGTTACACGGAGACGTAGAGGCCAACTCGTCAGGAATGTTGTCAAATATACCGCCGAGATTATAGGTTGGGTTAGGTTACGTTATATTACGTTATTGATTTATATAAATGTCCCATGGAGAAGGAGAAGCCAACTTGCCAGGAATGTTGCCAAATATTACCGCCGACATGTTAGGTTTGGTTAGGTTAGGTTATATTACGTTATTGACGTATATGAGGGTTACACGGAGACGTAGAGGCCAACTCGCCAGGAATGTTGTCAAATATTACCGCCGAGATGTTAGGTTGGGTTAGGTTAAGTTATATTACGTTATTGATGTAGATAAAGGTCCCAGGGAGACGTAGATGCCAACTCGCCAGGAATGATGTCAAATATTACGGCCGAGATGATAGGTTGGGTTAGGTTACGTTATATTGCGTTATTGGTGTATATGAGGGTTACACGGAGACGTAGAGGCCAACTCGCCAGGAACGTTGTCAAATATTACTGCCGATATGTTAGGTTGGGTTAGGTTAGGTTATATTACGTTATTGATGTATATAAAGGTTCCACGGAGACGTAGAGGCCATCTCGCCAGGACTGTGGTCAAATATTACCGCCGACATGTTACGTTGGGTTAGCTTTTGTTATATTACGTTATTGATTTATATAAAGGTCCCACGGAGACGGAGAAGCCAACTCGCCAGGAATGTTGTCAAATATTACCACCGAGATGTTAGGTTGGGTTAGGATAGGTTATATTACGTTATTGACGTATATGAGGGTAACACGGAGACGTAGAGGCCAAATCGCCAGGAATGTGGTCAAATATTACCGCCTAGATGTTACGTTGGGTTAGGTTAGGTTATATTACGTTCTTGATGTATATAAAGGTTCCGCGGAGACGTAGAGGCCATCTCGCCAGGAATGATGTCAAATATTACCGCGGAGATGATAGGTTGGGTTAGGTTAGGTTATATTACGTTATTGATGTATATGAGGGTTACACGGAGACGTAGAGGCCAACTCGCCAGGAATGTTGTCAAATATTACCGCCGAGATGTTAGGTTGGGTTAGGTTAGGTTATATTACGTTATTGATGTAGATAAAGGTCCCAGGGAGACGTAGATGCCAACTCGCCAGGAATGTTGTCAAATATTACCGTCGAGATGATAGGTTGGGTTAGGATAGGCTATATTTCGTTATTGAAATATATAAAGGTGCCACGGAGACGTAGAGGCCATCTCGCCAGGCATGATGTCAAATATTACCGCAGAGATGTTAGGTTGGGTTAGGTTACGTTATATTACGTTATTGATGTATATGAGGGTTACTCGGAGACGCAGAGGCCAACTCGCCAGGAATGTGGTCAAATATTACCGCCGAGATGTTACGTTGGGTTAGGTTAGGTTATATTACGTTATTGATGTATATAAAGGTTCCACGGAGACGTAGAGGCCAACTCGCCAGGTATGTTGTCAAATATTACCGCCGAGATGGTAGGTTGGGTTAGGTTACGTTATATTACGTTATTGATGTATATGAGGGTTACACGGAGACGCAGAGGCCAACTCGCCAGGAATGTGGTCAAATATTACCGCCGAGATGTTACGTTGGGTTAGGTTAGGTTATATTACGTTATTGATGTATATAAAGTTTCCACGGAGACGTGGAGGCCATCTCGCCAGGAATGATGTCAAATATTACCGCCGAGATGATAGGTTGGGTTAGGTTACGTTATATTGCGTTATTGATGTATATGAGGGTTACACGGAGACGTAGAGGCCAACTCGCCAGGAACGTTGCCAAATATTACTGCCGACATGTTAGGTTGGGTTAGGTTAGGTTATATTACGTTATTGATGTATATAAAGGTTCCACGGAGACGTAGAGGCCATCTCGCCAGGAATGATGTCAAATATTACGGCCGAGATGATAGGTTGGTTTAGGTTAGGTTATATTACGTTATTGATGTATATAAAGGTCCCACGGAGAAGGAGAAGCCAACTCGCCAGGAATGTTGTCAAATATTACCGCCGAGATGTTAGGTTTGGTTAGGTTAGTTTATATTACGTTATTGGCGTATATGAGGGTTACACGGAGACGTAGAGGCCAACTCGCCAGGAATGATGTCAAATATTACCGCAGAGATGTTAGGTTGGGTTAGGTTAGGTTATATTACGTTATTGATGTATATAAAGGTCGCACGGAGACGTAGAGGCCAACTCGCCAGGAATGATGTCAAATATTACCGCCGAGATGATAGGTTGGGTTAGGTTACGTTATATTACGTTATTGATGTATATGAGGGTTACACGGAGACGTAGAGGCCAACTCGCCATGAATGTGGTCAAATATTACCGCCGAGATGTTACGTTGCGTTAGGTTAGGTTATGTTACGTTATTGATGTATATAAAGGTTCCACGGAGACGTAGAGGCCATCTCGCCAGGAATGATGTCAAATATTACCGCCGAAATTATAGGTTGGTTTAGGTTAGGTTATACTTCGTTATTGATGTATACGAAGGCTCCACGGAGACGTAGAGACCAACTCGCCAGGAATGTTGTCAAATATTACCGCCGAGATGATAGGTTGGGTTAGGTTACGTTATATTACGTTATTGATGTATATGAGGGTTACACGGAGACGTAGAGGCCAACTCGCCAGGAATGTGGTCAAATATTACCGCCGAGATGTTACGTTGGGTTAGCCTAGCTTATATTATGTTATTGATGTCTATAAAGGTCCCACGGAGACGTAGAGGCCAACTCGCCAGGAATGTTGTCAAATATTACCGCCGAGATGATAGGTTGGGTTAGGTTACGTTATATTAGGTTATTGATGTACATGAGGGTTACACGGAGAAGTAGAGGCCAACTCGCCAGGAATGTTGTCAAATATTACCGCCGACATGTTAGGTTGGGTTAGCTTTGGTTATATTACGTTATTGATTTATATAAAGGTCCCACGGAGACGTAGAAGCCAACTCGCCAGGAATGTTGTCAAATATTACCGCCGAGATGATAGGTTGGGTTAGGTTACGTTATACTACGTTATTGATGTATATGAGGGTTACACGGAGACGTAGATGCCAACTCGCCAGGAATGATGTCAAATATAACCGCAGAGATGTTAGGTTGGGTTAGGTTAGGTTATATTACGTTTTTGATGTATATAAAGGTCCCACGGAGACGTAGGGGCCAATAAGCCAGGAATGTGGTCAAATCTTAACGCCGAGATGTTAGGTTGGGTTAGGTTTGTTTATACTACGTTATTGATGTATATAAAGGTCCCACGGAGACGTAGAAGCCAACTCGCCAGGAATGTTGTCAAATATTACCGCCGAGATGATAGGTTGGGTTAGGTTACGTTATATTACGTTATTGATGTATATGAGGGTTACACGGAGACGTAGAGGCCAACTCGCCAGGAATGATGTCAAATATTACCGCCGAGATGATAGGTTGGGCTAGGATAGGTTATATTTCGTTATTGAAGTATATAAAGGTCCCACGGGGACGTAGAGACCAACTCGCCAGGTATGTTGTCAAATATTACCGCAGAGATGATAGGTTGGGTTAGGTTACGTTATATTACGTTATTGATGTATATGAGGGTTACACGGAGACGTAGGGGCCTACTCGCCAGGAATGTGGTCAAATATTACCGCCGAGATGTTACGTTGGTTTAGCCTAGCTTATATTGTGTTATTGATGTATATAAAGGTCCCACGGAGACGTAGAGGCCAACTCGCCAGGAATGTTGTCAAATAGTACCGCCGAGATGATAGGTTGGGCTAGGTTACGTTATATTAGGTTATTGATGTACATGAGGGTTACACGGAGAAGTAGAGGCCAACTCGCCAGGAATGATGTCAAATATTACCGCAGAGATGTTAGGTTGGGTTAGGTTTGTTTATACTACGTTATTGATGTATATAATGGTCCCACGGAGACGTAGAGGCCAACTCGCCAGGAATGTTGTCAAATATTACCGCCGAGATGATAGGTTGGGTTAGGTTACGTTATATTAGGTTATTGATGTACATGAGGGTTACACGGAGAAGTAGAGGCCAATTCGCCAGGAATGTTGTCAAATATTACCGCCGACATGTTAGGTTGGGTTAGCTTTGGTTATATTACGTTATTGATTTATATAAAGGTCCCACGGAGACGGAGAAGCCAACTCGCCAGGAATGATGTCAAATATTACCGCCGAAATGATAGGTTGGTTTAGGTTAGGTTATACTTCGTTATTGATGTATACGAAGGTTCCACGGAGACGTAGAGACCAACTCGCCAAGAATGTTGTCAAATATTACCGCCGAGATGATAGGTTGGGTTAGGTTACGTTATATTACGTTATTGATGTACATGAGGGTTACACGGAGAAGTAGAGGCCAACTCGCCAGGAATGTTGTCAAATATTACCGCCGACATGTTAGGTTGGGTTAGCTTTGGTTATATTACGTTATTGATTTATATAAAGGTCCCACGGAGACGGAGAAGCCAACTCGCCAGGAATGTTGTCAAATATTACCACCGAGATGTTAGGTTGGGTTAGGTTAGGTTATATTACGTTATTGACGTATATGAGGGTTACACGGAGACGTAGATGCCAACTCGCCAGGAATGATGTCAAATATTACCGCCGAGATGTTACGTTGCGTTAGGTTAGGTTATGTTACGTTATTGATGTATATAAAGGTTCCACGGAGACGTAGAGGCCATCTCGCCAGGAATGATGTCAAATATTACCGCCGAAATGATAGGTTGGTTTAGGTTAGGTTATACTTCGTTATTGATGTATACGAAGGTTCCACGGAGACGTGGAGACCAACTCGCCAGGAATGTTGTCAAATATTACCGCCGAGATGATAGGTTGGGTTAGGTTACGTTATATTACGTTATTGATGTATATGAGGGTTACACGGAGTAGTAGAGGCTAACTCGCCAGGAATGATGTCAAATATTACCGCAGAGATGTTAGGTTGGGTTAGGTTAGGTTATATTACGTTATTGATGTATATAAAGGTTCCACGGGGACGTAGAGACCATCTCGCCAGGAATGACGTCAAATATTACCGCCGAGATGTTAGGTTGGGTTAGGTTAGGTTATATTACGTTATTGATGTATATGAGGGTTACACGGAGACGTAGAGGCTAACTCGCCAGGAATGATGTCAAATATTACCGCAGAGATGTTAGGTTGGATTAGGTTAGGTTATATTACGTTATTGATGTATATAAAGGTCCCACGGAGACGTAGAGGCCAATAAGTCAGGAATGTGGTCAAATCTTAACGCCGAGATGTTAGGTTGGGTTAGGTTACGTTATATTAGGTTATTGATGTACATGAGGGTTACACGGAGAAGTAGAGGCCAACTCGCCAGGAATGTTGTCAAATATTACCGCCGACATGTTAGGTTGGGTTAGCTTTGGTTATATTACGTTATTGATTTATATAAAGGTCCCACGGAGACGGAGAAGCCAACTCGCCAGGAATGTTGTCAAATATTACCACCGAGATGTTAGGTTGGGATAGGTTAGGTTATATTACGTTATTGACGTATATGAGGGTTACACGGAGACGTAGAGGCCTACTCGCCAGGAATGTGGTCAAATATTACCGCCGAGATGTTACGTTGGGTTAGCCTAGCTTATATTATGTTATTGATGTATATAAAGGTCCCACGGAGACGTAGAGGCCAACTCGCCAGGAATGTTGTCAAATATTACCGCCGAGATGATAGGTTGGGTTAGGTTACGTTATATTAGGTTATTGATGTACATGAGGGTTACACGGAGAAGTAGAGGCCAACTCGCCAGGAATGTTGTCAAATATTACCGCCGACATGTTAGGTTGGGTTAGCTTTGGTTATATTACGTTATTGATTTATATAAAGGTCCCACGGAGACGGAGAAGCCAACTCGCCAGGAATGTTGTCAAATACTACCACCGAGATGTTAGGTTGGGTTAGGTTAGGTTATATTACGTTATTGACGTATAGGAGGGTTACACGGAGACGTAGATGCCAACTCGCCAGGAATGATGTCAAAAATTACCGCAGAGATGTTAGGTTGGGTTAGGTTAGGTTATATTACGTTATTGATGTATATGAGGGTTACACGGAGACGTAGAGGCCAACTCGCCAGGAATGTGGTCAAATATTACCGCCGAGATGTTACGTTGCGTTAGGTTAGGTTATATTACGTTATTGACGTATATAAAGGTTCCACGGAGACGTAGAGGCCATCTCGACAGGAATGATGTCAAATATTACCGCCGAAATGACAGGTTGGTTTAGGTTAGGTTATACTTCGTTATTGATGTATACGAAGGTTCCACGGAGACGTAGAGACCAACTCGCCAGGAATGTTGTCAAATATTACCGCCGAGATGATAGGTTGGGTTAGGTTACGTTATATTACGTTATTGATGTATATGAGGGTTACACGGAGACGTAGAGGCTAACTCGCCAGGAATGATGTCAAATAATACCGCAGAGATGTTAGGTTGGGTTAGGTTAGGTTATATTACGTTATTGATGTATATAAAGGTTCCACGAAGACGTAGAGACCATCTCGCCAGGAATGACGTCAAATATTACCGCCGAGATGATAGGTTGGGTTAGGATAGGTTATATTTCGGTATTGAAGTATATAAAGGTCCCACGGGGACGTAGAGGCCAACTCGCCAGGTATGTTGTCAAATATTACCCCCGAGATGATAGGTTGGGTTAGCTTTGGTTATATTACGTTATTGATTTATATAAAGGTCCCACGGAGACGGAGAAGCCAACTCGCCAGGAATGTTGTCAAATATTACCACCGAGATGTTAGGTTGGGTTAGGTTAGGTTATATTACGTTATTGACGTATAGGAGGGTTACACGGAGACGTAGATGCCAACTCGCCAGGAATGATGTCAAATATTACCGCAGAGATGTTAGGTTGGGTTAGGTTAGGTTATATTACGTTTTTGATGTATATAAAGGTCCCACGGAGACGTAGAGGCCAATAAGCCAGGAATGTGGTCAAATCTTAACGCCGAGATGTTAGGTTGGGTTAGGTTTGTTTATACTACGTTATTGATGTATATAAAGGTCCCACGGAGACGTAGAAGCCAACTCGCCAGGAATGTTGTCAAATATTACCGCCGAGATGATAGGTTGGGTTAGGTTACGTTATATTACGTTATTGATGTATATGAGTGTTACACGGAGACGTAGAGGCCAACTCGCCAGGAATGATGTCAAATATTACCGCCGAGATGATAGGTTGGGCTAGGATAGGTTATATTTCGTTATTGAAGTATATAAAGGTCCCACGGGGACGTAGAGACCAACTCGCCAGGTATGTTGTCAAATATTACCGCCGAGATGATAGGTTGGGTTAGGTTACGTTATATTACGTTATTGATGTATATGAGGGTTACACGGAGACGTAGAGGCCTACTCGCCAGGAATGTGGTCAAATATTACCGCCGAGATGTTACGTTGGTTTAGCCTAGCTTATATTGTGTTATTGATGTATATAAAGGTCCCACGGAGACGTAGAGGCCAACTCGCCAGGAATGTTGTCAAATAGTACCGCCGAGATGATAGGTTGGGTTAGGTTACGTTATATTAGGTTATTGATGTACATGAGGGTTACACGGAGAAGTAGAGGCCAACTCGCCAGGAATGTTGTCAAATATTACCGCCGACATGTTAGGTTGGGTTAGCTTTGGTTATATTACGTTATTGATTTATATAAAGGTCCCACGGAGACGGAGAAGCCAACTCGCCAGGAATGTTGTCAAATGTTACCACCGAGATGTTAGGTTGGGTTAGGTTAGGTTATATTACGTTATTGACGTATATGAGGGTTACACGGAGACGTAGATGCCAACTCGCCAGGAATGATGTCAAATATTACCGCCGAGATGTTACGTTGCGTTAGGTTAGGTTATGTTACGTTATTGATGTATATAAAGGTTCCACGGAGACGTAGAGGCCATCTCGCCAGGAATGATGTCAAATATTACCGCCGAAATGATAGGTTGGTTTAGGTTAGGTTATACTTCGTTATTGATGTATACGAAGGTTCCACGGAGACGTAGAGACCAACTCGCCAAGAATGTTGTCAAATATTACCGCCGAGATGATAGGTTGGGTTAGGTTACGTTATATTACGTTATTGATGTACATGAGGGTTACACGGAGAAGTAGAGGCCAACTCGCCAGGAATGTTGTCAAATATTACCGCCGACATGTTAGGTTGGGTTAGCTTTGGTTATATTACGTTATTGATTTATATAAAGGTCCCACGGAGACGGAGAAGCCAACTCGCCAGGAATGTTGTCAAATATTACCACCGAGATGTTAGGTTGGGTTAGGTTAGGTTATATTACGTTATTGACGTATATGAGGGTTACACGGAGACGTAGATGCCAACTCGCCAGGAATGATGTCAAATATTACCGCCGAGATGTTACGTTGCGTTAGGTTAGGTTATGTTACGTTATTGATGTGTATAAAGGTTCCACGGAGACGTAGAGGCCATCTCGCCAGGAATGATGTCAAATATTACCGCCGAAATGATAGGTTGGTTTAGGTTAGGTTATACTTCGTTATTGATGTATACGAAGGTTCCACGGAGACGTGGAGACCAACTCGCCAGGAATGTTGTCAAATATTACCGCCGAGATGATAGGTTGGGTTAGGTTACGTTATATTACGTTATTGATGTATATGAGGGTTACACGGAGACGTAGAGGCTAACTCGCCAGGAATGATGTCAAATATTACCGCAGAGATGTTAGGTTGGGTTAGGTTAGGTTATATTACGTTATTGATGTATATAAAGGTTCCACGGGGACGTAGAGACCATCTCGCCAGGAATGACGTCAAATATTACCGCCGAGATGTTAGGTTGGGTTAGGTTAGGTTATATTACGTTATTGATGTATATGAGGGTTACACGGAGACGTAGAGGCTAACTCGCCAGGAATGATGTCAAATATTACCGCAGAGATGTTAGGTTGGATTAGGTTAGGTTATATTACGTTATTGATGTATATAAAGGTCCCACGGAGACGTAGAGGCCAATAAGTCAGGAATGTGGTCAAATCTTAACGCCGAGATGTTAGGTTGGGTTAGGTTACGTTATATTAGGTTATTGATGTACATAAGGGTTACACGGAGAAGTAGAGGCCAACTCGCCAGGAATGTTGTCAAATATTACCGCCGACATGTTAGGTTGGGTTAGCTTTGGTTATATTACGTTATTGATTTATATAAAGGTCCCACGGAGACGGAGAAGCCAACTCGCCAGGAATGTTGTCAAATATTACCACCGAGATGTTAGGTTGGGATAGGTTAGGTTATATTACGTTATTGACGTATATGAGGGTTACACGGAGACGTAGATGCCAACTCGCCAGGAATGATGTCAAATATTACCGCCGAGATGTTACGTTGCGTTAGGTTAGGTTATGTTACGTTATTGATGTATATAAAGGTTCCACGGAGACGTAGATGCCATCTCGCCAGGAATGATGTCAAATATTACCGGCGAAATGATAGGTTGGTTTAGGTTAGGTTATACTTCGTTATTGATGTATACGAAGGTTCCACGGAGACGTAGAGACCAACTCGCCAAGAATGTTGTCAAATATTACCGCCGAGATGATAGGTTGGGTTAGGTTACGTTATATTACGTTATTGATGTATATGAGGGTTACACGGAGACGTAGAGGCTAACTCGCCAGGAATGATGTCAAATATTACCGCAGAGATGTTAGGTTGGGTTAGGTTAGGTTATATTACGTTATTGATGTATATAAAGGTTCCACGGAGACGTAGAGGCCATCTCGCCAGGAATGACGTCAAATATTACCGCCGAGATGATAGGTTGGGTTAGGATAGGTTATATTTCGGTATTGAAGTATATAAAGGTCCCACGGGGACGTAGAGGCCAACTCGCCAGGTATGTTGTCAAATATTACCCCCGAGATGATAGGTTGGGTTAGCTTTGGTTATATTACGTTATTGATTTATATAAAGGTCCCACGGAGACGGAGAAGCCAACTCGCCAGGAATGTTGTCAAATATTACCACCGAGATGTTAGGTTGGGTTAGGTTAGGTTATATTACGTTATTGACGTATAGGAGGGTTACACGGAGACGTAGATGCCAACTCGCCAGGAATGATGTCAAATATTACCGCAGAGATGTTAGGTTGGGTTAGGTTAGGTTATATTACGTTATTGATGTATATAAAGGTCCCACGGAGACGTAGAGGCCAATAAGTCAGGAATGTGGTCAAATCTTAACGCCGAGATGTTAGGTTGGGTTAGGTTTGTTTATACTACGTTATTGATGTATATAAAGGTCCCACGGAGACGTAGAAGCCAACTCGCCAGGAATGTTGTCAAATATTACCGCCGAGATGATAGGTTGGGTTAGGTTACGTTATATTACGTTATTGATGTATATGAGGGTTACACGGAGACGTAGATGCCAACTCGCCAGGAATGATGTCAAATATTACCGCAGAGATGTTAGGTTGGGTTAGGTTAGGTTATATTACGTTTTTGATGTATATAAAGGTCCCACGGAGACGTAGAGGCCAATAAGCCAGGAATGTGGTCAAATCTTAACGCCGAGATGTTAGGTTGGGTTAGGTTTGTTTATACTACGTTATTGATGTATATAAAGGTCCCACGGAGACGTAGAAGCCAACTCGCCAGGAATGTTGTCAAATATTACCGCCGAGATGATAGGTTGGGTTAGGTTACGTTATATTACGTTATTGATGTATATGAGTGTTACACGGAGACGTAGAGGCCAACTCGCCAGGAATGATGTCAAATATTACCGCCGAGATGATAGGTTGGGCTAGGATAGGTTATATTTCGTTATTGAAGTATATAAAGGTCCCACGGGGACGTAGAGACCAACTCGCCAGGTATGTTGTCAAATATTACCGCCGAGATGATAGGTTGGGTTAGGTTACGTTATATTACGTTATTGATGTATATGAGGGTTACACGGAGACGTAGAGGCCTACTCGCCAGGAATGTGGTCAAATATTACCGCCGAGATGTTACGTTGGTTTAGCCTAGCTTATATTGTGTTATTGATGTATATAAAGGTCCCACGGAGACGTAGAGGCCAACTCGCCAGGAATGTTGTCAAATAGTACCGCCGAGATGATAGGTTGGGTTAGGTTACGTTATATTAGGTTATTGATGTACATGAGGGTTACACGGAGAAGTAGAGGCCAACTCGCCAGGAATGTTGTCAAATATTACCGCCGACATGTTAGGTTGGGTTAGCTTTGGTTATATTACGTTATTGATTTATATAAAGGTCCCACGGAGACGGAGAAGCCAACTCGCCAGGAATGTTGTCAAATGTTACCACCGAGATGTTAGGTTGGGTTAGGTTAGGTTATATTACGTTATTGACGTATATGAGGGTTACACGGAGACGTAGATGCCAACTCGCCAGGAATGATGTCAAATATTACCGCCGAGATGTTACGTTGCGTTAGGTTAGGTTATGTTACGTTATTGATGTATATAAAGGTTCCACGGAGACGTAGAGGCCATCTCGCCAGGAATGATGTCAAATATTACCGCCGAAATGATAGGTTGGTTTAGGTTAGGTTATACTTCGTTATTGATGTATACGAAGGTTCCACGGAGACGTAGAGACCAACTCGCCAGGAATGTTGTCAAATATTACCGCCGAGATGATAGGTTGGGTTAGGTTACGTTATATTACGTTATTGATGTATATGAGGGTTACACGGAGACGTAGAGGCTAACTCGCCAGGAATGATGTCAAATATTACCGCAGAGATGTTAGGTTGGGTTAGGTTAGGTTATATTACGTTATTGATGTATATAAAGGTTCCACGGGGACGTAGAGACCATCTCGCCAGGAATGACGTCAAATATTACCGCCGAGATGTTAGGTTGGGTTAGGTTAGGTTATATTACGTTATTGATGTATATGAGGGTTACACGGAGACGTAGAGGCTAACTCGCCAGGAATGATGTCAAATATTAGCGCAGAGATGTTAGGTTGGGTTAGGTTAGGTTATATTACGTTATTGATGTATATAAAGGTCCCACGGAGACGTAGAGGCCAATAAGTCAGGAATGTGGTCAAATCTTAACGCCGAGATGTTAGGTTGGGTTAGGTTTGTTTATACTACGTTATTGATGTATGTAAAGGTCCCACGGAGACGTAGAAGCCAACTCGCCAGGAATGTTGTCAAATATTACCGCCGAGATGATAGGTTGGGTTAGGTTACGTTATATTACGTTATTGATGTATATGAGGGTTACACGGAGACGTAGATGCCAACTCGCCAGGAATGATGTCAAATATTACCGCAGAGATGTTAGGTTGGGTTAGGTTTGTTTATACTACGTTATTGATGTATATAAAGGTCCCACGGAGACGTAGAGGCCAACTCGCCAGGAATGTTGTCAAATATTACCGCCGAGATGATAGGTTGGGTTAGGTTACGTTATATTAGGTTATTGATGTACATGAGGGTTACACGGAGAAGTAGAGGCCAACTCGCCAGGAATGTTGTCAAATATTACCGCCGACATGTTAGGTTGGGTTAGCTTTGGTTATATTACGTTATTGATTTATATAAAGGTCCCACGGAGTCGGAGAAGCCAACTCGCCAGGAATGTTGTCAAATACTACCACCGAGATGTTAGGTTGGGTTAGGTTAGGTTATATTACGTTATTGACGTATAGGAGGGTTACACGGAGACGTAGATGCCAACTCGCCAGGAATGATGTCAAAAATTACCGCAGAGATGTTAGGTTGGGTTAGGTTAGGTTATATTACGTTATTGATGTATATGAGGGTTACACGGAGACGTAGAGGCCAACTCGCCAGGAATGTGGTCAAATATTACCGCCGAGATGTTACGTTGCGTTAGGTTAGGTTATATTACGTTATTGATGTATATAAAGGTTCCACGGAGAAGTAGAGGCCATCTCGCCAGGAATGATGTCAAATATTACCGCCGAAATGACAGGTTGGTTTAGGTTAGGTTATACTTCGTTATTGATGTATACGAAGGTTCCACGGAGACGTAGAGACCAACTCGCCAGGAATGTTGTCAAATATTACCGCCGAGATGATAGGTTGGGTTAGGTTACGTTATATTACGTTATTGATGTATATGAGGGTTACACGGAGACGTAGAGGCTAACTCGCCAGGTATGTTGTCAAATATTACCCCCGAGATGATAGGTTGGGTTAGCTTTGGTTATATTACGTTATTGATTTATATAAAGGTCCCACGGAGACGGAGAAGCCAACTCGCCAGGAATGTTGTCAAATATTACCACCGAGATGTTAGGTTGGGTTAGGTTGGGTTATATTACGTTATTGACGTATAGGAGGGTTACACGGAGACGTAGAGGCCAACTCGCCAGGAATGATGTCAAATATTACCGCCGAGATGATAGGTTGGGCTAGGATAGGTTATATTTCGTTATTGAAGTATATAAAGGTCCCACGGGGACGTAGAGACCATCTCGCCAGGAATGACGTCAAATATTACCGCCGAGATGTTAGGTTGGGTTAGGTTAGGTTATATTACGTTATTGATGTATATGAGGGTTACACGGAGACGTAGAGGCTAACTCGCCAGGAATGATGTCAAATATTACCGCAGAGATGTTAGGTTGGATTAGGTTAGGTTATATTACGTTATTGATGTATATAAAGGTCCCACGGAGACGTAGAGGCCAATAAGTCAGGAATGTGGTCAAATCTTAACGCCGAGATGTTAGGTTGGGTTAGGTTACGTTATATTAGGTTATTGATGTACATGAGGGTTACACGGAGAAGTAGAGGCCAACTCGCCAGGAATGTTGTCAAATATTACCGCCGACATGTTAGGTTGGGTTAGCTTTGGTTATATTACGTTATTGATTTATATAAAGGTCCCACGGAGACGGAGAAGCCAACTCGCCAGGAATGTTGTCAAATATTACCACCGAGATGTTAGGTTGGGATAGGTTAGGTTATATTACGTTATTGACGTATATGAGGGTTACACGGAGACGTAGATGCCAACTCGCCAGGAATGATGTCAAATATTACCGCCGAGATGTTACGTTGCGTTAGGTTAGGTTATGTTACGTTATTGATGTATATAAAGGTTCCACGGAGACGTAGATGCCATCTCGCCAGGAATGATGTCAAATATTACCGCCGAAATGATAGGTTGGTTTAGGTTAGGTTATACTTCGTTATTGATGTATACGAAGGTTCCACGGAGACGTAGAGACCAACTCGCCAAGAATGTTGTCAAATATTACCGCCGAGATGATAGGTTGGGTTAGGTTACTTTATATTACGTTATTGATGTATATGAGGGTTACACGGAGACGTAGAGGCTAACTCGCCAGGAATGATGTCAAATATTACCGCAGAGATGTTAGGTGGGGTTAGGTTAGGTTATATTACGTTATTGATGTATATAAAGGTTCCACGGAGACGTAGAGACCATCTCGCCAGGAATGACGTCAAATATTACCGCCGAGATGATAGGTTGGGTTAGGATAGGTTATATTTCGTTATTGAAGTATATAAAGGTCCCACGGGGACGTAGAGACCAACTCGCCAGGTATGTTGTCAAATATTACCGCCGAGATGATAGGTTGGTTTAGGTTACGTTATATTACGTTATTGATGTATATGAGGGTTACACGGAGACGTAGAGGCCTACTCGCCAGGAATGTGGTCAAATATTACCGCCGAGATGTTACGTTGGGTTAGCCTAGCTTATATTATGTTATTGATGTATATAAAGGTCCCACGGAGACGTAGAGGCCAACTCGCCAGGAATGTTGTCAAATATTACCGCCGAGATGATAGGTTGGGTTAGGTTACGTTATATTAGGTTATTGATGTACATGAGGGTTACACGGAGAAGTAGAGGCCAACTCGCCAGGAATGTTGTCAAATATTACCGCCGACATGTTAGGTTGGGTTAGCTTTGGTTATATTACGTTATTGATTTATATAAAGGTCCCACGGAGACGGAGAAGACAACTCGCCAGGAATGTTGTCAAATACTACCACCGAGATGTTAGGTTGGGTTAGGTTAGGTTATATTACGTTATTGACGTATAGGAGGGTTACACGGAGACGTAGATGCCAACTCGCAAGGAATGATGTCAAAAATTACCGCAGAGATGTTAGGTTGGGTTAGGTTAGGTTATATTACGTTATTGATGTATATGAGGGTTACACGGAGACGTAGAGGCCAACTCGCCAGGAATGTGGTCAAATATTACCGCCGAGATGTTACGTTGCGTTAGGTTAGGTTATATTACGTTATTGATGTATATAAAGGTTCCACGGAGACGTAGAGGCCATCTCGCCAGGAATGATGTCAAATATTACCGCCGAAATGACAGGTTGGTTTAGGTTAGGTTATACTTCGTTATTGATGTATACGAAGGTTCCACGGAGACGTAGAGACCAACTCGCCAGGAATGTTGTCAAATATTACCGCCGAGATGATAGGTTGGGTTAGGTTACGTTATATTACGTTATTGATGTATATGAGGGTTACACGGAGACGTAGAGGCTAACTCGCCAGGTATGTTGTCAAATATTACCCCCGAGATGATAGGTTGGGTTAGCTTTGGTTATATTACGTTATTGATTTATATAAAGGTCCCACGGAGACGGAGAAGCCAACTCGCCAGGAATGTTGTCAAATATTACCACCGAGATGTTAGGTTGGGTTAGGTTGGGTTATATTACGTTATTGACGTATAGGAGGGTTACACGGAGACGTAGAGGCCAACTCGCCAGGAATGATGTCAAATATTACCGCCGAGATGATAGGTTGGGCTAGGATAGGTTATATTTCGTTATTGAAGTATATAAAGGTCCCACGGGGACGTAGAGACCAACTCGCCAGGTATGTTGTCAAATATTACCGCCGAGATGATAGGTTGGGTTAGGTTACGTTATATTACGTTATTGATGTATATGAGGGTTACACGGAGACGTAGAGGCCTACTCGCCAGGAATGTGGTCAAATATTACCGCCGAGATGTTACGTTGGTTTAGCCTAGCTTATATTGTGTTATTGATGTATATAAAGGTCCCACGGAGACGTAGAGGCCAACTCGCCAGGAATGTTGTCAAATAGTACCGCCGAGATGATAGGTTGGGTTAGGTTACGTTATATTAGGTTATTGATGTACATGAGGGTTACACGGAGAAGTAGAGGCCAACTCGCCAGGAATGTTGTCAAATATTACCGCCGACATGTTAGGTTGGGTTAGCTTTGGTTATATTACGTTATTGATTTATATAAAGGTCCCACGGAGACGGAGAAGCCAACTCGCCAGGAATGTTGTCAAATGTTACCACCGAGATGTTAGGTTGGGTTAGGTTAGGTTATATTACGTTATTGACGTATATGAGGGTTACACGGAGACGTAGATGCCAACTCGCCAGGAATGATGTCAAATATTACCGCCGAGATGTTACGTTGCGTTAGGTTAGGTTATGTTACGTTATTGATGTATATAAAGGTTCCACGGAGACGTAGAGGCCATCTCGCCAGGAATGATGTCAAATATTACCGCCGAAATGATAGGTTGGTTTAGGTTAGGTTATACTTCGTTATTGATGTATACGAAGGTTCCACGGAGACGTAGAGACCAACTCGCCAGGAATGTTGTCAAATATTACCGCCGAGATGATAGGTTGGGTTAGGTTACGTTATATTACGTTATTGATGTATATGAGGGTTACACGGAGACGTAGAGGCTAACTCGCCAGGAATGATGTCAAATATTACCGCAGAGATGTTAGGTTGGGTTAGGTTAGGTTATATTACGTTATTGATGTATATAAAGGTTCCACGGGGACGTAGAGACCATCTCGCCAGGAATGACGTCAAATATTACCGCCGAGATGTTAGGTTGGGTTAGGTTAGGTTATATTACGTTATTGATGTATATGAGGGTTACACGGAGACGTAGAGGCTAACTCGCCAGGAATGATGTCAAATATTAGCGCAGAGATGTTAGGTTGGGTTAGGTTAGGTTATATTACGTTATTGATGTATATAAAGGTCCCACGGAGACGTAGAGGCCAATAAGTCAGGAATGTGGTCAAATCTTAACGCCGAGATGTTAGGTTGGGTTAGGTTTGTTTATACTACGTTATTGATGTATGTAAAGGTCCCACGGAGACGTAGAAGCCAACTCGCCAGGAATGTTGTCAAATATTACCGCCGAGATGATAGGTTGGGTTAGGTTACGTTATATTACGTTATTGATGTATATGAGGGTTACACGGAGACGTAGATGCCAACTCGCCAGGAATGATGTCAAATATTACCGCAGAGATGTTAGGTTGGGTTAGGTTTGTTTATACTACGTTATTGATGTATATAAAGGTCCCACGGAGACGTAGAGGCCAACTCGCCAGGAATGTTGTCAAATATTACCGCCGAGATGATAGGTTGGGTTAGGTTACGTTATATTAGGTTATTGATGTACATGAGGGTTACACGGAGAAGTAGAGGCCAACTCGCCAGGAATGTTGTCAAATATTACCGCCGACATGTTAGGTTGGGTTAGCTTTGGTTATATTACGTTATTGATTTATATAAAGGTCCCACGGAGTCGGAGAAGCCAACTCGCCAGGAATGTTGTCAAATACTACCACCGAGATGTTAGGTTGGGTTAGGTTAGGTTATATTACGTTATTGACGTATAGGAGGGTTACACGGAGACGTAGATGCCAACTCGCCAGGAATGATGTCAAAAATTACCGCAGAGATGTTAGGTTGGGTTAGGTTAGGTTATATTACGTTATTGATGTATATGAGGGTTACACGGAGACGTAGAGGCCAACTCGCCAGGAATGTGGTCAAATATTACCGCCGAGATGTTACGTTGCGTTAGGTTAGGTTATATTACGTTATTGATGTATATAAAGGTTCCACGGAGACGTAGAGGCCATCTCGCCAGGAATGATGTCAAATATTACCGCCGAAATGACAGGTTGGTTTAGGTTAGGTTATACTTCGTTATTGATGTATACGAAGGTTCCACGGAGACGTAGAGATCAACTCGCCAGGAATGTTGTCAAATATTACCGCCGAGATGATAGGTTGGGTTAGGTTACGTTATATTACGTTATTGATGTATATGAGGGTTACACGGAGACGTAGAGGCTAACTCGCCAGGTATGTTGTCAAATATTACCCCCGAGATGATAGGTTGGGTTAGCTTTGGTTATATTACGTTATTGATTTATATAAAGGTCCCACGGAGACGGAGAAGCCAACTCGCCAGGAATGTTGTCAAATATTACCACCGAGATGTTAGGTTGGGTTAGGTTGGGTTATATTACGTTATTGACGTATAGGAGGGTTACACGGAGACGTAGAGGCCAACTCGCCAGGAATGATGTCAAATATTACCGCCGAGATGATAGGTTGGGCTAGGATAGGTTATATTTCGTTATTGAAGTATATAAAGGTCCCACGGGGACGTAGAGACCATCTCGCCAGGAATGACGTCAAATATTACCGCCGAGATGTTAGGTTGGGTTAGGTTAGGTTATATTACGTTATTGACGTATAGGAGGGTTACACGGAGACGTAGATGCCAACTCGCCAGGAATGATGTCAAATATTACCGCAGAGATGTTAGGTTGGGTTAGGTTAGGTTATATTACGTTATTGATGTATATAAAGGTCCCACGGAGACGTAGAGGCCAATAAGTCAGGAATGTGGTCAAATCTTAACGCCGAGATGTTAGGTTGGGTTAGGTTTGTTTATACTACGTTATTGATGTATATAAAGGTCCCACGGAGACGTAGAAGCCAACTCGCCAGGAATGTTGTCAAATATTACCGCCGAGATGATAGGTTGGGTTAGGTTACGTTATATTACGTTATTGATGTATATGAGGGTTACACGGAGACGTAGATGCCAACTCGCCAGGAATGATGTCAAATATTACCGCAGAGATGTTAGGTTGGGTTAGGTTAGGTTATATTACGTTTTTGATGTATATAAAGGTCCCACGGAGACGTAGAGGCCAATAAGCCAGGAATGTGGTCAAATCTTAACGCCGAGATGTTAGGTTGGGTTAGGTTTGTTTATACTACGTTATTGATGTATATAAAGGTCCCACGGAGACGTAGAAGCCAACTCGCCAGGAATGTTGTCAAATATTACCGCCGGGATGATAGGTTGGGTTAGGTTACGTTATATTACGTTATTGATGTATATGAGTGTTACACGGAGACGTAGAGGCCAACTCGCCAGGAATGATGTCAAATATTACCGCCGAGATGATAGGTTGGGCTAGGATAGGTTATATTTCGTTATTGAAGTATATAAAGGTCCCACGGGGACGTAGAGACCAACTCGCCAGGTATGTTGTCAAATATTACCGCCGAGATGATAGGTTGGGTTAGGTTACGTTATATTACGTTATTGATGTATATGAGGGTTACACGGAGACGTAGAGGCCTACTCGCCAGGAATGTGGTCAAATATTACCGCCGAGATGTTACGTTGGTTTAGCCTAGCTTATATTGTGTTATTGATGTATATAAAGGTCCCACGGAGACGTAGAGGCCAACTCGCCAGGAATGTTGTCAAATAGTACCGCCGAGATGATAGGTTGGGTTAGGTTACGTTATATTAGGTTATTGATGTACATGAGGGTTACACGGAGAAGTAGAGGCCAACTCGCCAGGAATGTTGTCAAATATTACCGCCGACATGTTAGGTTGGGTTAGCTTTGGTTATATTACGTTATTGATTTATATAAAGGTCCCACGGAGACGGAGAAGCCAACTCGCCAGGAATGTTGTCAAATGTTACCACCGAGATGTTAGGTTGGGTTAGGTTAGGTTATATTACGTTATTGACGTATATGAGGGTTACACGGAGACGTAGATGCCAACTCGCCAGGAATGATGTCAAATATTACCGCCGAGATGTTACGTTGCGTTAGGTTAGGTTATGTTACGTTATTGATGTATATAAAGGTTCCACGGAGACGTAGAGGCCATCTCGCCAGGAATGATGTCAAATATTACCGCCGAAATGATAGGTTGGTTTAGGTTAGGTTATACTTCGTTATTGATGTATACGAAGGTTCCACGGAGACGTAGAGACCAACTCGCCAGGAATGTTGTCAAATATTACCGCCGAGATGATAGGTTGGGTTAGGTTACGTTATATTACGTTATTGATGTATATGAGGGTTACACGGAGACGTAGAGGCTAACTCGCCAGGAATGATGTCAAATATTACCGCAGAGATGTTAGGTTGGGTTAGGTTAGGTTATATTACGTTATTGATGTATATAAAGGTTCCACGGGGACGTAGAGACCATCTCGCCAGGAATGACGTCAAATATTACCGCCGAGATGTTAGGTTGGGTTAGGTTAGGTTATATTACGTTATTGATGTATATGAGGGTTACACGGAGACGTAGAGGCTAACTCGCCAGGAATGATGTCAAATATTAGCGCAGAGATGTTAGGTTGGGTTAGGTTAGGTTATATTACGTTATTGATGTATATAAAGGTCCCACGGAGACGTAGAGGCCAATAAGTCAGGAATGTGGTCAAATATTAACGCCGAGATGTTAGGTTGGGTTAGGTTTGTTTATACTACGTTATTGATGTATGTAAAGGTCCCACGGAGACGTAGAAGCCAACTCGCCAGGAATGTTGTCAAATATTACCGCCGAGATGATAGGTTGGGTTAGGTTACGTTATATTACGTTATTGATGTATATGAGGGTTACACGGAGACGTAGATGCCAACTCGCCAGGAATGATGTCAAATATTACCGCAGAGATGTTAGGTTGGGTTAGGTTTGTTTATACTACGTTATTGATGTATATAAAGGTCCCACGGAGACGTAGAGGCCAACTCGCCAGGAATGTTGTCAAATATTACCGCCGAGATGATAGGTTGGGTTAGGTTACGTTATATTAGGTTATTGATGTACATGAGGGTTACACGGAGAAGTAGAGGCCAACTCGCCAGGAATGTTGTCAAATATTACCGCCGACATGTTAGGTTGGGTTAGCTTTGGTTATATTACGTTATTGATTTATATAAAGGTCCCACGGAGTCGGAGAAGCCAACTCGCCAGGAATGTTGTCAAATACTACCACCGAGATGTTAGGTTGGGTTAGGTTAGGTTATATTACGTTATTGACGTATAGGAGGGTTACACGGAGACGTAGATGCCAACTCGCCAGGAATGATGTCAAAAATTACCGCAGAGATGTTAGGTTGGGTTAGGTTAGGTTATATTACGTTATTGATGTATATGAGGGTTACACGGAGACGTAGAGGCCAACTCGCCAGGAATGTGGTCAAATATTACCGCCGAGATGTTACGTTGCGTTAGGTTAGGTTATATTACGTTATTGATGTATATAAAGGTTCCACGGAGACGTAGAGGCCATCTCGCCAGGAATGATGTCAAATATTACCGCCGAAATGACAGGTTGGTTTAGGTTAGGTTATACTTCGTTATTGATGTATACGAAGGTTCCACGGAGACGTAGAGACCAACTCGCCAGGAATGTTGTCAAATATTACCGCCGAGATGATAGGTTGGGTTAGGTTACGTTATATTACGTTATTGATGTATATGAGGGTTACACGGAGACGTAGAGGCTAACTCGCCAGGTATGTTGTCAAATATTACCCCCGAGATGATAGGTTGGGTTAGCTTTGGTTATATTACGTTATTGATTTATATAAAGGTCCCACGGAGACGGAGAAGCCAACTCGCCAGGAATGTTGTCAAATATTACCACCGAGATGTTAGGTTGGGTTAGGTTGGGTTATATTACGTTATTGACGTATAGGAGGGTTACACGGAGACGTAGAGGCCAACTCGCCAGGAATGATGTCAAATATTACCGCCGAGATGATAGGTTGGGCTAGGATAGGTTATATTTCGTTATTGAAGTATATAAAGGTCCCACGGGGACGTAGAGACCATCTCGCCAGGAATGACGTCAAATATTACCGCCGAGATGTTAGGTTGGGTTAGGTTAGGTTATATTACGTTATTGATGTATATGAGGGTTACACGGAGACGTAGAGGCTAACTCGCCAGGAATGATGTCAAATATTACCGCAGAGATGTTAGGTTGGATTAGGTTAGGTTATATTACGTTATTGATGTATATAAAGGTCCCACGGAGACGTAGAGGCCAATAAGTCAGGAATGTGGTCAAATCTTAACGCCGAGATGTTAGGTTGGGTTAGGTTACGTTATATTAGGTTATTGATGTACATGAGGGTTACACGGAGAAGTAGAGGCCAACTCGCCAGGAATGTTGTCAAATATTACCGCCGACATGTTAGGTTGGGTTAGCTTTGGTTATATTACGTTATTGATTTATATAAAGGTCCCACGGAGACGGAGAAGCCAACTCGCCAGGAATGTTGTCAAACATTACCACCGAGATGTTAGGTTGGGATAGGTTAGGTTATATTACGTTATTGACGTATATGAGGGTTACACGGAGACGTAGATGCCAACTCGCCAGGAATGATGTCAAATATTACCGCCGAGATGTTACGTTGCGTTAGGTTAGGTTATGTTACGTTATTGATGTATATAAAGGTTCCACGGAGACGTAGATGCCATCTCGCCAGGAATGATGTCAAATATTACCGCCGAAATGATAGGTTGGTTTAGGTTAGGTTATACTTCGTTATTGATGTATACGAAGGTTCCACGGAGACGTAGAGACCAACTCGCCAAGAATGTTGTCAAATATTACCGCCGAGATGATAGGTTGGGTTAGGTTACTTTATATTACGTTATTGATGTATATGAGGGTTACACGGAGACGTAGAGGCTAACTCGCCAGGAATGATGTCAAATATTACCGCAGAGATGTTAGGTGGGGTTAGGTTAGGTTATATTACGTTATTGATGTATATAAGGGTTCCACGGAGACGTAGAGACCATCTCGCCAGGAATGACGTCAAATATTACCGCCGAGATGATAGGTTGGGTTAGGATAGGTTATATTTCGTTATTGAAGTATATAAAGGTCCCACGGGGACGTAGAGACCAACTCGCCAGGTATGTTGTCAAATATTACCGCCGAGATGATAGGTTGGTTTAGGTTACGTTATATTACGTTATTGATGTATATGAGGGTTACACGGAGACGTAGAGGCCTACTCGCCAGGAATGTGGTCAAATATTACCGCCGAGATGTTACGTTGGGTTAGCCTAGCTTATATTATGTTATTGATGTATATAAAGGTCCCACGGAGACGTAGAGGCCAACTCGCCAGGAATGTTGTCAAATATTACCGCCGAGATGATAGGTTGGGTTAGGTTACGTTATATTAGGTTATTGATGTACATGAGGGTTACACGGAGAAGTAGAGGCCAACTCGCCAGGAATGTTGTCAAATATTACCGCCGACATGTTAGGTTGGGTTAGCTTTGGTTATATTACGTTATTGATTTATATAAAGGTCCCACGGAGACGGAGAAGCCAACTCGCCAGGAATGTTGTCAAATACTACCACCGAGATGTTAGGTTGGGTTAGGTTAGGTTATATTACGTTATTGACGTATATGAGGGTTACACGGAGACGTAGATGCCAACTCGCCAGGAATGATGTCAAATATTACCGCCGAGATGTTACGTTGCGTTAGGTTAGGTTATGTTACGTTATTGATGTATATAAAGGTTCCACGGAGACGTAGAGGCCATCTCGCCAGGAATGATGTCAAATATTACCGCCGAAATGATAGGTTGGTTTAGGTTAGGTTATACTTCGTTATTGATGTATACGAAGGTTCCACGGAGACGTAGAGACCAACTCGCCAGGAATGTTGTCAAATATTACCGCCGAGATGATAGGTTGGGTTAGGTTACGTTATATTACGTTATTGATGTATATGAGGGTTACACGGAGACGTAGAGGCTAACTCGCCAGGAATGATGTCAAATATTACCGCAGAGATGTTAGGTTGGGTTAGGTTAGGTTATATTACGTTATTGATGTATATAAAGGTTCCACGGGGACGTAGAGACCATCTCGCCAGGAATGACGTCAAATATTACCGCCGAGATGTTAGGTTGGGTTAGGTTAGGTTATATTACGTTATTGATATATATGAGGGTTACACGGAGACGTAGAGGCTAACTCGCCAGGAATGATGTCAAATATTACCGCAGAGATGTTAGGTTGGGTTAGGTTAGGTTATATTACGTTATTGATGTATATAAAGGTCCCACGGAGACATAGAGGCCAATAAGTCAGGAATGTGGTCAAATCTTAACGCCGAGATGTTAGGTTGGGTTAGGTTTGTTTATACTACGTTATTGATGTATGTAAAGGTCCCACGGAGACGTAGAAGCCAACTCGCCAGGAATGTTGTCAAATATTACCGCCGAGATGATAGGTTGGGTTAGGTTACGTTATATTACGTTATTGATGTATATGAGGGTTACACGGAGACGTAGATGCCAACTCGCCAGGAATGATGTCAAATATTACCGCAGAGATGTTAGGTTGGGTTAGGTTTGTTTATACTACGTTATTGATGTATATAAAGGTCCCACGGAGACGTAGAGGCCAACTCGCCAGGAATGTTGTCAAATATTACCGCCGAGATGATAGGTTGGGTTAGGTTACGTTATATTAGGTTATTGATGTACATGAGGGTTACACGGAGAAGTAGAGGCCAACTCGCCAGGAATGTTGTCAAATATTACCGCCGACATGTTAGGTTGGGTTAGCTTTGGTTATATTACGTTATTGATTTATATAAAGGTCCCACGGAGACGGAGAAGCCAACTCGCCAGGAATGTTGTCAAATATTACCGCCGAGATGATAGGTTGGGTTAGGTTACGTTATATTACGTTATTGATGTATATGAGGGTTACACGGAGACGTAGAGGCTAACTCGCCAGGAATGATGTCAAATATTACCGCAGAGATGTTAGGTTGGGTTAGGTTAGGTTATATTACGTTATTGATGTATATAAAGGTTCCACGGGGACGTAGAGACCATCTCGCCAGGAATGACGTCAAATATTACCGCCGAGATGTTAGGTTGGGTTAGGTTAGGTTATATTACGTTATTGATGTATATGAGGGTTACACGGAGACGTAGAGGCTAACTCGCCAGGAATGATGTCAAATATTACCGCAGAGATGTTAGGTTGGGTTAGGTTAGGTTATATTACGTTATTGATGTATATAAAGGTCCCACGGAGACATAGAGGCCAATAAGTCAGGAATGTGGTCAAATCTTAACGCCGAGATGTTAGGTTGGGTTAGGTTTGTTTATACTACGTTATTGATGTATGTAAAGGTCCCACGGAGACGTAGAAGCCAACTCGCCAGGAATGTTGTCAAATATTACCGCCGAGATGATAGGTTGGGTTAGGTTACGTTATATTACGTTATTGATGTATATGAGGGTTACACGGAGACGTAGATGCCAACTCGCCAGGAATGATGTCAAATATTACCGCAGAGATGTTAGGTTGGGTTAGGTTTGTTTATACTACGTTATTGATGTATATAAAGGTCCCACGGAGACGTAGAGGCCAACTCGCCAGGAATGTTGTCAAATATTACCGCCGAGATGATAGGTTGGGTTAGGTTACGTTATATTAGGTTATTGATGTACATGAGGGTTACACGGAGAAGTAGAGGCCAACTCGCCAGGAATGTTGTCAAATACTACCGCCGACATGTTAGGTTGGGTTAGCTTTGGTTATATTACGTTATTGATTTATATAAAGGTCCCACGGAGACGGAGAAGCCAACTCGCCAGGAATGTTGTCAAATATTACCGCCGAGATGATAGGTTGGGTTAGGTTACGTTATATTACGTTATTGATGTATATGAGGGTTACACGGAGACGTAGAGGCTAACTCGCCAGGAATGATGTCAAATATTACCGCAGAGATGTTAGGTTGGGTTAGGTTAGGTTATATTACGTTATTGATGTATATAAAGGTTCCACGGGGACGTAGAGACCATCTCGCCAGGAATGACGTCAAATATTACCGCCGAGATGTTAGGTTGGGTTAGGTTAGGTTATATTACGTTATTGATGTATATGGGGGTTACACGGAGACGTAGAGGCTAACTCGCCAGGAATGATGTCAAATATTACCGCAGAGATGTTAGGTTGAGTTAGGTTAGGTTATATTACGTTATTGATGTATATAAAGGTCCCACGGAGACGTAGAGGCCAATAAGTCAGGAATGTGGTCAAATCTTAACGCCGAGATGTTAGGTTGGGTTGGGTTTGTTTATACTACGTTATTGATGTATATAAAGGTCCCACGGAGACGTAGAAGCCAACTCGCCAGGAATGTTGTCAAATATTACCGCCGAGATGATAGGTTGGGTTAGGTTACGTTATATTACGTTATTGATGTATATGAGGGTTACACGGAGACGTAGATGCCAACTCGCCAGGAATGATGTCAAATATTACCGCAGAGATGTAAGGTTGGGTTAGGTTTGTTTATACTACGTTATTGATGTATATAAAGGTTCCACGGAGACGTGGAGGCCATCTCGCCAGGAATGATGTCAAATATTACCGCCGAGATGATAGGTTGGGTTAGGTTACGTTATATTGCGTTATTGATGTATATGAGGGTTACACGGAGACGTAGAGGCCAACTCGCCAGGAACGTTGCCAAATATTACTGCCCACATGTTAGGTTGGGTTAGGTTAGGTTATATTACGTTATTGATGTATATAAAGGTTCCACGGAGACGTAGAGACCAACTCGCCAGGAATGTTGTCAAATATTACCGCCGAGATGATAGGTTGGGTTAGGTTACGTTATATTACGTTATTGATGTATATGAGGGTTACACGGAGACGTAGAGGCTAACTCGCCAGGAATGATGTCAAATATTACCGCAGAGATGTTAGGTTGGGTTAGGTTAGGTTATATTACGTTATTGATGTATATAAAGGTTCCACGGGGACGTAGAGACCATCTCGCCAGGAATGACGTCAAATATTACCGCCGAGATGTTAGGTTGGGTTAGGTTAGGTTATATTACGTTATTGATGTATATGAGGGTTACACGGAGACGTAGAGGCTAACTCGCCAGGAATGATGTCAAATATTACCGCAGAGATGTTAGGTTGGGTTAGGTTAGGTTATATTACGTTATTGATGTATATAAAGGTCCCACGGAGACGTAGAGGCCAATAAGTCAGGAATGTGGTCAAATCTTAACGCCGAGATGTTAGGTTGGGTTAGGTTTGTTTATACTACGTTATTGATGTATATAAAGGTCCCACGGAGACGTAGAAGCCAACTCGCCAGGAATGTTGTCAAATATTACCGCCGAGATGTTAGGTTGGCTTAGGTTAGGTTATATTACGTTATTGACGTATAGGAGGGTTACACGGAGACGTAGATGCCAACTCGCCAGGAATGATGTCAAATATTACCGCAGAGATGTTAGGTTGGGTTAGGTTAGGTTATATTACGTTATTGATGTATATGAAGGTTACACGGAGACGTAGAGGCCAACTCGCCAGGAATGTGGTCAAATATTACCGCCGAGAGGTTACGTTGCGTTAGGTTAGGTTATATTACGTTTTTGATGTATATAAAGGTCCCACGGAGACGTAGAGGCCAATAAGCCAGGAATGTGGTCAAATCTAAACGCCGAGATGTTAGGTTGGGTTAGGTTTGTTTATACTACGTTATTGATTTATATAAAGGTCCCACGGAGACGGAGAAGCCAACTCGCCAGGAATGTTGTCAAATATTACCACCGAGATGTTAGGTTGGGTTAGGTTAGGTTATATTACGTTATTGACGTATATGAGGGTTACACGGAGACGTAGATGCCAACTCGCCAGGAATGATGTCAAATATTACCGCCGAGATGTTACGTTGCGTTAGGTTAGGTTATGTTACGTTATTGATGTATACGAAGGTTCCACGGAGACGTAGAGACCAACTCGCCAGGAATGTTGTCAAATATTACCGCCGAGATGATAGGTTGGGTTAGGTTACGTTATATTACGTTATTGATGTATATGAGGGTTACACGGAGACGTAGAGGCCAACTCGCCAGGAACGTTGCCAAATATTACTGCCCACATGTTAGGTTGGGTTAGGTTAGGTTATATTACGTTATTGATGTATATAAAGGTTCCACGGAGACGTAGAGGCCATCTCGCCAGGAATGATGTCAAATATTACCGCCGAGATGTTAGGTTGGCTTAGGTTAGGTTATATTACGTTATTGACGTATAGGAGGGTTACACGGAGACGTAGTTGCCAACTCGCCAGGAATGATGTCAAATATTACCGCAGAGATGTTAGGTTGGGTTAGGTTAGGTTATATTACGTTATTGATGTATATGAGGGTTACACGGAGACGTAGAGGCCAACTCGCCAGGAATGTGGTCAAATATTACCGCCGAGAGGTTACGTTGCGTTAGGTTAGGTTATATTACGTTTTTGATGTATATAAAGGTCCCACGGAGACGTAGAGGCCAATAAGCCAGGAATGTGGTCAAATCTTAACGCCGAGATGTTAGGTTGGGTTAGGTTTGTTTATACTACGTTATTGATTTATATAAAGGTCCCACGGAGACGGAGAAGCCAACTCGCCAGGAATGTTGTCAAATATTACCACCGAGATGTTAGGTTGGGTTAAGTTAGGTTATATTACGTTATTGACGTATATGAGGGTTACACGGGGACGTAGATGCCAACTCGCCAGGAATGATATCAAATATTACCGCCGAGATGTTACGTTGCGTTAGGTTAGGTTATGTTACGTTATTGATGTATATAAAGGTTCCACGGAGACGTAGAGGCCATCTCGCCAGGAATGATGTCAAATATTACCGCCGAAATGATAGGTTGGTTTAGGTTAGGTTATACTTCGTTATTGATGTATACGAAGGTTCCACGGAGACGTAGAGACCAACTCGCCAGGAATGTTGTCAAATATTACCGCCGAGATGATAGGTTGGGTTAGGTTACGTTATATTACGTTATTGATGTATATGAGGGTTACACGGAGACGTAGAGGCTAACTCGCCAGGAATGATGTCAAATATTACCGCAGAGATGTTAGGTTGGGTTAGGTTAGGTTATATTACGTTATTGATGTATATAAAGGTTCCACGGGGACGTAGAGACCATCTCGCCAGGAATGACGTCAAATATTACCGCCGAGATGTTAGGTTGGGTTAGGTTAGGTTATATTACGTTATTGATGTATATGAGGGTTACACGGAGACGTAGAGGCTAACTCGCCAGGAATGATGTCAAATATTACCGCAGAGATGTTAGGTTGGGTTAGGTTAGGTTATATTACGTTATTGATGTATATAAAGGTCCCACGGAGACGTAGAGGCCAATAAGTCAGGAATGTGGTCAAATCTTAACGCCGAGATGTTAGGTTGGGTTAGGTTTGTTTATACTACGTTATTGATGTATATAAAGGTCCCACGGAGACGTAGAAGCCAACTCGCCAGGAATGTTGTCAAATATTACCGCCGAGATGTTAGGTTGGCTTAGGTTAGGTTATATTAGGTTATTGATGTACATGAGGGTTACACGGAGAAGTAGAGGCCAACTCGCCAGGAATGTTGTCAAATATTACCGCCGACATGTTAGGTTGGGTTAGCTTTGGTTATATTACGTTATTGATTTATATAAAGGTCCCACGGAGACGGAGAAGCCAACTCGCCAGGAATGTTGTCAAATATTACCACCGAGATGTTAGGTTGGGTTAAGTTAGGTTATATTACGTTATTGACGTATATGAGGGTTACACGGGGACGTAGATGCCAACTCGCCAGGAATGATATCAAATATTACCGCCGAGATGTTACGTTGCGTTAGGTTAGGTTATGTTACGTTATTGATGTATATAAAGGTTCCACGGAGACGTAGAGGCCATCTCGCCAGGAATGATGTCAAATATTACCGCCGAAATGATAGGTTGGTTTAGGTTAGGTTATACTTCGTTATTGATGTATACGAAGGTTCCACGGAGACGTAGAGACCAACTCGCCAGGAATGTTGTCAAATATTACCGCCGAGATGATAGGTTGGGTTAGGTTACGTTATATTACGTTATTGATGTATATGAGGGTTACACGGAGACGTAGAGGCTAACTCGCCAGGAATGATGTCAAATATTACCGCAGAGATGTTAGGTTGGGTTAGGTTAGGTTATATTACGTTATTGATGTATATAAAGGTCCCACGGAGACATAGAGGCCAATAAGTCAGGAATGTGGTCAAATCTTAACGCCGAGATGTTAGGTTGGGTTAGGTTTGTTTATACTACGTTATTGATGTATGTAAAGGTCCCACGGAGACGTAGAAGCCAACTCGCCAGGAATGTTGTCAAATATTACCGCCGAGATGATAGGTTGGGTTAGGTTACGTTATATTACGTTATTGATGTATATGAGGGTTACACGGAGACGTAGATGCCAACTCGCCAGGAATGATGTCAAATATTACCGCAGAGATGTTAGGTTGGGTTAGGTTTGTTTATACTACGTTATTGATGTATATAAAGGTCCCACGGAGACGTAGAGGCCAACTCGCCAGGAATGTTGTCAAATATTACCGCCGAGATGATAGGTTGGGTTAGGTTACGTTATATTAGGTTATTGATGTACATGAGGGTTACACGGAGAAGTAGAGGCCAACTCGCCAGGAATGTTGTCAAATATTACCGCCGACATGTTAGGTTGGGTTAGCTTTGGTTATATTACGTTATTGATTTATATAAAGGTCCCACGGAGACGGAGAAGCCAACTCGCCAGGAATGTTGTCAAATATTACCGCCGAGATGATAGGTTGGGTTAGGTTACGTTATATTACGTTATTGATGTATATGAGGGTTACACGGAGACGTAGAGGCTAACTCGCCAGGAATGATGTCAAATATTACCGCAGAGATGTTAGGTTGGGTTAGGTTAGGTTATATTACGTTATTGATGTATATAAAGGTTCCACGGGGACGTAGAGACCATCTCGCCAGGAATGACGTCAAATATTACCGCCGAGATGTTAGGTTGGGTTAGGTTAGGTTATATTACGTTATTGATGTATATGGGGGTTACACGGAGACGTAGAGGCTAACTCGCCAGGAATGATGTCAAATATTACCGCAGAGATGTTAGGTTGAGTTAGGTTAGGTTATATTACGTTATTGATGTATATAAAGGTCCCACGGAGACGTAGAGGCCAATAAGTCAGGAATGTGGTCAAATCTTAACGCCGAGATGTTAGGTTGGGTTGGGTTTGTTTATACTACGTTATTGATGTATATAAAGGTCCCACGGAGACGTAGAAGCCAACTCGCCAGGAATGTTGTCAAATATTACCGCCGAGATGATAGGTTGGGTTAGGTTACGTTATATTACGTTATTGATGTATATGAGGGTTACACGGAGACGTAGATGCCAACTCGCCAGGAATGATGTCAAATATTACCGCAGAGATGTAAGGTTGGGTTAGGTTTGTTTATACTACGTTATTGATGTATATAAAGGTTCCACGGAGACGTGGAGGCCATCTCGCCAGGAATGATGTCAAATATTACCGCCGAGATGATAGGTTGGGTTAGGTTACGTTATATTGCGTTATTGATGTATATGAGGGTTACACGGAGACGTAGAGGCCAACTCGCCAGGAACGTTGCCAAATATTACTGCCCACATGTTAGGTTGGGTTAGGTTAGGTTATATTACGTTATTGATGTATATAAAGGTTCCACGGAGACGTAGAGACCAACTCGCCAGGAATGTTGTCAAATATTACCGCCGAGATGATAGGTTGGGATAGGTTACGTTATATTACGTTATTGATGTATATGAGGGTTACACGGAGACGTAGAGGCTAACTCGCCAGGAATGATGTCAAATATTACCGCAGAGATGTTAGGTTGGGTTAGGTTAGGTTATATTACGTTATTGATGTATATAAAGGTTCCACGGGGACGTAGAGACCATCTCGCCAGGAATGACGTCAAATATTACCGCCGAGATGTTAGGTTGGGTTAGGTTAGGTTATATTACGTTATTGATGTATATGAGGGTTACACGGAGACGTAGAGGCTAACTCGCCAGGAATGATGTCAAATATTACCGCAGAGATGTTAGGTTGGGTTAGGTTAGGTTATATTACGTTATTGATGTATATAAAGGTCCCACGGAGACGTAGAGGCCAATAAGTCAGGAATGTGGTCAAATCTTAACGCCGAGATGTTAGGTTGGGTTAGGTTTGTTTATACTACGTTATTGATGTATATAAAGGTCCCACGGAGACGTAGAAGCCAACTCGCCAGGAATGTTGTCAAATATTACCGCCGAGATGTTAGGTTGGCTTAGGTTAGGTTATATTAGGTTATTGATGTACATGAGGGTTACACGGAGAAGTAGAGGCCAACTCGCCAGGAATGTTGTCAAATATTACCGCCGACATGTTAGGTTGGGTTAGCTTTGGTTATATTACGTTATTGATTTATATAAAGGTCCCACGGAGACGGAGAAGCCAACTCGCCAGGAATGTTGTCAAATATTACCACCGAGATGTTAGGTTGGGTTAAGTTAGGTTATATTACGTTATTGACGTATATGAGGGTTACACGGGGACGTAGATGCCAACTCGCCAGGAATGATATCAAATATTACCGCCGAGATGTTACGTTGCGTTAGGTTAGGTTATGTTACGTTATTGATGTATATAAAGGTTCCACGGAGACGTAGAGGCCATCTCGCCAGGAATGATGTCAAATATTACCGCCGAAATGATAGGTTGGTTTAGGTTAGGTTATACTTCGTTATTGATGTATACGAAGGTTCCACGGAGACGTAGAGACCAACTCGCCAGGAATGTTGTCAAATATTACCGCCGAGATGATAGGTTGGGTTAGGTTACGTTATATTACGTTATTGATGTATATGAGGGTTACACGGAGACGTAGAGGCTAACTCGCCAGGAATGATGTCAAATATTACCGCAGAGATGTTAGGTTGGGTTAGGTTAGGTTATATTACGTTATTGATGTATATAAAGGTTCCACGGGGACGTAGAGACCATCTCGCCAGGAATGACGTCAAATATTACCGCCGAGATGTTAGGTTGGGTTAGGTTAGGTTATATTACGTTATTGATGTATATAAAGGTCCCACGGAGACGTAGAGGCCAATAAGTCAGGAATGTGGTCAAATCTTAACGCCGAGATGTTAGGTTGGGTTAGGTTTGTTTATACTACGTTATTGATGTATATAAAGGTCCCACGGAGACGTAGAAGCCAACTCGCCAGGAATGTTGTCAAATATTACCGCCGAGATGTTAGGTTGGCTTAGGTTAGGTTATATTAGGTTATTGATGTACATGAGGGTTACACGGAGAAGTAGAGGCCAACTCGCCAGGAATGTTGTCAAATATTACCGCCGACATGTTAGGTTGGGTTAGCTTTGGTTATATTACGTTATTGATTTATATAAAGGTCCCACGGAGACGGAGAAGCCAACTCGCCAGGAATGTTGTCAAATATTACCACCGAGATGTTAGGTTGGGTTAAGTTAGGTTATATTACGTTATTGACGTATATGAGGGTTACACGGGGACGTAGATGCCAACTCGCCAGGAATGATATCAAATATTACCGCCGAGATGTTACGTTGCGTTAGGTTAGGTTATGTTACGTTATTGATGTATATAAAGGTTCCACGGAGACGTAGAGGCCATCTCGCCAGGAATGATGTCAAATATTACCGCCGAAATGATAGGTTGGTTTAGGTTAGGTTATACTTCGTTATTGATGTATACGAAGGTTCCACGGAGACGTAGAGACCAACTCGCCAGGAATGTTGTCAAATATTACCGCCGAGATGATAGGTTGGGTTAGGTTACGTTATATTACGTTATTGATGTATATGAGGGTTACACGGAGACGTAGAGGCTAACTCGCCAGGAATGATGTCAAATATTACCGCAGAGATGTTAGGTTGGGTTAGGTTAGGTTATATTACGTTATTGATGTATATAAAGGTTCCACGGGGACGTAGAGACCATCTCGCCAGGAATGACGTCAAATATTACCGCCGAGATGTTAGGTTGGGTTAGGTTAGGTTATATTACGTTATTGATGTATATGAGGGTTACACGGAGACGTAGAGGCTAACTCGCCAGGAATGATGTCAAATATTACCGCAGAGATGTTAGGTTGGGTTAGGTTAGGTTATATTACGTTATTGATGTATATAAAGGTCCCACGGAGACGTAGAGGCCAATAAGTCAGGAATGTGGTCAAATCTTAACGCCGAGATGTTAGGTTGGGTTAGGTTTGTTTATACTACGTTATTGATGTATATAAAGGTCCCACGGAGACGTAGAAGCCAACTCGCCAGGAATGTTGTCAAATATTACCGCCGAGATGTTAGGTTGGCTTAGGTTAGGTTATATTACGTTATTGACGTATAGGAGGGTTACACGGAGACGTAGTTGCCAACTCGCCAGGAATGATGTCAAATATTACCGCAGAGAAGTTAGGTTGGGTTAGGTTAGGTTATATTACGTTATTGATGTATATAAAGGTTCCACGGGGACGTAGAGACCATCTCGCCAGGAATGACGTCAAATATTACCGCCGAGATGTTAGGTTGGGTTAGGTTAGGTTATATTACGTTATTGATGTATATGAGGGTTACACGGAGACGTAGAGGCTAACTCGCCAGGAATGATGTCAAATATTACCGCAGAGATGTTAGGTTGGGTTAGGTTAGGTTATATTACGTTATTGATGTATATAAAGGTCCCACGGAGACGTAGAGGCCAATAAGTCAGGAATGTGGTCAAATCTTAACGCCGAGATGTTAGGTTGGGTTAGGTTTGTTTATACTACGTTATTGATGTATATAAAGGTCCCACGGAGACGTAGAAGCCAACTCGCCAGGAATGTTGTCAAATATTACCGCCGAGATGTTAGGTTGGCTTAGGTTAGGTTATATTACGTTATTGACGTATAGGAGGGTTACACGGAGACGTAGATGCCAACTCGCCAGGAATGATGTCAAATATTACCGCAGAGATGTTAGGTTGGGTTAGGTTAGGTTATATTACGTTATTGATGTATATGAGGGTTACACGGAGACGTAGAGGCCAACTCGCCAGGAATGTGGTCAAATATTACCGCCGAGAGGTTACGTTGCGTTAGGTTAGGTTATATTACGTTTTTGATGTATATAAAGGTCCCACGGAGACGTAGAGGCCAATAAGTCAGGAATGTGGTCAAATCCTAACGCCGAGATGTTAGGTTGGGTTAGGTTTGTTTATACTACGTTATTGATGTATGTAAAGGTCCCACGGAGACGTAGAAGCCAACTCGCCAGGAATGTTGTCAAATATTACCGCCGAGATGATAGGTTGGGTTAGGTTACGTTATATTACGTTATTGATGTATATGAGGGTTACACGGAGACGTAGATGCCAACTCGCCAGGAATGATGTCAAATATTACCGCAGAGATGTTAGGTTGGGTTAGGTTTGTTTATACTACGTTATTGATGTATATAAAGGTCCCACGGAGACGTAGAGGCCAACTCGCCAGGAATGTTGTCAAATATTACCGCCGAGATGATAGGTTGGGTTAGGTTACGTTATATTAGGTTATTGATGTACATGAGGGTTACACGGAGAAGTAGAGGCCAACTCGCCAGGAATGTTGTCAAATATTACCGCCGACATGTTAGGTTGGGTTAGCTTTGGTTATATTACGTTATTGATTTATATAAAGGTCCCACGGAGACGGAGAAGCCAACTCGCCAGGAATGTTGTCAAATATTACCGCCGAGATGATAGGTTGGGTTAGGTTACGTTATATTACGTTATTGATGTATATGAGGGTTACACGGAGACGTAGAGGCTAACTCGCCAGGAATGATGTCAAATATTACCGCAGAGATGTTAGGTTGGGTTAGGTTAGGTTATATTACGTTATTGATGTATATAAAGGTTCCACGGGGACGTAGAGACCATCTCGCCAGGAATGACGTCAAATATTACCGCCGAGATGTTAGGTTGGGTTAGGTTAGGTTATATTACGTTATTGATGTATATGGGGGTTACACGGAGACGTAGAGGCTAACTCGCCAGGAATGATGTCAAATATTACCGCAGAGATGTTAGGTTGAGTTAGGTTAGGTTATATTACGTTATTGATGTATATAAAGGTCCCACGGAGACGTAGAGGCCAATAAGTCAGGAATGTGGTCAAATCTTAACGCCGAGATGTTAGGTTGGGTTGGGTTTGTTTATACTACGTTATTGATGTATATAAAGGTCCCACGGAGACGTAGAAGCCAACTCGCCAGGAATGTTGTCAAATATTACCGCCGAGATGATAGGTTGGGTTAGGTTACGTTATATTACGTTATTGATGTATATGAGGGTTACACGGAGACGTAGATGCCAACTCGCCAGGAATGATGTCAAATATTACCGCAGAGATGTAAGGTTGGGTTAGGTTTGTTTATACTACGTTATTGATGTATATAAAGGTTCCACGGAGACGTGGAGGCCATCTCGCCAGGAATGATGTCAAATATTACCGCCGAGATGATAGGTTGGGTTAGGTTACGTTATATTGCGTTATTGATGTATATGAGGGTTACACGGAGACGTAGAGGCCAACTCGCCAGGAACGTTGCCAAATATTACTGCCCACATGTTAGGTTGGGTTAGGTTAGGTTATATTACGTTATTGATGTATATAAAGGTTCCACGGAGACGTAGAGACCAACTCGCCAGGAATGTTGTCAAATATTACCGCCGAGATGATAGGTTGGGATAGGTTACGTTATATTACGTTATTGATGTATATGAGGGTTACACGGAGACGTAGAGGCTAACTCGCCAGGAATGATGTCAAATATTACCGCAGAGATGTTAGGTTGGGTTAGGTTAGGTTATATTACGTTATTGATGTATATAAAGGTTCCACGGGGACGTAGAGACCATCTCGCCAGGAATGACGTCAAATATTACCGCCGAGATGTTAGGTTGGGTTAGGTTAGGTTATATTACGTTATTGATGTATATGAGGGTTACACGGAGACGTAGAGGCTAACTCGCCAGGAATGATGTCAAATATTACCGCAGAGATGTTAGGTTGGGTTAGGTTAGGTTATATTACGTTATTGATGTATATAAAGGTCCCACGGAGACGTAGAGGCCAATAAGTCAGGAATGTGGTCAAATCTTAACGCCGAGATGTTAGGTTGGGTTAGGTTTGTTTATACTACGTTATTGATGTATATAAAGGTCCCACGGAGACGTAGAAGCCAACTCGCCAGGAATGTTGTCAAATATTACCGCCGAGATGTTAGGTTGGCTTAGGTTAGGTTATATTAGGTTATTGATGTACATGAGGGTTACACGGAGAAGTAGAGGCCAACTCGCCAGGAATGTTGTCAAATATTACCGCCGACATGTTAGGTTGGGTTAGCTTTGGTTATATTACGTTATTGATTTATATAAAGGTCCCACGGAGACGGAGAAGCCAACTCGCCAGGAATGTTGTCAAATATTACCACCGAGATGTTAGGTTGGGTTAAGTTAGGTTATATTACGTTATTGACGTATATGAGGGTTACACGGGGACGTAGATGCCAACTCGCCAGGAATGATATCAAATATTACCGCCGAGATGTTACGTTGCGTTAGGTTAGGTTATGTTACGTTATTGATGTATATAAAGGTTCCACGGAGACGTAGAGGCCATCTCGCCAGGAATGATGTCAAATATTACCGCCGAAATGATAGGTTGGTTTAGGTTAGGTTATACTTCGTTATTGATGTATACGAAGGTTCCACGGAGACGTAGAGACCAACTCGCCAGGAATGTTGTCAAATATTACCGCCGAGATGATAGGTTGGGTTAGGTTACGTTATATTACGTTATTGATGTATATGAGGGTTACACGGAGACGTAGAGGCTAACTCGCCAGGAATGATGTCAAATATTACCGCAGAGATGTTAGGTTGGGTTAGGTTAGGTTATATTACGTTATTGATGTATATAAAGGTTCCACGGGGACGTAGAGACCATCTCGCCAGGAATGACGTCAAATATTACCGCCGAGATGTTAGGTTGGGTTAGGTTAGGTTATATTACGTTATTGATGTATATAAAGGTCCCACGGAGACGTAGAGGCCAATAAGTCAGGAATGTGGTCAAATCTTAACGCCGAGATGTTAGGTTGGGTTAGGTTTGTTTATACTACGTTATTGATGTATATAAAGGTCCCACGGAGACGTAGAAGCCAACTCGCCAGGAATGTTGTCAAATATTACCGCCGAGATGTTAGGTTGGCTTAGGTTAGGTTATATTAGGTTATTGATGTACATGAGGGTTACACGGAGAAGTAGAGGCCAACTCGCCAGGAATGTTGTCAAATATTACCGCCGACATGTTAGGTTGGGTTAGCTTTGGTTATATTACGTTATTGATTTATATAAAGGTCCCACGGAGACGGAGAAGCCAACTCGCCAGGAATGTTGTCAAATATTACCACCGAGATGTTAGGTTGGGTTAAGTTAGGTTATATTACGTTATTGACGTATATGAGGGTTACACGGGGACGTAGATGCCAACTCGCCAGGAATGATATCAAATATTACCGCCGAGATGTTACGTTGCGTTAGGTTAGGTTATGTTACGTTATTGATGTATATAAAGGTTCCACGGAGACGTAGAGGCCATCTCGCCAGGAATGATGTCAAATATTACCGCCGAAATGATAGGTTGGTTTAGGTTAGGTTATACTTCGTTATTGATGTATACGAAGGTTCCACGGAGACGTAGAGACCAACTCGCCAGGAATGTTGTCAAATATTACCGCCGAGATGATAGGTTGGGTTAGGTTACGTTATATTACGTTATTGATGTATATGAGGGTTACACGGAGACGTAGAGGCTAACTCGCCAGGAATGATGTCAAATATTACCGCAGAGATGTTAGGTTGGGTTAGGTTAGGTTATATTACGTTATTGATGTATATAAAGGTTCCACGGGGACGTAGAGACCATCTCGCCAGGAATGACGTCAAATATTACCGCCGAGATGTTAGGTTGGGTTAGGTTAGGTTATATTACGTTATTGATGTATATGAGGGTTACACGGAGACGTAGAGGCTAACTCGCCAGGAATGATGTCAAATATTACCGCAGAGATGTTAGGTTGGGTTAGGTTAGGTTATATTACGTTATTGATGTATATAAAGGTCCCACGGAGACGTAGAGGCCAATAAGTCAGGAATGTGGTCAAATCTTAACGCCGAGATGTTAGGTTGGGTTAGGTTTGTTTATACTACGTTATTGATGTATATAAAGGTCCCACGGAGACGTAGAAGCCAACTCGCCAGGAATGTTGTCAAATATTACCGCCGAGATGTTAGGTTGGCTTAGGTTAGGTTATATTACGTTATTGACGTATAGGAGGGTTACACGGAGACGTAGTTGCCAACTCGCCAGGAATGATGTCAAATATTACCGCAGAGAAGTTAGGTTGGGTTAGGTTAGGTTATATTACGTTATTGATGTATATAAAGGTTCCACGGGGACGTAGAGACCATCTCGCCAGGAATGACGTCAAATATTACCGCCGAGATGTTAGGTTGGGTTAGGTTAGGTTATATTACGTTATTGATGTATATGAGGGTTACACGGAGACGTAGAGGCTAACTCGCCAGGAATGATGTCAAATATTACCGCAGAGATGTTAGGTTGGGTTAGGTTAGGTTATATTACGTTATTGATGTATATAAAGGTCCCACGGAGACGTAGAGGCCAATAAGTCAGGAATGTGGTCAAATCTTAACGCCGAGATGTTAGGTTGGGTTAGGTTTGTTTATACTACGTTATTGATGTATATAAAGGTCCCACGGAGACGTAGAAGCCAACTCGCCAGGAATGTTGTCAAATATTACCGCCGAGATGTTAGGTTGGCTTAGGTTAGGTTATATTACGTTATTGACGTATAGGAGGGTTACACGGAGACGTAGATGCCAACTCGCCAGGAATGATGTCAAATATTACCGCAGAGATGTTAGGTTGGGTTAGGTTAGGTTATATTACGTTATTGATGTATATGAGGGTTACACGGAGACGTAGAGGCCAACTCGCCAGGAATGTGGTCAAATATTACCGCCGAGAGGTTACGTTGCGTTAGGTTAGGTTATATTACGTTTTTGATGTATATAAAGGTCCCACGGAGACGTAGAGGCCAATAAGTCAGGAATGTGGTCAAATCCTAACGCCGAGATGTTAGGTTGGGTTAGGTTTGTTTATACTACGTTATTGATGTATGTAAAGGTCCCACGGAGACGTAGAAGCCAACTCGCCAGGAATGTTGTCAAATATTACCGCCGAGATGATAGGTTGGGTTAGGTTACGTTATATTACGTTATTGATGTATATGAGGGTTACACGGAGACGTAGATGCCAACTCGCCAGGAATGATGTCAAATATTACCGCAGAGATGTTAGGTTGGGTTAGGTTTGTTTATACTACGTTATTGATGTATATAAAGGTCCCACGGAGACGTAGAGGCCAACTCGCCAGGAATGTTGTCAAATATTACCGCCGAGATGATAGGTTGGGTTAGGTTACGTTATATTAGGTTATTGATGTACATGAGGGTTACACGGAGAAGTAGAGGCCAACTCGCCAGGAATGTTGTCAAATATTACCGCCGACATGTTAGGTTGGGTTAGCTTTGGTTATATTACGTTATTGATTTATATAAAGGTCCCACGGAGACGGAGAAGCCAACTCGCCAGGAATGTTGTCAAATACTACCACCGAGATGTTAGGTTGGGTTAGGTTAGGTTATATTACGTTATTGACGTATAGGAGGGTTACACGGAGACGTAGATGCCAACTCGCCAGGAATGATGTCAAAAATTACCGCAGAGATGTTAGGTTGGGTTAGGTTAGGTTATATTACGTTATTGATGTATATAAAGGTTCCACGGGGACGTAGAGACCATCTCGCCAGGAATGACGTCAAATATTACCGCCGAGATGTTAGGTTGGGTTAGGTTAGGTTATATTACGTTATTGATGTATATGAGGGTTACACGGAGACGTAGAGGCTAACTCGCCAGGAATGATGTCAAATATTACCGCAGAGATGTTAGGTTGGGTTAGGTTAGGTTATATTACGTTATTGATGTATATAAAGGTCCCACGGAGACGTAGAGGCCAATAAGTCAGGAATGTGGTCAAATCTTAACGCCGAGATGTTAGGTTGGGTTAGGTTTGTTTATACTACGTTATTGATGTATATAAAGGTCCCACGGAGACGTAGAAGCCAACTCGCCAGGAATGTTGTCAAATATTACCGCCGAGATGTTAGGTTGGCTTAGGTTAGGTTATATTACGTTATTGACGTATAGGAGGGTTACACGGAGACGTAGATGCCAACTCGCCAGGAATGATGTCAAATATTACCGCAGAGATGTTAGGTTGGGTTAGGTTAGGTTATATTACGTTATTGATGTATATGAGGGTTACACGGAGACGTAGAGGCCAACTCGCCAGGAATGTGGTCAAATATTACCGCCGAGAGGTTACGTTGCGTTAGGTTAGGTTATATTACGTTTTTGATGTATATAAAGGTCCCACGGAGACGTAGAGGCCAAAAAGCCAGGAATGTGGTCAAATCTTAACGCCGAGATGTTAGGTTGGGTTAGGTTTGTTTATACTACGTTATTGATTTATATAAAGGTCCCACGGAGACGGAGAAGCCAACTCGCCAGGAATGTTGTCAAATATTACCACCGAGATGTTAGGTTGGGTTAGGTTAGGTTATATTACGTTATTGACGTATATGAGGGTTACACGGAGACGTAGATGCCAACTCGCCAGGAATGATGTCAAATATTACCGCCGAGATGTTACGTTGCGTTAGGTTAGGTTATGTTACGTTATTGATGTATACGAAGGTTCCACGGAGACGTAGAGACCAACTCGCCAGGAATGTTGTCAAATATTACCGCCGAGATGATAGGTTGGGTTAGGTTACGTTATATTACGTTATTGATGTATATGAGGGTTACACGGAGACGTAGAGGCTAACTCGCCAGGAATGATGTCAAATATTACCGCAGAGATGTTAGGTTGGGTTAGGTTAGGTTATATTACGTTATTGATGTATATAAAGGTTCCACGGGGACGTAGAGACCATCTCGCCAGGAATGACGTCAAATATTACCGCCGAGATGTTACGTTGGGTTAGGTTAGGTTATATTACGTTATTGATGTATATGAGGGTTACACGGAGACGTAGAGGCTAACTCGCCAGGAATGATGTCAAATATTACCGCAGAGATGTTAGGTTGGGTTAGGTTAGGTTATATTACGTTATTGATGTATATAAAGGTCCCACGGAGACGTAGAGGCCAATAAGTCAGGAATGTGGTCAAATCTTAACGCCGAGATGTTAGGTTGGGTTAGGTTTGTTTATACTACGTTATTGATGTATGTAAAGGTCCCACGGAGACGTAGAAGCCAACTCGCCAGGAATGTTGTCAAATATTACCGCCGAGATGATAGGTTGGGTTAGGTTACGTTATATTACGTTATTGATGTATATGAGGGTTACACGGAGACGTAGAGGCTAACTCGCCAGGAATGATGTCAAATATTACCGCAGAGATGTTAGGTTGGGTTAGGTTAGGTTATATTACGTTATTGATGTATATAAAGGTCCCACGGAGACGTAGAGGCCAATAAGTCAGGAATGTGGTCAAATCTTAACGCCGAGATGTTAGGTTGGGTTAGGTTTGTTTATACTACGTTATTGATGTATATAAAGGTCCCACGGAGACGTAGAAGCCAACTCGCCAGGAATGTTGTCAAATATTACCGCCGAGATGTTAGGTTGGCTTAGGTTAGGTTATATTACGTTATTGACGTATAGGAGGGTTACACGGAGACGTAGATGCCAACTCGCCAGGAATGATGTCAAATATTACCGCAGAGATGTTAGGTTGGGTTAGGTTAGGTTATATTACGTTATTGATGTATATGAGGGTTACACGGAGACGTAGAGGCCAACTCGCCAGGAATGTGGTCAAATATTACCGCCGAGAGGTTACGTTGCGTTAGGTTAGGTTATATTACGTTTTTGATGTATATAAAGGTCCCACGGAGACGTAGAGGCCAATAAGTCAGGAATGTGGTCAAATCCTAACGCCGAGATGTTAGGTTGGGTTAGGTTTGTTTATACTACGTTATTGATTTATATAAAGGTCCCACGGAGACGGAGAAGCCAACTCGCCAGGAATGTTGTCAAATATTACCACCGAGATGTTAGGTTGGGTTAGGTTAGGTTATATTACGTTATTGACGTATATGAGGGTTACACGGAGACGTAGATGCCAACTCGCCAGGAATGATGTCAAATATTACCGCCGAGATGTTACGTTGCGTTAGGTTAGGTTATGTTACGTTATTGATGTATACGAAGGTTCCACGGAGACGTAGAGACCAACTCGCCAAGAACGTTGCCAAATATTACTGCCCACATGTTAGGTTGGGTTAGGTTAGGTTATATTACGTTATTGATGTATATAAAGGTTCCACGGAGACGTAGAGACCAACTCGCCAGGAATGTTGTCAAATATTACCGCCGAGATGATAGGTTGGGTTAGGTTACGTTATATTACGTTATTGATGTATATGAGGGTTACACGGAGACGTAGAGGCTAACTCGCCAGGAATGATGTCAAATATTACCGCAGAGATGTTAGGTTGGGTTAGGTTAGGTTATATTACGTTATTGATGTATATAAAGGTTCCACGGGGACGTAGAGACCATCTCGCCAGGAATGACGTCAAATATTACCGCCGAGATGTTAGGTTGGGTTAGGTTAGGTTATATTACGTTATTGATGTATATGAGGGTTACACGGAGACGTAGAGGCTAACTCGCCAGGAATGATGTCAAATATTACCGCAGAGATGTTAGGTTGGGTTAGGTTAGGTTATATTACGTTATTGATGTATATAAAGGTCCCACGGAGACGTAGAGGCCAATAAGTCAGGAATGTGGTCAAATCTTAACGCCGAGATGTTAGGTTGGGTTAGGTTTGTTTATACTACGTTATTGATGTATATAAAGGTCCCACGGAGACGTAGAAGCCAACTCGCCAGGAATGTTGTCAAATATTACCGCCGAGATGTTAGGTTGGCTTAGGTTAGGTTATATTACGTTATTGACGTATAGGAGGGTTACACGGAGACGTAGATGCCAACTCGCCAGGAATGATGTCAAATATTACCGCAGAGATGTTAGGTTGGGTTAGGTTAGGTTATATTACGTTATTGATGTATATGAGGGTTACACGGAGACGTAGAGGCCAACTCGCCAGGAATGTGGTCAAATATTACCGCCGAGAGGTTACGTTGCGTTAGGTTAGGTTATATTACGTTTTTGATGTATATAAAGGTCCCACGGAGACGTAGAGGCCAATAAGTCAGGAATGTGGTCAAATCCTAACGCCGAGATGTTAGGTTGGGTTAGGTTTGTTTATACTACGTTATTGATGTATGTAAAGGTCCCACGGAGACGTAGAAGCCAACTCGCCAGGAATGTTGTCAAATATTACCGCCGAGATGATAGGTTGGGTTAGGTTACGTTATATTACGTTATTGATGTATATGAGGGTTACACGGAGACGTAGATGCCAACTCGCCAGGAATGATGTCAAATATTACCGCAGAGATGTTAGGTTGGGTTAGGTTTGTTTATACTACGTTATTGATGTATATAAAGGTCCCACGGAGACGTAGAGGCCAACTCGCCAGGAATGTTGTCAAATACTACCACCGAGATGTTAGGTTGGGTTAGGTTAGGTTATATTACGTTATTGACGTATAGGAGGGTTACACGGAGACGTAGATGCCAACTCGCCAGGAATGATGTCAAAAATTACCGCAGAGATGTTAGGTTGGGTTAGGTTAGGTTATATTACGTTATTGATGTATATAAAGGTTCCACGGGGACGTAGAGACCATCTCGCCAGGAATGACGTCAAATATTACCGCCGAGATGTTAGGTTGGGTTAGGTTAGGTTATATTACGTTATTGATGTATATGAGGGTTACACGGAGACGTAGAGGCTAACTCGCCAGGAATGATGTCAAATATTACCGCAGAGATGTTAGGTTGGGTTAGGTTAGGTTATATTACGTTATTGATGTATATAAAGGTCCCACGGAGACGTAGAGGCCAATAAGTCAGGAATGTGGTCAAATCTTAACGCCGAGATGTTAGGTTGGGTTAGGTTAGGTTATATTACGTTATTGATGTATATAAAGGTTCCACGGAGACGTAGAGACCAACTCGCCAGGAATGTTGTCAAATATTACCGCCGAGATGATAGGTTGGGTTAGGTTACGTTATATTACGTTATTGATGTATATGAGGGTTACACGGAGACGTAGAGGCTAACTCGCCAGGAATGATGTCAAATATTACCGCAGAGATGTTAGGTTGGGTTAGGTTAAGTTATATTACGTTATTGATGTATATAAAGGTTCCACGGGGACGTAGAGACCATCTCGCCAGGAATGACGTCAAATATTACCGCCGAGATGTTAGGTTGGGTTAGGTTAGGTTATATTACGTTATTGATGTATATGAGGGTTACACGGAGACGTAGAGGCTAACTCGCCAGGAATGATGTCAAATATTACCGCAGAGATGTTAGGTTGGGTTAGGTTAGGTTATATTACGTTATTGATGTATATAAAGGTCCCACGGAGACGTAGAGGCCAATAAGTCAGGAATGTGGTCAAATCTTAACGCCGAGATGTTAGGTTGGGTTAGGTTTGTTTATACTACGTTATTGATGTATATAAAGGTCCCACGGAGACGTAGAAGCCAACTCGCCAGGAATGTTGTCAAATATTACCGCCGAGATGTTAGGTTGGCTTAGGTTAGGTTATATTACGTTATTGACGTATAGGAGGGTTACACGGAGACGTAGATGCCAACTCGCCAGGAATGATGTCAAATATTACCGCAGAGATGTTAGGTTGGGTTAGGTTAGGTTATATTACGTTATTGATGTATATGAGGGTTACACGGAGACGTAGAGGCCAACTCGCCAGGAATGTGGTCAAATATTACCGCCGAGAGGTTACGTTGCGTTAGGTTAGGTTATATTACGTTTTTGATGTATATAAAGGTCCCACGGAGACGTAGAGGCCAATAAGTCAGGAATGTGGTCAAATCCTAACGCCGAGATGTTAGGTTGGGTTAGGTTTGTTTATACTACGTTATTGATGTATGTAAAGGTCCCACGGAGACGTAGAAGCCAACTCGCCAGGAATGTTGTCAAATATTACCGCCGAGATGATAGGTTGGGTTAGGTTACGTTATATTACGTTATTGATGTATATGAGGGTTACACGGAGACGTAGATGCCAACTCGCCAGGAATGATGTCAAATATTACCGCAGAGATGTTAGGTTGGGTTAGGTTTGTTTATACTACGTTATTGATGTATATAAAGGTCCCACGGAGACGTAGAGGCCAACTCGCCAGGAATGTTGTCAAATATTACCGCCGAGATGATAGGTTGGGTTAGGTTACGTTATATTAGGTTATTGATGTACATGAGGGTTACACGGAGAAGTAGAGGCCAACTCGCCAGGAATGTTGTCAAATATTACCGCCGACATGTTAGGTTGGGTTAGCTTTGGTTATATTACGTTATTGATTTATATAAAGGTCCCACGGAGACGGAGAAGCCAACTCGCCAGGAATGTTGTCAAATACTACCACCGAGATGTTAGGTTGGGTTAGGTTAGGTTATATTACGTTATTGACGTATAGGAGGGTTACACGGAGACGTAGATGCCAACTCGCCAGGAATGATGTCAAAAATTACCGCAGAGATGTTAGGTTGGGTTAGGTTAGGTTATATTACGTTATTGATGTATATAAAGGTTCCACGGGGACGTAGAGACCATCTCGCCAGGAATGACGTCAAATATTACCGCCGAGATGTTAGGTTGGGTTAGGTTAGGTTATATTACGTTATTGATGTATATGAGGGTTACACGGAGACGTAGAGGCTAACTCGCCAGGAATGATGTCAAATATTACCGCAGAGATGTTAGGTTGGGTTAGGTTAGGTTATATTACGTTATTGATGTATATAAAGGTCCCACGGAGACGTAGAGGCCAATAAGTCAGGAATGTGGTCAAATCTTAACGCCGAGATGTTAGGTTGGGTTAGGTTTGTTTATACTACGTTATTGATGTATATAAAGGTCCCACGGAGACGTAGAAGCCAACTCGCCAGGAATGTTGTCAAATATTACCGCCGAGATGTTAGGTTGGCTTAGGTTAGGTTATATTACGTTATTGACGTATAGGAGGGTTACACGGAGACGTAGATGCCAACTCGCCAGGAATGATGTCAAATATTACCGCAGAGATGTTAGGTTGGGTTAGGTTAGGTTATATTACGTTATTGATGTATATGAGGGTTACACGGAGACGTAGAGGCCAACTCGCCAGGAATGTTGTCAAATATTACCGCCGAGATGATAGGTTGGGTTAGGTTACGTTATATTAGGTTATTGATGTACATGAGGGTTACACGGAGAAGTAGAGGCCAACTCGCCAGGAATGTTGTCAAATATTACCGCCGACATGTTAGGTTGGGTTAGCTTTGGTTATATTACGTTATTGATTTATATAAAGGTCCCACGGAGACGGAGAAGCCAACTCGCCAGGAATGTTGTCAAATACTACCACCGAGATGTTAGGTTGGGTTAGGTTAGGTTATATTACGTTATTGACGTATAGGAGGGTTACACGGAGACGTAGATGCCAACTCGCCAGGAATGATGTCAAAAATTACCGCAGAGATGTTAGGTTGGGTTAGGTTAGGTTATATTACGTTATTGATGTATATAAAGGTTCCACGGGGACGTAGAGACCATCTCGCCAGGAATGACGTCAAATATTACCGCCGAGATGTTAGGTTGGGTTAGGTTAGGTTATATTACGTTATTGATGTATATGAGGGTTACACGGAGACGTAGAGGCTAACTCGCCAGGAATGATGTCAAATATTACCGCAGAGATGTTAGGTTGGGTTAGGTTAGGTTATATTACGTTATTGATGTATATAAAGGTCCCACGGAGACGTAGAGGCCAATAAGTCAGGAATGTGGTCAAATCTTAACGCCGAGATGTTAGGTTGGGTTAGGTTTGTTTATACTACGTTATTGATGTATATAAAGGTCCCACGGAGACGTAGAAGCCAACTCGCCAGGAATGTTGTCAAATATTACCGCCGAGATGTTAGGTTGGCTTAGGTTAGGTTATATTACGTTATTGACGTATAGGAGGGTTACACGGAGACGTAGATGCCAACTCGCCAGGAATGATGTCAAATATTACCGCAGAGATGTTAGGTTGGGTTAGGTTAGGTTATATTACGTTATTGATGTATATGAGGGTTACACGGAGACGTAGAGGCCAACTCGCCAGGAATGTGGTCAAATATTACCGCCGAGAGGTTACGTTGCGTTAGGTTAGGTTATATTACGTTTTTGATGTATATAAAGGTCCCACGGAGACGTAGAGGCCAAAAAGCCAGGAATGTGGTCAAATCTTAACGCCGAGATGTTAGGTTGGGTTAGGTTTGTTTATACTACGTTATTGATTTATATAAAGGTCCCACGGAGACGGAGAAGCCAACTCGCCAGGAATGTTGTCAAATATTACCACCGAGATGTTAGGTTGGGTTAGGTTAGGTTATATTACGTTATTGACGTATATGAGGGTTACACGGAGACGTAGATGCCAACTCGCCAGGAATGATGTCAAATATTACCGCCGAGATGTTACGTTGCGTTAGGTTAGGTTATGTTACGTTATTGATGTATACGAAGGTTCCACGGAGACGTAGAGACCAACTCGCCAGGAATGTTGTCAAATATTACCGCCGAGATGATAGGTTGGGTTAGGTTACGTTATATTACGTTATTGATGTATATGAGGGTTACACGGAGACGTAGAGGCTAACTCGCCAGGAATGATGTCAAATATTACCGCAGAGATGTTAGGTTGGGTTAGGTTAGGTTATATTACGTTATTGATGTATATAAAGGTTCCACGGGGACGTAGAGACCATCTCGCCAGGAATGACGTCAAATATTACCGCCGAGATGTTACGTTGGGTTAGGTTAGGTTATATTACGTTATTGATGTATATGAGGGTTACACGGAGACGTAGAGGCTAACTCGCCAGGAATGATGTCAAATATTACCGCAGAGATGTTAGGTTGGGTTAGGTTAGGTTATATTACGTTATTGATGTATATGAGGGTTACACGGAGACGTAGAGGCCAACTCGCCAGGAATGTGGTCAAATATTACCGCCGAGAGGTTACGTTGCGTTAGGTTAGGTTATATTACGTTTTTGATGTATATAAAGGTCCCACGGAGACGTAGAGGCCAATAAGTCAGGAATGTGGTCAAATCCTAACGCCGAGATGTTAGGTTGGGTTAGGTTTGTTTATACTACGTTATTGATGTATGTAAAGGTCCCACGGAGACGTAGAAGCCAACTCGCCAGGAATGTTGTCAAATATTACCGCCGAGATGATAGGTTGGGTTAGGTTACGTTATATTACGTTATTGATGTATATGAGGGTTACACGGAGACGTAGATGCCAACTCGCCAGGAATGATGTCAAATATTACCGCAGAGATGTTAGGTTGGGTTAGGTTTGTTTATACTACGTTATTGATGTATATAAAGGTCCCACGGAGACGTAGAGGCCAACTCGCCAGGAATGTTGTCAAATATTACCGCCGACATGTTAGGTTGGGTTAGCTTTGGTTATATTACGTTATTGATTTATATAAAGGTCCCACGGAGACGGAGAAGCCAACTCGCCAGGAATGTTGTCAAATACTACCACCGAGATGTTAGGTTGGGTTAGGTTAGGTTATATTACGTTATTGACGTATAGGAGGGTTACACGGAGACGTAGATGCCAACTCGCCAGGAATGATGTCAAAAATTACCGCCGAGATGTTAGGTTGGGTTAGGTTAGGTTATATTACGTTATTGATGTATATGAGGGTTACACGGAGACGTAGAGGCTAACTCGCCAGGAATGATGTCAAATATTACCGCAGAGATGTTAGGTTGGGTTAGGTTAGGTTATATTACGTTATTGATGTATATAAAGGTCCCACGGAGACGTAGAGGCCAATAAGTCAGGAATGTGGTCAAATCTTAACGCCGAGATGTTAGGTTGGGTTAGGTTTGTTTATACTACGTTATTGATGTATATAAAGGTCCCACGGAGACGTAGAAGCCAACTCGCCAGGAATGTTGTCAAATATTACCGCCGAGATGTTAGGTTGGCTTAGGTTAGGTTATATTACGTTATTGACGTATAGGAGGGTTACACGGAGACGTAGATGCCAACTCGCCAGGAATGATGTCAAATATTACCGCAGAGATGTTAGGTTGGGTTAGGTTAGGTTATATTACGTTATTGATGTATATGAGGGTTACACGGAGACGTAGAGGCCAACTCGCCAGGAATGTGGTCAAATATTACCGCCGAGAGGTTACGTTGCGTTAGGTTAGGTTATATTACGTTTTTGATGTATATAAAGGTCCCACGGAGACGTAGAGGCCAAAAAGCCAGGAATGTGGTCAAATCTTAACGCCGAGATGTTAGGTTGGGTTAGGTTTGTTTATACTACGTTATTGATTTATATAAAGGTCCCACGGAGACGGAGAAGCCAACTCGCCAGGAATGTTGTCAAATATTACCACCGAGATGTTAGGTTGGGTTAGGTTAGGTTATATTACGTTATTGACGTATATGAGGGTTACACGGAGACGTAGATGCCAACTCGCCAGGAATGATGTCAAATATTACCGCCGAGATGTTACGTTGCGTTAGGTTAGGTTATGTTACGTTATTGATGTATACGAAGGTTCCACGGAGACGTAGAGACCAACTCGCCAGGAATGTTGTCAAATATTACCGCCGAGATGATAGGTTGGGTTAGGTTACGTTATATTACGTTATTGATGTATATGAGGGTTACACGGAGACGTAGAGGCTAACTCGCCAGGAATGATGTCAAATATTACCGCAGAGATGTTAGGTTGGGTTAGGTTAGGTTATATTACGTTATTGATGTATATAAAGGTTCCACGGGGCGTAGAGACCATCTCGCCAGGAATGACGTCAAATATTACCGCCGAGATGTTACGTTGGGTTAGGTTAGGTTATATTACGTTATTGATGTATATGAGGGTTACACGGAGACGTAGAGGCTAACTCGCCAGGAATGATGTCAAATATTACCGCAGAGATGTTAGGTTGGGTTAGGTTAGGTTATATTACGTTATTGATGTATATGAGGGTTACACGGAGACGTAGAGGCCAACTCGCCAGGAATGTGGTCAAATATTACCGCCGAGAGGTTACGTTGCGTTAGGTTAGGTTATATTACGTTTTTGATGTATATAAAGGTCCCACGGAGACGTAGAGGCCAATAAGTCAGGAATGTGGTCAAATCCTAACGCCGAGATGTTAGGTTGGGTTAGGTTTGTTTATACTACGTTATTGATGTATGTAAAGGTCCCACGGAGACGTAGAAGCCAACTCGCCAGGAATGTTGTCAAATATTACCGCCGAGATGATAGGTTGGGTTAGGTTACGTTATATTACGTTATTGATGTATATGAGGGTTACACGGAGACGTAGATGCCAACTCGCCAGGAATGATGTCAAATATTACCGCAGAGATGTTAGGTTGGGTTAGGTTTGTTTATACTACGTTATTGATGTATATAAAGGTCCCACGGAGACGTAGAGGCCAACTCGCCAGGAATGTTGTCAAATATTACCGCCGACATGTTAGGTTGGGTTAGCTTTGGTTATATTACGTTATTGATTTATATAAAGGTCCCACGGAGACGGAGAAGCCAACTCGCCAGGAATGTTGTCAAATACTACCACCGAGATGTTAGGTTGGGTTAGGTTAGGTTATATTACGTTATTGACGTATAGGAGGGTTACACGGAGACGTAGATGCCAACTCGCCAGGAATGATGTCAAAAATTACCGCCGAGATGTTAGGTTGGGTTAGGTTAGGTTATATTACGTTATTGATGTATATGAGGGTTACACGGAGACGTAGAGGCTAACTCGCCAGGAATGATGTCAAATATTACCGCAGAGATGTTAGGTTGGGTTAGGTTAGGTTATATTACGTTATTGATGTATATAAAGGTCCCACGGAGACGTAGAGGCCACTAAGTCAGGAATGTGGTCAAATCTTAACGCCGAGATGTTAGGTTGGGTTAGGTTTGTTTATACTACGTTATTGATGTATATAAAGGTCCCACGGAGACGTAGAAGCCAACTCGCCAGGAATGTTGTCAAATATTACCGCCGAGATGTTAGGTTGGCTTAGGTTAGGTTATATTACGTTATTGACGTATAGGAGGGTTACACGGAGACGTAGATGCCAACTCGCCAGGAATGATGTCAAATATTACCGCAGAGATGTTAGGTTGGGTTAGGTTAGGTTATATTACGTTATTGATGTATATGAGGGTTACACGGAGACGTAGAGGCCAACTCGCCAGGAATGTGGTCAAATATTACCGCCGAGAGGTTACGTTGCGTTAGGTTAGGTTATATTACGTTTTTGATGTATATAAAGGTCCCACGGAGACGTAGAGGCCAAAAAGCCAGGAATGTGGTCAAATCTTAACGCCGAGATGTTAGGTTGGGTTAGGTTTGTTTATACTACGTTATTGATTTATATAAAGGTCCCACGGAGACGGAGAAGCCAACTCGCCAGGAATGTTGTCAAATATTACCACCGAGATGTTAGGTTGGGTTAGGTTAGGTTATATTACGTTATTGACGTATATGAGGGTTACACGGAGACGTAGATGCCAACTCGCCAGGAATGATGTCAAATATTACCGCCGAGATGTTACGTTGCGTTAGGTTAGGTTATGTTACGTTATTGATGTATACGAAGGTTCCACGGAGACGTAGAGACCAACTCGCCAGGAATGTTGTCAAATATTACCGCCGAGATGATAGGTTGGGTTAGGTTACGTTATATTACGTTATTGATGTATATGAGGGTTACACGGAGACGTAGAGGCTAACTCGCCAGGAATGATGTCAAATATTACCGCAGAGATGTTAGGTTGGGTTAGGTTAGGTTATATTACGTTATTGATGTATATAAAGGTTCCACGGGGCGTAGAGACCATCTCGCCAGGAATGACGTCAAATATTACCGCCGAGATGTTACGTTGGGTTAGGTTAGGTTATATTACGTTATTGATGTATATGAGGGTTACACGGAGACGTAGAGGCTAACTCGCCAGGAATGATGTCAAATATTACCGCAGAGATGTTAGGTTGGGTTAGGTTAGGTTATATTACGTTATTGATGTATATGAGGGTTACACGGAGACGTAGAGGCCAACTCGCCAGGAATGTGGTCAAATATTACCGCCGAGAGGTTACGTTGCGTTAGGTTAGGTTATATTACGTTTTTGATGTATATAAAGGTCCCACGGAGACGTAGAGGCCAATAAGTCAGGAATGTGGTCAAATCCTAACGCCGAGATGTTAGGTTGGGTTAGGTTTGTTTATACTACGTTATTGATGTATGTAAAGGTCCCACGGAGACGTAGAAGCCAACTCGCCAGGAATGTTGTCAAATATTACCGCCGAGATGATAGGTTGGGTTAGGTTACGTTATATTACGTTATTGATGTATATGAGGGTTACACGGAGACGTAGATGCCAACTCGCCAGGAATGATGTCAAATATTACCGCAGAGATGTTAGGTTGGGTTAGGTTTGTTTATACTACGTTATTGATGTATATAAAGGTCCCACGGAGACGTAGAGGCCAACTCGCCAGGAATGTTGTCAAATATTACCGCCGAGATGATAGGTTGGGTTAGGTTACGTTATATTAGGTTATTGATGTACATGAGGGTTACACGGAGAAGTAGAGGCCAACTCGCCAGGAATGTTGTCAAATATTACCGCCGACATGTTAGGTTGGGTTAGCTTTGGTTATATTACGTTATTGATTTATATAAAGGTCCCACGGAGACGGAGAAGCCAACTCGCCAGGAATGTTGTCAAATACTACCACCGAGATGTTAGGTTGGGTTAGGTTAGGTTATATTACGTTATTGACGTATAGGAGGGTTACACGGAGACGTAGATGCCAACTCGCCAGGAATGATGTCAAAAATTACCGCAGAGATGTTAGGTTGGGTTAGGTTAGGTTATATTACGTTATTGATGTATATAAAGGTTCCACGGGGACGTAGAGACCATCTCGCCAGGAATGACGTCAAATATTACCGCCGAGATGTTAGGTTGGGTTAGGTTAGGTTATATTACGTTATTGATGTATATGAGGGTTACACGGAGACGTAGAGGCTAACTCGCCAGGAATGATGTCAAATATTACCGCAGAGATGTTAGGTTGGGTTAGGTTAGGTTATATTACGTTATTGATGTATATAAAGGTCCCACGGAGACGTAGAGGCCAATAAGTCAGGAATGTGGTCAAATCTTAACGCCGAGATGTTAGGTTGGGTTAGGTTTGTTTATACTACGTTATTGATGTATATAAAGGTTCCACGGAGACGTAGAAGCCAACTCGCCAGGAATGTTGTCAAATATTACCGCCGAGATGTTAGGTTGGCTTAGGTTAGGTTATATTACGTTATTGACGTATAGGAGGGTTACACGGAGACGTAGATGCCAACTCGCCAGGAATGATGTCAAATATTACCGCAGAGATGTTAGGTTGGGTTAGGTTAGGTTATATTACGTTATTGATGTATATGAGGGTTACACGGAGACGTAGAGGCCAACTCGCCAGGAATGTTGCCAAATATTACCGCCGAGATGATAGGTTGGGTTAGGTTACGTTATATTAGGTTATTGATGTACATGAGGGTTACACGGAGAAGTAGAGGCCAACTCGCCAGGAATGTTGTCAAATATTACCGCCGACATGTTAGGTTGGGTTAGCTTTGGTTATATTACGTTATTGATTTATATAAAGGTCCCACGGAGACGGAGAAGCCAACTCGCCAGGAATGTTGTCAAATACTACCACCGAGATGTTAGGTTGGGTTAGGTTAGGTTATATTACGTTATTGACGTATAGGAGGGTTACACGGAGACGTAGATGCCAACTCGCCAGGAATGACGTCAAATATTACCGCCGAGATGTTACGTTGGGTTAGGTTAGGTTATATTACGTTATTGATGTATATAAAGGTTCCACGGGGACGTAGAGACCATCTCGCCAGGAATGACGTCAGATATTACCGCCGAGATGTTAGGTTGGGTTAGGTTAGGTTATATTACGTTATTGATGTATATGAGGGTTACACGGAGACGTAGAGGCTAACTCGCCAGGAATGATGTCAAATATTACCGCAGAGATGTTAGGTTGGGTTAGGTTAGGTTATATTACGTTATTGATGTATATAAAGGTCCCACGGAGACGTAGAGGCCAATAAGTCAGGAATGTGGTCAAATCTTAACGCCGAGATGTTAGGTTGGGTTAGGTTTGTTTATACTACGTTATTGATGTATATAAAGGTCCCACGGAGACGTAGAAGCCAACTCGCCAGGAATGTTGTCAAATATTACCGCCGAGATGTTAGGTTGGCTTAGGTTAGGTTATATTACGTTATTGACGTATAGGAGGGTTACACGGAGACGTAGATGCCAACTCGCCAGGAATGATGTCAAATATTACCGCAGAGATGTTAGGTTGGGTTAGGTTAGGTTATATTACGTTATTGATGTATATGAGGGTTACACGGAGACGTAGAGGCCAACTCGCCAGGAATGTGGTCAAATATTACCGCCGAGAGGTTACGTTGCGTTAGGTTAGGTTATATTACGTTTTTGATGTATATAAAGGTCCCACGGAGACGTAGAGGCCAAAAAGCCAGGAATGTGGTCAAATCTTAACGCCGAGATGTTAGGTTGGGTTAGGTTTGTTTATACTACGTTATTGATTTATATAAAGGTCCCACGGAGACGGAGAAGCCAACTCGCCAGGAATGTTGTCAAATATTACCACCGAGATGTTAGGTTGGGTTAGGTTAGGTTATATTACGTTATTGACGTATATGAGGGTTACACGGAGACGTAGATGCCAACTCGCCAGGAATGATGTCAAATATTACCGCCGAGATGTTACGTTGCGTTAGGTTAGGTTATGTTACGTTATTGATGTATACGAAGGTTCCACGGAGACGTAGAGACCAACTCGCCAGGAATGTTGTCAAATATTACCGCCGAGATGATAGGTTGGGTTAGGTTACGTTATATTACGTTATTGATGTATATGAGGGTTACACGGAGACGTAGAGGCTAACTCGCCAGGAATGATGTCAAATATTACCGCAGAGATGTTAGGTTGGGTTAGGTTAGGTTATATTACGTTATTGATGTATATAAAGGTTCCACGGGGACGTAGAGACCATCTCGCCAGGAATGACGTCAAATATTACCGCCGAGATGTTACGTTGGGTTAGGTTAGGTTATATTACGTTATTGATGTATATGAGGGTTACACGGAGACGTAGAGGCTAACTCGCCAGGAATGATGTCAAATATTACCGCAGAGATGTTAGGTTGGGTTAGGTTAGGTTATATTACGTTATTGATGTATATAAAGGTCCCACGGAGACGTAGAGGTCAATAAGTCAGGAATGTGGTCAAATCTTAACGCCGAGATGTTAGGTTGGGTTAGGTTTGTTTATACTACGTTATTGATGTATGTAAAGGTCCCACGGAGACGTAGAAGCCAACTCGCCAGGAATGTTGTCAAATATTACCGCCGAGATGATAGGTTGGGTTAGGTTACGTTATATTACGTTATTGATGTATATGAGGGTTACACGGAGACGTAGAGGCTAACTCGCCAGGAATGATGTCAAATATTACCGCAGAGATGTTAGGTTGGGTTAGGTTAGGTTATATTACGTTATTGATGTATATAAAGGTCCCACGGAGACGTAGAGGCCAATAAGTCAGGAATGTGGTCAAATCTTAACGCCGAGATGTTAGGTTGGGTTAGGTTTGTTTATACTACGTTATTGATGTATATAAAGGTCCCACGGAGACGTAGAAGCCAACTCGCCAGGAATGTTGTCAAATATTACCGCCGAGATGTTAGGTTGGCTTAGGTTAGGTTATATTACGTTATTGACGTATAGGAGGGTTACACGGAGACGTAGATGCCAACTCGCCAGGAATGATGTCAAATATTACCGCAGAGATGTTAGGTTGGGTTAGGTTAGGTTATATTACGTTATTGATGTATATGAGGGTTACACGGAGACGTAGAGGCCAACTCGCCAGGAATGTGGTCAAATATTACCGCCGAGAGGTTACGTTGCGTTAGGTTAGGTTATATTACGTTTTTGATGTATATAAAGGTCCCACGGAGACGTAGAGGCCAATAAGCCAGGAATGTGGTCAAATCTTAACGCCGAGATGTTAGGTTGGGTTAGGTTTGTTTATACTACGTTATTGATTTATATAAAGGTCCCACGGAGACGGAGAAGCCAACTCGCCAGGAATGTTGTCAAATATTACCACCGAGATGTTAGGTTGGGTTAGGTTAGGTTATATTACGTTATTGACGTATATGAGGGTTACACGGAGACGTAGATGCCAACTCGCCAGGAATGATGTCAAATATTACCGCCGAGATGTTACGTTGCGTTAGGTTAGGTTATGTTACGTTATTGATGTATACGAAGGTTCCACGGAGACGTAGAGACCAACTCGCCAGGAATGTTGTCAAATATTACCGCCGAGATGATAGGTTGGGTTAGGTTACGTTATATTACGTTATTGATGTATATGAGGGTTACACGGAGACGTAGAGGCTAACTCGCCAGGAATGATGTCAAATATTACCGCAGAGATGTTAGGTTGGGTTAGGTTAGGTTATATTACGTTATTGATGTATATAAAGGTTCCACGGGGACGTAGAGACCATCTCGCCAGGAATGACGTCAAATATTACCGCCGAGATGTTACGTTGGGTTAGGTTAGGTTATATTACGTTATTGATGTATATGAGGGTTACACGGAGACGTAGAGGCTAACTCGCCAGGAATGATGTCAAATATTACCGCAGAGATGTTAGGTTGGGTTAGGTTAGGTTATATTACGTTATTGATGTATATAAAGGTCCCACGGAGACGTAGAGGCCAATAAGTCAGGAATGTGGTCAAATCTTAACGCCGAGATGTTAGGTTGGGTTAGGTTTGTTTATACTACGTTATTGATGTATGTAAAGGTCCCACGGAGACGTAGAAGCCAACTCGCCAGGAATGTTGTCAAATATTACCGCCGAGATGATAGGTTGGGTTAGGTTACGTTATATTACGTTATTGATGTATATGGGGGTTACACGGAGACGTAGATGCCAACTCGCCAGGAATGATGTCAAATATTACCGCAGAGATGTTAGGTTGGGTTAGGTTTGTTTATACTACGTTATTGATGTATATAAAGGTCCCACGGAGACGTAGAGGCCAACTCGCCAGGAATGTTGTCAAATAATACCGCCGAGATGATAGGTTGGGTTAGGTTACGTTATATTAGGTTATTGATGTACATGAGGGTTACACGGAGAAGTAGAGGCCAACTCGCCAGGAATGTTGTCAAATATTACCGCCGACATGTTAGGTTGGGTTAGCTTTGGTTATATTACGTTATTGATTTATATAAAGGTACCACGGAGACGGAGAAGCCAACTCGCCAGGAATGTTGTCAAATACTACCACCGAGATGTTAGGTTGGGTTAGGTTAGGTTATATTACGTTATTGACGTATAGGAGGGTTACACGGAGACGTAGATGCCAACTCGCCAGGAATGATGTCAAAAATTACCGCAGAGATGTTAGGTTGGGTTAGGTTAGGTTATATTACGTTATTGATGTATATGAGGGTTACACGGAGACGTAGAGGCCAACTCGCCAGGAATGTGGTCAAATATTACCGCCGAGATGTTACGTTGCGTTAGGTTAGGTTATATTACGTTATTGATGTATATAAAGGTTCCACGGAGACGTAGAGGCCATCTCGCCAGGAATGATGTCAAATATTACCGCCGAAATGACAGGTTGGTTTAGGTTAGGTTATACTTCGTTATTGATGTATACGAAGGTTCCACGGAGACGTAGAGACCAACTCGCCAGGAATGTTGTCAAATATTACCGCCGAGATGTTAGGTTGGGTTAGGTTTGTTTATACTACGTTATTGATGTATATAAAGGTCCCACGGAGACGTAGAAGCCAACTCGCCAGGAATGTTGTCAAATATTACCGCCGAGATGATAGGTTGGGTTAGGTTACGTTATATTACGTTATTGATGTATATGAGGGTTACACGGAGACGTAGAGGCCAACTCGCCAGGAATGATGTCAAATATTACCGCCGAGATGTTACGTTGCGTTAGGTTAGGTTATGTTACGTTATTGATGTATATAAAGGTTCCACGGAGACGCAGAGGCCATCTCGCCAGGAATGATGTCAAATATTACCGCCGAAATGATAGGTTGGTTTAGGTTAGGTTATACTTCGTTATTGATGTATACGAAGGTTCCACGGAGACGTAGAGACCAACTCGCCAGGAATGTTGTCAAATATTACCGCCGAGATGATAGGTTGGGTTAGGTTACGTTATATTACGTTATTGATGTATATGAGGGTTACACGGAGACGTAGAGGCTAACTCGCCAGGAATGATGTCAAATATTACCGCAGAGATGTTAGGTTGGGTTAGGTTAGGTTATATTACGTTATTGATGTATATAAAGGTTCCACGGGGACGTAGAGACCATCTCGCCAGGAATGACGTCAAATATTACCGCCGAGATGTTACGTTGGGTTAGGTTAGGTTATATTACGTTATTGATGTATATGAGGGTTACACGGAGACGTAGAGGCTAACTCGCCAGGAATGATGTCAAATATTACCGCAGAGATGTTAGGTTGGGTTAGGTTAGGTTATATTACGTTATTGATGTATATAAAGGTCCCACGGAGACGTAGAGGCCAATAAGTCAGGAATGTGGTCAAATCTTAACGCCGAGATGTTAGGTTGGGTTAGGTTTGTTTATACTACGTTATTGATGTATGTAAAGGTCCCACGGAGACGTAGAAGCCAACTCGCCAGGAATGTTGTCAAATATTACCGCCGAGATGATAGGTTGGGTTAGGTTACTTTATATTACGTTATTGATGTATATGAGGGTTACACGGAGACGTAGATGCCAACTCGCCAGGAATGATGTCAAATATTACCGCAGAGATGTTAGGTTGGGTTAGGTTTGTTTATACTACGTTATTGATGTATATAAAGGTCCCACGGAGACGTAGAGGCCAACTCGCCAGGAATGTTGTCAAATATTACCGCCGAGATGATAGGTTGGGTTAGGTTACGTTATATTAGGTTATTGATGTACATGAGGGTTACACGGAGAAGTAGAGGCCAACTCGCCAGGAATGTTGTCAAATATTACCGCCGACATGTTAGGTTGGGTTAGCTTTGGTTATATTACGTTATTGATTTATATAAAGGTACCACGGAGACGGAGAAGCCAACTCGCCAGGAATGTTGTCAAATACTACCACCGAGATGTTAGGTTGGGTTAGGTTAGGTTATATTACGTTATTGACGTATAGGAGGGTTACACGGAGACGTAGATGCCAACTCGCCAGGAATGATGTCAAAAATTACCGCAGAGATGTTAGGTTGGGTTAGGTTAGGTTATATTACGTTATTGATGTATATGAGGGTTACACGGAGACGTAGAGGCCAACTCGCCAGGAATGTGGTCAAATATTACCGCCGAGATGTTACGTTGCGTTAGGTTAGGTTATATTACGTTATTGATGTATATAAAGGTTCCACGGAGACGTAGAGGCCATCTCGCCAGGAATGATGTCAAATATTACCGCCGAAATGACAGGTTGGTTTAGGTTAGGTTATACTTCGTTATTGATGTATACGAAGGTTCCACGGAGACGTAGAGACCAACTCGCCAGGAATGTTGTCAAATATTACCGCCGAGATGTTAGGTTGGGTTAGGTTTGTTTATACTACGTTATTGATGTATATAAAGGTCCCACGGAGACGTAGAAGCCAACTCGCCAGGAATGTTGTCAAATATTACCGCCGAGATGATAGGTTGGGTTAGGTTACGTTATATTACGTTATTGATGTATATGAGGGTTACACGGAGACGTAGAGGCCAACTCGCCAGGAATGATGTCAAATATTACCGCCGAGATGTTACGTTGCGTTAGGTTAGGTTATGTTACGTTATTGATGTATATAAAGGTTCCACGGAGACGTAGAGGCCATCTCGCCAGGAATGATGTCAAATATTACCGCCGAAATGATAGGTTGGTTTAGGTTAGGTTATACTTCGTTATTGATGTATACGAAGGTTCCACGGAGACGTAGAGACCAACTCGCCAGGAATGTTGTCAAATATTACCGCCGAGATGATAGGTTGGGTTAGGTTACGTTATATTACGTTATTGATGTATATGAGGGTTACACGGAGACGTAGAGGCTAACTCGCCAGGAATGATGTCAAATATTACCGCAGAGATGTTAGGTTGGGTTAGGTTAGGTTATATTACGTTATTGATGTATATAAAGGTTCCACGGGGACGTAGAGACCATCTCGCCAGGAATGACGTCAAATATTACCGCCGAGATGTTAGGTTGGGTTAGGTTAGGTTATATTACGTTATTGATGTATATGAGGGTTACACGGAGACGTAGAGGCTAACTCGCCAGGAATGATGTCAAATATTACCGCAGAGATGTTAGGTTGGGTTAGGTTAGGTTATATTACGTTATTGATGTATATAAAGGTCCCACGGAGACGTAGAGGCCAATAAGTCAGGAATGTTGTCAAATCTTAACGCCGAGATGTTAGGTTGGGTTAGGTTTGTTTATACTACGTTATTGATGTATATAAAGGTCCCACGGAGACGTAGAAGCCAACTCGCCAGGAATGTTGTCAAATATTACCGCCGAGATGTTAGGTTGGGTTAGGTTAGGTTATATTACGTTATTGACGTATAGGAGGGTTACACGGAGACGTAGATGCCAACTCGCCAGGAATGATGTCAAATATTACCGCAGAGATGTTAGGTTGGGTTAGGTTAGGTTATATTACGTTATTGATGTATATGAGGGTTACACGGAGACGTAGAGGCCAACTCGCCAGGAATGTGGTCAAATATTACCGCCGAGATGTTACGTTGCGTTAGGTTAGGTTATATTACGTTTTTGATGTATATAAAGGTCCCACGGAGACGTAGAGGCCAATAAGCCAGGAATGTGGTCAAATCTTAACTCCGAGATGTTAGGTTGGGTTAGGTTTGTTTATACTACGTTATTGATGTATATAAAGGTCCCACGGAGACGTAGAAGCCAACTCGCCAGGAATGTTGTCAAATATTACCGCCGAGATGATAGGTTGGGTTAGGTTACGTTATATTACGTTATTGATGTATATGAGGGTTACACGGAGACGTAGAGGCCAACTCGCCAGGAATGATGTCAAATATTACCGCAGAGATGTTAGGTTGGGTTAGGTTAGGTTATATTACGTTATTGATGTATATAAAGGATCCACGGAGACGTAGAAACCATCTCGCCAGGAATGACGTCAAATATTACCGCCGAGATGATAGGTTGGGCTAGGATAGGTTATATTTCGTTATTGAAGTATATAAAGGTCCCACGGGGACGTAGAGACCAACTCGCCAGGTATGTTGTCAAATATTACCGCCGAGATGATAGGTTGGGTTAGGTTACGTTATATTACGTTATTGATGTATATGAGGGTTACACGGAGACGTAGAGGCCTACTCGCCAGGAATGTGGTCAAATATTACCGCCGAGATGTTACGTTGGTTTAGCCTAGCTTATATTGTGTTATTGATGTATATAAAGGTCCCACGGAGACGTAGAGGCCAACTCGCCAGGAATGTTGTCAAATATTACCGCCGAGATGATAGGTTGGGTTAGGTTACGTTATATTAGGTTATTGATGTACATGAGGGTTACACGGAGAAGTAGAGGCCAACTCGCGAGGAATGTTGTCAAATATTACCGCCGACATGTTCGGTTGGGTTAGCTTTGGTTATATTACGTTATTGATTTATATAAAGGTCCCACGGAGACGGAGAAGCCAACTCGCCAGGAATGTTGTCAAATATTACCACCGAGATGTTAGGTTGGGTTAGGTTAGGTTATATTACGTTATTGACGTATATGAGGGTTACACGGAGACGTAGATGCCAACTCGCCAGGAATGATGTCAAATATTACCGCCGAGATGTTACGTTGCGTTAGGTTAGGTTATGTTACGTTATTGATGTATATAAAGGTTCCACGGAGACGTAGAGGCCATCTCGCCAGGAATGATGTCAAATATTACCGCCGAAATGATAGGTTGGTTTAGGTTAGGTTATACTTCTTTATTGATGTATACGAAGGTTCCACGGAGACGTAGAGACCAACTCGCCAGGAATGTTGTCAAATATTACCGCCGAGATGATAGGTTGGGTTAGGTTACGTTATATTACGTTATTGATGTATATGAGGGTTACACGGAGACGTAGAGGCTAACTCGCCAGGAATGATGTCAAATATTACCGCAGAGATGTTAGGTTGGGTTAGGTTAGGTTATATTACGTTATTGATGTATATAAAGGTTTCACGGGGACGTAGAGACCATCTCGCCAGGAATGACGTCAAATATTACCGCCGAGATGTTAGGTTGGGTTAGGTTAGGTTATATTACGTTATTGATGTATATGAGGGTTACACGGAGACGTAGAGGCTAACTCGCCAGGAATGATGTCAAATATTACCGCAGAGATGATAGGTTGGGTTAGGTTACGTTATATTACGTTATTGATGTATATGAGGGTTACACGGAGACGTAGATGCCAACTCGCCAGGAATGATGTCAAATATTACCGCAGAGATGTTAGGTTGGGTTAGGTTTGTTTATACTACGTTATTGATGTATATAAAGGTCCCACGGAGACGTAGAGGCCAACTCGCCAGGAATGTTGTCAAATATTACCGCCGAGATGATAGGTTGGGTTAGGTTACGTTATATTAGGTTATTGATGTACATGAGGGTTACACGGAGAAGTAGAGGCCAACTCGCCAGGAATGTTGTCAAATATTACCGCCGACATGTTAGGTTGGGTTAGCTTTGGTTATATTACGTTATTGATTTATATAAAGGTCCCACGGAGACGGAGAGGCCAACTCGCCAGGAATGTTGTCAAATACTACCACCGAGATGTTAGGTTGGGTTAGGTTAGGTTATATTACGTTATTGACGTATAGGAGGGTTACACGGAGACGTAGATGCCAACTCGCCAGGAATGATGTCAAAAATTACCGCAGAGATGTTAGGTTGGGTTAGGTTAGGTTATATTACGTTATTGATGTATATGAGGGTTACACGGAGACGTAGAGGCCAACTCGCCAGGAATGTGGTCAAATATTACCGCCGAGATGTTACGTTGCGTTAGGTTAGGTTATATTACGTTATTGATGTATATAAAGGTTCCACGGAGACGTAGAGGCCATCTCGCCAGGAATGATGTCAAATATTACCGCCGAAATGACAGGTTGGTTTAGGTTAGGTTATACTTCGTTATTGATGTATACGAAGGTTCCACGGAGACGTAGAGACCAACTCGCCAGGAATGTTGTCAAATATTACCGCCGAGATGTTAGGTTGGGTTAGGTTTGTTTATACTACGTTATTGATGTATATAAAGGTCCCACGGAGACGTAGAAGCCAACTCGCCAGGAATGTTGTCAAATATTACCGCCGAGATGATAGGTTGGGTTAGGTTACGTTATATTACGTTATTGATGTATATGAGGGTTACACGGAGACGTAGAGGCCAACTCGCCAGGAATGATGTCAAATATTACCGCAGAGATGTTAGGTTGGGTTAGGTTAGGTTATATTACGTTATTGATGTATATAAAGGTTTCACGGGGACGTAGAGACCATCTCGCCAGGAATGACGTCAAATATTACCGCCGAGATGTTAGGTTGGGTTAGGTTAGGTTATATTACGTTATTGATGTATATGAGGGTTACACGGAGACGTAGAGGCTAACTCGCCAGGAATGATGTCAAATATTACCGCAGAGATGATAGGTTGGGTTAGGTTACGTTATATTACGTTATTGATGTATATAAGGGTTACACGGAGACGTAGATGCCAACTCGCCAGGAATGATGTCAAATATTACCGCAGAGATGTTAGGTTGGGTTAGGTTTGTTTATACTACGTTATTGATGTATATAAAGGTCCCACGGAGACGTAGAGGCCAACTCGCCAGGAATGTTGTCAAATATTACCGCCGAGATGATAGGTTGGGTTAGGTTACGTTATATTAGGTTATTGATGTACATGAGGGTTACACGGAGAAGTAGAGGCCAACTCGCCAGGAATGTTGTCAAATATTACCGCCGACATGTTAGGTTGGGTTAGCTTTGGTTATATTACGTTATTGATTTATATAAAGGTCCCACGGAGACGGAGAAGCCAACTCGCCAGGAATGTTGTCAAATACTACCACCGAGATGTTAGGTTGGGTTAGGTTAGGTTATATTACGTTATTGACGTATAGGAGAGTTACACGGAGACGTAGATGCCAACTCGCCAGGAATGATGTCAAAAATTACCGCAGAGATGTTAGGTTGGGTTAGGTTAGGTTATATTACGTTATTGATGTATATGAGGGTTACACGGAGACGTAGAGGCCAACTCGCCAGGAATGTGGTCAAATATTACCGCCGAGATGTTACGTTGCGTTAGGTTAGGTTATATTACGTTATTGATGTATATAAAGGTTCCACGGAGACGTAGAGGCCATCTCGCCAGGAATGATGTCAAATATTACCGCCGAAATGACAGGTTGGTTTAGGTTAGGTTATACTTCGTTATTGATGTATACGAAGGTTCCACGGAGACGTAGAGACCAACTCGCCAGGAATGTTGTCAAATATTACCGCCGAGATGTTAGGTTGGGTTAGGTTTGTTTATACTACGTTTTTGATGTATATAAAGGTTCCACGGGGACGTAGAGACCATCTCGCCAGGAATGACGTCAAATATTACCGCCGAGATGTTAGGTTGGGTTAGGTTAGGTTATATTACGTTATTGACGTATAGGAGGGTTACACGGAGACGTAGATGCCAACTCGCCAGGAATGATGTCAAATATTACCGCAGAGATGTTAGGTTGGGTTAGGTTAGGTTATATTACGTTATTGATGTATATAAAGGTTCCACGGAGACGTAGAGACCATCTCGCCAGGAATGACGTCAAATATTACCGCCGAGATGATAGGTTGGGTTAGGATCGGTTATATTTCGTTATTGAAGTATATAAAGGTCCCACGGGGACGTAGAGACCAACTCGCCAGGTATGTTGTCAAATATTACCGCCGAGATGATAGGTTGGGTTAGGTTACGTTATATTACGTTATTGATGTATATGAGGGTTACACGGAGACGTAGAGGCCTACTCGCCAGGAATGTGGTCAAATATTACCGCCGAAATGTTACGTTGGGTTAGCCTAGCTTATATTATGTTATTGATGTATATAAAGGTCCCATGGAGACGTAGAGGCCAACTCGCCAGGAATGTTGTCAAATATTACCGCCGAGATGTTACGTTGCGTTAGGTTACGTTATATTAGGTTATTGATGTACATGAGGGTTACACGGAGAAGTAGAGGCCAACTCGCCAGGAATGTTGTCAAATATTACCGCCGACATGTTAGGTTGGGTTAGCTTTGGTTATATTACGTTATTGATTTATATAAAGGTCCCACGGAGACGGAGAAGCCAACTCGCCAGGAATGTTGTCAAATATTACCACCGAGATGTTAGGTTGGGTTAGGTTAGGTTATATTACGTTATTGACGTATATGAGGGTTACACGGAGACGTAGATGCCAACTCGCCAGGAATGATGTCAAATATTACCGCCGAGATGTTACGTTGCGTTAGGTTAGGTTATGTTACGTTATTGATGTATATAAAGGTTCCACGGAGACGTAGAGGCCATCTCGCCAGGAATGATGTCAAATATTACCGCCGAAATGATAGGTTGGTTTAGGTTACGTTATACTTCGTTATTGATGTATACGAAGGTTCCACGGAGACGTAGAGACCAACTCGCCAGGAATGTTGTCAAATATTACCGCCGAGATGTTAGGTTGGGTTAGGTTTGTTTATACTACGTTATTGATGTATATAAAGGTCCCACGGAGACGTAGAAGCCAACTCGCCAGGAATGTTGTCAAATATTACCGCCGAGATGATAGGTTGGGTTAGGTTACGTTATATTACGTTATTGATGTATATGAGGGTTACACGGAGACGTAGAGGCCAACTCGCCAGGAATGATGTCAAATATTACCGCAGAGATGTTAGGTTGGGTTAGGTTAGGTTATATTACGTTATTGATGTATATAAAGGTTTCACGGGGACGTAGAGACCATCTCGCCAGGAATGACGTCAAATATTACCGCCGAGATGTTAGGTTGGGTTAGGTTAGGTTATATTACGTTATTGATGTATATGAGGGTTACACGGAGACGTAGAGGCTAACTCGCCAGGAATGATGTCAAATATTACCGCAGAGATGATAGGTTGGGTTAGGTTACGTTATATTACGTTATTGATGTATATGAGGGTTACACGGAGACGTAGATGCCAACTCGCCAGGAATGATGTCAAATATTACCGCAGAGATGTTAGGTTGGGTTAGGTTTGTTTATACTACGTTATTGATGTATATAAAGGTCCCACGGAGACGTAGAGGCCAACTCGCCAGGAATGTTGTCAAATATTACCGCCGAGATGATAGGTTGGGTTAGGTTACGTTATATTAGGTTATTGATGTACATGAGGGTTACACGGAGAAGTAGAGGCCAACTCGCCAGGAATGTTGTCAAATATTACCGCCGACATGTTAGGTTGGGTTAGCTTTGGTTATATTACGTTATTGATTTATATAAAGGTCCCACGGAGACGGAGAAGCCAACTCGCCAGGAATGTTGTCAAATACTACCACCGAGATGTTAGGTTGGGTTAGGTTAGGTTATATTACGTTATTGACGTATAGGAGAGTTACACGGAGACGTAGATGCCAACTCGCCAGGAATGATGTCAAAAATTACCGCAGAGATGTTAGGTTGGGTTAGGTTAGGTTATATTACGTTATTGATGTATATGAGGGTTACACGGAGACGTAGAGGCCAACTCGCCAGGAATGTGGTCAAATATTACCGCCGAGATGTTACGTTGCGTTAGGTTAGGTTATATTACGTTATTGATGTATATAAAGGTTCCACGGAGACGTAGAGGCCATCTCGCCAGGAATGATGTCAAATATTACCGCCGAAATGACAGGTTGGTTTAGGTTAGGTTATACTTCGTTATTGATGTATACGAAGGTTCCACGGAGACGTAGAGACCAACTCGCCAGGAATGTTGTCAAATATTACCGCCGAGATGTTAGGTTGGGTTAGGTTTGTTTATACTACGTTTTTGATGTATATAAAGGTTCCACGGGGACGTAGAGACCATCTCGCCAGGAATGACGTCAAATATTACCGCCGAGATGTTAGGTTGGGTTAGGTTAGGTTATATTACGTTATTGACGTATAGGAGGGTTACACGGAGACGTAGATGCCAACTCGCCAGGAATGATGTCAAATATTACCGCAGAGATGTTAGGTTGGGTTAGGTTAGGTTATATTACGTTATTGATGTATATAAAGGTTCCACGGAGACGTAGAGACCATCTCGCCAGGAATGACGTCAAATATTACCGCCGAGATGATAGGTTGGGTTAGGATCGGTTATATTTCGTTATTGAAGTATATAAAGGTCCCACGGGGACGTAGAGACCAACTCGCCAGGTATGTTGTCAAATATTACCGCCGAGATGATAGGTTGGGTTAGGTTACGTTATATTACGTTATTGATGTATATGAGGGTTACACGGAGACGTAGAGGCCTACTCGCCAGGAATGTGGTCAAATATTACCGCCGAAATGTTACGTTGGGTTAGCCTAGCTTATATTATGTTATTGATGTATATAAAGGTCCCATGGAGACGTAGAGGCCAACTCGCCAGGAATGTTGTCAAATATTACCGCCGAGATGTTACGTTGCGTTAGGTTACGTTATATTAGGTTATTGATGTACATGAGGGTTACACGGAGAAGTAGAGGCCAACTCGCCAGGAATGTTGTCAAATATTACCGCCGACATGTTAGGTTGGGTTAGCTTTGGTTATATTACGTTATTGATTTATATAAAGGTCCCACGGAGACGGAGAAGCCAACTCGCCAGGAATGTTGTCAAATATTACCACCGAGATGTTAGGTTGGGTTAGGTTAGGTTATATTACGTTATTGACGTATATGAGGGTTACACGGAGACGTAGATGCCAACTCGCCAGGAATGATGTCAAATATTACCGCCGAGATGTTACGTTGCGTTAGGTTAGGTTATGTTACGTTATTGATGTATATAAAGGTTCCACGGAGACGTAGAGGCCATCTCGCCAGGAATGATGTCAAATATTACCGCCGAAATGATAGGTTGGTTTAGGTTACGTTATACTTCGTTATTGATGTATACGAAGGTTCCACGGAGACGTAGAGACCAACTCGCCAGGAATGTTGTCAAATATTACCGCCGAGATGATAGGTTGGGTTAGGTTACGTTATATTACGTTATTGATGTATATGAGGGTTACACGGAGACGTAGAGGCTAACTCGCCAGGAATGATGTCAAATATTACCGCAGAGATGTTAGGTTGGGTTAGGTGAGGTTATATTACGTTATTGATGTATATAAAGGTTCCACGGGGACGTAGAGACCATCTCGCCAGAAATGACGTCAAATATTACCGCCGAGATGTTAGGTTGGGTTAGGTTAGGTTATATTACGTTATTGATGTATATGAGGGTTACACGGAGACGTAGAGGCTAACTCGCCAGGAATGATGTCAAATATTACCGCAGAGATGTTAGGTTGGGTTAGGTTAGGTTATATTACGTTATTGATGTATATAAAGGTCCCACGGAGACGTAGAGGCCAATAAGTCAGGAATGTGGTCAAATCTTAACGCCGAGATGTTAGGTTGGGTTAGGTTTGTTTATACTACGTTATTGATGTATATAAAGGTCCCACGGAGACGTAGAAGCCAACTCGCCAGGAATGTTGTCAAATATTACCGCCGAGATGATAGGTTGGGTTAGGTTACGTTATATTACGTTATTGATGTATATGAGGGTTACACGGAGACGTAGATGCCAACTCGCCAGGAATGATGTCAAATATTACCGCAGAGATGTTAGGTTGGGTTAGGTTTGTTTATACTACGTTATTGATGTATATAAAGGTCCCACGGAGACGTAGAAGCCAACTCGCCAGGAATGTTGTCAAATATTACCGCCGAGATGATAGGTTGGGTTAGGTTACGTTATATTACGTTATTGATGTATATGAGGGTTACACGGAGACGTAGAGGCCAACTCGCCAGGAATGTGGTCAAATATTACCGCCGAGATGTTACGTTGCGTTAGGTTAGGTTATATTACGTTATTGATGTATATAAAGGTTCCACGGAGACGTAGAGGCCATCTCGCCAGGAATGATGTCAAATATTACCGCCGAAATGATAGGTTGGTTTAGGTTAGGTTATACTTCGTTATTGATGTATACGAAGGTTCCACGGAGACGTAGAGACCAACTCGCCAGGAATGTTGTCAAATATTACCGCCGAGATGATAGGTTGGGTTAGGTTACGTTATATTACGTTATTGATGTATATGAGGGTTACACGGAGACGTAGAGGCTAACTCGCCAGGAATGATGTCAAATATTACCGCAGAGATGTTAGGTTGGGTTAGGTTAGGTTATATTACGTTATTGATGTATATAAAGGTTCCACGGAGACGTAGAGACCATCTCGCCATGAATGACGTCAAATATTACCGCCGAGATGATAGGTTGGGTTAGGATCGGTTATATTTCGTTATTGAAGTATATAAAGGTCCCACGGGGACGTAGAGACCAACTCGCCAGGTATGTTGTCAAATATTACCGCCGAGATGATAGGTTGGGTTAGGTTACGTTATATTACGTTATTGATGTATATGAGGGTTACACGGAGACGTAGAGGCCTACTCGCCAGGAATGTGGTCAAATATTACCGCCGAAATGTTACGTTGGGTTAGCCTAGCTTATATTATGTTATTGATGTATATAAAGGTCCCATGGAGACGTAGAGGCCAACTCGCCAGGAATGTTGTCAAATATTACCGCCGAGATGATAGGTTGGGTTAGCTTTGGTTATATTACGTTATTGACGTATATGAGGGTTACACGGAGACGTAGAGACCAACTCCCCAGGAATGTTGTCAAATATTACCGCCGAGATGATAGGTTGGGTTAGGTTACGTTATATTACGTTATTGATGTATATGAGGGTTACACGGAGACGTAGAGGCTAACTCGCCAGGAATGATGTCAAATATTACCGCAGAGACGTTAGGTTGGGTTAGGTTAGGTTATATTACGTTATTGTTGTATATAAAGGTTCCACGGAGACGTAGAGACCATCTCGCCAGGAATGACGTCAAATATTACCGCCGAGATGATAGGTTGGGTTAGGATCGGTTATATTTCGTTATTGAAGTATATAAAGGTCCCACGGGGACGTAGAGACCAACTCGCCAGGTATGTTGTCAAATATTACCGCCGAGATGATAGGTTGGGTTAGGTTACGTTATATTACGTTATTGATGTTTATGAGGGTTACACGGAGACGTAGAGGCCTACTCGCCAGGAATGTGGTCAAATATTACCGCCGAAATGTTACGTTGGGTTAGCCTAGCTTATATTATGTTATTGATGTATATAAAGGTCCCACGGAGACGTAGAGGCCAACTCGCCAGGAATGTTGTCAAATATTACCGCCGAGATGATAGGTTGGGTTAGGTTACGTTATATTAGGTTATTGATGTACATGAGGGTTACACGGAGAAGTAGAGGCCAACTCGCCAGGAATGTTGTCAAATATTACCGCCGACATGTTAGGTTGGGTTAGCTTTGGTTATATTACGTTATTGATTTATATAAAGGTCCCACGGAGACGGAGAAGCCAACTCGCCAGGAATGTTGTCAAATATTACCGCCGAGATGATATGTTGGGTTAGGTTACGTTATATTACGTTATTGATGTATATGAGGGTTACACGGAGACGTAGAGGCCAACTCGCCAGGAATGTGGTCAAATATTACCGCCGAGATGCTACGTTGGGTTAGCCTAGCTTATATTATGTTATTGATGTATATAAAGGTCCCACGGAGACGTAGAGGCCAACTCGCCAGGAATGTTGTCAAATATTACCGCCGAGATGATAGGTTGGGTTAGATTACGTTATATTAGGTTATTGATGTACATGAGGGTTACACGGAGAAGTAGAGGCCAACTCGCCAGGAATGTTGTCAAATATTACCGCCGACATGTTAGGTTGGGTTAGCTTTGGTTATGTTACGTTATTGATTTATATAAAGGTCCCACGGAGACGGAGAAGCCAACTCGCCAGGAATGTAGTCAAATATTACCACCGAGATGTTAGGTTGGGTTAGGTTAGGTTATATTACGTTATTGACGTATATGAGGGTTACACGGAGACGTAGATGCCAACTCGCCAGGAATGATGTCAAATATTACCGCCGAGATGATAGGTTGGGTTAGGTTACGTTATATTAGGTTATTGATGTATATGAGGGTTACACGGAGACGTAGAGGCCAACTCGCCAGGAATGTGGTCAAATATTACCGCCGAGATGCTACGTTGGGTTAGCCTAGCTTATATTATGTTATTGATGTATATAAAGGTCCCACGGAGACGTAGAGGCCATCTCGCCAGGAATGAAGTCAAATATTACCGCCGAGATGATAGGTTGGTTTAGGTTAGGTTATATTTCGTTATTGATGTATACGAAGTGTCCCCGTAGACGTAGAGGCCAAGTCGACAGGAATGTTGTCTAATATTACCGCCGAGATGATAGGTTGGGTTAGGATAGGTTATATTTCGTTATTGAAGTATATAAAGGTCCCATGGGGACGTAGAGGCCAGCTCGCCAGGTATGTTGTCAAATATTACCGCCGAGATGATAGGTTGGCTTAGGTTAGGTTATATCTCGTTATTGATGTATACGAAGGTTCCACGGAGACGTAGAGGTCAACTCGCCAGGAATATTGTCAAATATTACCGCCGCGGTGATAGGTTGGGTTAGGATAGGTTATATTTCGTTATTGAAATATATAAAGGTCCCACGGGGGCGTAGAGGCCAACTCGCCAGGTATGTTGTCAAATATTACCGCCGAGATGTTAGGTTGGGTTAGGTTACGTTATATTACGTTATTGATGTATATGAGGGTTACACGGAGACGTAGAGGCCAACTCGCCAGGAATGTGGTCAAATATTACCGCAGATAAGTTTGGTTGGGTTAGGTTAGGTTATATTACGTTATTGATGTATATAAAAGTTCCACGGAGACGTAGAGACCATCTCGCCAGGAATGACGTCAAATATTACCGCCGAGATGATAGGTTGGGTTAGGATAGGTTATATTTCGTTATTGAAGTATATAAAGGTCCCACGGGGACGTAGAGGCCAACTCGCCAGGTATGTTGTCAAATATTACCGCCGAGATGATAGGTTGGGTTAGGTTACGTTATATTACGTTATTGATGTATATGAGGGTTACACGGAGACGTAGAGGCCTACTCGCCAGGAATGTGGTCAAATATTACCGCCGAGATGTTACGTTGGGTTAGCCTAGCTTATATTATGTTATTGATGTATATAAAGGTCCCACGGAGACGTAGAGGCCAACTCGCCAGGAATGTTGTCAAATATTACCGCCGAGATGATAGGTTGGGTTAGGATAGGTTATATTTCGTTATTGAAGTATATAAAGGTCCCACGGGGACGTAGAGGCCAACTCGCCAGGTATGTTGTCAAATATTACCGCCGAGATGTTAGGTTGGGTTAGGTTACGTTATATTACGTTATTGATGTATATGAGGTTTACACGGAGACGTAGAGGCCTACTCGCCAGGAATGTGGTCAAATATTACCGCCGAGATGTTACGTTGGGTTAGCCTAGCTTATATTATGTTATTGATGTATATAAAGGTCCCACGGAGACGTAGAGGCCAACTCGCCAGGAATGTTGTCAAATATTACCGCCGAGATGATAGGTTGGGTTAGGTTACGTTATATTAGGTTATTGATGTATATGAGGGTTACTCGGAGACGTAGAGGCCAACTCGCCAGGAATGTCGTCAAATATTACCACCGAGATGTTAGGTTGGGTTAGGTTAGGTTATATTACGTTATTGACGTATATGAGGGTTACACGGAGACGTAGATGCCAACTCGCCAGGAATGATGTCAAATATTACCGCAGAGATGTTAGGTTGGGTTAGGTTAGGTTATATTACGTTATTGATGTATATAAAGGTTCCCCGGAGACGTAGAGACCATCTCGCCAGGAATGACGTCAAATATTACCTCCGAGATGATAGGTTGGGTTAGGATAGGTTATATTTCGTTATTGAAGTATATAAAGGTCCCACGGAGACGTAGAGGCCAACTCGCCAGGAACGTTGTCAAATATTACTGCCGAGATGATAGGTTGGTTTAGGTTAGGTTATATTTCGTTATTGATGTATACGAAGTGTCCACGTAGACGTAGAGGCCAACTCGCCAGGAACGTTGTCAAATATTACTGCCGACATGTTAGGTTGGGTTAGGTTAGGTTATATTACGTTATTGATGTATATAAAGGTTCCACGGAGACGTAGAGGCCATCTCGCCAGGAATGAAGTCAAATATTACCGCCGAGATGATAGGTTGGTTTAGGTTAGGTTATACTTCGTTATTGATGTATACGAAGTGTCCCCGTAGACGTAGAGGCCAACTCGACAGGAATGTTGTCAAATATTACCGCCGAGATGATAGGTTGGGTTAGGATAGGTTATATTTCGTTATTGATGTATATGAGGGTTACACGGAGACGTAGAGGCCATCTCGCCAGGAATGATGTCAAATATTACCGCCGAGATGATAGGTTGGGTTAGGTTACGTTATATTGCGTTATTGATGTATACGAAGGTTCCACGGAGACGTAGAGGCCAACTCGCCAGGAATATTGTCAAATATTACCGCCGCGGTGATAGGTTGGGTTAGGATAGGTTATATTTCGTTATTGAAATATATAAAGGTCCCACGGAGACGTAGAGGCCAATTCGCCAGGTATGTTGTCAAATATTACCGCCGAGATGTTAGGTTGGGTTAGGTTAGGTTATATTACGTTATTGACGTATATGAGGGTTACACGGAGACGTAGATGCCAACTCGCCAGGAATGATGTCAAATATTACCGCAGATATGTTTGGTTGGGTTAGGTTAGGTTATATTACGTTATTGATGTATATAAAGGTCCCACGGAAACGTAGAGGCCAATAAGTCAGGAATGTCGTCAAATCTTAACGCCGAGATGTTAGGTTGGGTTAGGTTTGTTTATACTACGTTATTGATGTATATAAAGGTCCCACGGAGACGTAGAAGCCAACTCGCCAGGAATGTTGTCAAATATTACCGCCGAGATGATAGGTTGGGTTAGGTTACGTTATATTACGTTATCGATGTATATGAGGGTTACACGGAGACGTAGAGACCAACTCGCCAGGAATGTTGTCAAATATTACCGCCGAGATGATAGGTTGGGTTAGGTTACGTTCTATTACGTTATTGATGTATATGAGGGTTACACGGAGACATAGAGGCTAACTCGCCAGGAATGATGTCAAATATTACCGCAGAGATGTTAGGTTGGGTTAGGTTAGGTTATATTACGTTATTGATGTATATAAAGGTTCCCCGGAGACGTAGAGACCATCTCGCCAGGAATGACGTCAAATATTACCTCCGAGATGATAGGTTGGGTTAGGTTAGGTTATATCTCGTTATTGATGTATACGAAGGTTCCACGGAGACGTAGAGGTCAACTCGCCAGGAATGATGTCAAATATTACCGTAGAGATGTTAGGTTGGGTTAGGTTAGGTTATATTACGTTATTGATGTATATAAAGGTCCCACGGAGACGTAGAGGCCAATAAGCCAGGAATGTGGTCAAATCTTAACGCCGAGATGTTAGGTTGGGTTAGGTTTGTTTATACTACGTTATTGATGTATATAAAGGTCCCACGGCCACGCAGAAGCCAACTCGCCAGGAATGTTGACAAATATTACCGCCGAGATGATAGGTTGGGTTAGGTTACGTTATATTACGTTATTGATGTATATGAGGGTTACACGGAGACGTAGAGGCCAACTCGCCAGGAATGTGGTCAAATATTACCGCCGAGATGTTACGTTGGGTTAGCCTAGCTTATATTATGTTATTGATGTATATAAAGGTCCTACGGAGACGTAGAGGCCAACTCGCCAGGAATGTTGTAAAATATTACCGCCGAGATGATAGGTTGGGTTAGGTTACATTATATTAGGTTATTGATGTACATGAGGGTTACACGGAGAAGTAGAGGCCAACTCGCCAGGAATGTTGTCAAATATTACCGCCGACATGTTAGGTTGGGTTAGCTTTGGTTATATTACGTTATTGATTTACATAAATGTCCCACGGAGACGGAGAAGCCAACTCGCCAGGAATGTTGTCAAATATTACCACCGAGATGTTAGGTTGGGTTAGGTTAGGTTATATTACGTTATTGACGTATAGGAGGGTTACACGGAGACGTAGATGCCAACTCGCCAGGAATGATGTCAAATATTACCGCAGAGATGTTAGGTTGGGTTAGGTTAGGTTATGTTACGTTATTGATGTATATAAAGGTCCCACGGAGACGTAGAGGCCAATAAGTCAGGAATGTGGTCAAATCTTAACGCCGAGATGTTAGGTTGGGTTAGGTTTGTTTATACTACGTTATTGATGTATATAAAGGTCCCACGGCCACGCAGAAGCCAACTCGCCAGGAATGTTGACAAATATTACCGCCGAGATGATAGGTTGGGTTAGGTTACGTTATATTACGTTATTTATGTATATGAGGGTTACACGGAGACGTAGAGGCTAACTCGCCAGGAATGATGTCAAATATTACCGCAGAGATGTTAGGTTGGGTTAGGTTAGGTTATATTACGTTATTGATGTATATAAAGGTTCCACGGAGGCGTAGAGACCATCTCGCCAGGAATGACGTCAAATATTACCGCCGAGATGATAGGTTGGGTTAGGATCGGTTATATTTCGTTATTGAAGTATATAAAGGTCCCACGGGGACGTAGAGACCAACTCGCCAGGTATGTTGTCAAATATTACCGCCGAGATGATAGGTTGGGTTAGGTTACGTTATATTATGTTATTGATGTATATGAGGGTTACACGGAGACGTAGAGGCCTACTCGCCAGGAATGTGGTCAAATATTACCGCCGAAATGTTACGTTGGGTTAGCCTAGCTTATATTATGTTATTGATGTATATAAAGGTCCCACGGAGACGTAGAGGCCAACTCGCCAGGAATGTTGTCAAATATTACCGCCGAGATGATAGGTTGGGTTAGGTTACGTTATATTAGGTTATTGATGTATATGAGGGTTACACGGAGCTGTAGAGGCCAACTCGCCAGGAATGTGGTCAAATATTACCGCCGAGATGTTACGTTGCGTTAGTTTAGGTTATATTACGTTATTGATGTATATAAAGGTTCCACGGAGACGTAGAGGCCATCTCGCCAGGAATGAAGTCAAATATTACCGCCGAGATGATAGGTTGGTTTAGGTTAGGTTATATTTCGTTATTGATGTATACGAAGTGTCCCCGTAGACGTAGAGGCCAAGTCGACAGGAATGTTGTCTAATATTACCGCCGAGATGATAGGTTGGGTTAGGATAGGTTATATTTCGTTATTGAAGTATATAAAGGTCCCATGGGGACGTAGAGGCCAGCTCGCCAGGTATGTTGTCAAATATTACCGCCGAGATGATAGGTTGGCTTAGGTTAGGTTATATCTCGTTATTGATGTATACGAAGGTTCCACGGAGACGTAGAGACCATCTCGCCAGGAATGACGTCAAATATTACCTCCGAGATGATAGGTTGGGTTAGGATATGTTATATTTCGTTATTGAAGTATATAAAGGTCCCACGGAGACGTAGAGGCCAACTCGCCAGGTATGTTGTCAAATATTACCGCGGAGATGTTAGGTTGGGTTAGGTTAGGTTATATTATGTTATTGATGTATATAAAGGTCCCACGGAGGCGTAGAGGCCAACTCGCCAGGAATGTTGTCAAATATACCGCCGAGATTATAGGTTGGGTTAGGTTACGTTATATTACGGTATTGATTTATATAAAGGTCCCACGGAGAAGGAGAAGCCAACTCGCCAGGAATGTTGCCAAATATTACCGCCGACATGTTAGGTTTGGTTAGGTTAGGTTATACTACGTTATTGACGTATATGAGGGTTACACGGAGACGTAGAGGCCAACTCGCCAGGAACGTTGTCAAATATTACTGCCGAGATGATAGGTTGGTTTAGGTTAGGTTATATTTCGTTATTGATGTATACGAAGTGTCCACGTAGACGTAGAGGCCAACTCGCCAGGAACGTTGTCAAATATTACTGCCGACATGTTAGGTTGGGTTAGGTTAGGTTATATTACGTTATTGATGTATATAAAGGTTCCACGGAGACGTAGAGGCCATCTCGCCAGGAATGAAGTCAAATATTACCGCCGAGATGATAGGTTGGTTTAGGTTAGGTTATACTTCGTTATTGATGTATACGAAGTGTCCCCGTAGACGTAGAGGCCAACTCGACAGGAATGTTGTCAAATATTACCGCCGAGATGATAGGTTGGGTTAGGATAGGTTATATTTCGTTATTGATGTATATGAGGGTTACACGGAGACGTAGAGGCCATCTCGCCAGGAATGATGTCAAATATTACCGCCGAGATGATAGGTTGGGTTAGGTTACGTTATATTGCGTTATTGATGTATACGAAGGTTCCACGGAGACGTAGAGGCCAAATCGCCAGGAATATTGTCAAATATTACCGCCGCGGTGATAGGTTGGGTTAGGATAGGTTATATTTCGTTATTGAAATATATAAAGGTCCCACGGAGACGTAGAGGCCAACTCGCCAGGTATGTTGTCAAATATTACCGCCGAGATGTTAGGTTGGGTTAGGTTAGGTTATATTACGTTATTGACGTATATGAGGGTTACACGGAGACGTAGATGCCAACTCGCCAGGAATGATGTCAAATATTACCGCAGATATGTTTGGTTGGGTTAGGTTAGGTTATATTACGTTATTGATGTATATAAAGGTCCCACGGAAACGTAGAGGCCAATAAGTCAGGAATGTCGTCAAATCTTAACGCCGAGATGTTAGGTTGGGTTAGGTTTGTTTATACTACGTTATTGATGTATATAAAGGTCCCACGGAGACGTAGAAGCCAACTCGCCAGGAATGTTGTCAAATATTACCGCCGAGATGATAGGTTGGGTTAGGTTACGTTATATTACGTTATCGATGTATATGAGGGTTACACGGAGACGTAGAGACCAACTCGCCAGGAATGTTGTCAAATATTACCGCCGAGATGATAGGTTGGGTTAGGTTACGTTATATTACGTTATTGATGTATATGAGGGTTACACGGAGACATAGAGGCTAACTCGCCAGGAATGATGTCAAATATTACCGCAGAGATGTTAGGTTGGGTTAGGTTAGGTTATATTACGTTATTGATGTATATAAAGGTTCCCCGGAGACGTAGAGACCATCTCGCCAGGAATGACGTCAAATATTACCTCCGAGATGATAGGTTGGGTTAGGATAGGTTATATTTCGTTCTTGAAGTATATAAAGGTCCCACGGGGACGTAGATGCCAGCTCGCCAGGTATGTTGTCAAATATTACCGCCGAGATGATAGGTTGGCTTAGGTTAGGTTATATCTCGTTATTGATGTATACGAAGGTTCCACGGAGACGTAGAGGCCAACTCGCCGGGAATGTTGTCAAATATTACCGCCGAGGTGATAGGTTGGGTTAGGATAGGTTATATTTCGTTATTGATGTATATGAGGGTTACACGGAGACGTAGAGGCCAACTCGCCAGGAATGTGGTCAAATATTACCGCCGAGATGTTACGTTGGGTTAGGTTAGGTTATATTACGTTATTGATGTATATAAAGGTTCCACGGAGACGTAGAGGCCATCTCGCCAGGAATGATGTCAAATATTACCGCCGAGATGATAGGTTGGGTTAGGTTACGTTATATTGCGTTATTGATGTATATGAGGGTTACAAGGAGACGTAGAGGCCAACTCGCCAGGAACGTTGTCAAATATTACTGCCGACATGTTAGGTTGGGTTAGGTTAGGTTATATTACGTTATTGATGTATATAAAGGTTCCACGGAGACGTAGAGGCGATCTCGCCAGGAATGAAGTCAAATATTACCGCCGAGATGATAGGTTGGTTTAGGTTAGGTCATATTTCGTTATTGATGTATACGAAGTGTCCCCGTAGACGCAGAGGCCAAGTCGACAGGAATGTTGTCAAATATTACCGCCGAGATGATAGGTTGGGTTAGGATAGGTTATATTTCGTTATTGAAGTATATAAAGGTCCCATGGGGACGTAGAGGCCAGCTCGCCAGGTATGTTGTCAAATATTACCGCCGAGATGATAGGTTGGCTTAGGTTAGGTTATATCTCGTTATTGATGTATACGAAGGTTCCACGGAGACGTAGAGTTCAACTCGCCAGGAATATTGTCAAATATTACCGCCGCGGTGATAGGTTGGGTTAGGATAGGTTATATTTCGTTATTGAAATATATAAAGGTCCCACGGAGACGTAGAGGCCAACTCGCCAGGTATGTTGTCAAATATTACCGCCGAGATGTTAGGTTGGGTTAGGTTAGGTTATATTACGTTATTGACGTATATGAGGGTTACACGGAGACGTAGATGCCAACTCGCCAGGAATGATGTCAAATATTACCGCAGATATGTTTGGTTGGGTTAGGTTAGGTTATATTACGTTATTGATGTATATAAAGGTCCCACGGAAACGTAGAGGCCAATAAGTCAGGAATGTCGTCAAATCTTAACGCCGAGATGTTAGGTTGGGTTAGGTTTGTTTATACTACGTTATTGATGTATATAAAGGTCCCACGGAGACGTAGAAGCCAACTCGCCAGGAATGTTGTCAAATATTACCGCCGAGATGATAGGTTGGGTTAGGTTACGTTATATTACGTTATCGATGTATATGAGGGTTACACGGAGACGTAGAGACGAACTCGCCAGGAATGTTGTCAAATATTACCGCCGAGATGATAGGTTGGGTTAGGTTACGTTATATTACGTTATTGATGTATATGAGGGTTACACGGAGACATAGAGGCTAACTCGCCAGGAATGATGTCAAATATTACCGCAGAGATGTTAGGTTGGGTTAGGTTAGGTTATATTACGTTTTTGATGTATATAAAGGTTCCCCGGAGACGTAGAGACCATCTCGCCAGGAATGACGTCAAATATTACCTCCGAGATGATAGGTTGGGTTAGGTTAGGTTATATCTCGTTATTGATGTATACGAAGGTTCCACGGAGACGTAGAGGTCAACTCGCCAGGAATGATGTCAAATATTACCGTAGAGATGTTAGGTTGGGTTAGGTTAGGTTATATTACGTTATTGATGTATATAAAGGTCCCACGGAGACGTAGAGGCCAATAAGCCAGGAATGTGGTCAAATCTTAACGCCGAGATGTTAGGTTGGGTTAGGTTTGTTTATACTACGTTATTGATGTATATAAAGGTCCCACGGCCACGCAGAAGCCAACTCGCCAGGAATGTTGACAAATATTACCGCCGAGATGATAGGTTGGGTTAGGTTAGGTTATATTACGTTATTGACGTATATGAGGGTTACACGGAGACGTAGATGCCAACTCGCCAGGAATGATGTCAAATATTACCGCAGAGATGTTAGGTTGGGTTAGGTTAGGTTATATTACGTTATTGATGTATATAAAGGTTCCCCGGAGACGTAGAGACCATCTCGCCAGGAATGACGTCAAATATTACCTCCGAGATGATAGGTTGGGTTAGGATAGGTTATATTTCGTTATTGAAGTATATAAAGGTCCCACGGAGACGTAGAGGCCAACTCGCCAGGTATGTTGTCAAATATTACCGCGGAGATGTTAGGTTGGGTTAGGTTAGGTTATATTATGTTATTGATGTATATAAAGGTCCCACGGAGGCGTAGAGGCCAACTCGCCAGGAATGTTGTCAAATATACCGCCGAGATTATAGGTTGGGTTAGGTTACGTTATATTACGGTATTGATTTATATAAAGGTCCCACGGAGAAGGAGAAGCCAACTCGCCAGGAATGTTGCCAAATATTACCGCCGACATGTTAGGTTTGGTTAGGTTAGGTTATACTACGTTATTGACGTATATGAGGGTTACACGGAGACGTAGAGGCCAACTCGCCAGGAACGTTGTCAAATATTACTGCCGAGATGATAGGTTGGTTTAGGTTAGGTTATATTTCGTTATTGATGTATACGAAGTGTCCACGTAGACGTAGAGGCCAACTCGCCAGGAACGTTGTCAAATATTACTGCCGACATGTTAGGTTGGGTTAGGTTAGGTTATATTACGTTATTGATGTATATAAAGGTTCCACGGAGACGTAGAGGCCATCTCGCCAGGAATGAAGTCAAATATTACCGCCGAGATGATAGGTTGGTTTAGGTTAGGTTATACTTCGTTATTGATGTATACGAAGTGTCCCCGTAGACGTAGAGGCCAACTCGACAGGAATGTTGTCAAATATTACCGCCGAGATGATAGGTTGGGTTAGGATAGGTTATATTTCGTTATTGATGTATATGAGGGTTACACGGAGACGTAGAGGCCAACTCGCCAGGAATGTGGTCAAATATTACCGCCGAGATGTTACGTTGGGTTAGGTTAGGTTATATTACGTTATTGATGTATATAAAGGTTCCACGGAGACGTAGAGGCCATCTCGCCAGGAATGATGTCAAATATTACCGCCGAGATGATAGGTTGGGTTAGGTTACGTTATATTGCGTTATTGATGTATATGAGGGTTACAAGGAGACGTAGAGGCCAACTCGCCAGGAACGTTGTCAAATATTACTGCCGACATGTTAGGTTGGGTTAGGTTAGGTTATATTACGTTATTGATGTATATAAAGGTTCCACGGAGACGTAGAGGCCATCTCGCCAGGAATGAAGTCAAATATTACCGCCGAGATGATAGGTTGGTTTAGGTTAGGTTATATTTCGTTATTGATGTATACGAAGTGTCCCCGTAGACGTAGAGGCCAAGTCGACAGGAATGTTGTCAAATATTACCGCCGAGATGATAGGTTGGGTTAGGATAGGTTATATTTCGTTATTGAAGTATATAAAGGTCCCATGGGGACGTAGAGGCCAGCTCGCCAGGTATGTTGTCAAATATTACCGCCGAGATGATAGTTTGGCTTAGGTTAGGTTATATCTCGTTATTGATGTATACGAAGGTTCCACGGAGACGTAGAGGTCAACTCGCCAGGAATATTGTCAAATATTACCGCCGCGGTGATAGGTTGGCTTAGGATAGGTTATATTACGTTATTGATGTATATGAGGGTTACACGGATACGTAGAGGCCATCTCGCCAGGAATGATGTCAAATATTACCGCCGAGATGATAGGTTGGGTTAGGTTACGTTATATTGCGTTATCGATGTATATGAGGGTTACACGGAGACGTAGAGACCAACTCGCCAGGAATGTTGTCAAATATTACCGCCGAGATGATAGGTTGGGTTAGGTTACGTTATATTACGTTATTGATGTATATGAGGGTTACACGGAGACATAGAGGCTAACTCGCCAGGAATGATGTCAAATATTACCGCAGAGATGTTAGGTTGGGTTAGGTTAGGTTATATTACGTTATTGATGTATATAAAGGTTCCCCGGAGACGTAGAGACCATCTCGCCAGGAATGACGTCAAATATTACCTCCGAGATGATAGGTTGGGTTAGGTTAGGTTATATCTCGTTATTGATGTATACGAAGGTTCCATGGAGACGTAGAGGTCAACTCGCCAGGAATATTGTCAAATATTACCGCCGCGGTGATAGGTTGGGTTAGGATAGGTTATATTTCGTTATTGAAATATATAAAGGTCCCACGGAGGCGTAGAGGCCAACTCGCCAGGTATGTTGTCAAATATTACCGCCGAGATGTTAGGTTGGGTTAGGTTAGGTTATATTACGTTATTGACGTATATGAGGGTTACACGGAGACGTAGATGCCAACTCGCCAGGAATGATGTCAAATATTACCGTAGAGATGTTAGGTTGGGTTAGGTTAGGTTATATTACGTTATTGATGTATATAAAGGTCCCACGGAGACGTAGAGGCCAATAAGCCAGGAATGTGGACAAATCTTAACGCCGAGATGTTAGGTTGGGTTAGGTTTGTTTATACTACGTTATTGATGTATATAAAGGTCCCACGGCGACGTAGAAGCCAACTCGCCAGGAATGTTGACAAATATTACCGCCGAGATGATAGGTTGGGTTAGGTTACGTTATATTACGTTATTGATGTATATGAGGGTTACACGGAGACGTAGAGGCCAACTCGCCAGGAATGTGGTCAAATATTACCGCCGAGATGTTACGTTTGGTTAGGTTAGGTTATATTACGTTATTGATGTATATAAAGGTTCCACGGAGACGTAGAGGCCATCTCGCCAGGAATGATGTCAAATATTACCGCCGAAATGATAAGTTGGTTTAGGTTAGGTTATATTTCGTTATTGATGTATACGAAGGTTCCACGGAGATGTAGAGACCAACTCGCCAGGAATGTTGTCAAATATTACCGCCGAGATGATAGGTTGGGTTAGGTTAGGTTATATTACGTTATTGACGTATATGAGGGTTACACGGAGACGTAGATGCCAACTCGCCAGGAATGATGTCAAATATTACCGCAGAGATGTTAGGTTGGGTTAGGTTAGGTTATATTACGTTATTGATGTATATAAAGGTCCCACGGAGACGTAGAGGCCAATAAGTCAGGAATGTCGTCAAATCTTAACGCCGAGATATTAGGTTGGGTTAGGTTTGTTTATACTACGTTATTGATGTATATAAAGGTCCCACGGAGACGTAGAAGCCAACTCGCCAGGAATGTAGTCAAATATTACCACCGAGATGATAGGTTGGGTTAGGTTACGTTATATTACGTTATTGATGTATATGAGGGTTACACGGAGACGTAGAGGCCTACTCGCCAGGAATGTGGTCAAATATTACCGCCGAGATGTTACGTTGGGTTAGCCTAGCTTATATTATGTTATTGATGTATATAAAGGTCCCACGGAGACGTAGAGGCCAACTCGCCAGGAATGTTGTCAAATATTACCGCCGAGATGATAAGTTGGGTTAGGTTACGTTATATTACGTTATTGATGTATATGAGGGTTACACGGAGACGTAGAGGCTAACTCGCCAGGAATGATGTCAAATATTACCGCAGAGATGTTAGGTTGGGTTAGGTTAGGTTATATTACGTTATTGATGTATATAAAGGTTCCACGGAGACGTAGAGACCATCTCGCCAGGAATGACGTCAAATATTACTGCCGAGATGATAGGTTGGGTTAGGATAGGTTATATTTCGTTATTGAAGTATATAAAGGTCCCACGGGGACGTAGAGGCCAACTCGCCAGGTATGTTGTCAAATATTACCGCCGAGATGATAGGTTGGGTTAGGTTACGTTATATTACGTTATTGATGTATATGAGGGTTACACGGAGACGTAGAGGCCTACTCGCCAGGAATGTGGTCAAATATTACCGCCGAGATGTTACGTTGGGTTAACCTAGCTTATATTATGTTATTGATGTATATAAAGGTCCCACGGAGACGTAGAGGCCAACTCGCCAGGAATGTTGTCAAATATTACCGCCGAGATGATAGGTTGGGTTAGGTTACGTTATATTAGGTTATTGATGTATATGAGGGTTACACGGAGACGTAGAGGCCAACTCGCCATGAATGTGGTCAAATATTACCGCCGAGATGATAGGTTGGATTAGGTTAGGTTATATCTCGTTATTGATGTATACGAAGGTTCCACGGAGACGTAGAGACCAACTTGCCAGGAATGTTGTCAAATATTACCGCCGAGATGATAGGTTGGGTTAGGTTACGTTATATTAGGTTATTGATGTACATGAGGGTTACACGGAGAAGTAGAGGCCAACTCGCCAGGAATGTTGTCAAATATTACCGCCGACATGTTAGGTTGGGTTAGCTTTGGTTATATTACGTTATTGATTTATATAAAGGTCCCACGGAGACGGAGAATCCAACTCGCCAGGAATGTCGTCAAATATTACCACCGAGATGTTAGGTTGGGTTAGGTTAGGTTATATTACGTTATTGACGTATATGAGGGTTACACGGAGACGTAGATGCCAACTCGCCAGGAATGATGTCAAATATTACCGCAGAGATGTTAGGTTGGGTTAGGTTAGGTTATATTACGTTATTGATGTATATAAAGGTCCCAGGGAGACGTAGAGACCAACTCGACAGGAATGTTGCCAAATATTACCGCCGAGATGATAGGTTGGGTTAGGTTACGTTATATTACGTTATTGATAATATGAGGGTTACACGGAGACGTAGAGGCCAACTCGCCAGGAATGTGGTCAAATATTACCGCCGAGATGTTACGTTGGGTTAGCCCAGCTTATATTATGTTATTGATGTATATAAAGGTCCCACGGAGACGTAGAGGCCAACTCGCCAGGAATGTTGTCAAATATTACCGCCGAGATGATAGGTTGGGTTAGGTTACGTTATATTAGGTTATTGATGTACATGAGGGTTACACGGAGAACTAGAGGCCAACTCGCCAGGAATGTTGTCAAATATTACCGCCGACATGTTAGGTTGGGTTAGCTTTGGTTATATTACGTTATTGATTTATATAAAGGTCCCACGGAGACGGAGAAGCCAACTCGCCAGGAATGTTGTCAAATATTACCACCGAGATGTTAGGTTGGGTTAGGTTAGGTTATATTACGTTATTGACGTATATGAGGGTTACACGGAGACGTAGATGCCAACTCGCCAGGAATGATGTCAAATATTACCGTAGAGATGTTAGGTTGGGTTAGGTTAGGTTATATTACGTTATTGATGTATATAAAGGTCCCACGGAGACGTAGATGCCAATAAGCCAGGAATGTGGTCAAATCTTAACGCCGAGATGTTAGGTTGGGTTAGGTTTGTTTATACTACGTTATTGATGTATATAAAGGTCCCACGGCGACGTAGAAGCCAACTCGCCAGGAATGTTGACAAATATTACCGCCGAGATGATAGGTTGGGTTAGGTTACGTTATATTACGTTATTGATGTATATGAGGGTTACACGGAGACGTAGAGGCTAACTCGCCAGGAATGATGTCAAATATTACCGCAGAGATGTTAGGTTGAGTTAGGTTAGGTTATATTACGTTATTGATGTATATAAAGGTTCCACGGAGACGTAGAGGCCATGTCGCCAGGAATGACGTCAAATATTACCGCCGAGATGATAGGTTGGGTTAGGATAGGTTATATTTTGTTATTGAAGTATATAAAGGTCCCACGGGGACGTAGAGGCCAACTCGCCAGGTATGTTGTCAAATATTACCGCCGAGATGATAGGTTGGTTTAGGTTACGTTATGTTACGTTATTGATGTATATGAGGGTTACACGGAGACGTAGAGGCCAACTCGCCAGGAATGTGGTCAAATATTACCGCCGAGATGTTACGTTGAGTTAGGTTAGGTTATATTACGTTATTGATGTATATAAAGGTTCCACGGAGACGTAGAGGCCATCTCGCCAGGAATGATGTCAAATATTACCGCCCAGATGATAGGTTGGGTTAGGTTACGTTATATTGCGTTATTGATGTATATGAGGGTTACAAGGAGACGTAGAGGCCAACTCGCCAGGAACGTTGTCAAATATTACTGCCGACATGTTAGGTTGGGTTAGGTTAGGTTATATTACGTTATTGATGTATATAAAGGTTCCACGGAGACGTAGAGGCCATCTCGCCAGGAATGAAGTCAAATATTACCGCCGAGAGGATAGGTTGGTTTAGGTTAGGTTATATTTCGTTATTGATGTATATAAAGGTTCCACGGAGACGTAGAGGCCAAGTCGACAGGAATGTTGTCAAATATTACCGCCGAGATGATAGGTTGGGTTAGGATAGGTTATATTTCGTTATTGAAGTATATAAAGGTCCCACGGGGACGTAGAGGCCAACTCGCCAGGTATGTTGTCAAATATTACCGCCGAGATGATAGGTTGGTTTAGGTTAGGTTATATTACGTTATTGATGTATATGAGGGTTACACGGAGACGTAGAGGCCAACTCGCCAGGAATGTGGTCAAATATTACCGCCGAGATGTTACGTTGGGTTAGGTTAGGTTATATTACGTTATTGAAATATATAAAGGTCCCACGGAGGCGTAGAGGCCAACTCGCCAGGTATGTTGTCAAATATTACCGCCGAGATGTTAGGTTGGGTTAGGTTAGGTTATATTACGTTATTGACGTATATGAGGGTTACACGGAGACGTAGATGCCAACTCGCCAGGAATGATGTCAAATATTACCGCAGATAAGTTTGGTTGGGTTAGGTTAGGTTATATTACGTTATTGATGTATATAAAAGTTCCACGGAGACGTAGAGACCATCTCGCCAGGAATGACGTCAAATATTACCGCCGAGATGATAGGTTGGGTTAGGATAGGTTATATTTCGTTATTGAAGTATATAAAGGTCCCACGGGGACGTAGAGGCCAACTCGCCAGGTATGTTGTCAAATATTACCGCCGAGATGATAGGTTGGGTTAGGTTACGTTATATTACGTTATTGATGTATATGAGGGTTACACGGAGACGTAGAGGCCTACTCGCCAGGAATGTGGTCAAATATCCCGCCGAGATGTTACGTTGGGTTAGCCTAGCTTATATTATGTTATTGATGTATATAAAGGTCCCACGGAGACGTAGAGGCCAACTCGCCAGGAATGTTGTCAAATATTACCGCCGAGATGATAGGTTGGGTTAGGTTACGTTATATTACGTTATTGATGTATATGAGGGTTACACGGAGACGTAGAGGCTAACTCGCCAGGAATGATGTCAAATATTACCGCAGAGATGTGAGGTTGGGTTAGGTTAGGTTATATTACGTTATTGATGTATATAAAGGTTCCACGGAGACGTAGAGACCATCTCGCCAGGAATGACGTCAAATATTACCGCCGAGATGATAGGTTGGGTTAGGATAGGTTATATTTCGTTATTGAAGTATATAAAGGTCCCACGGGGACGTAGAGGCCAACTCGCCAGGTATGTTGTCAAATATTACCGTCGAGATGATAGGTTGGGTTACGTTACGTTATATTACGTTATTGATGTATATGAGGGTTACACGGAGACGTAGAGGCCTACTCGCCAGGAATGTGGTCAAATATTACCGCCGAGATGTTACGTTGGGTTAACCTAGCTTATATTATGTTATTGATGTATATAAAGGTCCCACGGAGACGTAGAGGCCAACTCGCCAGGAATGTTGTCAAATATTACCGCCGAGATGATAGGTTGGGTTAGGTTACGTTATATTAGGTTATTGATGTATATGAGGGTTACACGGAGACGTAGAGGCCAACTCGCCATGAATGTGGTCAAATATTACCGCCGAGATGATAGGTTGGATTAGGTTAGGTTATATCTCGTTATTGATGTATACGAAGGTTCCACGGAGACGTAGAGACCAACTTGCCAGGAATGTTGTCAAATATTACCGCCGAGATGATAGGTTGGGTTAGGTTACGTTATATTAGGTTATTGATGTACATGAGGGTTACACGGAGAAGTAGAGGCCAACTCGCCAGGAATGTTGTCAAATATTACCGCCGACATGTTAGGTTGGGTTAGCTTTGGTTATATTACGTTATTGATTTATATAAAGGTCCCACGGAGACGGAGAAGCCAACTCGCCAGGAATGTCGTCAAATATTACCACCGAGATGTTAGGTTGGGTTAGGTTAGGTTATATTACGTTATTGACGTATATGAGGGTTACACGGAGACGTAGATGCCAACTCGCCAGGAATGATGTCAAATATTACCGCAGAGATGTTAGGTTGGGTTAGGTTAGGTTATATTACGTTATTGATGTATATAAAGGTTCCACGGAGACGTAGAGACCATCTCGCCAGGAATGACGTCAAATATTACCGCCGAGATGATAGGTTGGGTTAGGATAGGTTATATTTCGTTATTGAAGTATATAAAGGTCCCACGGGGACGTAGAGGCCAACTCGCCAGGTATGTTGTCAAATATTACCGCCGAGATGATAGGTTGGGTTACGTTACGTTATATTACGTTATTGATGTATATGAGGGTTACACGGAGACGTAGAGGCCTACTCGCCAGGAATGTGGTCAAATATTACCGCCGAGATGTTACGTTGGGTTAACCTAGCTTATATTATGTTATTGATGTATATAAAGGTCCCACGGAGACGTAGAGGCCAACTCGCCAGGAATGTTGTCAAATATTACCGCCGAGATGATAGGTTGGGTTAGGTTACGTTATATTAGGTTATTGATGTATATGAGGGTTACACGGAGACGTAGAGGCCAACTCGCCATGAATGTGGTCAAATATTACCGCCGAGATGATAGGTTGGATTAGGTTAGGTTATATCTCGTTATTGATGTATACGAAGGTTCCACGGAGACGTAGAGACCAACTTGCCAGGAATGTTGTCAAATATTACCGCCGAGATGATAGGTTGGGTTAGGTTACGTTATATTAGGTTATTGATGTACATGAGGGTTACACGGAGAAGTAGAGGCCAACTCGCCAGGAATGTTGTCAAATATTACCGCCGACATGTTAGGTTGGGTTAGCTTTGGTTATATTACGTTATTGATTTATATAAAGGTCCCACGGAGACGGAGAAGCCAACTCGCCAGGAATGTCGTCAAATATTACCACCGAGATGTTAGGTTGGGTTAGGTTAGGTTATATTACGTTATTGACGTATATGAGGGTTACACGGAGACGTAGATGCCAACTCGCCAGGAATGATGTCAAATATTACCGCAGAGATGTTAGGTTGGGTTAGGTTAGGTTATATTACGTTATTGATGTATATAAAGGTCCCAGGGAGACGTAGAGACCAACTCGCCAGGAATGTTGCCAAATATTACCGCCGAGATGATAGGTTGGGTTAGGTTACGTTATATTACGTTATTGATGTATATGAGGGTTACACGGAGACGTAGAGGCCAACTCGCCAGGAATGTGGTCAAATATTACCGCCGAGATGTTACGTTGGGTTAGCCTAGCTTATATTATGTTATTGATGTATATAAAGGTCCCACGGAGACGTAGAGGCCAACTCGCCAGGAATGTTGTCAAATATTACCGCCGAGATGATAGGTTGGGTTAGGTTACGTTATATTACGTTATTGATGTATATGAGGGTTACACGGATACGTAGAGGCCAACTCGCCAGGAATGATGTCAAATATTACCGCAGAGATGTTAGGTTGGGTTAGGTTAGGTTATATTACGTTATTGATGTATATGAGGGTTACACGGAGACGTAGAGGCCAACTCCACAGGAATGTGGTCAAATATTACCGCCGAGATGTTACGTTGCGTTAGGTTAGGTTATATTACGTTATTGATGTATATAAAGGTTCCACGGAGACGTAGAGGCCATCTCGCCAGGAATGATGTCAAATATTACCGCCGAAATGATAGGTTGGTTTAGGTTAGGTTATACTTCGTTATTGATGTATACGAAGGTTCCACGGAGACGTAGAGACCAACTCGCCAAGAATGTTGTCAAATATTACCGCCGAGATGATAGGTTGGGTTAGGTTACGTTATATTACGTTATTGATGTATATGAGGGTTACACGGAGACGTAGAGGCTAACTCGCCAGGAATGATGTCAAATATTACCGCAGAGATGTTAGGTTGGGTTAGGTTAGGTTATATTACGTTATTGATGTATATAAAGGTTCCACGGAGACGTAGAGACCATCTCGCCAGGAATGACGTCAAATATTACCGCCGAGATGATAGGTTGGGTTAGGATAGGTTATATTTCGTTATTGAAGTATATAAAGGTCCCACGGGGACGTAGAGACCAACTCGCCAGGTATGTTGTCAAATATTACCGCCCAGATGATAGGTTGGTTTAGGTTACGTTATATTACGTTATTGATGTATATGAGGGTTACACGGAGACGTAGAGGCCTACTCGCCAGGAATGTGGTCAAATATTACCGCCGAGATGTTACGTTGGGTTAGCCTAGCTTATATTATGTTATTGATGTATATAAAGGTCCCACGGAGACGTAGAGGCCAACTCGCCAGGAATGTTGTCAAATATTACCGCCGAGATGATAGGTTGGGTTAGGTTACGTTATATTAGGTTATTGATGTACATGAGGGTTACACGGAGAAGTAGAGGCCAACTCGCCAGGAATGTTGTCAAATATTACCGCCGACATGTTAGGTTGGGTTAGCTTTGGTTATATTACGTTATTGATTTATATAAAGGTCCCACGGAGACGGAGAAGCCAACTCGCCAGGAATGTTGTCAAATACTACCACCGAGATGTTAGGTTGGGTTAGGTTAGGTTATATTACGTTATTGACGTATAGGAGGGTTACACGGAGACGTAGATGCCAACTCGCCAGGAATGATGTCAAATATTACCGCAGAGATGTTAGGTTGGGTTAGGTTAGGTTATATTACGTTATTGATGTATATGAGGGTTACACGGAGACGTAGAGGCCAACTCGCCAGGAATGTGGTCAAATATTACCGCCGAGATGTTACGTTGCGTTAGGTTAGGTTATATTACGTTATTGATGTATACAAAGGTTCCACGGAGACGTAGAGGCCATCTCGCCAGGAATGATGTCAAATATTACCGCCGAAATGATAGGTTGGTTTAGGTTAGGTTATACTTCGTTATTGATGTATACGAAGGTTCCACGGAGACGTAGAGACCAACTCGCCAAGAATGTTGTCAAATATTACCGCCGAGATGATAGGTTGGGTTAGGTTACGTTATATTACGTTATTGATGTATATGAGGGTTACACGGAGACGTAGAGGCTAACTCGCCAGGAATGATGTCAAATATTACCGCAGAGATGTTAGGTTGGGTTAGGTTAGGTTATATTACGTTATTGATGTATATAAAGGTTCCACGGAGACGTAGAGACCATCTCGCCAGGAATGACGTCAAATATTACCGCCGAGATGATAGGTTGGGTTAGGATAGGTTATATTTCGTTATTGAAGTATATAAAGGTCCCACGGGGACGTAGAGACCGACTCGCCAGGTATGTTGTCAAATATTACCGCCGAGATGATAGGTTGGTTTAGGTTACGTTATATTACGTTATTGATGTATATGAGGGTTACACGGAGACGTAGAGGCCTACTCGCCAGGAATGTGGTCAAATATTACCGCCGAGATGTTACGTTGGGTTAGCCTAGCTTATATTATGTTATTGATGTATATAAAGGTCCCACGGAGACGTAGAGGCCAACTCGCCAGGAATGTTGTCAAATATTACCGCCGAGATGATAGGTTGGGTTAGGTTACGTTATATTAGGTTATTGATGTACATGAGGGTTACACGGAGAAGTAGAGGCCAACTCGCCAGGAATGTTGTCAAATATTACCGCCGACATGTTAGGTTGGGTTAGCTTTGGTTATATTACGTTATTGATTTATATAAAGGTCCCACGGAGACGGAGAAGCCAACTCGCCAGGAATGTTGTCAAATACTACCACCGAGATGTTAGGTTGGGTTAGGTTAGGTTATATTACGTTATTGACGTATAGGAGGGTTACACGGAGACGTAGATGCCAACTCGCCAGGAATGATGTCAAATATTACCGCAGAGATGTTAGGTTGGGTTAGGTTAGGTTATATTACGTTATTGATGTATATGAGGGTTACACGGAGAAGTAGAGGCCAACTCGCCAGGAATGTGGTCAAATATTACCGCCGAGATGTTACGTTGCGTTAGGTTAGGTTATATTACGTTATTGATGTATATAAAGGTTCCACGGAGACGTAGAGGCCATCTCGCCAGGAATGATGTCAAATATTACCGCCGAAATGATAGGTTGGTTTAGGTTAGGTTATACTTCGTTATTGATGTATACGAAGGTTCCACGGAGACGTAGAGACCAACTCGCCAGGAATGTTGTCAAATATTACCGCCGAGATGATAGGTTGGGTTAGGTTACGTTATATTACGTTATTGATGTATATGAGGGTTACACGGAGACGTAGAGTCTAACTCGCCAGGAATGATGTCAAATAATACCGCAGAGATGTTAGGTTGGGTTAGGTTAGGTTATATTACGTTATTGATGTATATAAGGGTTCCACGAAGACGTAGAGACCAACTCGCCAGGAATGTTGTCAAATATTAGCGCCGAGATGATAGGTTGGGTTAGGTTACGTTATATTACGTTATTGATGTATATGAGGGTTACACGGAGACGTAGAGGCTAACTCGCCAGGAATGATGTCAAATATTACCGCAGAGATGTTAGGTTGGGTTAGGTTAGGTTATATTACGTTATTGATGTATATAAAGGTTCCACGGGGACGTAGAGACCATCTCGCCAGGAATGACGTCAAATATTACCGCCGAGATGTTAGGTTGGGTTAGGTTAGGTTATATTACGTTATTGATGTATATGAGGGTTACACGGAGACGTAGAGGCTAACTCGCCAGGAATGATGTCAAATATTACCGCAGAGATGTTAGGTTGGGTTAGGTTAGGTTATATTACGTTATTGATGTATATAAAGGTCCCACGGAGACGTAGAGGCCAATAAGTCAGGAATGTGGTCAAATCTTAACGCCGAGATGTTAGGTTGGGTTAGGTTTGTTTATACTACGTTATTGATGTATACAAAGGTCCCACGGAGACGTAGAAGCCAACTCGCCAGGAATGTTGTCAAATATTACCGCCGAGATGATAGGTTGGGTTAGGTTACGTTATATTACGTTATTGATGTATATGAGGGTTACACGGAGACGTAGATGCCAACTCGCCAGGAATGATGTCAAATATTACCGCAGAGATGTTAGGTTGGGTTAGGTTTGTTTATACTACGTTATTGATGTATATAAAGGTCCCACGGAGACGTAGAGGCCAACTCGCCAGGAATGTTGTCAAATATTACCGCCGAGATGATAGGTTGGGTTAGGTTACGTTATATTAGGTTATTGATGTACATGAGGGTTACACGGAGAAGTAGAGGCCAACTCGCCAGGAATGATGTCAAATATTACCGCAGAGATGTTAGGTTGGGTTAGGTTAGGTTATATTACGTTATTGATGTATATGAGGGTTACACGGAGACGTAGAGGCCAACTCGCCAGGAATGTGGTCAAATATTACCGCCGAGATGTTACGTTGCGTTAGGTTAGGTTATATTACGTTATTGATGTATATAAAGGTTCCACGGAGACGTAGAGGCCATCTCGCCAGGAATGATGTAAAATATTACCGCCGAAATGATAGGTTGGTTTAGGTTAGGTTATACTTCGTTATTGATGTATACGAAGGTTCCACGGAGACGTAGAGACCAACTCGCCAGGAATGTTGTCAAATATTACCGCCGAGATGATAGGTTGGGTTAGGTTACGTTATATTACGTTATTGATGTATATGAGGGTTACACGGAGACGTAGAGGCTAACTCGCCAGGAATGATGTCAAATAATACCGCAGAGATGTTAGGTTGGGTTAGGTTAGGTTATATTACGTTATTGATGTATATAAAGGTCCCACGGAGACGTAGAAGCCAACTCGCCAGGAATGTTGTCAAATATTACCGCCGAGATGATAGGTTGGGTTAGGTTACGTTATATTACGTTATTGATGTATATGAGGGTTACACGGAGACGTAGATGCCAACTCGCCAGGAATGATGTCAAATATTACCGCAGAGATGTTAGGTTGGCTTAGGTTAGGTTATATTACGTTTTTGATGTATATAAAGGTCCCACGGAGACGTAGAGGCCAATAAGCCAGGAATGTGGTCAAATCTTAACGCCGAGATGTTAGGTTGGGTTAGGTTTGTTTATACTACGTTATTGATGTATATAAAGGTCCCACGGAGACGTAGAAGCCAACTCGCCAGGAATGTTGTCAAATATTACCGCCGAGATGATAGGTTGGGTTAGGTTACGTTATATTACGTTATTGATGTATATGAGGGTTACACGGAGACGTAGAGGCCAACTCGCCAGGAATGATGTCAAATATTACCGCAGAGATGTTATGTTGGGTTAGGGTAGGTTATATTACGTTATTGATGTATATAAAGGATCCACGGAGACGTAGAGACCATCTCGCCAGGAATGACGTCAAATATTACCGCCGAGATGATAGGTTGGGCTAGGATAGGTTATATTTCGTTATTGAAGTATATAAATGTCCCACGGGGACGTAGAGACCAACTCGCCAGGTATGTTGTCAAATATTACCGCCGAGATGATAGGTTGGGTTAGGTTACGTTATATTACGTTATTGATGTATATGAGGGTTACACGGAGACGTAGAGGCCTACTCGCCAGGAATGTGGTCAAATATTACCGCCGAGATGTTACGTTGGTTTAGCCTAGCTTATATTGTGTTATTGATGTATATAAAGGTCCCACGGAGACGTAGAGGCCAACTCGCCAGGAATGTTGTCAAATAGTACCGCCGAGATGATAGGTTGGGTTAGGTTACGTTATATTAGGTTATTGACGTACATGAGGGTTACACGGAGAAGTAGAGGCCAACTCGCCAGGAATGTTGTCAAATATTACCGCCGACATGTTAGGTTGGGTTAGCTTTGGTTATATTACGTTATTGATTTATATAAAGGTCCCACGGAGACGGAGAAGCCAACTCGCCAGGAATGTTGTCAAATATTACCACCGAGATGTTAGGTTGGGTTAGGTTAGGTTATATTACGTTATTGACGTATATGAGGGTTACACGGAGACGTAGATGCCAACTCGCCAGGAATGATGTCAAATATTACCGCCGAGATGTTACGTTGCGTTAGGTTAGGTTATGTTACGTTATTGATGTATATAAAGGTTCCACGGAGACGTAGAGGCCATCTCGCCAGGAATGATGTCAAATATTACCGCCGAAATGATAGGTTGGTTTAGGTTAGGTTATACTTCGTTATTGATGTATACGAAGGTTCCACGGAGACGTAGAGACCAACTCGCCAAGAATGTTGTCAAATATTACCGCCGAGATGATAGGTTGGGTTAGGTTACGTTATATTACGTTATTGATGTATATGAGGGTTACACGGAGACGTAGATGCCAACTCGCCAGGAATGATGTCAAAAATTACCGCAGAGATGTTAGTTTGGGTTAGGTTAGGTTATATTACGTTTTTGATGTATATAAAGGTCCCACGGAGACGTAGAGGCCAATAAGCCAGGAATGTGGTCAAATCTTAACGCCGAGATGTTAGGTTGGGTTAGGTTTGTTTATACTACGTTATTGATGTATATAAAGGTCCCACGGAGACGTAGAAGCCAACTCGCCAGGAATGTTGTCAAATATTACCGCCGAGATGATAGGTTGGGTTAGGTTACGTTATATTACGTTATTGATGTATATGAGGGTTACACGGAGACGTAGAGGCCAACTCGCCAGGAATGATGTCAAATATTACCGCAGAGATGTTATGTTGGGTTAGGGTAGGTTATATTACGTTATTGATGTATATAAAGGATCCACGGAGACGTAGAGACCATCTCGCCAGGAATGACGTCAAATATTACCGCCGAGATGATAGGTTGGGCTAGGATAGGTTATATTTCGTTATTGAAGTATATAAAGGTCCCACGGGGACGTAGAGACCAACTCGCCAGGTATGTTGTCAAATATTACCGCCGAGATGATAGGTTGGGTTAGGTTACGTTATATTACGTTATTGATGTATATGAGGGTTACACGGAGACGTAGAGGCCTACTCGCCAGGAATGTGGTCAAATATTACCGCCGAGATGTTACGTTGGTTTAGCCTAGCTTATATTGTGTTATTGATGTATATAAAGGTCCCACGGAGACGTAGAGGCCAACTCGCCAGGAATGTTGTCAAATAGTACCGCCGAGATGATAGGTTGGGTTAGGTTACGTTATATTAGGTTATTGACGTACATGAGGGTTACACGGAGAAGTAGAGGCCAACTCGCCAGGAATGTTGTCAAATATTACCGCCGACATGTTAGGTTGGGTTAGCTTTGGTTATATTACGTTATTGATTTATATAAAGGTCCCACGGAGACGGAGAAGCCAACTCGCCAGGAATGTTGTCAAATATTACCACCGAGATGTTAGGTTGGGTTAGGTTAGGTTATATTACGTTATTGACGTATATGAGGGTTACACGGAGACGTAGATGCCAACTCGCCAGGAATGATGTCAAATATTACCGCCGAGATGTTACGTTGCGTTAGGTTAGGTTATGTTACGTTATTGATGTATATAAAGGTTCCACGGAGACGTAGAGTCCATCTCGCCAGGAATGATGTCAAATATTACCGCCGAAATGATAGGTTGGTTTAGGTTAGGTTATACTTCGTTATTGATGTATACGAAGGTTCCACGGAGACGTAGAGACCAACTCGCCAAGAATGTTGTCAAATATTACCGCCGAGATGATAGGTTGGGTTAGGTTACGTTATATTACGTTATTGATGTATATGAGGGTTACACGGAGACGTAGAGGCTAACTCGCCAGGAATGATGTCAAATATTACCGCAGAGATGTTAGGTTGGGTTAGGTTAGGTTATATTACGTTATTGATGTATATAAAGGTTCCACGGAGACGTAGAGACCATCTCGCCAGGAATGACGTCAAATATTACCGCCGAGATGATAGGTTGGGTTAGGATAGGTTATATTTCGTTATTGAAGTATATAAAGGTCCCACGGGGACGTAGAGACCAACTCGCCAGGTATGTTGTCAAATATTACCGCCGAGATGATAGGTTGGTTTAGGTTACGTTATATTACGTTATTGATGTATATGAGGGTTACACGGAGACGTAGAGGCCTACTCGCCAGGAATGTGGTCAAATATTACCGCCGAGATGTTACGTTGGGTTAGCCTAGCTTATATTATGTTATTGATGTATATAAAGGTCCCACGGAGACGTAGAGGCCAACTCGCCAGGAATGTTGTCAAATATTACCGCCGAGATGATAGGTTGGGTTAGGTTACGTTATATTAGGTTATTGATGTACATGAGGGTTACACGGAGAAGTAGAGGCCAACTCGCCAGGAATGTTGTCAAATATTACCGCCGACATGTTAGGTTGGGTTAGCTTTGGTTACATTACGTTATTGATTTATATAAAGGTCCCACGGAGACGGAGAAGCCAACTCGCCAGGAATGTTGTCAAATACTACCACCGAGATGTTAGGTTGGGTTAGGTTAGGTTATATTACGTTATTGACGTATATGAGGGTTACACGGAGACGTAGATGCCAACTCGCCAGGAATGTGGTCAAATATTACCGCCGAGATGTTACGTTGCGTTAGGTTAGGTTACATTACGTTATTGATGTATATAAAGGTTCCACGGAGACGTAGAGGCCATCTCGCCAGGAATGATGTCAAATATTACCGCCGAAATGATAGGTTGGTTTAGGTTAGGTTATACTTCGTTTTTGATGTATACGAAGGTTCCACGGAGACGTAGAGACCAACTCGCCAGGAATGTTGTCAAATATTACCGCCGAGATGATAGGTTGGGTTAGGTTACGTTATATTACGTTATTGATGTATATGAGGGTTACACGGAGACGTAGAGGCTAACTCGCCAGGAATGATGTCAAATAATACCGCAGAGATGTTAGGTTGGGTTAGGTTAGGTTATATTACGTTATTGATGTATATAAGGGTTCCACGAAGACGTAGAGACCAACTCGCCAGGAATGTTGTCAAATATTAGCGCCGAGATGATAGGTTGGGTTAGGTTACGTTATATTACGTTATTGATGTATATGAGGGTTACACGGAGACGTAGAGGCTAACTCGCCAGGAATGATGTCAAATATTACCGCAGAGATGTTAGGTTGGGTTAGCTTAGGTTATATTACGTTATTGATGTATATAAAGGTTCCACGGGGACGTAGAGACCATCTCGCCAGGAATGACGTCAAATATTACCGCCGAGATGTTAGGTTGGGTTAGGTTAGGTTATATTACGTTATTGATGTATATGAGGGTTACACGGAGACGTAGAGGCTAACTCGCCAGGAATGATGTCAAATATTACCGCAGAGATGTTAGGTTGGGTTAGGTTAGGTTATATTACGTTATTGATGTATATAAAGGTCCCACGGAGACGTAGAGACCAATAAGTCAGGAATGTGGTCAAATCTTAACGCCGAGATGTTAGGTTGGGTTAGGTTTGTTTATACTACGTTATTGATGTATATAAAGGTCCCACGGAGACGTAGAGGCCAACTCGCCAGGAATGTTGTCAAATATTACCGCCGAGATGATAGGTTGGGTTAGGTTACGTTATATTAGGTTATTGATGTACATGAGGGTTACACGGAGAAGTAGAGGCCAACTCGCCAGGAATGTTGTCAAATATTACCGCCGACATGTTAGGTTGGGTTAGCTTTGGTTATATTACGTTATTGATTTATATAAAGGTCCCACGGAGACGGAGAAGCCAACTCGCCAGGAATGTTGTCAAATACTACCACCGAGATGTTAGGTTGGGTTAGGTTAGGTTATATTACGTTATTGACGTATAGGAGGGTTACACGGAGACGTAGATGCCAACTCGCCAGGAATGATGTCAAATATTACCGCAGAGATGTTAGGTTGGGTTAGGTTAGGTTATATTACGTTATTGATGTATATGAGGGTTACACGGAGACGTAGAGGCCAACTCGCCAGGAATGTGGTCAAATATTACCGCCGAGATGTTACGTTGCGTTAGGTTAGGTTATATTACGTTATTGATGTATATAAAGGTTCCACGGAGACGTAGAGGCCATCTCGCCAGGAATGATGTAAAATATTACCGCCGAAATGATAGGTTGGTTTAGGTTAGGTTATACTTCGTTATTGATGTATACGAATGTTCCACGGAGACGTAGAGACCAACTCGCCAGGAATGTTGTCAAATATTACCGCCGAGATGATAGGTTGGGTTAGGTTACGTTATATTAGGTTATTGATGTACATGAGGGTTACACGGAGAAGTAGAGGCCAACTCGCCAGGAATGTTGTCAAATATTACCGCCGACATGTTAGGTTGGGTTAGCTTTGGTTATATTACGTTATTGATTTATATAAAGGTCCCACGGAGACGGAGAAGCCAACTCGCCAGGAATGTTGTCAAATATTACCACCGAGATGTTAGGTTGGGTTAGGTTAGGTTATATTACGTTATTGACGTATATGAGGGTTACACGGAGACGTAGATGCCAACTCGCCAGGAATGATGTCAAATATTACCGCCGAGATGTTACGTTGCGTTAGGTTAGGTTATGTTACGTTATTGATGTATATAAAGGTTCCACGGAGACGTAGAGGCCATCTCGCCAGGAATGATGTCAAATATTACCGCCGAAATGATAGGTTGGTTTAGGTTAGGTTATACTTCGTTATTGATGTATACGAAGGTTCCACGGAGACGTAGAGACCAACTCGCCAGGAATGTTGTCAAATATTACCGCCGAGATGATAGGTTGGGTTAGGTTACGTTATATTACGTTATTGATGTATATGAGGGTTACACGGAGACGTAGAGGCTAACTCGCCAGGAATGATGTCAAATATTACCGCAGAGATGTTAGGTTGGGTTAGGTTAGGTTATATTACGTTATTGATGTATATAAAGGTCCCACGGACACGTAGAGGCCAATAAGTCAGGAATGTGGTCAAATCTTAACGCCGATATGTTAGGTTGGGTTAGGTTTGTTTATACTACGTTATTGATGTATATAAAGTCCCACGGAGACGTAGAAGCCAACTCGCCAGGAATGTTGTCAAATATTACCGCCGAGATGATAGGTTGGGTTAGGTTACGTTATATTACGTTATTGATGTATATGAGGGTTACACGGAGACGTAGATGCCAACTCGCCAGGAATGATGTCAAATATTACCGCAGAGATGTTAGGTTGGGTTAGGTTTGTTTATACTACGTTATTGATGTATATAAAGGTCCCACGGAGACGTAGAGGCCAACTCGCCAGGAATGTTGTCAAATATTACCGCCGAGATGATAGGTTGGGTTAGGTTACGTTATATTACGTTATTGATGTACATGAGGGTTACACGGAGAAGTAGAGGCCAACTCGCCAGGAATGTTGTCAAATATTACCGCCGACATGTTAGGTTGGGTTAGCTTTGGTTATATTACGTTATTGATTTATATAAAGGTCCCACGGAGACGGAGAAGCCAACACGCCAGGAATGTTGTCAAATACTACCACCGAGATGTTAGGTTGGGTTAGGTTAGGTTATATTACGTTATTGACGTATAGGAGGGTTACACGGAGACGTAGATGCCAACTCGCCAGGAATGATGTCAAATATTACCGCCGAGATGTTACGTTGCGTTAGGTTAGGTTATGTTACGTTATTGATGTATATAAAGGTTCCACGGAGACGTAGAGGCCATCTCGCCAGGAATGATGTCAAATATTACCGCCGAAATGATAGGTTGGTTTAGGTTAGGTTATACTTCGTTATTGATGTATACGAAGGTTCCACGGAGACGTAGAGACCAACTCGCCAAGAATGTTGTCAAATATTACCGCCGAGATGATAGGTTGGGTTAGGTTACGTTATATTACGTTATTGATGTATATGAGGGTTACACGGAGACGTAGAGGCTAACTCGCCAGGAATGATGTCAAATATTACCGCCGAAATGATAGGTTGGTTTAGGTTAGGTTATACTTCGTTATTGATGTATACGAAGGTTCCACGGAGACGTAGAGACCAACTCGCCAAGAATGTTGTCAAATATTACCGCCGAGATGATAGGTTGGGTTAGGTTACGTTATATTACGTTATTGATGTATATGAGGGTTACACGGAGACGTAGAGGCTAACTCGCCAGGAATGATGTCAAATATTACCGCAGAGATGTTAGGTTGGGTTAGGTTAGGTTATATTACGTTATTGATGTATATAAAGGTTCCACGGAGACGTAGAGACCATCTCGCCAGGAATGACGTCAAATATTACCGCCGAGATGATAGGTTGGGTTAGGATAGGTTATATTTCGTTATTGAAGTATATAAAGGTCCCACGGGGACGTAGAGACCAACTCGCCAGGTATGTTGTCAAATATTACCGCCGAGATGATAGGTTGGTTTAGGTTACGTTATATTACGTTATTGATGTATATGAGGGTTACACGGAGACGTAGAGGCCTACTCGCCAGGAATGTGGTCAAATATTACCGCCGAGATGTTACGTTGGGTTAGCCTAGCTTATATTATGTTATTGATGTATATAAAGGTCCCACGGAGACGTAGAGGCCAACTCGCCAGGAATGTTGTCAAATATTACCGACGAGATGATAGGTTGGGTTAGGTTACGTTATATTAGGTTATTGATGTACATGAGGGTTACACGGAGAAGTAGAGGCCAACTCGCCAGGAATGTTGTCAAATATTACCGCCGACATGTTAGGTTGGGTTAGCTTTGGTTATATTACGTTATTGATTTATATAAAGGTCCCACGGAGACGGAGAAGCCAACTCGCCAGGAATGTTGTCAAATACTACCACCGAGATGTTAGGTTGGGTTAGGTTAGGTTATATTACGTTATTGACGTATATGAGGGTTACACGGAGACGTAGATGCCAACTCGCCAGGAATGTGGTCAAATATTACCGCCGAGATGTTATGTTGCGTTAGGTTAGGTTATATTACGTTATTGATGTATATAAAGGTTCCACGGAGACGTAGAGGCCATCTCGCCAGGAATGATGTCAAATATTACCGCCGAAATGATAGGTTGGTTTAGGTTAGGTTATACTTCGTTATTGATGTATACGAAGGTTCCACGGAGACGTAGAGACCAACTCGCCAGGAATGTTGTCAAATATTACCGCCGAGATGATAGGTTGGGTTAGGTTACGTTATATTACGTTATTGATGTATATGAGGGTTACACGGAGACGTAGAGGCTAACTCGCCAGGAATGATGTCAAATAATACCGCAGAGATGTTAGGTTGGGTTAGGTTAGGTTATATTACGTTATTGATGTATATAAGGGTTCCACGAAGACGTAGAGACCAACTCGCCAGGAATGTTGTCAAGTATTAGCGCCGAGATGATAGGTTGGGTTAGGTTACGTTATATTACGTTATTGATGTATATGAGGGTTACACGGAGACGTAGAGGCTAACTCGCCAGGAATGATGTCAAATATTACCGCAGAGATGTTAGGTTGGGTTAGGTTAGGTTATATTACGTTATTGATGTATATAAAGGTTCCACGGGGAGGTAGAGACCATCTCGCCAGGAATGACGTCAAATATTACCGCCGAGATGTTAGGTTGGGTTAGGTTAGGTTATATTACGTTATTGATGTATATGAGGGTTACACGGAGACGTAGAGGCTAACTCGCCAGGAATGATGTCAAATATTACCGCAGAGATGTTAGGTTGGGTTAGGTTAGGTTATATTACGTTATTGATGTATATAAAGGTCCCACGGAGACGTAGAGGCCAATAAGTCAGGAATGTGGTCAAATCTTAACGCCGAGATGTTAGGTTGGGTTAGGTTTGTTTATACTACGTTATTGATGTATATAAAGGTTCCACGGAGACGTAGAGGCCAACTCGCCAGGAATGTTGTCAAATATTACCGCCGAGATGATAGGTTGGGTTAGGTTACGTTATATTAGGTTATTGATGTACATGAGGGTTACACGGAGAAGTAGAGGCCAACTCGCCAGGAATGTTGTCAAATATTACCGCCGACATGTTAGGTTGGGTTAGCTTTGGTTATATTACGTTATTGATTTATATAAAGGTCCCACGGAGACGGAGAAGCCAACTCGCCAGGAATGTTGTCAAATACAACCACCGAGATGTTAGGTTGGGTTAGGTTAGGTTATATTACGTTATTGACGTATAGGAGGGTTACACGGAGACGTAGATGCCAACTCGCCAGGAATGATGTCAAATATTACCGCAGAGATGTTAGGTTGGGTTAGGTTAGGTTATATTACGTTATTGATGTATATGAGGGTTACACGGAGACGTAGAGGCCAACTCGCCAGGAATGTGGTCAAATATTACCGCCGAGATGTTACGTTGCGTTAGGTTAGGTTATATTACGTTATTGATGTATATAAAGGTTCCACGGAGACGGAGAAGCCAACTCGCCAGGAATGTTGTCAAATACAACCACCGAGATGTTAGGTTGGGTTAGGTTAGGTTATATTACGTTATTGACGTATAGGAGGGTTACACGGAGACGTAGATGCCAACTCGCCAGGAATGATGTCAAATATTACCGCAGAGATGTTAGGTTGGGTTAGGTTAGGTTATATTACGTTATTGATGTATATGAGGGTTACACGGAGACGTAGAGGCCAACTCGCCAGGAATGTGGTCAAATATTACCGCCGAGATGTTACGTTGCGTTAGGTTAGGTTATATTACGTTATTGATGTATATAAAGGTTCCACGGAGACGTAGAGGCCATCTCGCCAGGAATGATGTAAAATATTACCGCCGAAATGATAGGTTGGTTTAGGTTAGGTTATACTTCGTTATTGATGTATACGAATGTTCCACGGAGACGTAGAGACCAACTCGCCAGGAATGTTGTCAAATATTACCGCCGAGATGATAGGTTGGGTTAGGTTACGTTATATTAGGTTATTGATGTACATGAGGGTTACACGGAGAAGTAGAGGCCAACTCGCCAGGAATGTTGTCAAATATTACCGCCGACATGTTAGGTTGGGTTAGCTTTGGTTATATTACGTTATTGATTTATATAAAGGTCCCACGGAGACGGAGAAGCCAACTCGCCAGGAATGTTGTCAAATATTACCACCGAGATGTTAGGTTGGGTTAGGTTAGGTTATATTACGTTATTGACGTATATGAGGGTTACACGGAGACGTAGATGCCAACTCGCCAGGAATGATGTCAAATATTACCGCCGAGATGTTACGTTGCGTTAGGTTAGGTTATGTTACGTTATTGATGTATATAAAGGTTCCACGGAGACGTAGAGGCCATCTCGCCAGGAATGATGTCAAATATTACCGCCGAAATGATAGGTTGGTTTAGGTTAGGTTATACTTCGTTATTGATGTATACGAAGGTTCCACGGAGACGTAGAGACCAACTCGCCAGGAATGTTGTCAAATATTACCGCCGAGATGATAGGTTGGGTTAGGTTACGTTATATTACGTTATTGATGTATATGAGGGTTACACGGAGACGTAGAGGCTAACTCGCCAGGAATGATGTCAAATATTACCGCAGAGATGTTAGGTTGGGTTAGGTTAGGTTATATTACGTTATTGATGTATATAAAGGTCCCACGGACACGTAGAGGCCAATAAGTCAGGAATGTGGTCAAATCTTAACGCCGATATGTTAGGTTGGGTTAGGTTTGTTTATACTACGTTATTGATGTATATAAAGTCCCACGGAGACGTAGAAGCCAACTCGCCAGGAATGTTGTCAAATATTACCGCCGAGATGATAGGTTGGGTTAGGTTACGTTATATTACGTTATTGATGTATATGAGGGTTACACGGAGACGTAGATGCCAACTCGCCAGGAATGATGTCAAATATTACCGCAGAGATGTTAGGTTGGGTTAGGTTTGTTTATACTACGTTATTGATGTATATAAAGGTCCCACGGAGACGTAGAGGCCAACTCGCCAGGAATGTTGTCAAATATTACCGCCGAGATGATAGGTTGGGTTAGGTTACGTTATATTACGTTATTGATGTACATGAGGGTTACACGGAGAAGTAGAGGCCAACTCGCCAGGAATGTTGTCAAATATTACCGCCGACATGTTAGGTTGGGTTAGCTTTGGTTATATTACGTTATTGATTTATATAAAGGTCCCACGGAGACGGAGAAGCCAACACGCCAGGAATGTTGTCAAATACTACCACCGAGATGTTAGGTTGGGTTAGGTTAGGTTATATTACGTTATTGACGTATAGGAGGGTTACACGGAGACGTAGATGCCAACTCGCCAGGAATGATGTCAAATATTACCGCCGAGATGTTACGTTGCGTTAGGTTAGGTTATGTTACGTTATTGATGTATATAAAGGTTCCACGGAGACGTAGAGGCCATCTCGCCAGGAATGATGTCAAATATTACCGCCGAAATGATAGGTTGGTTTAGGTTAGGTTATACTTCGTTATTGATGTATACGAAGGTTCCACGGAGACGTAGAGACCAACTCGCCAAGAATGTTGTCAAATATTACCGCCGAGATGATAGGTTGGGTTAGGTTACGTTATATTACGTTATTGATGTATATGAGGGTTACACGGAGACGTAGAGGCTAACTCGCCAGGAATGATGTCAAATATTACCGCCGAAATGATAGGTTGGTTTAGGTTAGGTTATACTTCGTTATTGATGTATACGAAGGTTCCACGGAGACGTAGAGACCAACTCGCCAAGAATGTTGTCAAATATTACCGCCGAGATGATAGGTTGGGTTAGGTTACGTTATATTACGTTATTGATGTATATGAGGGTTACACGGAGACGTAGAGGCTAACTCGCCAGGAATGATGTCAAATATTACCGCAGAGATGTTAGGTTGGGTTAGGTTAGGTTATATTACGTTATTGATGTATATAAAGGTTCCACGGAGACGTAGAGACCATCTCGCCAGGAATGACGTCAAATATTACCGCCGAGATGATAGGTTGGGTTAGGATAGGTTATATTTCGTTATTGAAGTATATAAAGGTCCCACGGGGACGTAGAGACCAACTCGCCAGGTATGTTGTCAAATATTACCGCCGAGATGATAGGTTGGTTTAGGTTACGTTATATTACGTTATTGATGTATATGAGGGTTACACGGAGACGTAGAGGCCTACTCGCCAGGAATGTGGTCAAATATTACCGCCGAGATGTTACGTTGGGTTAGCCTAGCTTATATTATGTTATTGATGTATATAAAGGTCCCACGGAGACGTAGAGGCCAACTCGCCAGGAATGTTGTCAAATATTACCGACGAGATGATAGGTTGGGTTAGGTTACGTTATATTAGGTTATTGATGTACATGAGGGTTACACGGAGAAGTAGAGGCCAACTCGCCAGGAATGTTGTCAAATATTACCGCCGACATGTTAGGTTGGGTTAGCTTTGGTTATATTACGTTATTGATTTATATAAAGGTCCCACGGAGACGGAGAAGCCAACTCGCCAGGAATGTTGTCAAATACTACCACCGAGATGTTAGGTTGGGTTAGGTTAGGTTATATTACGTTATTGACGTATATGAGGGTTACACGGAGACGTAGATGCCAACTCGCCAGGAATGTGGTCAAATATTACCGCCGAGATGTTATGTTGCGTTAGGTTAGGTTATATTACGTTATTGATGTATATAAAGGTTCCACGGAGACGTAGAGGCCATCTCGCCAGGAATGATGTCAAATATTACCGCCGAAATGATAGGTTGGTTTAGGTTAGGTTATACTTCGTTATTGATGTATACGAAGGTTCCACGGAGACGTAGAGACCAACTCGCCAGGAATGTTGTCAAATATTACCGCCGAGATGATAGGTTGGGTTAGGTTACGTTATATTACGTTATTGATGTATATGAGGGTTACACGGAGACGTAGAGGCTAACTCGCCAGGAATGATGTCAAATAATACCGCAGAGATGTTAGGTTGGGTTAGGTTAGGTTATATTACGTTATTGATGTATATAAGGGTTCCACGAAGACGTAGAGACCAACTCGCCAGGAATGTTGTCAAGTATTAGCGCCGAGATGATAGGTTGGGTTAGGTTACGTTATATTACGTTATTGATGTATATGAGGGTTACACGGAGACGTAGAGGCTAACTCGCCAGGAATGATGTCAAATATTACCGCAGAGATGTTAGGTTGGGTTAGGTTAGGTTATATTACGTTATTGATGTATATAAAGGTTCCACGGGGAGGTAGAGACCATCTCGCCAGGAATGACGTCAAATATTACCGCCGAGATGTTAGGTTGGGTTAGGTTAGGTTATATTACGTTATTGATGTATATGAGGGTTACACGGAGACGTAGAGGCTAACTCGCCAGGAATGATGTCAAATATTACCGCAGAGATGTTAGGTTGGGTTAGGTTAGGTTATATTACGTTATTGATGTATATAAAGGTCCCACGGAGACGTAGAGGCCAATAAGTCAGGAATGTGGTCAAATCTTAACGCCGAGATGTTAGGTTGGGTTAGGTTTGTTTATACTACGTTATTGATGTATATAAAGGTTCCACGGAGACGTAGAGGCCAACTCGCCAGGAATGTTGTCAAATATTACCGCCGAGATGATAGGTTGGGTTAGGTTACGTTATATTAGGTTATTGATGTACATGAGGGTTACACGGAGAAGTAGAGGCCAACTCGCCAGGAATGTTGTCAAATATTACCGCCGACATGTTAGGTTGGGTTAGCTTTGGTTATATTACGTTATTGATTTATATAAAGGTCCCACGGAGACGGAGAAGCCAACTCGCCAGGAATGTTGTCAAATACAACCACCGAGATGTTAGGTTGGGTTAGGTTAGGTTATATTACGTTATTGACGTATAGGAGGGTTACACGGAGACGTAGATGCCAACTCGCCAGGAATGATGTCAAATATTACCGCAGAGATGTTAGGTTGGGTTAGGTTAGGTTATATTACGTTATTGATGTATATGAGGGTTACACGGAGACGTAGAGGCCAACTCGCCAGGAATGTGGTCAAATATTACCGCCGAGATGTTACGTTGCGTTAGGTTAGGTTATATTACGTTATTGATGTATATAAAGGTTCCACGGAGACGGAGAAGCCAACTCGCCAGGAATGTTGTCAAATACAACCACCGAGATGTTAGGTTGGGTTAGGTTAGGTTATATTACGTTATTGACGTATAGGAGGGTTACACGGAGACGTAGATGCCAACTCGCCAGGAATGATGTCAAATATTACCGCAGAGATGTTAGGTTGGGTTAGGTTAGGTTATATTACGTTATTGATGTATATGAGGGTTACACGGAGACGTAGAGGCCAACTCGCCAGGAATGTGGTCAAATATTACCGCCGAGATGTTACGTTGCGTTAGGTTAGGTTATATTACGTTATTGATGTATATAAAGGTTCCACGGAGACGTAGAGGCCATCTCGCCAGGAATGATGTAAAATATTACCGCCGAAATGATAGGTTGGTTTAGGTTAGGTTATACTTCGTTATTGATGTATACGAATGTTCCACGGAGACGTAGAGACCAACTCGCCAGGAATGTTGTCAAATATTACCGCCGAGATGATAGGTTGGGTTAGGTTACGTTATATTACGTTATTGATGTATATGAGGGTTACACGGAGACGTAGAGGCTAACTCGCCAGGAATGATGTCAAATAATACCGCAGAGATGTTAGGTTGGGTTAGCTTAGGTTATATTACGTTATTGATGTATATAAAGGTCCCACGGAGACGTAGAAGCCAACTCGCCAGGAATGTTGTCAAATATTACCGCCGAGATGATAGGTTGGGTTAGGTTACGTTATATTACGTTATTGATGTATATGAGGGTTACACGGAGACGTAGATGCCAACTCGCCAGGAATGATGTCAAATATTACCGCAGAGATGTTAGGTTGTGTTAGGTTAGGTTATATTACGTTTTTGATGTATATAAAGGTCCCACGGAGACGTAGAGGCCAATAAGCCAGGAATGTGGTCAAATCTTAACGCCGAGATGTTAGGTTGGGTTAGGTTTGTTTATACTACGTTATTGATGTATATAAAGGTCCCACGGAGACGTAGAAGCCAACTCGCCAGGAATGTTGTCAAATATTACCGCCGAGATGATAGGTTGGGTTAGGTTACGTTATATTACGTTATTGATGTATATGAGGGTTACACGGAGACGTAGAGGCCAACTCGCCAGGAATGATGTCAAATATTACCGCAGAGATGTTAGGTTGGGTTAGGGTAGGTTATATTACGTTATTGATGTATATAAAGGATCCACGGAGACGTAGAGACCATCTCGCCAGGAATGTTGTCAAATATTACCGCCGAGATGATAGGTTGGGTTAGGTTACGTTATATTAGGTTATTGATGTACATGAGGGTTACACGGAGAAGTAGAGGCCAACTCGCCAGGAATGTTGTCAAATATTACCGCCGACATGTTAGGTTGGGTTAGCTTTGGTTATATTACGTTATTGATTTATATAAAGGTCCCACGGAGACGGAGAAGCCAACTCGCCAGGAATGTTGTCAAATACTACCACCGAGATGTTAGGTTGGGTTAGGTTAGGTTATATTACGTTATTGACGTATAGGAGGGTTACACGGAGACGTAGACGCCAACTCGCCAGGAATGATGTCAAATATTACCGCAGAGATGTTAGGTTGGGTTAGGTTAGGTTATATTACGTTATTGATGTATATGAGGGTTACACGGAGACGTAGAGGCCAACTCGCCAGGAATGTGGTCAAATATTACCGCCGAGATGTTACGTTGCGTTAGGTTAGGTTATATTACGTTATTGATGTATATAAAGGTTCCACGGAGACGTAGAGGCCATCTCGCCAGGAATGATGTCAAATATTACCGCCGAAATGAAAGGTTGGTTTAGGTTAGGTTATACTTCGTTATTGATGTATACGAAGGTTCCACGGAGACGTAGAGACCAACTCGCCAGGAATGTTGTCAAATATTACCGCCGAGATGATAGGTTGGGTTAGGTTACGTTATATTACGTTATTGATGTATATGAGGGTTACACGGAGACGTAGAGGCTAACTCGCCAGGAATGATGTCAAATAATACCGCAGAGATGTTAGGTTGGGTTAGGTTAGGTTATATTACGTTATTGATGTATATAAAGGTTCCACGAAGACGTAGAGACCATCTCGCCAGGAATGACGTCAAATATTACCGCCGAGATGATAGGTTGGGTTAGGATAGGTTATATTTCGATATTGAAGTATATAAAGGTCCCACGGGGACGTAGAGGCCAACTCGCCAGGTATGTTGTCAAATATTACCCCCGAGATGATAGGTTGGGTTAGCTTTGGTTATATTACGTTATTGATTTATATAAAGGTCCCACGGAGACGGAGAAGCCAACTCGCCAGGAATGTTGTCAAATATTACCACCGAGATGTTAGGTTGGGTTAGGTTAGGTTATATAACGTTATTGACGTATAGGAGGGTTACACGGAGACGTAGATGCCAACTCGCCAGGAATGATGTCAAATATTACCGCAGAGATGTTAGGTTGGGTTAGGTTAGGTTATATTACGTTATTGATGTATATAAAGGTCCCACGGAGACGTAGAGGCCAATAAGTCAGGAATGTGGTCAAATCTTAACGCCGAGATGTTAGGTTGGGTTAGGTTTGTTTATACTACGTTATTGATGTATATAAAGGTTCCACGGGGAGGTAGAGACCATCTCGCCAGGAATGACGTCAAATATTACCGCCGAGATGTTAGGTTGGGTTAGGTTAGGTTATATTACGTTATTGATGTATATGAGGGTTACACGGAGACGTAGAGGCTAACTCGCCAGGAATGATGTCAAATATTACCGCAGAGATGTTAGGTTGGGTTAGGTTAGGTTATATTACGTTATTGATGTATATAAAGGTCCCACGGAGACGTAGAGGCCAATAAGTCAGGAATGTGGTCAAATCTTAACGCCGAGATGTTAGGTTGGATTAGGTTTGTTTATACTACGTTATTGATGTATATAAAGGTTCCACGGAGACGTAGAGGCCAACTCGCCAGGAATGTTGTCAAATATTACCGCCGAGATGATAGGTTGGGTTAGGTTACGTTATATTAGGTTATTGATGTACATGAGGGTTACACGGAGAAGTAGAGGCCAACTCGCCAGGAATGTTGTCAAATATTACCGCCGACATGTTAGGTTGGGTTAGCTTTGGTTATATTACGTTATTGATTTATATAAAGGTCCCACGGAGACGGAGAAGCCAACTCGCCAGGAATGTTGTCAAATACTACCACCGAGATGTTAGGTTGGGTTAGGTTAGGTTATATTACGTTATTGACGTATAGGAGGGTTACACGGAGACGTAGATGCCAACTCGCCAGGAATGATGTCAAATATTACCGCAGAGATGTTAGGTTGGGTTAGGTTAGGTTATATTACGTTATTGATGTATATGAGGGTTACACGGAGACGTAGAGGCCAACTCGCCAGGAATGTGGTCAAATATTACCGCCGAGATGTTACGTTGCGTTAGGTTAGGTTATATTACGTTATTGATGTATATAAAGGTTCCACGGAGACGTAGAGGCCATCTCGCCAGGAATGATGTAAAATATTACCGCCGAAATGATAGGTTGGTTTAGGTTAGGTTATACTTCGTTATTGATGTATACGAATGTTCCACGGAGACGTAGAGACCAACTCGCCAGGAATGTTGTCAAATATTACCGCCGAGATGATAGGTTGGGTTAGGTTACGTTATATTACGTTATTGATGTATATGAGGGTTACACGGAGACGTAGAGGCTAACTCGCCAGGAATGATGTCAAATAATACCGCAGAGATGTTAGGTTGGGTTAGCTTAGGTTATATTACGTTATTGATGTATATAAAGGTCCCACGGAGACGTAGAAGCCAACTCGCCAGGAATGTTGTCAAATATTACCGCCGAGATGATAGGTTGGGTTAGGTTACGTTATCTTACGTTATTGATGTATATGAGGGTTACACGGAGACGTAGATGCCAACTCGCCAGGAATGATGTCAAATATTACCGCAGAGATGTTAGGTTGGGTTAGGTTAGGTTATATTACGTTTTTGATGTATATAAAGGTCCCACGGAGACGTAGAGGCCAATAAGCCAGGAATGTGGTCAAATCTTAACGCCGAGATGTTAGGTTGGGTTAGGTTTGTTTATACTACGTTATTGATGTATATAAAGGTCCCACGGAGACGTAGAAGCCAACTCGCCAGGAATGTTGTCAAATATTACCGCCGAGATGATAGGTTGGGTTAGGTTACGTTATATTACGTTATTGATGTATATGAGGGTTACACGGAGACGTAGAGGCCAACTCGCCAGGAATGATGTCAAATATTACCGCAGAGATGTTAGGTTGGGTTAGGGTAGGTTATATTACGTTATTGATGTATATAAAGGATCCACGGAGACGTAGAGACCATCTCGCCAGGAATGACGTCAAATATTACCGCCGAGATGATAGGTTGGGCTAGGATAGGTTATATTTCGTTATTGAAGTATATAAAGGTCCCACGGGGACGTAGAGACCAACTCGCCAGGTATGTTGTCAAATATTACCGCCGAGATGATAGGTTGGGTTAGGTTACGTTATATTACGTTATTGATGTATATGAGGGTTACACGGAGACGTAGAGGCCTACTCGCCAGGAATGTGGTCAAATCTTAACGCCGAGATGTTAGGTTGGGTTAGGTTTGTTTATACTACGTTATTGATGTATATAAAGGTCCCACGGAGACGTAGAAGCCAACTCGCCAGGAATGTTGTCAAATATTACCGCCGAGATGATAGGTTGGGTTAGGTTACGTTATATTACGTTATTGATGTATATGAGGGTTACACGGAGACGTAGAGGCCAACTCGCCAGGAATGATGTCAAATATTACCGCAGAGATGTTAGGTTGGGTTAGGGTAGGTTATATTACGTTATTGATGTATATAAAGGATCCACGGAGACGTAGAGACCATCTCGCCAGGAATGTTGTCAAATATTACCGCCGAGATGATAGGTTGGGTTAGGTTACGTTATATTACGTTATTGATGTATATGAGGGTTACACGGAGACGTAGAGGCTAACTCGCCAGGAATGATGTCAAATAATACCGCAGAGATGTTAGGTTGGGTTAGGTTAGGTTATATTACGTTATTGATGTATATAAAGGTTCCACGAAGACGTAGAGACCATCTCGCCAGGAATGACGTCAAATATTACCGCCGAGATGATAGGTTGGGTTAGGATAGGTTATATTTCGATATTGAAGTATATAAAGGTCCCACGGGGACGTAGAGGCCAACTCGCCAGGTATGTTGTCAAATATTACCCCCGAGATGATAGGTTGGGTTAGCTTTGGTTATATTACGTTATTGATTTATATAAAGGTCCCACGGAGACGGAGAAGCCAACTCGCCAGGAATGTTGTCAAATATTACCACCGAGATGTTAGGTTGGGTTAGGTTAGGTTATATAACGTTATTGACGTATAGGAGGGTTACACGGAGACGTAGATGCCAACTCGCCAGGAATGATGTCAAATATTACCGCAGAGATGTTAGGTTGGGTTAGGTTAGGTTATATTACGTTATTGATGTATATAAAGGTCCCACGGAGACGTAGAGGCCAATAAGTCAGGAATGTGGTCAAATCTTAACGCCGAGATGTTAGGTTGGGTTAGGTTTGTTTATACTACGTTATTGATGTATATAAAGGTTCCACGGGGAGGTAGAGACCATCTCGCCAGGAATGACGTCAAATATTACCGCCGAGATGTTAGGTTGGGTTAGGTTAGGTTATATTACGTTATTGATGTATATGAGGGTTACACGGAGACGTAGAGGCTAACTCGCCAGGAATGATGTCAAATATTACCGCAGAGATGTTAGGTTGGGTTAGGTTAGGTTATATTACGTTATTGATGTATATAAAGGTCCCACGGAGACGTAGAGGCCAATAAGTCAGGAATGTGGTCAAATCTTAACGCCGAGATGTTAGGTTGGGTTAGGTTTGTTTATACTACGTTATTGATGTATATAAAGGTTCCACGGAGACGTAGAGGCCAACTCGCCAGGAATGTTGTCAAATATTACCGCCGAGATGATAGGTTGGGTTAGGTTACGTTATATTAGGTTATTGATGTACATGAGGGTTACACGGAGAAGTAGAGGCCAACTCGCCAGGAATGTTGTCAAATATTACCGCCGACATGTTAGGTTGGGTTAGCTTTGGTTATATTACGTTATTGATTTATATAAAGGTCCCACGGAGACGGAGAAGCCAACTCGCCAGGAATGTTGTCAAATACTACCACCGAGATGTTAGGTTGGGTTAGGTTAGGTTATATTACGTTATTGACGTATAGGAGGGTTACACGGAGACGTAGATGCCAACTCGCCAGGAATGATGTCAAATATTACCGCAGAGATGTTAGGTTGGGTTAGGTTAGGTTATATTACGTTATTGATGTATATGAGGGTTACACGGAGACGTAGAGGCCAACTCGCCAGGAATGTGGTCAAATATTACCGCCGAGATGTTACGTTGCGTTAGGTTAGGTTATATTACGTTATTGATGTATATAAAGGTTCCACGGAGACGTAGAGGCCATCTCGCCAGGAATGATGTAAAATATTACCGCCGAAATGATAGGTTGGTTTAGGTTAGGTTATACTTCGTTATTGATGTATACGAATGTTCCACGGAGACGTAGAGACCAACTCGCCAGGAATGTTGTCAAATATTACCGCCGAGATGATAGGTTGGGTTAGGTTACGTTATATTACGTTATTGATGTATATGAGTGTTACACGGAGACGTAGAGGCTAACTCGCCAGGAATGATGTCAAATAATACCGCAGAGATGTTAGGTTGGGTTAGCTTAGGTTATATTACGTTATTGATGTATATAAAGGTCCCACGGAGACGTAGAAGCCAACTCGCCAGGAATGTTGTCAAATATTACCGCCGAGATGATAGGTTGGGTTAGGTTACGTTATCTTACGTTATTGATGTATATGAGGGTTACACGGAGACGTAGATGCCAACTCGCCAGGAATGATGTCAAATATTACCGCAGAGATGTTAGGTTGGGTTAGGTTAGGTTATATTACGTTTTTGATGTATATAAAGGTCCCACGGAGACGTAGAGGCCAATAAGCCAGGAATGTGGTCAAATCTTAACGCCGAGATGTTAGGTTGGGTTAGGTTTGTTTATACTACGTTATTGATGTATATAAAGGTCCCACGGAGACGTAGAAGCCAACTCGCCAGGAATGTTGTCAAATATTACCGCCGAGATGATAGGTTGGGTTAGGTTACGTTATATTACGTTATTGATGTATATGAGGGTTACACGGAGACGTAGAGGCCAACTCGCCAGGAATGATGTCAAATATTACCGCAGAGATGTTAGGTTGGGTTAGGGTAGGTTATATTACGTTATTGATGTATATAAAGGATCCACGGAGACGTAGAGACCATCTCGCCAGGAATGACGTCAAATATTACCGCCGAGATGATAGGTTGGGCTAGGATAGGTTATATTTCGTTATTGAAGTATATAAAGGTCCCACGGGGACGTAGAGACCAACTCGCCAGGTATGTTGTCAAATATTACCGCCGAGATGATAGGTTGGGTTAGGTTACGTTATATTACGTTATTGATGTATATGAGGGTTACACGGAGACGTAGAGGCCTACTCGCCAGGAATGTGGTCAAATCTTAACGCCGAGATGTTAGGTTGGGTTAGGTTTGTTTATACTACGTTATTGATGTATATAAAGGTCCCACGGAGACGTAGAAGCCAACTCGCCAGGAATGTTGTCAAATATTACCGCCGAGATGATAGGTTGGGTTAGGTTACGTTATATTACGTTATTGATGTATATGAGGGTTACACGGAGACGTAGAGGCCAACTCGCCAGGAATGATGTCAAATATTACCGCAGAGATGTTAGGTTGGGTTAGGGTAGGTTATATTACGTTATTGATGTATATAAAGGATCCACGGAGACGTAGAGACCATCTCGCCAGGAATGTTGTCAAATATTACCGCCGAGATGATAGGTTGGGTTAGGTTACGTTATATTAGGTTATTGATGTACATGAGGGTTACACGGAGAAGTAGAGGCCAACTCGCCAGGAATATTGTCAAATATTACCGCCGACATGTTAGGTTGGGTTAGCTTTGGTTATATTACGTTATTGATTTATATAAAGGTCCCACGGAGACGGAGAAGCCAACTCGCCAGGAATGTTGTCAAATACTACCACCGAGATGTTAGGTTGGGTTAGGTTAGGTTATATTACGTTATTGACGTATAGGAGGGTTACACGGAGACGTAGACGCCAACTCGCCAGGAATGATGTCAAATATTACCGCAGAGATGTTAGGTTGGGTTAGGTTAGGTTATATTACGTTATTGATGTATATGAGGGTTACACGGAGACGTAGAGGCCAACTCGCCAGGAATGTGGTCAAATATTACCGCCGAGATGTTACGTTGCGTTAGGTTAGGTTATATTACGTTATTGATGTATATAAAGGTTCCACGGAGACGTAGAGGCCATCTCGCCAGGAATGATGTCAAATATTACCGCCGAAATGAAAGGTTGGTTTAGGTTAGGTTATACTTCGTTATTGATGTATACGAAGGTTCCACGGAGACGTAGAGACCAACTCGCCAGGAATGTTGTCAAATATTACCGCCGAGATGATAGGTTGGGTTAGGTTACGTTATATTACGTTATTGATGTATATGAGGGTTACACGGAGACGTAGAGGCTAACTCGCCAGGAATGATGTCAAATAATACCGCAGAGATGTTAGGTTGGGTTAGGTTAGGTTATATTACGTTATTGATGTATATAAAGGTTCCACGAAGACGTAGAGACCATCTCGCCAGGAATGACGTCAAATATTACCGCCGAGATGATAGGTTGGGTTAGGATAGGTTATATTTCGATATTGAAGTATATAAAGGTCCCACGGGGACGTAGAGGCCAACTCGCCAGGTATGTTGTCAAATATTACCCCCGAGATGATAGCTTGGGTTAGCTTTGGTTATATTACGTTATTGATTTATATAAAGGTCCCACGGAGACGGAGAAGCCAACTCGCCAGGAATGTTGTCAAATATTACCACCGAGATGTTAGGTTGGGTTAGGTTAGGTTATATAACGTTATTGACGTATAGGAGGGTTACACGGAGACGTAGATGCCAACTCGCCAGGAATGATGTCAAATATTACCGCAGAGATGTTAGGTTGGGTTAGGTTAGGTTATATTACGTTATTGATGTATATAAAGGTCCCACGGAGACGTAGAGGCCAATAAGTCAGGAATGTGGTCAAATCTTAACGCCGAGATGTTAGGTTGGGTTAGGTTTGTTTATACTACGTTATTGATGTATATAAAGGTTCCACGGGGAGGTAGAGACCATCTCGCCAGGAATGACGTCAAATATTACCGCCGAGATGTTAGGTTGGGTTAGGTTAGGTTATATTACGTTATTGATGTATATGAGGGTTACACGGAGACGTAGAGGCTAACTCGCCAGGAATGATGTCAAATATTACCGCAGAGATGTTAGGTTGGGTTAGGTTAGGTTATATTACGTTATTGATGTATATAAAGGTCCCACGGAGACGTAGAGGCCAATAAGTCAGGAATGTGGTCAAATCTTAACGCCGAGATGTTAGGTTGGGTTAGGTTTGTTTATACTACGTTATTGATGTATATAAAGGTTCCACGGAGACGTAGAGGCCAACTCGCCAGGAATGTTGTCAAATATTACCGCCGAGATGATAGGTTGGGTTAGGTTACGTTATATTAGGTTATTGATGTACATGAGGGTTACACGGAGAAGTAGAGGCCAACTCGCCAGGAATGTTGTCAAATATTACCGCCGACATGTTAGGTTGGGTTAGCTTTGGTTATATTACGTTATTGATTTATATAAAGGTCCCACGGAGACGGAGAAGCCAACTCGCCAGGAATGTTGTCAAATACTACCACCGAGATGTTAGGTTGGGTTAGGTTAGGTTATATTACGTTATTGACGTATAGGAGGGTTACACGGAGAAGTAGATGCCAACTCGCCAGGAATGATGTCAAATATTACCGCAGAGATGTTAGGTTGGGTTAGGTTAGGTTATATTACGTTATTGATGTATATGAGGGTTACACGGAGACGTAGAGGCCAACTCGCCAGGAATGTGGTCAAATATTACCGCCGAGATGTTACGTTGCGTTAGGTTAGGTTATATTACGTTATTGATGTATATAAAGGTTCCACGGAGACGTAGAGGCCATCTCGCCAGGAATGATGTAAAATATTACCGCCGAAATGATAGGTTGGTTTAGGTTAGGTTATACTTCGTTATTGATGTATACGAATGTTCCACGGAGACGTAGAGACCAACTCGCCAGGAATGTTGTCAAATATTACCGCCGAGATGATAGGTTGGGTTAGGTTACGTTATATTACGTTATTGATGTATATGAGGGTTACACGGAGACGTAGAGGCTAACTCGCCAGGAATGATGTCAAATAATACCGCAGAGATGTTAGGTTGGGTTAGCTTAGGTTATATTACGTTATTGATGTATATAAAGGTCCCACGGAGACGTAGAAGCCAACTCGCCAGGAATGTTGTCAAATATTACCGCCGAGATGATAGGTTGGGTTAGGTTACGTTATATTACGTTATTGATGTATATGAGGGTTACACGGAGACGTAGATGCCAACTCGCCAGGAATGATGTCAAATATTACCGCAGAGATGTTAGGTTGGGTTAGGTTAGGTTATATTACGTTTTTGATGTATATAAAGGTCCCACGGAGACGTAGAGGCCAATAAGCCAGGAATGTGGTCAAATCTTAACGCCGAGATGTTAGGTTGGGTTAGGTTTGTTTATACTACGTTATTGATGTATATAAAGGTCCCACGGAGACGTAGAAGCCAACTCGCCAGGAATGTTGTCAAATATTACCGCCGAGATGATAGGTTGGGTTAGGTTACGTTATATTACGTTATTGATGTATATGAGGGTTACACGGAGACGTAGAGGCCAACTCGCCAGGAATGATGTCAAATATTACCGCAGAGATGTTAGGTTGGGTTAGGGTAGGTTATATTACGTTATTGATGTATATAAAGGATCCACGGAGACGTAGAGACCATCTCGCCAGGAATGACGTCAAATATTACCGCCGAGATGATAGGTTGGGCTAGGATAGGTTATATTTCGTTATTGAAGTATATAAAGGTCCCACGGGGACGTAGAGACCAACTCGCCAGGTATGTTGTCAAATATTACCGCCGAGATGATAGGTTGGGTTAGGTTACGTTATATTACGTTATTGATGTATATGAGGGTTACACGGAGACGTAGAGGCCTACTCGCCAGGAATGTGGTCAAATATTACCGCCGAGATGTTACGTTGGTTTAGCCTAGCTTATATTGTGTTATTGATGTATATAAAGGTCCCACGGAGACGTAGAGGCCAACTCGCCAGGAATGTTGTCAAATATTACCGCCGAGATGATAGGTTGGGTTAGGTTACGTTATATTAGGTTATTGATGTACATGAGGGTTACACGGAGAAGTAGAGGCCAACTCGCCAGAAATGTTGTCAAATATTACCGCCGACATGTTAGGTTGGGCTAGCTTTGGTTATATTACGTTATTGATTTATATAAAGGTCCCACGGAGACGGAGAAGCCAACTCGCCAGGAATGTTGTCAAATATTACCACCGAGATGTTAGGTTGGGTTAGGTTAGGTTATATTACGTTATTGACGTATATGAGGGTTACACGGAGACGTAGATGCCAACTCGCCAGGAATGATGTCAAATATTACCGCCGAGATGTTACGTTGCGTTAGGTTAGGTTATGATACGTTATTGATGTATATAAAGGTTCCACGGAGACGTAGAGGCCATCTCGCCAGGAATGATGTCAAATATTACCGCCGAAATGATAGGTTGGTTTAGGTTAGGTTATACTTCGTTATTGATGTATACGAAGGTTCCACGGAGACGTAGAGACCAACTCGCCAGGAATGTTGTCAAATATTACCGCCGAGATGATAGGTTGGGTTAGGTTACGTTATATTACGTTATTGATGTATATGAGGGTTACACGGAGACGTAGAGGCTAACTCGCCAGGAATGATGTCAAATATTACCGCAGAGATGTTAGGTTGGGTTAGGTTAGGTTATATTACGTTATTGATGTATATAAAGGTCCCACGGAGACGTAGAGGCCAATAAGTCAGGAATGTGGTCAAATCTTAACGCCGATATGTTAGGTTGGGTTAGGTTTGTTTATACTACGTTATTGATGTATATAAAGTCCCACGGAGACGTAGAAGCCAACTCGCCAGGAATGTTGTCAAATATTACCGCCGAGATGATAGGTTGGGTTAGGTTACGTTATATTACGTTATTGATGTACATGAGGGTTACACGGAGACGTAGATGCCAACTCGCCAGGAATGATGTCAAATATTACCGCAGAGATGTTAGGTTGGGTTAGGTTTGTTTATACTACGTTATTGATGTATATAAAGGTCCCACGGAGACGTAGAGGCCGACTCGCCAGGAATGTTGTCAAATATTACCGCCGAGATGATAGGTTGGGTTAGGTTACGTTATATTAGGTTATTGATGTACATGAGGGTTACACGGAGAAGTAGAGGCCAACTCGCCAGGAATGTTGTCAAATATTACCGCCGACATGTTAGGTTGGGTTAGCTTTGGTTATATTACGTTATTGATTTATATAAAGGTCCCACGGAGACGGAGAAGCCAACTCGCCAGGAATGTTGTCAAATACTACCACCGAGATGTTAGGTTGGGTTAGGTTAGGTTATATTACGTTATTGACGTATAGGAGGGTTACACGGAGACGTAGACGCCAACTCGCCAGGAATGATGTCAAATATTACCGCAGAGATGTTAGGTTGGGTTAGGTTAGGTTATATTACGTTATTGATGTATATGAGGGTTACACGGAGACGTAGAGGCCAACTCGCCAGGAATGTGGTCAAATATTACCGCCGAGATGTTACGTTGCGTTAGGTTAGGTTATATTACGTTATTGATGTATATAAAGGTTCCACGGAGACGTAGAGGCCATCTCGCCAGGAATGATGTCAAATATTACCGCCGAAATGAAAGGTTGGTTTAGGTTAGGTTATACTTCGTTATTGATGTATACGAAGGTTCCACGGAGACGTAGAGACCAACTCGCCAGGAATGTTGTCAAATATTACCGCCGAGATGATAGGTTGGGTTAGGTTACGTTATATTACGTTATTGATGTATATGAGGGTTACACGGAGACGTAGAGGCTAACTCGCCAGGAATGATGTCAAATAATACCGCAGAGATGTTAGGTTGGGTTAGGTTAGGTTATATTACGTTATTGATGTATATAAAGGTTCCACGAAGACGTAGAGACCATCTCGCCAGGAATGACGTCAAATATTACCGCCGAGATGATAGGTTGGGTTAGGATAGGTTATATTTCGATATTGAAGTATATAAAGGTCCCACGGGGACGTAGAGGCCAACTCGCCAGGTATGTTGTCAAATATTACCCCCGAGATGATAGGTTGGGTTAGCTTTGGTTATATTACGTTATTGATTTATATAAAGGTCCCACGGAGACGGAGAAGCCAACTCGCCAGGAATGTTGTCAAATATTACCACCGAGATGTTAGGTTGGGTTAGGTTAGGTTATATAACGTTATTGACGTATAGGAGGGTTACACGGAGACGTAGATGCCAACTCGCCAGGAATGATGTCAAATATTACCGCAGAGATGTTAGGTTGGGTTAGGTTAGGTTATATTACGTTATTGATGTATATAAAGGTCCCACGGAGACGTAGAGGCCAATAAGTCAGGAATGTGGTCAAATCTTAACGCCGAGATGTTAGGTTGGGTTAGGTTTGTTTATACTACGTTATTGATGTATATAAAGGTTCCACGGAGACGTAGAGGCCAACTCGCCAGGAATGTTGTCAAATATTACCGCCGAGATGATAGGTTGGGTTAGGTTACGTTATATTAGTTTATTGATGTACATGAGGGTTACACGGAGAAGTAGAGGCCAACTCGCCAGGAATGTTGTCAAATATTACCGCCGACATGTTAGGTTGGGTTAGCTTTGGTTATATTACGTTATTGATTTATATAAAGGTCCCACGGAGACGGAGAAGCCAACTCGCCAGGAATGTTGTCAAATACTACCACCGAGATGTTAGGTTGGGTTAGGTTAGGTTATATTACGTTATTGACGTATAGGAGGGTTACACGGAGACGTAGATGCCAACTCGCCAGGAATGATGTCAAATATTACCGCAGAGATGTTAGGTTGGGTTAGGTTAGGTTATATTACGTTATTGATGTATATGAGGGTTACACGGAGACGTAGAGGCTAACTCGCCAGGAATGATGTCAAATATTACCGCAGAGATGTTAGGTTGGGTTAGGTTAGGTTATATTACGTTATTGATGTATATAAAGGTCCCACGGAGACGTAGAGGCCAATAAGTCAGGAATGTGGTCAAATCTTAACGCCGATATGTTAGGTTGGGTTAGGTTTGTTTATACTACGTTATTGATGTATATAAAGTCCCACGGAGACGTAGAAGCCAACTCGCCAGGAATGTTGTCAAATATTACCGCCGAGATGATAGGTTGGGTTAGGTTACGTTATATTACGTTATTGATGTACATGAGGGTTACACGGAGACGTAGATGCCAACTCGCCAGGAATGATGTCAAATATTACCGCAGAGATGTTAGGTTGGGTTAGGTTTGTTTATACTACGTTATTGATGTATATAAAGGTCCCACGGAGACGTAGAGGCCGACTCGCCAGGAATGTTGTCAAATATTACCGCCGAGATGATAGGTTGGGTTAGGTTACGTTATATTAGGTTATTGATGTACATGAGGGTTACACGGAGAAGTAGAGGCCAACTCGCCAGGAATGTTGTCAAATATTACCGCCGACATGTTAGGTTGGGTTAGCTTTGGTTATATTACGTTATTGATTTATATAAAGGTCCCACGGAGACGGAGAAGCCAACTCGCCAGGAATGTTGTCAAATACTACCACCGAGATGTTAGGTTGGGTTAGGTTAGGTTATATTACGTTATTGACGTATAGGAGGGTTACACGGAGACGTAGACGCCAACTCGCCAGGAATGATGTCAAATATTACCGCAGAGATGTTAGGTTGGGTTAGGTTAGGTTATATTACGTTATTGATGTATATGAGGGTTACACGGAGACGTAGAGGCCAACTCGCCAGGAATGTGGTCAAATATTACCGCCGAGATGTTACGTTGCGTTAGGTTAGGTTATATTACGTTATTGATGTATATAAAGGTTCCACGGAGACGTAGAGGCCATCTCGCCAGGAATGATGTCAAATATTACCGCCGAAATGAAAGGTTGGTTTAGGTTAGGTTATACTTCGTTATTGATGTATACGAAGGTTCCACGGAGACGTAGAGACCAACTCGCCAGGAATGTTGTCAAATATTACCGCCGAGATGATAGGTTGGGTTAGGTTACGTTATATTACGTTATTGATGTATATGAGGGTTACACGGAGACGTAGAGGCTAACTCGCCCGGAATGATGTCAAATAATACCGCAGAGATGTTAGGTTGGGTTAGGTTAGGTTATATTACGTTATTGATGTATATAAAGGTTCCACGAATACGTAGAGACCATCTCGCCAGGAATGACGTCAAATATTACCGCCGAGATGATAGGTTGGGTTAGGATAGGTTATATTTCGGTATTGAAGTATATAAAGGTCCCACGGGGACGTAGAGGCCAACTCGCCAGGTATGTTGTCAAATATTACCCCCGAGATGGTAGGTTGGGTTAGCTTTGGTTATATTACGTTATTGATTTATATAAAGGTCCCACGGAGACGGAGAAGCCAACTCGCCAGGAATGTTGTCAAATATTACCACCGAGATGTTAGGTTGGGTTAGGTTAGGTTATATAACGTTATTGACGTATAGGAGGGTTACACGGAGACGTAGATGCCAACTCGCCAGGAATGATGTCAAATATTACCGCAGAGATGTTAGGTTGGGTTAGGTTAGGTTATATTACGTTATTGATGTATATAAAGGTCCCACGGAGACGTAGAGGCCAATAAGTCAGGAATGTGGTCAAATCTTAACGCCGAGATGTTAGGTTGGGTTAGGTTTGTTTATACTACGTTATTGATGTATATAAAGGTCCCACGGAGACGTAGAAGCCAACTCGCCAGGAATGTTGTCAAATATTACCGCCGAGATGATAGGTTGGGTTAGGATACGTTATATTACGTTATTGATGTATATGAGGGTTACACGGAGACGTAGATGCCATCTCGCCAGGAATGATGTCAAATATTACCGCAGAAATGTTAGGTTGGGTTAGGTTAGGTTATATTACGTTTTTGATGTATATAAAGGTCCCACGGAGACGTAGAGGCCAATAAGCCAGGAATGTGGTCAAATCTTAACGCCGAGATGTTAGGTTGGGTTAGGTTTGTTTATACTACGTTATTGATGTATATAAAGGTCCCACGGAGACGTAGAAGCCAACTCGCCAGGAATGTTGTCAAATATTACCGCCGAGATGATAGGTTGGGTTAGGTTACGTTATATTACGTTATTGATGTATATGAGGGTTACACGGAGACGTAGAGGCCAACTCGCCAGGAATGATGTCAAATATTACCGCAGAGATGTTAGGTTGGGTTAGGTTAGGTTATATTACGTTATTGATGTATATAAAGGATCCACGGAGACGTAGAGACCATCTCGCCAGGGATGACGTCAAATATTACCGCCGAGATGATAGGTTGGGCTAGGATAGGTTATATTTCGTTATTGAAGTATATAAAGGTCCCACGGAGACGGAGAAGCCAACTCGCCAGGAATGTTGTCAAATATTACCACCGAGATGTTAGGTTGGGTTAGGTTAGGTTATATTACGTTATTGACGTATAGGAGGGTTACACGGAGACGTAGATGCCAACTCGCCAGGAATGATGTCAAATATTACCGCAGAGATGTTAGTTTGGGTTAGGTTAGGTTATATTACGTTATTGATGTATATAAAGGTCCCACGGAGACGTAGAGGCCAATAAGTCAGGAATGTGGTCAAATCTTAACGCCGAGATGTTAGGTTGGGTTAGGTTTGTTTATACTACGTTATTGATGTATATAAAGGTCCCACGGAGACGTAGAAGCCAACTCGCCAGGAATGTTGTCAAATATTACCGCCGAGATAATAGGTTGGGTTAGGTTACGTTATATTACGTTATTGATGTATATGAGGGTTACACGGAGACGTAGATGCCAACTCGCCAGGAATGATGTCAAATATTACCGCAGAGATGTTAGGTTGGGTTACGTTAGGTTATATTACGTTTTTGATGTATATAAAGGTCCCACGGAGACGTAGAGGCCAATAAGCCAGGAATGTGGTCAAATCTTAACGCCGAGATGTTAGGTTGGGTTAGGTTTGTTTATACTACGTTATTGATGTATATAAAGGTCCCACGGAGACGTAGAAGCCAACTCGCCAGGAATGTTGTCAAATATTACCGCCGAGATGATAGGTTGGGTTAGGTTACGTTATATTACGTTATTGATGTATATGAGGGTTACACGGAGACGTAGAGGCCAACTCGCCAGGAATGTGGTCAAATATTACCGCCGAGATGTTACGTTGCGTTAGGTTAGGTTATATTACGTTATTGATGTATATAAAGGTTCCACGGAGACGTAGAGGCCATCTCGCCAGGAATGATGTAAAATATTACCGCCGAAATGATAGGTTGGTTTAGGTTAGGTTATACTTCGTTATTGATGTATACGAATGTTCCACGGAGACGTAGAGACCAACTCGCCAGGAATGTTGTCAAATATTACCGCCGAGATGATAGGTTGGGTTAGGTTACGTTATATTACGTTATTGATGTATATGAGGGTTACACGGAGACGTAGAGGCTAACTCGCCAGGAATGATGTCAAATAATACCGCAGAGATGTTAGGTTGGGTTAGCTTAGGTTATATTACGTTATTGATGTATATAAAGGTCCCACGGAGACGTAGAAGCCAACTCGCCAGGAATGTTGTCAAATATTACCGCCGAGATGATAGGTTGGGTTAGGTTACGTTATATTACGTTATTGATGTATATGAGGGTTACACGGAGACGTAGATGCCAACTCGCCAGGAATGATGTCAAATATTACCGCAGAGATGTTAGGTTGGGTTAGGTTAGGTTATATTACGTTTTTGATGTATATAAAGGTCCCACGGAGACGTAGAGGCCAATAAGCCAGGAATGTGGTCAAATCTTAACGCCGAGATGTTAGGTTGGGTTAGGTTTGTTTATACTACGATATTGATGTATATAAAGGTCCCACGGAGACGTAGAAGCCAACTCGCCAGGAATGTTGTCAAATATTACCGCCGAGATGATAGGTTGGGTTAGGTTACGTTATATTACGTTATTGATGTATATGAGGGTTACACGGAGACGTAGAGGCCAACTCGCCAGGAATGATGTCAAATATTACCGCAGAGATGTTAGGTTGGGTTAGGGTAGGTTATATTACGTTATTGATGTATATAAAGGATCCACGGAGACGTAGAGACCATCTCGCCAGGAATGACGTCAAATATTACCGCCGAGATGATAGGTTGGGCTAGGATAGGTTATATTTCGTTATTGAAGTATATAAAGGTCCCACGGGGACGTAGAGACCAACTCGCCAGGTATGTTGTCAAATATTACCGCCGAGATGATAGGTTGGGTTAGGTTACGTTATATTACGTTATTGATGTATATGAGGGTTACACGGAGACGTAGAGGCCTACTCGCCAGGAATGTGGTCAAATATTACCGCCGAGATGTTACGTTGGTTTAGCCTAGCTTATATTGTGTTATTGATGTATATAAAGGTCCCACGGAGACGTAGAGGCCAACTCGCCAGGAATGTTGTCAAATATTACCGCCGAGATGATAGGTTGGGTTAGGTTACGTTATATTAGGTTATTGATGTACATGAGGGTTACACGGAGAAGTAGAGGCCAACTCGCCAGAAATGTTGTCAAATATTACCGCCGACATGTTAGGTTGGGCTAGCTTTGGTTATATTACGATATTGATTTATATAAAGGTCCCACGGAGACGGAGAAGCCAACTCGCCAGGAATGTTGTCAAATATTACCACCGAGATGTTAGGTTGGGTTAGGTTAGGTTATATTACGTTATTGACGTATATGAGGGTTACACGGAGACGTAGATGCCAACTCGCCAGGAATGATGTCAAATATTACCGCCGAGATGTTACGTTGCGTTAGGTTAGGTTATGATACGTTATTGATGTATATAAAGGTTCCACGGAGACGTAGAGGCCATCTCGCCAGGAATGATGTCAAATATTACCGCCGAAATGATAGGTTGGTTTAGGTTAGGTTATACTTCGTTATTGATGTATACGAAGGTTCCACGGAGACGTAGAGACCAACTCGCCAGGAATGTTGTCAAATATTACCGCCGAGATGATAGGTTGGGTTAGGTTACGTTATATTACGTTATTGATGTATATGAGGGTTACACGGAGACGTAGAGGCTAACTCGCCAGGAATGATGTCAAATATTACCGCAGAGATGTTAGGTTGGGTTAGGTTAGGTTATATTACGTTATTGATGTATATAAAGGTCCCACGGAGACGTAGAGGCCAATAAGTCAGGAATGTGGTCAAATCTTAACGCCGATATGTTAGGTTGGGTTAGGTTTGTTTATACTACGTTATTGATGTATATAAAGTCCCACGGAGACGTAGAAGCCAACTCGCCAGGAATGTTGTCAAATATTACCGCCGAGATGATAGGTTGGGTTAGGTTACGTTATATTACGTTATTGATGTACATGAGGGTTACACGGAGACGTAGATGCCAACTCGCCAGGAATGATGTCAAATATTACCGCAGAGATGTTAGGTTGGGTTAGGTTTGTTTATACTACGTTATTGATGTATATAAAGGTCCCACGGAGACGTAGAGGCCGACTCGCCAGGAATGTTGTCAAATATTACCGCCGAGATGATAGGTTGGGTTAGGTTACGTTATATTAGGTTATTGATGTACATGAGGGTTACACGGAGAAGTAGAGGCCAACTCGCCAGGAATGTTGTCAAATATTACCGCCGACATGTTAGGTTGGGTTAGCTTTGGTTATATTACGTTATTGATTTATATAAAGGTCCCACGGAGACGGAGAAGCCAACTCGCCAGGAATGTTGTCAAATACTACCACCGAGATGTTAGGTTGGGTTAGGTTAGGTTATATTACGTTATTGACGTATAGGAGGGTTACACGGAGACGTAGACGCCAACTCGCCAGGAATGATGTCAAATATTACCGCAGAGATGTTAGGTTGGGTTAGGTTAGGTTATATTACGTTATTGATGTATATGAGGGTTACACGGAGACGTAGAGGCCAACTCGCCAGGAATGTGGTCAAATATTACCGCCGAGATGTTACGTTGCGTTAGGTTAGGTTATATTACGTTATTGATGTATATAAAGGTTCCACGGAGACGTAGAGGCCATCTCGCCAGGAATGATGTCAAATATTACCGCCGAAATGAAAGGTTGGTTTAGGTTAGGTTATACTTCGTTATTGATGTATACGAAGGTTCCACGGAGACGTAGAGACCAACTCGCCAGGAATGTTGTCAAATATTACCGCCGAGATGATAGGTTGGGTTAGGTTACGTTATATTACGTTATTGATGTATATGAGGGTTACACGGAGACGTAGAGGCCTACTCGCCAGGAATGTGGTCAAATATTACCGCCGAGATGTTACGTTGGTTTAGCCTAGCTTATATTGTGTTATTGATGTATATAAAGGTCCCACGGAGACGTAGAGGCCAACTCGCCAGGAATGTTGTCAAATATTACCGCCGAGATGATAGGTTGGGTTAGGTTACGTTATATTAGGTTATTGATGTACATGAGGGTTACACGGAGAAGTAGAGGCCAACTCGCCAGAAATGTTGTCAAATATTACCGCCGACATGTTAGGTTGGGCTAGCTTTGGTTATATTACGATATTGATTTATATAAAGGTCCCACGGAGACGGAGAAGCCAACTCGCCAGGAATGTTGTCAAATATTACCACCGAGATGTTAGGTTGGGTTAGGTTAGGTTATATTACGTTATTGACGTATATGAGGGTTACACGGAGACGTAGATGCCAACTCGCCAGGAATGATGTCAAATATTACCGCCGAGATGTTACGTTGCGTTAGGTTAGGTTATGATACGTTATTGATGTATATAAAGGTTCCACGGAGACGTAGAGGCCATCTCGCCAGGAATGATGTCAAATATTACCGCCGAAATGATAGGTTGGTTTAGGTTAGGTTATACTTCGTTATTGATGTATACGAAGGTTCCACGGAGACGTAGAGACCAACTCGCCAGGAATGTTGTCAAATATTACCGCCGAGATGATAGGTTGGGTTAGGTTACGTTATATTACGTTATTGATGTATATGAGGGTTACACGGAGACGTAGAGGCTAACTCGCCAGGAATGATGTCAAATATTACCGCAGAGATGTTAGGTTGGGTTAGGTTAGGTTATATTACGTTATTGATGTATATAAAGGTCCCACGGAGACGTAGAGGCCAATAAGTCAGGAATGTGGTCAAATCTTAACGCCGATATGTTAGGTTGGGTTAGGTTTGTTTATACTACGTTATTGATGTATATAAAGTCCCACGGAGACGTAGAAGCCAACTCGCCAGGAATGTTGTCAAATATTACCGCCGAGATGATAGGTTGGGTTAGGTTACGTTATATTACGTTATTGATGTACATGAGGGTTACACGGAGACGTAGATGCCAACTCGCCAGGAATGATGTCAAATATTACCGCAGAGATGTTAGGTTGGGTTAGGTTTGTTTATACTACGTTATTGATGTATATAAAGGTCCCACGGAGACGTAGAGGCCGACTCGCCAGGAATGTTGTCAAATATTACCGCCGAGATGATAGGTTGGGTTAGGTTACGTTATATTAGGTTATTGATGTACATGAGGGTTACACGGAGAAGTAGAGGCCAACTCGCCAGGAATGTTGTCAAATATTACCGCCGACATGTTAGGTTGGGTTAGCTTTGGTTATATTACGTTATTGATTTATATAAAGGTCCCACGGAGACGGAGAAGCCAACTCGCCAGGAATGTTGTCAAATACTACCACCGAGATGTTAGGTTGGGTTAGGTTAGGTTATATTACGTTATTGACGTATAGGAGGGTTACACGGAGACGTAGACGCCAACTCGCCAGGAATGATGTCAAATATTACCGCAGAGATGTTAGGTTGGGTTAGGTTAGGTTATATTACGTTATTGATGTATATGAGGGTTACACGGAGACGTAGAGGCCAACTCGCCAGGAATGTGGTCAAATATTACCGCCGAGATGTTACGTTGCGTTAGGTTAGGTTATATTACGTTATTGATGTATATAAAGGTTCCACGGAGACGTAGAGGCCATCTCGCCAGGAATGATGTCAAATATTACCGCCGAAATGAAAGGTTGGTTTAGGTTAGGTTATACTTCGTTATTGATGTATACGAAGGTTCCACGGAGACGTAGAGACCAACTCGCCAGGAATGTTGTCAAATATTACCGCCGAGATGATAGGTTGGGTTAGGTTACGTTATATTACGTTATTGATGTATATGAGGGTTACACGGAGACGTAGAGGCTAACTCGCCAGGAATGATGTCAAATAATACCGCAGAGATGTTAGGTTGGGTTAGGTTAGGTTATATTACGTTATTGATGTATATAAAGGTTCCACGAAGACGTAGAGACCATCTCGCCAGGAATGACGTCAAATATTACCGCCGAGATGATAGGTTGGGTTAGGATAGGTTATATTTCGGTATTGAAGTATATAAAGGTCCCACGGGGACGTAGAGGCCAACTCGCCAGGTATGTTGTCAAATATTACCCCCGAGATGATAGGTTGGGTTAGCTTTGGTTATATTACGTTATTGATTTATATAAAGGTCCCACGGAGACGGAGAAGCCAACTCGCCAGGAATGTTGTCAAATATTACCACCGAGATGTTAGGGAGGGTTAGGTTAGGTTATATAACGTTATTGACGTATAGGAGGGTTACACGGAGACGTAGATGCCAACTCGCCAGGAATGATGTCAAATATTACCGCAGAGATGTTAGGTTGGGTTAGGTTAGGTTATATTACGTTATTGATGTATATAAAGGTCCCACGGAGACGTAGAGGCCAATAAGTCAGGAATGTGGTCAAATCTTAACGCCGAGATGTTAGGTTGGGTTAGGTTTGTTTATACTACGTTATTGATGTATATAAAGGTCCCACGGAGACGTAGAAGCCAACTCGCCAGGAATGTTGTCAAATATTACCGCCGAGATGATAGGTTGGGTTAGGATACGTTATATTACGTTATTGATGTATATGAGGGTTACACGGAGACGTAGATGCCATCTCGCCAGGAATGATGTCAAATATTACCGCAGAAATGTTAGGTTGGGTTAGGTTAGGTTATATTACGTTTTTGATGTATATAAAGGTCCCACGGAGACGTAGAGGCCAATAAGCCAGGAATGTGGTCAAATCTTAACGCCGAGATGTTAGGTTGGGTTAGGTTTGTTTATACTACGTTATTGATGTATATAAAGGTCCCACGGAGACGTAGAAGCCAACTCGCCAGGAATGTTGTCAAATATTACCGCCGAGATGATAGGTTGGGTTAGGTTACGTTATATTACGTTATTGATGTATATGAGGGTTACACGGAGACGTAGAGGCCAACTCGCCAGGAATGATGTCAAATATTACCGCAGAGATGTTAGGTTGGGTTAGGTTAGGTTATATTACGTTATTGATGTATATAAAGGATCCACGGAGACGTAGAGACCATCTCGCCAGGAATGACGTCAAATATTACCGCCGAGATGATAGGTTGGGCTAGGATAGGTTATATTTCGTTATTGAAGTATATAAAGGTCCCACGGAGACGGAGAAGCCAACTCGCCAGGAATGTTGTCAAATATTACCACCGAGATGTTAGGTTGGGTTAGGTTAGGTTATATTACGTTATTGACGTATAGGAGGGTTACACGGAGACGTAGATGCCAACTCGCCAGGAATGATGTCAAATATTACCGCAGAGATGTTAGTTTGGGTTAGGTTAGGTTATATTACGTTATTGATGTATATAAAGGTCCCACGGAGACGTAGAGGCCAATAAGTCAGGAATGTGGTCAAATCTTAACGCCGAGATGTTAGGTTGGGTTAGGTTTGTTTATACTACGTTATTGATGTATATAAAGGTCCCACGGAGACGTAGAAGCCAACTCGCCAGGAATGTTGTCAAATATTACCGCCGAGATAATAGGTTGGGTTAGGTTACGTTATATTACGTTATTGATGTATATGAGGGTTACACGGAGACGTAGATGCCAACTCGCCAGGAATGATGTCAAATATTACCGCAGAGATGTTAGGTTGGGTTACGTTAGGTTATATTACGTTTTTGATGTATATAAAGGTCCCACGGAGACGTAGAGGCCAATAAGCCAGGAATGTGGTCAAATCTTAACGCCGAGATGTTAGGTTGGGTTAGGTTTGTTTATACTACGTTATTGATGTATATAAAGGTCCCACGGAGACGTAGAAGCCAACTCGCCAGGAATGTTGTCAAATATTACCGCCGAGATGATAGGTTGGGTTAGGTTACGTTATATTACGTTATTGATGTATATGAGGGTTACACGGAGACGTAGAGGCCAACTCGCCAGGAATGATGTCAAATATTACCGCCGAGATGATAGGTTGGGTTAGGTTACGTTATATTACGCTATTGATGTATATGAGGGTTACACGGAGACGTAGAGGCTAACTCGCCAGGAATGATGTCAAATATTACCGCAGAGATGTTAGGTTGGGTTAGGTTAGGTTATATTACGTTATTGATGTATATAAAGGTTCCACGGGGACGTAGAGACCATCTCGCCAGGAATGACGTCAAATATTACCGCCGAGATGTTAGGTTGGGTTAGGTTAGGTTATATTACGTTATTGATGTATATGAGGGTTACACGGAGACGTAGAGGCTAACTCGCCAGGAATGATGTCAAATATTACCGCAGAGATGTTAGGTTGGGTTAGGTTAGGTTATATTACGTTATTGATGTATATAAAGGTCCCACGGAGACGTAGAGGCCAATAAGTCAGGAATTTGGTCAAATCTGAACGCCGAGATGTTAGGTTGGGTTAGGTTTGTTTATACTACGTTATTGATGTATATAAAGGTCCCACGGAGACGTAGAAGCCAACTCGCCAGGAATGTTGTCAAATATTACCGCCGAGATGATAGGTTGGGTTAGGTTACGTTATATTACGTTATTGATGTATATGAGGGTTACACGGAGACGTAGATGCCAACTCGCCAGGAATGATGTCAAATATTACCGCAGAGATGTTAGGTTGGGTTAGGTTTGTTTATACTACGTTATTGATGTATATAAAGGTCCCACGGAGACGTAGAAGCCAACTCGCCAGGAATGTTGTCAAATATTACCGCCGAGATGATAGGTTGGGTTAGGTTTGTTTATATTACGTTATTGATGTATATGAGGGTTACACGGAGACGTAGAGGCCAACTCGCCAGGAATGTGGTCAAATATTACCGCCGAGATGTTACGTTGCGTTAGGTTAGGTTATATTACGTTATTGATGTATATAAAGGTTCCACGGAGACGTAGAGGCCATCTCGCCAGGAATGATGTCAAATATTACCGCCGAAATGATAGGTTGGTTTAGGTTAGGTTATACTTCGTTATTGATGTATACGAAGGTTCCACGGAGACGCAGAGACCAACTCGCCAGGAATGTTGTCAAATATTACCGCCGAGATGATAGGTTGGGTTAGGTTACGTTACATTACGTTATTGATGTATATGAGGGTTACACGGAGACGTAGAGACTAACTCGCCAGGAATGATGTCAAATATTACCGCAGAGATGTTAGGTTGGGTTAGGTTAGGTTATATTACGTTATTGATGTATATAAAGGTTCCACGGAGACGTAGAGACCATCTCGCCAGGAATGACGTCAAATATTACCGCCGAGATGATAGGTTGGGTTAGGATCGGTTATATTTCGTTATTGAAGTATATAAAGGTCCCACGGGGACGTAGAGACCAACTCGCCAGGTATGTTGTCAAATATTACCGCCGAGACGATAGGTTGGGTTAGGTTACGTTATATTACGTTATTGATGTATATGAGGGTTACACGGAGACGTAGAGGCCTACTCGCCAGGAATGTGGTCAAATATTACCGCCGAAATGTTACGTTGGGTTAGCCTAGCTTATATTATGTTATTGATGTATATAAAGGTCCCATGGAGACGTAGAGGCCAACTCGCCAGGATTGTTGTCAAATATTACCGCCGAGATGTTACGTTGCGTTAGGTTACGTTATATTAGGTTATTGATGTACATGAGGGTTACACGGAGAAGTAGAGGCCAACTCGCCAGAAATGTTGTCAAATATTACCGCCGACATGTTAGGTTGGGTTAGCTTTGGTTATATTACGTTATTGATTTATATAAAGGTCCCACGGAGACGGAGAAGCCAACTCGCCAGGAATGATGTCAAATATTACCGCCGAAATGATAGGTTGGTTTAGGTTAGGTTATACTTCGTTATTGATGTATACGAAGGTTCCACGGAGACGTAGAGACCAACTCGCCAGGAATGTTGTCAAATATTACCGCCGAGATGATAGGTTGGGTTAGGTTAGGTTATATTACGTTATTGATGTATATAAAGGTTCCCCCGAGACGTAGAGACCATCTCGCCAGGAATGACGTCAAATATTACCGCCGAGATGTTAGGTTGGGTTAGGTTAGGTTATATTACGTTATTGATGTATATGAGGGTTACACGGAGACGTAGAGGCTAACTCGCCAGGAATGATGTCAAATATTACCGCAGAGATGTTAGGTTGGGTTAGGTTAGGTTATATTACGTTATTGATGTATATAAAGGTCCCACGGAGACGTAGAGTCCAATAAGTCAGGAATGTGGTCAAATCTTAACGCCGAGATGTTAGGTTGGGTTAGGTTTGTTTATACTACGTTATTGATGTATATAAAGGTCCCACGGAGACGTAGAAGCCAACTCGCCAGGAATGTTGTCAAATATTACCGCCGAGATGATAGGTTGGGTTAGGTTACGTTATATTACGTTATTGATGTATATGAGGGTTACACGGAGACGTAGAGACTAACTCGCCAGGAATGATGTCAAATATTACCGCAGAGATGTTAGGCTGGGTTAGGTTAGGTTATATTACGTTATTGATGTATATAAAGGTTCCACGGAGACGTAGAGACCATCTCGCCAGGAATGACGTCAAATATTACCGCCGAGATGATAGGTTGGGTTAGGATCGGTTATATTTCGTTATTGAAGTATATAAAGGTCCCACGGGGACGTAGAGACCAACTCGCCAGGTATGTTGTCAAATATTACCGCCGAGATGATAGGTTGGGTTAGGTTACGTTATATTACGTTATTGATGTATATGAGGGTTACACGGAGACGTAGAGGCCTACTCGCCAGGAATGTGGTCAAATATTACCGCCGAAATGTTACGTTGGGTTAGCCTAGCTTATATTATGTTATTGATGTATATAAAGGTCCCATGGAGACGTAGAGGCCAACTCGCCAGGAATGTTGTCAAATATTACCGCCGAGATGTTACGTTGCGTTAGGTTACGTTATATTAGGTTATTGATGTACATGAGGGTTACACGGAGAAGTAGAGGCCAACTCGCCAGGAATGTTGTCAAATATTACCGCCGACATGTTAGGTTGGGTTAGCTTTGGTTATATTACGTTATTGATTTATATAAAGGTCCCACGGAGACGGAGAAGCCAACTCGCCAGGAATGTTGTCAAATATTACCACCGAGATGTTAGGTTGGGTTAGGTTAGGTTATATTACGTTATTGATGTATATGAGGGTTACACGGAGACGTAGAGGCCAACTCGCCAGGAATGTTGTCAAATATTACCGCCGACATGTTAGGTTGGGTTAGCTTTGGTTATATTACGTTATTGATTTATATAAAGGTCCCACGGAGACGGAGAAGCCAACTCGCCAGGAATGTTGTCAAATATTACCACCGAGATGTTAGGTTGGGTTAGGTTAGGTTATATTACGTTATTGATGTATATGAGGGTTACACGGAGACGTAGAGGCTAACTCGCCAGGAATGATGTCAAATATTACCGCAGAGATGTTAGGTTGGGTTAGGTTAGGTTATATTACGTTATTGATGTATATAAAGGTCCCACGGAGACGTAGAGGCCAATAAGTCAGGAATGTGGTCAAATCTTAACGCCGAGATGTTAGGTTGGGTTAGGTTTGTTTATACTACGTTATTGATGTATATAAAGTTCCCACGGAGACGTAGAAGCCAACTCGCCAGGAATGTTGTCAAATATTACCGCCGAGATGTTACGTTGCGTTAGGTTAGGTTATATTACGTTATTGATATATATAAAGGTTCCACGGAGACGTAGAGACCATCTCGCCAGGAATGACGTCAAATATTACCGCCGAGATGATAGGTTGGGTTAGGATCGGTTATATTTCGTTATTGAAGTATATAAAGGTCCCACGGGGACGTAGAGACCAACTCGCCAGGTATGTTGTCAAATATTACCGCCGAGATGATAGGTTGGGTTAGGTTACGTTATATTACGTTATTGATGTATATGAGGGTTACACGGAGACGTAGAGGCCTACTCGCCAGGAATGTGGTCAAATATTACCGCCGAAATGTTACGTTGGGTTAGCCTAGCTTATATTATGTTATTGATGTATATAAAGGTCCCATGGAGACGTAGAGGCCAACTCGCCAGGAATGTTGTCAAATATTACCGCCGAGATGTTACGTTGCGTTAGGTTACGTTATATTAGGTTATTGATGTACATGAGGGTTACACGGAGAAGTAGAGGCCAACTCGCCAGGAATGTTGTCAAATATTACCGCCGACATGTTAGGTTGGGTTAGCTTTGGTTATATTACGTTATTGATTTATATAAAGGTCCCACGGAGACGGAGAAGCCAACTCGCCAGGAATGTTGTCAAATATTACCACCGAGATGTTAGGTTGGGTTAGGTTAGGTTATATTACGTTATTGACGTATATGAGGGTTACACGGAGACGTAGATGCCAACTCGCCAGGAATGATGTAAAATATTACCGCCGAGATGTTACGTTGCGTTAGGTTAGGTTATGTTACGTTATTGATGTATATAAAGGTTCCACGGAGACGTAGAGGCCATCTCGCCAGGAATGATGTCAAATATTACCGCCGAAATGATAGGTTGGTTTAGGTTAGGTTATACTTCGTTATTGATGTATACGAAGGTTCCACGGAGACGTAGAGACCAACTCGCCAGGAATGTTGTCAAATATTACCGCCGAGATGATAGGTTGGGTTAGGTTACGTTATATTACGTTATTGATGTATATGAGGGTTACACGGAGACGTAGAGGCTAACTCGCCAGGAATGATGTAAAATATTACCGCCGAGATGTTACGTTGCGTTAGGTTAGGTTATGTTACGTTATTGATGTATATAAAGGTTCCACGGAGACGTAGAGGCCATCTCGCCAGGAATGATGTCAAATATTACCGCCGAAATGATAGGTTGGGTTAGGTTACGTTATATTACGTTATTGATGTATATGAGGGTTACACGGAGACGTAGAGGCCAACTCGCCAGGAATGATGTCAAATATTACCGCAGAGATGTTAGGTTGGGTTAGGTTAGGTTATATTACGTTATTGATGTATATAAAGGATCCACGGAGACGTAGAGACCATCTCGCCAGGAATGACGTCAAATATTACCGCCGAGATGATAGGTTGGGCTAGGATAGGTTATATTTCGTTATTGAAGTATATAAAGGTCCCACGGAGACGGAGAAGCCAACTCGCCAGGAATGTTGTCAAATATTACCACCGAGATGTTAGGTTGGGTTAGGTTAGGTTATATTACGTTATTGACGTATAGGAGGGTTACACGGAGACGTAGATGCCAACTCGCCAGGAATGATGTCAAATATTACCGCAGAGATGTTAGTTTGGGTTAGGTTAGGTTATATTACGTTATTGATGTATATAAAGGTCCCACGGAGACGTAGAGGCCAATAAGTCAGGAATGTGGTCAAATCTTAACGCCGAGATGTTAGGTTGGGTTAGGTTTGTTTATACTACTTTATTGATGTATATAAAGGTCCCACGGAGACGTAGAAGCCAACTCGCCAGGAATGTTGTCAAATATTACCGCCGAGATAATAGGTTGGGTTAGGTTACGTTATATTACGTTATTGATGTATATGAGGGTTACACGGAGACGTAGATGCCAACTCGCCAGGAATGATGTCAAATATTACCGCAGAGATGTTAGGTTGGGTTACGTTAGGTTATATTACGTTTTTGATGTATATAAAGGTCCCACGGAGACGTAGAGGCCAATAAGCCAGGAATGTGGTCAAATCTTAACGCCGAGATGTTAGGTTGGGTTAGGTTTGTTTATACTACGTTATTGATGTATATAAAGGTCCCACGGAGACGTAGAAGCCAACTCGCCAGGAATGTTGTCAAATATTACCGCCGAGATGATAGGTTGGGTTAGGTTACGTTATATTACGTTATTGATGTATATGAGGGTTACACGGAGACGTAGAGGCCAACTCGCCAGGAATGATGTCAAATATTACCGCCGAGATGATAGGTTGGGTTAGGTTACGTTATATTACGCTATTGATGTATATGAGGGTTACACGGAGACGTAGAGGCTAACTCGCCAGGAATGATGTCAAATATTACCGCAGAGATGTTAGGTTGGGTTAGGTTAGGTTATATTACGTTATTGATGTATATAAAGGTTCCACGGGGACGTAGAGACCATCTCGCCAGGAATGACGTCAAATATTACCGCCGAGATGTTAGGTTGGGTTAGGTTAGGTTATATTACGTTATTGATGTATATGAGGGTTACACGGAGACGTAGAGGCTAACTCGCCAGGAATGATGTCAAATATTACCGCAGAGATGTTAGGTTGGGTTAGGTTAGGTTATATTACGTTATTGATGTATATAAAGGTCCCACGGAGACGTAGAGGCCAATAAGTCAGGAATTTGGTCAAATCTGAACGCCGAGATGTTAGGTTGGGTTAGGTTTGTTTATACTACGTTATTGATGTATATAAAGGTCCCACGGAGACGTAGAAGCCAACTCGCCAGGAATGTTGTCAAATATTACCGCCGAGATGATAGGTTGGGTTAGGTTACGTTATATTACGTTATTGATGTATATGAGGGTTACACGGAGACGTAGATGCCAACTCGCCAGGAATGATGTCAAATATTACCGCAGAGATGTTAGGTTGGGTTAGGTTTGTTTATACTACGTTATTGATGTATATAAAGGTCCCACGGAGACGTAGAAGCCAACTCGCCAGGAATGTTGTCAAATATTACCGCCGAGATGATAGGTTGGGTTAGGTTACGTTATATTACGTTATTGATGTATATGAGGGTTACACGGAGACGTAGAGGCCAACTCGCCAGGAATGTGGTCAAATATTACCGCCGAGATGTTACGTTGCGTTAGGTTAGGTTATATTACGTTATTGATGTATATAAAGGTTCCACGGAGACGTAGAGGCCATCTCGCCAGGAATGATGTCAAATATTACCGCCGAAATGATAGGTTGGTTTAGGTTAGGTTATACTTCGTTATTGATGTATACGAAGGTTCCACGGAGACGCAGAGACCAACTCGCCAGGAATGTTGTCAAATATTACCGCCGAGATGATAGGTTGGGTTAGGTTACGTTACATTACGTTATTGATGTATATGAGGGTTACACGGAGACGTAGAGACTAACTCGCCAGGAATGATGTCAAATATTACCGCAGAGATGTTAGGTTGGGTTAGGTTAGGTTATATTACGTTATTGATGTATATAAAGGTTCCACGGAGACGTAGAGACCATCTCGCCAGGAATGACGTCAAATATTACCGCCGAGATGTTAGGTTGGGTTAGGTTAGGTTATATTACGTTATTGATGTATATGAGGGTTACACGGAGACGTAGAGGCTAACTCGCCAGGAATGATGTCAAATATTACCGCAGAGATGTTAGGTTGGGTTAGGTTAGGTTATATTACGTTATTGATGTATATAAAGGTCCCACGGAGACGTAGAGGCCAATAAGTCAGGAATTTGGTCAAATCTGAACGCCGAGATGTTAGGTTGGGTTAGGTTTGTTTATACTACGTTATTGATGTATATAAAGGTCCCACGGAGACGTAGAAGCCAACTCGCCAGGAATGTTGTCAAATATTACCGCCGAGATGATAGGTTGGGTTAGGTTACGTTATATTACGTTATTGATGTATATGAGGGTTACACGGAGACGTAGATGCCAACTCGCCAGGAATGATGTCAAATATTACCGCAGAGATGTTAGGTTGGGTTAGGTTTGTTTATACTACGTTATTGATGTATATAAAGGTCCCACGGAGACGTAGAAGCCAACTCGCCAGGAATGTTGTCAAATATTACCGCCGAGATGATAGGTTGGGTTAGGTTTGTTTATATTACGTTATTGATGTATATGAGGGTTACACGGAGACGTAGAGGCCAACTCGCCAGGAATGTGGTCAAATATTACCGCCGAGATGTTACGTTGCGTTAGGTTAGGTTATATTACGTTATTGATGTATATAAAGGTTCCACGGAGACGTAGAGGCCATCTCGCCAGGAATGATGTCAAATATTACCGCCGAAATGATAGGTTGGTTTAGGTTAGGTTATACTTCGTTATTGATGTATACGAAGGTTCCACGGAGACGCAGAGACCAACTCGCCAGGAATGTTGTCAAATATTACCGCCGAGATGATAGGTTGGGTTAGGTTACGTTACATTACGTTATTGATGTATATGAGGGTTACACGGAGACGTAGAGACTAACTCGCCAGGAATGATGTCAAATATTACCGCAGAGATGTTAGGTTGGGTTAGGTTAGGTTATATTACGTTATTGATGTATATAAAGGTTCCACGGAGACGTAGAGACCATCTCGCCAGGAATGACGTCAAATATTACCGCCGAGATGATAGGTTGGGTTAGGATCGGTTATATTTCGTTATTGAAGTATATAAAGGTCCCACGGGGACGTAGAGACCAACTCGCCAGGTATGTTGTCAAATATTACCGCCGAGACGATAGGTTGGGTTAGGTTACGTTATATTACGTTATTGATGTATATGAGGGTTACACGGAGACGTAGAGGCCTACTCGCCAGGAATGTGGTCAAATATTACCGCCGAAATGTTACGTTGGGTTAGCCTAGCTTATATTATGTTATTGATGTATATAAAGGTCCCATGGAGACGTAGAGGCCAACTCGCCAGGATTGTTGTCAAATATTACCGCCGAGATGTTACGTTGCGTTAGGTTACGTTATATTAGGTTATTGATGTACATGAGGGTTACACGGAGAAGTAGAGGCCAACTCGCCAGAAATGTTGTCAAATATTACCGCCGACATGTTAGGTTGGGTTAGCTTTGGTTATATTACGTTATTGATTTATATAAAGGTCCCACGGAGACGGAGAAGCCAACTCGCCAGGAATGATGTCAAATATTACCGCCGAAATGATAGGTTGGTTTAGGTTAGGTTATACTTCGTTATTGATGTATACGAAGGTTCCACGGAGACGTAGAGACCAACTCGCCAGGAATGTTGTCAAATATTACCGCCGAGATGATAGGTTGGGTTAGGTTAGGTTATATTACGTTATTGATGTATATAAAGGTTCCCCCGAGACGTAGAGACCATCTCGCCAGGAATGACGTCAAATATTACCGCCGAGATGTTAGGTTGGGTTAGGTTAGGTTATATTACGTTATTGATGTATATGAGGGTTACACGGAGACGTAGAGGCTAACTCGCCAGGAATGATGTCAAATATTACCGCAGAGATGTTAGGTTGGGTTAGGTTAGGTTATATTACGTTATTGATGTATATAAAGGTCCCACGGAGACGTAGAGTCCAATAAGTCAGGAATGTGGTCAAATCTTAACGCCGAGATGTTAGGTTGGGTTAGGTTTGTTTATACTACGTTATTGATGTATATAAAGGTCCCACGGAGACGTAGAAGCCAACTCGCCAGGAATGTTGTCAAATATTACCGCCGAGATGATAGGTTGGGTTAGGTTACGTTATATTACGTTATTGATGTATATGAGGGTTACACGGAGACGTAGAGGCCAACTCGCCAGGAATGTGGTCAAATATTACCGCCGAGATGTTACGTTGCGTTAGGTTAGGTTATATTACGTTATTGATGTATATAAAGGTTCCACGGAGACGTAGAGGCCATCTCGCCAGGAATGATGTCAAATATTACCGCCGAAATGATAGGTTGGTTTAGGTTAGGTTATACTTCGTTATTGATGTATACGAAGGTTCCACGGAGACGCAGAGACCAACTCGCCAGGAATGTTGTCAAATATTACCGCCGAGATGATAGGTTGGGTTAGGTTACGTTACATTACGTTATTGATGTATATGAGGGTTACACGGAGACGTAGAGACTAACTCGCCAGGAATGATGTCAAATATTACCGCAGAGATGTTAGGTTGGGTTAGGTTAGGTTATATTACGTTATTGATGTATATAAAGGTTCCACGGAGACGTAGAGACCATCTCGCCAGGAATGACGTCAAATATTACCGCCGAGATGATAGGTTGGGTTAGGATCGGTTATATTTCGTTATTGAAGTATATAAAGGTCCCACGGGGACGTAGAGACCAACTCGCCAGGTATGTTGTCAAATATTACCGCCGAGACGATAGGTTGGGTTAGGTTACGTTATATTACGTTATTGATGTATATGAGGGTTACACGGAGACGTAGAGGCCTACTCGCCAGGAATGTGGTCAAATATTACCGCCGAAATGTTACGTTGGGTTAGCCTAGCTTATATTATGTTATTGATGTATATAAAGGTCCCATGGAGACGTAGAGGCCAACTCGCCAGGATTGTTGTCAAATATTACCGCCGAGATGTTACGTTGCGTTAGGTTACGTTATATTAGGTTATTGATGTACATGAGGGTTACACGGAGAAGTAGAGGCCAACTCGCCAGAAATGTTGTCAAATATTACCGCCGACATGTTAGGTTGGGTTAGCTTTGGTTATATTACGTTATTGATTTATTTAAAGGTCCCACGGAGACGGAGAAGCCAACTCGCCAGGAATGATGTCAAATATTACCGCCGAAATGATAGGTTGGTTTAGGTTAGGTTATACTTCGTTATTGATGTATACGAAGGTTCCACGGAGACGTAGAGACCAACTCGCCAGGAATGTTGTCAAATATTACCGCCGAGATGATAGGTTGGGTTAGGTTAGGTTATATTACGTTATTGATGTATATAAAGGTTCCCCCGAGACGTAGAGACCATCTCGCCAGGAATGACGTCAAATATTACCGCCGAGATGTTAGGTTGGGTTAGGTTAGGTTATATTACGTTATTGATGTATATGAGGGTTACACGGAGACGTAGAGGCTAACTCGCCAGGAATGATGTCAAATATTACCGCAGAGATGTTAGGTTGGGTTAGGTTAGGTTATATTACGTTATTGATGTATATAAAGGTCCCACGGAGACGTAGAGTCCAATAAGTCAGGAATGTGGTCAAATCTTAACGCCGAGATGTTAGGTTGGGTTAGGTTTGTTTATACTACGTTATTGATGTATATAAAGGTCCCACGGAGACGTAGAAGCCAACTCGCCAGGAATGTTGTCAAATATTACCGCCGAGATGATAGGTTGGGTTAGGTTACGTTATATTACGTTATTGATGTATATGAGGGTTACACGGAGACGTAGAGACTAACTCGCCAGGAATGATGTCAAATATTACCGCAGAGATGTTAGGCTGGGTTAGGTTAGGTTATATTACGTTATTGATGTATATAAAGGTTCCACGGAGACGTAGAGACCATCTCGCCAGGAATGACGTCAAATATTACCGCCGAGATGATAGGTTGGGTTAGGATCGGTTATATTTCGTTATTGATGTATATAAAGGTCCCATGGAGACGTAGAGGCCAACTCGCCGGGAATGTTGTCAAATATTACCGCCGAGATGTTACGTTGCGTTAGGTTACGTTATATTAGGTTATTGATGTACATGAGGGTTACACGGAGAAGTAGAGGCCAACTCGCCAGGAATGTTGTCAAATATTACCGCCGACATGTTAGGTTGGGTTAGCTTTGGTTATATTACGTTATTGATTTATATAAAGGTCCCACGGAGACGGAGAAGCCAACTCGCCAGGAATGTTGTCAAATATTACCACCGAGATGTTAGGTTGGGTTAGGTTAGGTTATATTACGTTATTGATGTATATGAGGGTTACACGGAGACGTAGAGGCCAACTCGCCAGGAATGTTGTCAAATATTACCGCCGACATGTTAGGTTGGGTTAGCTTTGGTTATATTACGTTATTGATTTATATAAAGGTCCCACGGAGACGGAGAAGCCAACTCGCCAGGAATGTTGTCAAATATTACCACCGAGATGTTAGGTTGGGTTAGGTTAGGTTATATTACGTTATTGATGTATATGAGGGTTACACGGAGACGTAGAGGCTAACTCGCCAGGAATGATGTCAAATATTACCGCAGAGATGTTAGGTTGGGTTAGGTTAGGTTATATTACGTTATTGATGTATATAAAGGTCCCACGGAGACGTAGAGGCCAATAAGTCAGGAATGTGGTCAAATCTTAACGCCGAGATGTTAGGTTGGGTTAGGTTTGTTTATACTACGTTATTGATGTATATAAAGTTCCCACGGAGACGTAGAAGCCAACTCGCCAGGAATGTTGTCAAATATTACCGCCGAGATGTTACGTTGCGTTAGGTTAGGTTATATTACGTTATTGATATATATAAAGGTTCCACGGAGACGTAGAGACCATCTCGCCAGGAATGACGTCAAATATTACCGCCGAGATGATAGGTTGGGTTAGGATCGGTTATATTTCGTTATTGAAGTATATAAAGGTCCCACGGGGACGTAGAGACCAACTCGCCAGGTATGTTGTCAAATATTACCGCCGAGATGATAGGTTGGGTTAGGTTACGTTATATTACGTTATTGATGTATATGAGGGTTACACGGAGACGTAGAGGCCTACTCGCCAGGAATGTGGTCAAATATTACCGCCGAAATGTTACGTTGGGTTAGCCTAGCTTATATTATGTTATTGATGTATATAAAGGTCCCATGGAGACGTAGAGGCCAACTCGCCAGGAATGTTGTCAAATATTACCGCCGAGATGTTACGTTGCGTTAGGTTACGTTATATTAGGTTATTGATGTACATGAGGGTTACACGGAGAAGTAGAGGCCAACTCGCCAGGAATGTTGTCAAATATTACCGCCGACATGTTAGGTTGGGTTAGCTTTGGTTATATTACGTTATTGATTTATATAAAGGTCCCACGGAGACGGAGAAGCCAACTCGCCAGGAATGTTGTCAAATATTACCACCGAGATGTTAGGTTGGGTTAGGTTAGGTTATATTACGTTATTGACGTATATGAGGGTTACACGGAGACGTAGATGCCAACTCGCCAGGAATGATGTAAAATATTACCGCCGAGATGTTACGTTGCGTTAGGTTAGGTTATGTTACGTTATTGATGTATATAAAGGTTCCACGGAGACGTAGAGGCCATCTCGCCAGGAATGATGTCAAATATTACCGCCGAAATGATAGGTTGGTTTAGGTTAGGTTATACTTCGTTATTGATGTATACGAAGGTTCCACGGAGACGTAGAGACCAACTCGCCAGGAATGTTGTCAAATATTACCGCCGAGATGATAGGTTGGGTTAGGTTACGTTATATTACGTTATTGATGTATATGAGGGTTACACGGAGACGTAGAGGCTAACTCGCCAGGAATGATGTAAAATATTACCGCCGAGATGTTACGTTGCGTTAGGTTAGGTTATGTTACGTTATTGATGTATATAAAGGTTCCACGGAGACGTAGAGGCCATCTCGCCAGGAATGATGTCAAATATTACCGCCGAAATGATAGGTTGGTTTAGGTTAGGTTATACTTCGTTATTGATGTATACGAAGGTTCCACGGAGACGTAGAGACCAACTCGCCAGGAATGTTGTCAAATATTACCGCCGAGATGATAGGTTGGGTTAGGTTACGTTATATTACGTTATTGATGTATATGAGGGTTACACGGAGACGTAGAGGCTAACTCGCCAGGAATGATGTCAAATATTACCGCAGAGATGTTAGGTTGGGTTAGGTTAGGTTATATTACGTTATTGATGTATATAAAGGTTCCACGGAGACGTAGAGACCATCTCGCCAGGAATGACGTCAAATATTACCGCCGAGATGATAGGTTGGGTTAGGATAGGTTATATTTCGTTATTGAAGTATATAAAGGTCCCACGGGGACGTAGAGACCAACTCGCCAGGTATGTTGTCAAATATTACCGCCGAGATGTTAGGTTGGGTTAGGTTAGGTTATATTACGTTATTGACGTATAGGAGGGTTACACGGAGACGTAGATGCCAACTCGCCAGGAATGATGTCAAATATTACCGCAGAGATGTTAGGTTGGGTTAGGTTAGGTTATATTACGTTATTGATGTGTATGAGGGTTACACGGAGACGTAGAGGCCAACTCGCCAGGAATGTGGTCAAATATTACCGCCGAGATGTTACGTTGCGTTAGGTTAGGTTATATTACGTTATTGATGTATATAAAGGTTCCACGGAGACGTAGAGGCCATCTCGTCAGGAATGATGTCAAATATTACCGCCGAATTGATAGGTTGGTTTAGGTTAGGTTATACTTCGTTATTAATGTATACGAAGGTTCCACGGAGACGTAGAGACCAACTCGCCAGGAATGTTGTCAAATATTACCGCCGAGATGATAGGTTGGGTTAGGTTACGTTATATTACGTTATTGATGTATATGAGGGTTACACGGAGACGTAGAGGCTAACTCGCCAGGAATGATGTCAAATATTACCGCAGAGATGTTAGGTTGGGTTAGGTTAGGTTATATTACGTTATTGATGTATATAAAGGTTCCACGAAGACGTAGAGACCATCTCGCCAGGAATGACGTCAAATATTACCGCCGAGATGATAGGTTGGGTTAGGATAGGTTATATTTCGGTATTGAAGTATATAAAGGTCCCACGGGGACGTAGAGGCCAACTCGCCAGGTATGTTGTCAAATATTACCGCCGAGATGATAGGTTGGGTTAGCTTTGGTTATATTACGTTATTGATTTATATAAAGGTCCCACGGAGACGGAGAAGCCAACTCGCCAGGAATGTTGTCAAATATTACCACCGAGATGTTAGGTTGGGTTAGGTTAGGTTATATTACGTTATTGGCGTATGGGAGGGTTACACGGAGACGTAGATGCCAACTCGCCAGGAATGATGTCAAATATTACCGCAGAGATGTTAGGTTGGGTTAGGTTAGGTTATATTACGTTATTCATGTATATAAAGGTCCCACGGAGACGTAGAGGCCAATAAGTCAGGAATGTGGTCAAATCTTAACGCCGAGATGTTAGGTTGGGTTAGGTTTGTTTATACTACGTTATTGATGTATATAAAGGTCCCACGGAGACGTAGAAGCCAACTCGCCGGGAATGTTGTCAAATATTACCGCCGAGATGATAGGTTGGGTTAGGTTACGTTATATTACGTTATTGATGTATATGAGGGTTACACGGAGACGTAGAGGCCAACTCGCCAGGAATGTGGTCAAATATTACCGCCGAGATGTTACGTTGCGTTAGGTTAGGTTATATTACGTTATTGATGTATATAAAGGTTCCACGGAGACGTAGAGGCCATCTCGCCAGAAATGATGTCAAATATTACCGCAGAGATGTTAGGTTGGGTTAGGTTAGGTTATATTACGTTATTGATGTATATAAAGGTTCCACGGAGACGTAGAGACCATCTCGCCAGGAATGACGTCAAATATTACCGCCGAGATGATAGGTTGGGTTAGGATCGGTTATATTTCGTTATTGAAGTATATAAAGGTCCCACGGGGACATAGAGACCAACTCGCCAGGTATGTTGTCAAATATTACCGCCGAGATGATAGGTTGGGTTAGGTTACGTTATATTACGTTATTGATGTATATGAGGGTTACACGGAGACGTAGAGGCCTACTCGCCAGGAATGTGGTCAAATATTACCGCCGAAATGTTACGTTGGGTTAGCCTAGCTTATATTATGTTATTGATGTATATAAAGGTCCCACGGAGACGTAGAGGCCAACTCGCCAGGAATGTTGTCAAATATTACCGCCGAGATGATAGGTTGTGTTAGGTTACGTTATATTAGGTTATTGATGTATATGAGGGTTACACGGAGACGTAGAGGCCAACTCGCCAGGAATGTGGTCAAATATTACCGCCGAGATGTTACGTTGCGTTAGGTTAGGTTATATTACGTTATTGATGTATATAAAGGTTCCACGGAGACGTAGAGGCCATCTCGCCAGGAATGATGTCAAATATTACCGCCGAAATGATAGGTTGGGTTAGGTTACGTTATATTACGTTATTGATGTATATGAGGGTTACACGGAGACGTAGAGGCCTACTCGCCAGGAATGTGGTCAAATATTACCGCCGAAATGTTACGTTGGGTTAGCCTAGCTTATATTATGTTATTTATGTATATAAAGGTCCTACGGAGACGTAGAGGCCAACTCGCCAGGAATGTTGTAAAATATTACCGCCGAGATGATAGGTTGGGTTAGGTTACATTATATTAGGTTATTGATGTACATGAGGGTTACACGGAGAAGTAGAGGCCAACTCGCCAGGAATGTTGTCAAATATTACCGCCGACATGTTAGGTTGGGTTAGCTTTGGTTATATTACGTTATTGATTTATATAAAGGTCCCACGGAGACGGAGAAGCCAACTCGCCAGGAATGTTGTCAAATATTACCACCGAGATGTTAGGTTGGGTTAGGTTAGGTTATATTACGTTATTGACGTATAGGAGGGTTACACGGAGACGTAGATGCCAACTCGCCAGGAATGATGTCAAATATTACCGCAGAGATGTTAGGTTGGGTTAGGTTAGGTTATATTACGTTATTGATGTATATAAAGGTCCCACGGGGACGTAGAGGCCAATAAGTCAGGAATGTGGTCAAATCTTAACGCCGAGATGTTAGGTTGGGTTAGGTTTGTTTATACTACGTTATTGATGTATATAAAGGTCCCACGGAGACGTAGAAGCCAACTCGCCAGGAATGATGTCAAATATTACCGCTGAGATGTTAGGTTGGGTTAGGTTAGGTTATATTACGTTATTGATGTATATAAAGGTTCCACGGAGACGTAGAGACCACCTCGCCAGGAATGACGTCAAATATTACCGCCGAGATGATAGGTTGGGTTAGGATCGGTTATATTTCGTTATTGAAGTATATAAAGGTCCCACGGGGACGTAGAGACCAACTCGTCAGGTATGTTGTCAAATATTACCGCCGAGATGATAGGTTGGGTTAGGTTACGTTATATTACGTTATTGATGTATATGAGGGTTACACGGAGACGTAGAGGCCTACTCGCCAGGAATGTGGTCAAATATTACCGCCGAAATGTTACGTTGGGTTAGCCTAGCTTATATTATGTTATTGATGTATATAAAGGTCCCACGGAGACGTAGAGGCCATCTCGCCAGGAATGATGTCAAATATTACCGCCGAAATGATTGGTTGGTTTAGGTTAGGTTATACTTCGTTATTGACGTATATGAGGGTTACACGGAGACGTAGAGACCAACTCGCCAGGAATGTTGTCAAATATTACCGCCGAGATGATAGGTTGGGTTAGGTTACGTTATATTACGTTATTGATGTATATGAGGGTTACACGGAGACGTAGACGCTAACTCGCCAGCAATGATGTCAAATATTACCGCAGAGATGTTAGGTTGGGTTAGGTTAGGTTATATTACGTTATTGATGTATATAAAGGTTCCACGGAGACGTAGAGACCATCTCGCCAGGAATGACGTCAAATATTACCGCCGAGATGATAGGTTGGGTTAGGATCGGTTATATTTCGTTATTGAAGTATATAAAGGTCCCACGGGGACGTAGAGACCAACTCGCCAGGTATGTTGTCAAATATTACCGCCGAGATGATAGGTTGGGTTAGGTTACGTTATATTACGTTATTGATGTATATGAGGGTTACACGGAGACGTAGAGTCCTACTCGCCAGGAATGTGGTCAAATATTACCGCCGAGATGTTACGTTGGGTTAGCCTAGCTTATATTATGTTATTGATGTATATAAAGGTCCCACGGAGACGTAGAGGCCAACTCGCCAGGAATGTTGTCAAATATTACCGCCGAGATGATAGGTTGGGTTAGGTTACGTTATATTAGGTTATTGATGTACATGAGGGTTACACGGAGAAGTAGAGGCCAACTCGCCAGGAATGATGTCAAATATTACCGCAGAGTAGTTGGGTTGGGTTAGGCTAGGTTATATTACGTTATTGATGTATATAAAGGTCCCACGGAGACGTAGAGGCCAATAAGTCAGGAATGTCGTCAAACCTTAACGCCGAGATGTTAGGTTGGGTTAGGTTTGTTTATACTACGTTATTGATGTATATAAAGGTCCCACGGAGACGTAGAAGCCAACTCGCCAGGAATGTTGTCAAATATTACCGCCGAGATGTTAGGTTGGGTTAGGATAGGTTATATTACGTTATTGACGTATATGAGGGTTACACGGAGACGTAGAGGCCAGCTCGCTAGGTATGTTGTCAAATATTACCGCAGAGTAGTTGGGTTGGGTTAGGCTAGGTTATATTACGTTATTGATGTATATAAAGGTCCCACGGAGACGTAGAGGCCAATAAGTCAGGAATGTCGTCAAATCTTAACGCCGAGATGTTAGGTTGGGTTAGGTTTGTTTATACTACGTTATTGATGTATATAAAGGTCCCACGGAGACGTAGAAGCCAACTCGCCAGGAATGTTGTCAAATATTACCGCCGAGATGTTAGGTTGGGTTAGGATAGGTTATATTACGTTATTGACGTATATGAGGGTTACACGGAGACGTAGAGGCCAGCTCGCTAGGTATGTTGTCAAATATTACCGCCGAGATGATAGGTTGGCTTAGGTTAGGTTATATCTCGTTATTGATGTATACGAAGTGTCCATGTAGACGTAGTGGCCAACTCGACAGGAATGTTGTCAAATATTACCGCCGAGATGATAGGTTGGGTTAGGATAGGTTATATTTCGTTATTGAAGTATATAAAGGTCCCACGGGGACGTAGAGGCCAGCTCGCCAGGTATGTTGTCAAATATTACCGCCGAGATGATAGGTTGGGTTAGGTTACGTTATATTAGGTTATTGATGTACATGAGGGTTACACGGAGAAGTAGAGGCCAACTCGCCAGGAATGATGTCAAATATTACCGCAGAGTAGTTGGGTTGGGTTAGGCTAGGTTATATTACGTTATTGATGTATATAAAGGTCCCACGGAGACGTAGAGGCCAATAAGTCAGGAATGTCGTCAAATCTTAACGCCGAGATGTTAGGTTGGGTTAGGTTTGTTTATACTACGTTATTGATGTATATAAAGGTCCCACGGAGACGTAGAAGCCAACTCGCCAGGAATGTTGTCAAATATTACCGCCGAGATGTTAGGTTGGGTTAGGTTAGGTTATATTACGTTATTGACGTATATGAGGGTTACACGGAGACGTAGAGGCCAGCTCGCTAGGTATGTTGTCAAATATTACCGCCGAGATGATAGGTTGGCTTAGGTTAGGTTATATCTCGTTATTGATGTATACGAAGGTTCCACGGAGACGTAGAGGCCAACTCGCCAGGAATATTGTCAAATATTACCGCCGAGGTGATAGGTTGGGTTAGGATAGGTTATATTTCGTTATTGAAATATATAAAGGTCCCACGGGGACGTAGAGACCAACTCGCCAGGTATGTTGTCAAATATTACCGCCGAGATGATAGGTTGGGTTAGGTTACGTTATATTACGTTATTGATGTATATGAGGGTTACACGGAGACGTAGAGTCCTACTCGGCAGGAATGTGGTCAAATATTACCGCCGAGATGTTACGTTGGGTTAGCCTAGCTTATATTATGTTATTGATGTATATAAAGGTCCCACGGAGACGTAGAGGCCAACTCGCCAGGAATGTTGTCAAATATTACCGCCGAGATGATAGGTTGGGTTAGGTTACGTTATATTAGGTTATTGATGTACATGAGGGTTACACGGAGAAGTAGAGGCCAACTCGCCAGGAATGATGTCAAATATTACCGCAGAGTAGTTGGGTTGGGTTAGGCTAGGTTATATTACGTTATTGATGTATATAAAGGTCCCACGGAGACGTAGAGGCCAATAAGTCAGGAATGTCGTCAAATCTTAACGCCGAGATGTTAGGTTGGGTTAGGTTTGTTTATACTACGTTATTGATGTATATAAAGGTCCCACGGAGACGTAGAAGCCAACTCGCCAGGAATGTTGTCAAATATTACCGCCGAGATGTTAGGTTGGGTTAGGTTAGGTTATATTACGTTATTGACGTATATGAGGGTTACACGGAGACGTAGAGGCCAGCTCGCTAGGTATGTTGTCAAATATTACCGCCGAGATGATAGGTTGGCTTAGGTTAGGTTATATCTCGTTATTGATGTATACGAAGGTTCCACGGAGACGTAGAGGCCAACTCGCCAGGAATATTGTCAAATATTACCGCCGAGGTGATAGGTTGGGTTAGGATAGGTTATATTTCGTTATTGAAATATATAAAGGTCCCACGGAGACGAAGAGGCCAACTCGCCAGGAATGTTGTCAAATATTACCGCCGAGATGATAGGTTGGGTTAGGTTACGTTATATTACGTTATTGATGTATATGAGGGTTACACGTAGACGTAGAGACCAACTCGCCAGGAATGTTGTCAAATATTACCGCCGAGATGATAGGTTGGGTTAGGTTACGTTATATTACGTTATTGATGTATATGAGGGTTACACGGAGACGTAGAGGCCAACTCGCCAGGAATGTGGTCAAATATTACCGCCGAGATGTTACGTTGCGTTAGGTTAGGTTATATTACGTTATTGATGTATATAAAGGTTCCACGGAGACGTAGAGGCCATCTCGCCAGGAATGATGTCAAATATTACCGCAGAGATGTTAGGTTGGGTTAGGTTAGGTTATATTACGTTATTGACGTATAGGAGGGTTACACGGAGACGTAGATGCCAACTCGCCAGGAATGATGTCAAATATTACCGCAGAGATGTTAGGTTGGGTTAGGTTAGGTTATATTACGTTATTGATGTACATAAAGGTCCCACGGAGACGTAGAGGCCAATAAGTCAGGAATGTGGTCAAATCTTAACGCCGAGATGTTAGGTTGGTTTAGGTTTGTTTATACTACGTTATTGATGTATATAAAGGTCCCACGGAGACGTAGAAGCCAACTCGCCAGGAATGTTGTCAAATATTACCGCCGAGATGATAGGTTGGGTTAGGTTACGTTATATTACGTTATTGATGTATATGAGGGTTACACGGAGACGTAGAGGCTAACTCGCCAGGAATGATGTCAAATATTACCGCTGAGATGTTAGGTTGGGTTAGGTTAGGTTATATTACGTTATTGATGTATATAAAGGTTCCACGGAGACGTAGAGACCACCTCGCCAGGAATGACGTCAAATATTACCGCCGAGATGATAGGTTGGGTTAGGAACGGTTATATTTCGTTATTGAAGTATATAAAGGTCCCACGGGGACGTAGAGACCAACTCGCCAGGTATGTTGTCAAATATTACCGCCGAGATGATAGGTTGGGTTAGGTTACGTTATATTACGTTATTGATGTATATGAGGGTTACACGGAGACGTAGAGGCCTACTCGCCAGGAATGTGGTCAAATATTACCGCCGAAATGTTACGTTGGGTTAGCCTAGCTTATATTATGTTATTGATGTATATAAAGGTCCCACGGAGACGTAGAGGCCATCTCGCCAGGAATGATGTCAAATATTACCGCCGAAATGATTGGTTGGTTTAGGTTAGGTTATACTTCGTTATTGACGTATATGAGGGTTACACGGAGACGTAGAGACCAACTCGCCAGGAATGTTGTCAAATATTACCGCCGAGATGATAGGTTGGGTTAGGTTACGTTATATTACGTTATTGATGTATATGAGGGTTACACGGAGACGTAGACGCTAACTCGCCAGGAATGATGTCAAATATTACCGCAGAGATGTTAGGTTGGGTTAGGTTAGGTTATATTACGTTATTGATGTATATAAAGGTTCCACGGAGACGTAGAGACCATCTCGCCAGGAATGACGTCAAATATTACCGCCGAGATGATAGGTTGGGTTAGGATCGGTTATATTTCGTTATTGAAGTATATAAAGGTCCCACGGGGACGTAGAGACCAACTCGCCAGGTATGTTGTCAAATATTACCGCCGAGATGATAGGTTGGGTTAGGTTACGTTATATTACGTTATTGATGTATATGAGGGTTACACGGAGACGTAGAGGCCAACTCGCCAGGAACGTTGTCAAATATTACTGTCGAGATGATAGGTTGGTTTAGGTTAGGTTATATTTCGTTATTGATGTATACGAAGTGTCCATGTAGACGTAGTGGCCAACTCGACAGGAATGTTGTCAAATATTACCGCCGAGATGATAGGTTGGGTTAGGATAGGTTATATTACGTTATTGACGTATATGAGGGTTACACGGAGACGTAGATGCCAACTCGCCAGGAATGATGTCAAATATTACCGCCGAGATGTTACGTTGCGTTAGGTTAGGTTATGATACGTTATTGATGTATATAAAGGTTCCACGGAGACGTAGAGGCCATCTCGCCAGGAATGATGTCAAATATTACCGCCGAAATGATAGGTTGGTTTAGGTTAGGTTATACTTCGTTATTGATGTATACGAAGGTTCCACGGAGACGTAGAGACCAACTCGCCAGGAATGTTGTCAAATATTACCGCCGAGATGATAGGTTGGGTTAGGTTACGTTATATTACGTTATTGATGTATATGAGGGTTACACGGAGACGTAGAGGCTAACTCGCCAGGAATGATGTCAAATATTACCGCAGAGATGTTAGGTTGGGTTAGGTTAGGTTATATTACGTTATTGATGTATATAAAGGTCCCACGGAGACGTAGAGGCCAATAAGTCAGGAATGTGGTCAAATCTTAACGCCGATATGTTAGGTTGGGTTAGGTTTGTTTATACTACGTTATTGATGTATATAAAGTCCCACGGAGACGTAGAAGCCAACTCGCCAGGAATGTTGTCAAATATTACCGCCGAGATGATAGGTTGGGTTAGGTTACGTTATATTACGTTATTGATGTACATGAGGGTTACACGGAGACGTAGATGCCAACTCGCCAGGAATGATGTCAAATATTACCGCAGAGATGTTAGGTTGGGTTAGGTTTGTTTATACTACGTTATTGATGTATATAAAGGTCCCACGGAGACGTAGAGGCCGACTCGCCAGGAATGTTGTCAAATATTACCGCCGAGATGATAGGTTGGGTTAGGTTACGTTATATTAGGTTATTGATGTACATGAGGGTTACACGGAGAAGTAGAGGCCAACTCGCCAGGAATGTTGTCAAATATTACCGCCGACATGTTAGGTTGGGTTAGCTTTGGTTATATTACGTTATTGATTTATATAAAGGTCCCACGGAGACGGAGAAGCCAACTCGCCAGGAATGTTGTCAAATACTACCACCGAGATGTTAGGTTGGGTTAGGTTAGGTTATATTACGTTATTGACGTATAGGAGGGTTACACGGAGACGTAGACGCCAACTCGCCAGGAATGATGTCAAATATTACCGCAGAGATGTTAGGTTGGGTTAGGTTAGGTTATATTACGTTATTGATGTATATGAGGGTTACACGGAGACGTAGAGGCCAACTCGCCAGGAATGTGGTCAAATATTACCGCCGAGATGTTACGTTGCGTTAGGTTAGGTTATATTACGTTATTGATGTATATAAAGGTTCCACGGAGACGTAGAGGCCATCTCGCCAGGAATGATGTCAAATATTACCGCCGAAATGAAAGGTTGGTTTAGGTTAGGTTATACTTCGTTATTGATGTATACGAAGGTTCCACGGAGACGTAGAGACCAACTCGCCAGGAATGTTGTCAAATATTACCGCCGAGATGATAGGTTGGGTTAGGTTACGTTATATTACGTTATTGATGTATATGAGGGTTACACGGAGACGTAGAGGCTAACTCGCCAGGAATGATGTCAAATAATACCGCAGAGATGTTAGGTTGGGTTAGGTTAGGTTATATTACGTTATTGATGTATATAAAGGTTCCACGAAGACGTAGAGACCATCTCGCCAGGAATGACGTCAAATATTACCGCCGAGATGATAGGTTGGGTTAGGATAGGTTATATTTCGATATTGAAGTATATAAAGGTCCCACGGGGACGTAGAGGCCAACTCGCCAGGTATGTTGTCAAATATTACCCCCGAGATGATAGGTTGGGTTAGCTTTGGTTATATTACGTTATTGATTTATATAAAGGTCCCACGGAGACGGAGAAGCCAACTCGCCAGGAATGTTGTCAAATATTACCACCGAGATGTTAGGTTGGGTTAGGTTAGGTTATATAACGTTATTGACGTATAGGAGGGTTACACGGAGACGTAGATGCCAACTCGCCAGGAATGATGTCAAATATTACCGCAGAGATGTTAGGTTGGGTTAGGTTAGGTTATATTACGTTATTGATGTATATAAAGGTCCCACGGAGACGTAGAGGCCAATAAGTCAGGAATGTGGTCAAATCTTAACGCCGAGATGTTAGGTTGGGTTAGGTTTGTTTATACTACGTTATTGATGTATATAAAGGTTCCACGGGGAGGTAGAGACCATCTCGCCAGGAATGACGTCAAATATTACCGCCGAGATGTTAGGTTGGGTTAGGTTAGGTTATATTACGTTATTGATGTATATGAGGGTTACACGGAGACGTAGAGGCTAACTCGCCAGGAATGATGTCAAATATTACCGCAGAGATGTTAGGTTGGGTTAGGTTAGGTTATATTACGTTATTGATGTATATAAAGGTCCCACGGAGACGTAGAGGCCAATAAGTCAGGAATGTGGTCAAATCTTAACGCCGAGATGTTAGGTTGGGTTAGGTTTGTTTATACTACGTTATTGATGTATATAAAGGTTCCACGGAGACGTAGAGGCCAACTCGCCAGGAATGTTGTCAAATATTACCGCCGAGATGATAGGTTGGGTTAGGTTACGTTATATTAGGTTATTGATGTACATGAGGGTTACACGGAGAAGTAGAGGCCAACTCGCCAGGAATGTTGTCAAATATTACCGCCGACATGTTAGGTTGGGTTAGCTTTGGTTATATTACGTTATTGATTTATATAAAGGTCCCACGGAGACGGAGAAGCCAACTCGCCAGGAATGTTGTCAAATACTACCACCGAGATGTTAGGTTGGGTTAGGTTAGGTTATATTACGTTATTGACGTATAGGAGGGTTACACGGAGACGTAGATGCCAACTCGCCAGGAATGATGTCAAATATTACCGCAGAGATGTTAGGTTGGGTTAGGTTAGGTTATATTACGTTATTGATGTATATGAGGGTTACACGGAGACGTAGAGGCCAACTCGCCAGGAATGTGGTCAAATATTACCGCCGAGATGTTACGTTGCGTTAGGTTAGGTTATATTACGTTATTGATGTATATAAAGGTTCCACGGAGACGTAGAGGCCATCTCGCCAGGAATGATGTAAAATATTACCGCCGAAATGATAGGTTGGTTTAGGTTAGGTTATACTTCGTTATTGATGTATACGAATGTTCCACGGAGACGTAGAGACCAACTCGCCAGGAATGTTGTCAAATATTACCGCCGAGATGATAGGTTGGGTTAGGTTACGTTATATTACGTTATTGATGTATATGAGGGTTACACGGAGACGTAGAGGCTAACTCGCCAGGAATGATGTCAAATAATACCGCAGAGATGTTAGGTTGGGTTAGCTTAGGTTATATTACGTTATTGATGTATATAAAGGTCCCACGGAGACGTAGAAGCCAACTCGCCAGGAATGTTGTCAAATATTACCGCCGAGATGATAGGTTGGGTTAGGTTACGTTATATTACGTTATTGATGTATATGAGGGTTACACGGAGACGTAGATGCCAACTCGCCAGGAATGATGTCAAATATTACCGCAGAGATGTTAGGTTGGGTTAGGTTAGGTTATATTACGTTTTTGATGTATATAAAGGTCCCACGGAGACGTAGAGGCCAATAAGCCAGGAATGTGGTCAAATCTTAACGCCGAGATGTTAGGTTGGGTTAGGTTTGTTTATACTACGTTATTGATGTATATAAAGGTCCCACGGAGACGTAGAAGCCAACTCGCCAGGAATGTTGTCAAATATTACCGCCGAGATGATAGGTTGGGTTAGGTTACGTTATATTACGTTATTGATGTATATGAGGGTTACACGGAGACGTAGAGGCCAACTCGCCAGGAATGATGTCAAATATTACCGCAGAGATGTTAGGTTGGGTTAGGGTAGGTTATATTACGTTATTGATGTATATAAAGGATCCACGGAGACGTAGAGACCATCTCGCCAGGAATGACGTCAAATATTACCGCCGAGATGATAGGTTGGGCTAGGATAGGTTATATTTCGTTATTGAAGTATATAAAGGTCCCACGGGGACGTAGAGACCAACTCGCCAGGTATGTTGTCAAATATTACCGCCGAGATGATAGGTTGGGTTAGGTTACGTTATATTACGTTATTGATGTATATGAGGGTTACACGGAGACGTAGAGGCCTACTCGCCAGGAATGTGGTCAAATATTACCGCCGAGATGTTACGTTGGTTTAGCCTAGCTTATATTGTGTTATTGATGTATATAAAGGTCCCACGGAGATGTAGAGGCCAACTCGCCAGGAATGTTGTCAAATATTACCGCCGAGATGATAGGTTGGGTTAGGTTACGTTATATTAGGTTATTGATGTACATGAGGGTTACACGGAGAAGTAGAGGCCAACTCGCCAGAAATGTTGTCAAATATTACCGCCGACATGTTAGGTTGGGCTAGCTTTGGTTATATTACGTTATTGATTTATATAAAGGTCCCACGGAGACGGAGAAGCCAACTCGCCAGGAATGTTGTCAAATATTACCACCGAGATGTTAGGTTGGGTTAGGTTAGGTTATATTACGTTATTGACGTATATGAGGGTTACACGGAGACGTAGATGCCAACTCGCCAGGAATGATGTCAAATATTACCGCCGAGATGTTACGTTGCGTTAGGTTAGGTTATGATACGTTATTGATGTATATAAAGGTTCCACGGAGACGTAGAGGCCATCTCGCCAGGAATGATGTCAAATATTACCGCCGAAATGATAGGTTGGTTTAGGTTAGGTTATACTTCGTTATTGATGTATACGAAGGTTCCACGGAGACGTAGAGACCAACTCGCCAGGAATGTTGTCAAATATTACCGCCGAGATGATAGGTTGGGTTAGGTTACGTTATATTACGTTATTGATGTATATGAGGGTTACACGGAGACGTAGAGGCTAACTCGCCAGGAATGATGTCAAATATTACCGCAGAGATGTTAGGTTGGGTTAGGTTAGGTTATATTACGTTATTGATGTATATAAAGGTCCCACGGAGACGTAGAGGCCAATAAGTCAGGAATGTGGTCAAATCTTAACGCCGATATGTTAGGTTGGGTTAGGTTTGTTTATACTACGTTATTGATGTATATAAAGTCCCACGGAGACGTAGAAGCCAACTCGCCAGGAATGTTGTCAAATATTACCGCCGAGATGATAGGTTGGGTTAGGTTACGTTATATTACGTTATTGATGTACATGAGGGTTACACGGAGACGTAGATGCCAACTCGCCAGGAATGATGTCAAATATTACCGCAGAGATGTTAGGTTGGGTTAGGTTTGTTTATACTACGTTATTGATGTATATAAAGGTCCCACGGAGACGTAGAGGCCGACTCGCCAGGAATGTTGTCAAATATTACCGCCGAGATGATAGGTTGGGTTAGGTTACGTTATATTAGGTTATTGATGTACATGAGGGTTACACGGAGAAGTAGAGGCCAACTCGCCAGGAATGTTGTCAAATATTACCGCCGACATGTTAGGTTGGGTTAGCTTTGGTTATATTACGTTATTGATTTATATAAAGGTCCCACGGAGACGGAGAAGCCAACTCGCCAGGAATGTTGTCAAATACTACCACCGAGATGTTAGGTTGGGTTAGGTTAGGTTATATTACGTTATTGACGTATAGGAGGGTTACACGGAGACGTAGACGCCAACTCGCCAGGAATGATGTCAAATATTACCGCAGAGATGTTAGGTTGGGTTAGGTTAGGTTATATTACGTTATTGATGTATATGAGGGTTACACGGAGACGTAGAGGCCAACTCGCCAGGAATGTGGTCAAATATTACCGCCGAGATGTTACGTTGCGTTAGGTTAGGTTATATTACGTTATTGATGTATATAAAGGTTCCACGGAGACGTAGAGGCCATCGCGCCAGGAATGATGTCAAATATTACCGCCGAAATGAAAGGTTGGTTTAGGTTAGGTTATACTTCGTTATTGATGTATACGAAGGTTCCACGGAGACGTAGAGACCAACTCGCCAGGAATGTTGTCAAATATTACCGCCGAGATGATAGGTTGGGTTAGGTTACGTTATATTACGTTATTGATGTATATGAGGGTTACACGGAGACGTAGAGGCTAACTCGCCAGGAATGATGTCAAATAATACCGCAGAGATGTTAGGTTGGGTTAGGTTAGGTTATATTACGTTATTGATGTATATAAAGGTTCCACGAAGACGTAGAGACCATCTCGCCAGGAATGACGTCAAATATTACCGCCGAGATGATAGGTTGGGTTAGGATAGGTTATATTTCGGTATTGAAGTATATAAAGGTCCCACGGGGACGTAGAGGCCAACTCGCCAGGTATGTTGTCAAATATTACCCCCGAGATGGTAGGTTGGGTTAGCTTTGGTTATATTACGTTATTGATTTATATAAAGGTCCCACGGAGACGGAGAAGCCAACTCGCCAGGAATGTTGTCAAATATTACCACCGAGATGTTAGGTTGGGTTAGGTTAGGTTATATAACGTTATTGACGTATAGGAGGGTTACACGGAGACGTAGATGCCAACTCGCCAGGAATGATGTCAAATATTACCGCAGAGATGTTAGGTTGGGTTAGGTTAGGTTATATTACGTTATTGATGTATATAAAGGTCCCACGGAGACGTAGAGGCCAATAAGTCAGGAATGTGGTCAAATCTTAACGCCGAGATGTTAGGTTGGGTTAGGTTTGTTTATACTACGTTATTGATGTATATAAAGGTCCCACGGAGACGTAGAAGCCAACTCGCCAGGAATGTTGTCAAATATTACCGCCGAGATGATAGGTTGGGTTAGGATACGTTATATTACGTTATTGATGTATATGAGGGTTACACGGAGACGTAGATGCCATCTCGCCAGGAATGATGTCAAATATTACCGCAGAAATGTTAGGTTGGGTTAGGTTAGGTTATATTACGTTTTTGATGTATATAAAGGTCCCACGGAGACGTAGAGGCCAATAAGCCAGGAATGTGGTCAAATCTTAACGCCGAGATGTTAGGTTGGGTTAGGTTTGTTTATACTACGTTATTGATGTATATAAAGGTCCCACGGAGACGTAGAAGCCAACTCGCCAGGAATGTTGTCAAATATTACCGCCGAGATGATAGGTTGGGTTAGGTTACGTTATATTACGTTATTGATGTATATGAGGGTTACACGGAGACGTAGAGGCCAACTCGCCAGGAATGATGTCAAATATTACCGCAGAGATGTTAGGTTGGGTTAGGGTAGGTTATATTACGTTATTGATGTATATAAAGGATCCACGGAGACGTAGAGACCATCTCGCCAGGAATGACGTCAAATATTACCGCCGAGATGATAGGTTGGGCTAGGATAGGTTATATTTCGTTATTGAAGTATATAAAGGTCCCACGGGGACGTAGAGACCAACTCGCCAGGTATGTTGTCAAATATTACCGCCGAGATGATAGGTTGGGTTAGGTTACGTTATATTAGGTTATTGATGTACATGAGGGTTACACGGAGAAGTAGAGGCCAACTCGCCAGAAATGTTGTCAAATATTACCGCCGACATGTTAGGTTGGGCTAGCTTTGGTTATATTACGTTATTGATTTATATAAAGGTCCCACGGAGACGGAGAAGCCAACTCGCCAGGAATGTTGTCAAATATTACCACCGAGATGTTAGGTTGGGTTAGGTTAGGTTATATTACGTTATTGACGTATATGAGGGTTACACGGAGACGTAGATGCCAACTCGCCAGGAATGATGTCAAATATTACCGCCGAGATGTTACGTTGCGTTAGGTTAGGTTATGATACGTTATTGATGTATATAAAGGTTCCACGGAGACGTAGAGGCCATCTCGCCAGGAATGATGTCAAATATTACCGCCGAAATGATAGGTTGGTTTAGGTTAGGTTATACTTCGTTATTGATGTATACGAAGGTTCCACGGAGACGTAGAGACCAACTCGCCAGGAATGTTGTCAAATATTACCGCCGAGATGATAGGTTGGGTTAGGTTACGTTATATTACGTTATTGATGTATATGAGGGTTACACGGAGACGTAGAGGCTAACTCGCCAGGAATGATGTCAAATATTACCGCAGAGATGTTAGGTTGGGTTAGGTTAGGTTATATTACGTTATTGATGTATATAAAGGTCCCACGGAGACGTAGAGGCCAATAAGTCAGGAATGTGGTCAAATCTTAACGCCGATATGTTAGGTTGGGTTAGGTTTGTTTATACTACGTTATTGATGTATATAAAGTCCCACGGAGACGTAGAAGCCAACTCGCCAGGAATGTTGTCAAATATTACCGCCGAGATGATAGGTTGGGTTAGGTTACGTTATATTACGTTATTGATGTACATGAGGGTTACACGGAGACGTAGATGCCAACTCGCCAGGAATGATGTCAAATATTACCGCAGAGATGTTAGGTTGGGTTAGGTTTGTTTATACTACGTTATTGATGTATATAAAGGTCCCACGGAGACGTAGAGGCCGACTCGCCAGGAATGTTGTCAAATATTACCGCCGAGATGATAGGTTGGGTTAGGTTACGTTATATTAGGTTATTGATGTACATGAGGGTTACACGGAGAAGTAGAGGCCAACTCGCCAGGAATGTTGTCAAATATTACCGCCGACATGTTAGGTTGGGTTAGCTTTGGTTATATTACGTTATTGATTTATATAAAGGTCCCACGGAGACGGAGAAGCCAACTCGCCAGGAATGTTGTCAAATACTACCACCGAGATGTTAGGTTGGGTTAGGTTAGGTTATATTACGTTATTGACGTATAGGAGGGTTACACGGAGACGTAGACGCCAACTCGCCAGGAATGATGTCAAATATTACCGCAGAGATGTTAGGTTGGGTTAGGTTAGGTTATATTACGTTATTGATGTATATGAGGGTTACACGGAGACGTAGAGGCCAACTCGCCAGGAATGTGGTCAAATATTACCGCCGAGATGTTACGTTGCGTTAGGTTAGGTTATATTACGTTATTGATGTATATAAAGGTTCCACGGAGACGTAGAGGCCATCTCGCCAGGAATGATGTCAAATATTACCGCCGAAATGAAAGGTTGGTTTAGGTTAGGTTATACTTCGTTATTGATGTATACGAAGGTTCCACGGAGACGTAGAGACCAACTCGCCAGGAATGTTGTCAAATATTACCGCCGAGATGATAGGTTGGGTTAGGTTACGTTATATTACGTTATTGATGTATATGAGGGTTACACGGAGACGTAGAGGCTAACTCGCCAGGAATGATGTCAAATAATACCGCAGAGATGTTAGGTTGGGTTAGGTTAGGTTATATTACGTTATTGATGTATATAAAGGTTCCACGAAGACGTAGAGACCATCTCGCCAGGAATGACGTCAAATATTACCGCCGAGATGATAGGTTGGGTTAGGATAGGTTATATTTCGGTATTGAAGTATATAAAGGTCCCACGGGGACGTAGAGGCCAACTCGCCAGGTATGTTGTCAAATATTACCCCCGAGATGGTAGGTTGGGTTAGCTTTGGTTATATTACGTTATTGATTTATATAAAGGTCCCACGGAGACGGAGAAGCCAACTCGCCAGGAATGTTGTCAAATATTACCACCGAGATGTTAGGTTGGGTTAGGTTAGGTTATATAACGTTATTGACGTATAGGAGGGTTACACGGAGACGTAGATGCCAACTCGCCAGGAATGATGTCAAATATTACCGCAGAGATGTTAGGTTGGGTTAGGTTAGGTTATATTACGTTATTGATGTATATAAAGGTCCCACGGAGACGTAGAGGCCAATAAGTCAGGAATGTGGTCAAATCTTAACGCCGAGATGTTAGGTTGGGTTAGGTTTGTTTATACTACGTTATTGATGTATATAAAGGTCCCACGGAGACGTAGAAGCCAACTCGCCAGGAATGTTGTCAAATATTACCGCCGAGATGATAGGTTGGGTTAGGATACGTTATATTACGTTATTGATGTATATGAGGGTTACACGGAGACGTAGATGCCATCTCGCCAGGAATGATGTCAAATATTACCGCAGAAATGTTAGGTTGGGTTAGGTTAGGTTATATTACGTTTTTGATGTATATAAAGGTCCCACGGAGACGTAGAGGCCAATAAGCCAGGAATGTGGTCAAATCTTAACGCCGAGATGTTAGGTTGGGTTAGGTTTGTTTATACTACGTTATTGATGTATATAAAGGTCCCACGGAGACGTAGAAGCCAACTCGCCAGGAATGTTGTCAAATATTACCGCCGAGATGATAGGTTGGGTTAGGTTACGTTATATTACGTTATTGATGTATATGAGGGTTACACGGAGACGTAGATGCCAACTCGCCAGGAATGATGTCAAATATTACCGCAGAGATGTTAGGTTGGGTTAGGTTAGGTTATATTACGTTTTTGATGTATATAAAGGTCCCACGGAGACGTAGAGGCCAATAAGCCAGGAATGTGGTCAAATCTTAACGCCGAGATGTTAGGTTGGGTTAGGTTTGTTTATACTACGTTATTGATGTATATAAAGGTCCCACGGAGACGTAGAAGCCAACTCGCCAGGAATGTTGTCAAATATTACCGCCGAGATGATAGGTTGGGTTAGGTTACGTTATATTACGTTATTGATGTATATGAGGGTTACACGGAGACGTAGAGGCCAACTCGCCAGGAATGATGTCAAATATTACCGCAGAGATGTTAGGTTGGGTTAGGGTAGGTTATATTACGTTATTGATGTATATAAAGGATCCACGGAGACGTAGAGACCATCTCGCCAGGAATGACGTCAAATATTACCGCCGAGATGATAGGTTGGGCTAGGATAGGTTATATTTCGTTATTGAAGTATATAAAGGTCCCACGGGGACGTAGAGACCAACTCGCCAGGTATGTTGTCAAATATTACCGCCGAGATGATAGGTTGGGTTAGGTTACGTTATATTACGTTATTGATGTATATGAGGGTTACACGGAGACGTAGAGGCCTACTCGCCAGGAATGTGGTCAAATATTACCGCCGAGATGTTACGTTGGTTTAGCCTAGCTTATATTGTGTTATTGATGTATATAAAGGTCCCACGGAGACGTAGAGGCCAACTCGCCAGGAATGTTGTCAAATATTACCGCCGAGATGATAGGTTGGGTTAGGTTACGTTATATTAGGTTATTGATGTACATGAGGGTTACACGGAGAAGTAGAGGCCAACTCGCCAGAAATGTTGTCAAATATTACCGCCGACATGTTAGGTTGGGCTAGCTTTGGTTATATTACGTTATTGATTTATATAAAGGTCCCACGGAGACGGAGAAGCCAACTCGCCAGGAATGTTGTCAAATATTACCACCGAGATGTTAGGTTGGGTTAGGTTAGGTTATATTACGTTATTGACGTATATGAGGGTTACACGGAGACGTAGATGCCAACTCGCCAGGAATGATGTCAAATATTACCGCCGAGATGTTACGTTGCGTTAGGTTAGGTTATGATACGTTATTGATGTATATAAAGGTTCCACGGAGACGTAGAGGCCATCTCGCCAGGAATGATGTCAAATATTACCGCCGAAATGATAGGTTGGTTTAGGTTAGGTTATACTTCGTTATTGATGTATACGAAGGTTCCACGGAGACGTAGAGACCAACTCGCCAGGAATGTTGTCAAATATTACCGCCGAGATGATAGGTTGGGTTAGGTTACGTTATATTACGTTATTGATGTATATGAGGGTTACACGGAGACGTAGAGGCTAACTCGCCAGGAATGATGTCAAATATTACCGCAGAGATGTTAGGTTGGGTTAGGTTAGGTTATATTACGTTATTGATGTATATAAAGGTCCCACGGAGACGTAGAGGCCAATAAGTCAGGAATGTGGTCAAATCTTAACGCCGATATGTTAGGTTGGGTTAGGTTTATTTATACTACGTTATTGATGTATATAAAGTCCCACGGAGACGTAGAAGCCAACTCGCCAGGAATGTTGTCAAATATTACCGCCGAGATGATAGGTTGGGTTAGGTTACGTTATATTACGTTATTGATGTACATGAGGGTTACACGGAGACGTAGATGCCAACTCGCCAGGAATGATGTCAAATATTACCGCAGAGATGTTAGGTTGGGTTAGGTTTGTTTATACTACGTTATTGATGTATATAAAGGTCCCACGGAGACGTAGAGGCCGACTCGCCAGGAATGTTGTCAAATATTACCGCCGAGATGATAGGTTGGGTTAGGTTACGTTATATTAGGTTATTGATGTACATGAGGGTTACACGGAGAAGTAGAGGCCAACTCGCCAGGAATGTTGTCAAATATTACCGCCGACATGTTAGGTTGGGTTAGCTTTGGTTATATTACGTTATTGATTTATATAAAGGTCCCACGGAGACGGAGAAGCCAACTCGCCAGGAATGTTGTCAAATACTACCACCGAGATGTTAGGTTGGGTTAGGTTAGGTTATATTACGTTATTGACGTATAGGAGGGTTACACGGAGACGTAGACGCCAACTCGCCAGGAATGATGTCAAATATTACCGCAGAGATGTTAGGTTGGGTTAGGTTAGGTTATATTACGTTATTGATGTATATGAGGGTTACACGGAGACGTAGAGGCCAACTCGCCAGGAATGTGGTCAAATATTACCGCCGAGATGTTACGTTGCGTTAGGTTAGGTTATATTACGTTATTGATGTATATAAAGGTTCCACGGAGACGTAGAGGCCATCTCGCCAGGAATGATGTCAAATATTACCGCCGAAATGAAAGGTTGGTTTAGGTTAGGTTATACTTCGTTATTGATGTATACGAAGGTTCCACGGAGACGTAGAGACCAACTCGCCAGGAATGTTGTCAAATATTACCGCCGAGATGATAGGTTGGGTTAGGTTACGTTATATTACGTTATTGATGTATATGAGGGTTACACGGAGACGTAGAGGCTAACTCGCCAGGAATGATGTCAAATAATACCGCAGAGATGTTAGGTTGGGTTAGGTTAGGTTATATTACGTTATTGATGTATATAAAGGTTCCACGAAGACGTAGAGACCATCTCGCCAGGAATGACGTCAAATATTACCGCCGAGATGATAGGTTGGGTTAGGATAGGTTATATTTCGGTATTGAAGTATATAAAGGTCCCACGGGGACGTAGAGGCCAACTCGCCAGGTATGTTGTCAAATATTACCCCCGAGATGATAGGTTGGGTTAGCTTTGGTTATATTACGTTATTGATTTATATAAAGGTCCCACGGAGACGGAGAAGCCAACTCGCCAGGAATGTTGTCAAATATTACCACCGAGATGTTAGGTTGGGTTAGGTTAGGTTATATAACGTTATTGACGTATAGGAGGGTTACACGGAGACGTAGATGCCAACTCGCCAGGAATGATGTCAAATATTACCGCAGAGATGTTAGGTTGGGTTAGGTTAGGTTATATTACGTTATTGATGTATATAAAGGTCCCACGGAGACGTAGAGGCCAATAAGTCAGGAATGTGGTCAAATCTTAACGCCGAGATGTTAGGTTGGGTTAGGTTTGTTTATACTACGTTATTGATGTATATAAAGGTCCCACGGAGACGTAGAAGCCAACTCGCCAGGAATGTTGTCAAATATTACCGCCGAGATGATAGGTTGGGTTAGGATACGTTATATTACGTTATTGATGTATATGAGGGTTACACGGAGACGTAGATGCCATCTCGCCAGGAATGATGTCAAATATTACCGCAGAAATGTTAGGTTGGGTTAGGTTAGGTTATATTACGTTTTTGATGTATATAAAGGTCCCACGGAGACGTAGAGGCCAATAAGCCAGGAATGTGGTCAAATCTTAACGCCGAGATGTTAGGTTGGGTTAGGTTTGTTTATACTACGTTATTGATGTATATAAAGGTCCCACGGAGACGTAGAAGCCAACTCGCCAGGAATGTTGTCAAATATTACCGCCGAGATGATAGGTTGGGTTAGGTTACGTTATATTACGTTATTGATGTATATGAGGGTTACACGGAGACGTAGAGGCCAACTCGCCAGGAATGATGTCAAATATTACCGCAGAGATGTTAGGTTGGGTTAGGTTAGGTTATATTACGTTATTGATGTATATAAAGGATCCACGGAGACGTAGAGACCATCTCGCCAGGAATGACGTCAAATATTACCGCCGAGATGATAGGTTGGGCTAGGATAGGTTATATTTCGTTATTGAAGTATATAAAGGTCCCACGGAGACGGAGAAGCCAACTCGCCAGGAATGTTGTCAAATATTACCACCGAGATGTTAGGTTGGGTTAGGTTAGGTTATATTACGTTATTGACGTATAGGAGGGTTACACGGAGACGTAGATGCCAACTCGCCAGGAATGATGTCAAATATTACCGCAGAGATGTTAGTTTGGGTTAGGTTAGGTTATATTACGTTATTGATGTATATAAAGGTCCCACGGAGACGTAGAGGCCAATAAGTCAGGAATGTGGTCAAATCTTAACGCCGAGATGTTAGGTTGGGTTAGGTTTGTTTATACTACGTTATTGATGTATATAAAGGTCCCACGGAGACGTAGAAGCCAACTCGCCAGGAATGTTGTCAAATATTACCGCCGAGATAATAGGTTGGGTTAGGTTACGTTATATTACGTTATTGATGTATATGAGGGTTACACGGAGACGTAGATGCCAACTCGCCAGGAATGATGTCAAATATTACCGCAGAGATGTTAGGTTGGGTTACGTTAGGTTATATTACGTTTTTGATGTATATAAAGGTCCCACGGAGACGTAGAGGCCAATAAGCCAGGAATGTGGTCAAATCTTAACGCCGAGATGTTAGGTTGGGTTAGGTTTGTTTATACTACGTTATTGATGTATATAAAGGTCCCACGGAGACGTAGAAGCCAACTCGCCAGGAATGTTGTCAAATATTACCGCCGAGATGATAGGTTGGGTTAGGTTACGTTATATTACGTTATTGATGTATATGAGGGTTACACGGAGACGTAGAGGCCAACTCGCCAGGAATGATGTCAAATATTACCGCAGAGATGTTAGGTTGGGTTAGGTTAGGTTATATTACGTTATTGATGTATATAAAGGATCCACGGAGACGTAGAGACCATCTCGCCAGGAATGACGTCAAATATTACCGCCGAGATGATAGGTTGGGCTAGGATAGGTTATATTTCGTTATTGAAGTATATAAAGGTCCCACGGGGACGTAGAGACCAACTCGCCAGGTATGTTGTCAAATATTACCGCCGAGATGATAGGTTGGGTTAGGTTACGTTATATTACGTTATTGATGTATATGAGGGTTACACGGAGACGTAGAGGCCAACTCGCCAGGAATGTTGTCAAATATTACCGCCGAGATGATAGGTTGGGTTAGGTTACGTTATATTAGGTTATTGATGTACATGAGGGTTACACGGAGAAGTAGAGGCCAACTCGCCAGGAATGTTGTCAAATATTACCGCCGACATGTTAGGTTGGGTTAGCTTTGGTTATATTACGTTATTGATTTATATAAAGGTCCCACGGAGACGGAGAAGCCAACTCGCCAGGAATGTTGTCAAATATTACCACCGAGATGTTAGGTTGGGTTAGGTTAGGTTATATTACGTTATTGACGTATATGAGGGTTACACGGAGACGTAGATGCCAACTCGCCAGGAATGATGTCAAATATTACCGGCGAGATGTTACGTTGCGTTAGGTTAGGTTATGTTACGTTATTGATGTATATAAAGGTTCCACGGAGACGTAGAGGCAATCTCGCCAGGAATGATGTCAAATATTACCGCCGAAATGATAGGTTGGTTTAGGTTAGGTTATACTTCGTTATTGATGTATACGAAGGTTCCACGGAGACGTAGAGACCAACTCGCCAGGAATGTTGTCAAATATTACCGCCGAGATGATAGGTTGGGTTAGGTTACGTTATATTACGCTATTGATGTATATGAGGGTTACACGGAGACGTAGAGGCTAACTCGCCAGGAATGATGTCAAATATTACCGCAGAGATGTTAGGTTGGGTTAGGTTAGGTTATATTACGTTATTGATGTATATAAAGGTTCCACGGGGACGTAGAGACCATCTCGCCAGGAATGACGTCAAATATTACCGCCGAGATGTTAGGTTGGGTTAGGTTAGGTTATATTACGTTATTGATGTATATGAGGGTTACACGGAGACGTAGAGGCTAACTCGCCAGGAATGATGTCAAATATTACCGCAGAGATGTTAGGTTGGGTTAGGTTAGGTTATATTACGTTATTGATGTATATAAAGGTCCCACGGAGACGTAGAGGCCAATAAGTCAGGAATGTGGTCAAATCTTAACGCCGAGATGTTAGGTTGGGTTAGGTTTGTTTATACTACGTTATTGATGTATATAAAGGTCCCACGGAGACGTAGAAGCCAACTCGCCAGGAATGTTGTCAAATATTACCGCCGAGATGATAGGTTGGGTTAGGTTACGTTATATTACGTTATTGATGTATATGAGGGTTACACGGAGACGTAGATGCCAACTCGCCAGGAATGATGTCAAATATTACCGCAGAGATGTTAGGTTGGGTTAGGTTTGTTTATACTACGTTATTGATGTATATAAAGGTCCCACGGAGACGTAGAAGCCAACTCGCCAGGAATGTTGTCAAATATTACCGCCGAGATGATAGGTTGGGTTAGGTTACGTTATATTACGTTATTGATGTATATGAGGGTTACACGGAGACGTAGAGGCCAACTCGCCAGGAATGTGGTCAAATATTACCGCCGAGATGTTACGTTGCGTTAGGTTAGGTTATATTACGTTATTGATGTATATAAAGGTTCCACGGAGACGTAGAGGCCATCTCGCCAGGAATGATGTCAAATATTACCGCCGAAATGATAGGTTGGTTTAGGTTAGGTTATACTTCGTTATTGATGTATACGAAGGTTCCACGGAGACGCAGAGACCAACTCGCCAGGAATGTTGTCAAATATTACCGCCGAGATGATAGGTTGGGTTAGGTTACGTTACATTACGTTATTGATGTATATGAGGGTTACACGGAGACGTAGAGACTAACTCGCCAGGAATGATGTCAAATATTACCGCAGAGATGTTAGGTTGGGTTAGGTTAGGTTATATTACGTTATTGATGTATATAAAGGTTCCACGGAGACGTAGAGACCATCTCGCCAGGAATGACGTCAAATATTACCGCCGAGATGATAGGTTGGGTTAGGATTGGTTATATTTCGTTATTGAAGTATATAAAGGTCCCACGGGGACGTAGAGACCAACTCGCCAGGTATGTTGTCAAATATTACCGCCGAGATGATAGGTTGGGTTAGGTTACGTTATATTACGTTATTGATGTATATGAGGGTTACACAGAGACGTAGAGGCCTACTCGCCAGGAATGTGGTCAAATATTACCGCCGAAATGTTACGTTGGGTTAGCCTAGCTTATATTATGTTATTGATGTATATAAAGGTCTCATGGAGACGTAGAGGCCAACTCGCCAGGATTGTTGTCAAATATTACCGCCGAGATGTTACGTTGCGTTAGGTTACGTTATATTAGGTTATTGATGTACATGAGGGTTACACGGAGAAGTAGAGGCCAACTCGCCAGAAATGTTGTCAAATATTACCGCCGACATGTTAGGTTGGGTTAGCTTTGGTTATATTACGTTATTGATTTATATAAAGGTCCCACGGAGACGGAGAAGCCAACTCGCCAGGAATGATGTCAAATATTACCGCCGAAATGATAGGTTGGTTTAGGTTAGGTTATACTTCGTTATTGATGTATACGAAGGTTCCACGGAGACGTAGAGACCAACTCGCCAGGAATGTTGTCAAATATTACCGCCGAGATGATAGGTTGGGTTAGGTTAGGTTATATTACGTTATTGATGTATATAAAGGTTCCCCCGAGACGTAGAGACCATCTCGCCAGGAATGACGTCAAATATTACCGCCGAGATGTTAGGTTGGGTTAGGTTAGGTTATATTACGTTATTGATGTATATGAGGGTTACACGGAGACGTAGAGGCTAACTCGCCAGGAATGATGTCAAATATTACCGCAGAGATGTTAGGTTGGGTTAGGTTAGGTTATATTACGTTATTGATGTATATAAAGGTCCCACGGAGACGTAGAGTCCAATAAGTCAGGAATGTGGTCAAATCTTAACGCCGAGATGTTAGGTTGGGTTAGGTTTGTTTATACTACGTTATTGATGTATATAAAGGTCCCACGGAGACGTAGAAGCCAACTCGCCAGGAATGTTGTCAAATATTACCGCCGAGATGATAGGTTGGGTTAGGTTACGTTATATTACGTTATTGATGTATATGAGGGTTACACGGAGACGTAGAGACTAACTCGCCAGGAATGATGTCAAATATTACCGCAGAGATGTTAGGCTGGGTTAGGTTAGGTTATATTACGTTATTGATGTATATAAAGGTTCCACGGAGACGTAGAGACCATCTCGCCAGGAATGACGTCAAATATTACCGCCGAGATGATAGGTTGGGTTAGGATCGGTTATATTTCGTTATTGAAGTATATAAAGGTCCCGCGGGGACGTAGAGACCAACTCGCCAGGTATGTTGTCAAATATTACCGCCGAGATGATAGGTTGGGTTAGGTTACGTTATATTACGTTATTGATGTATATGAGGGTTACACGGAGACGTAGAGGCCTACTCGCCAGGAATGTGGTCAAATATTACCGCCGAAATGTTACGTTGGGTTAGCCTAGCTTATATTATGTTATTGATGTATATAAAGGTCCCATGGAGACGTAGAGGCCAACTCGCCAGGAATGTTGTCAAATATTACCGCCGAGATGTTACGTTGCGTTAGGTTACGTTATATTAGGTTATTGATGTACATGAGGGTTACACGGAGAAGTAGAGGCCAACTCGCCAGAAATGTTGTCAAATATTACCGCCGACATGTTAGGTTGGGTTAGCTTTGGTTATATTACGTTATTGATTTATATAAAGGTCCCACGGAGACGTAGAAGCCAACTCGCCAGGAATGTTGTCAAATATTACCGCCGAGATGATAGGTTGGGTTAGGTTACGTTATATTACGTTATTGATGTATATGAGGGTTACACGGAGACGTAGAGGCCAACTCGCCAGGAATGTGGTTAAATATTACCGCCGAGATGTTACGTTGCGTTAGGTTAGGTTATATTACGTTATTGATGTATATAAAGGTTCCACGGAGACGTAGAGGCAATCTCGCCAGGAATGATGTCAAATATTACCGCCGAAATGATAGGTTGGTTTAGGTTAGGTTATACTTCGTTATTGATGTATACGAAGGTTCCACGGAGACGTAGAGACCAACTCGCCAGGAATGTTGTCAAATATTACCGCCGAGATGATAGGTTGGGTTAGGTTACGTTATATTACGTTATTGATGTATATGAGGGTTACACGGAGACGTAGAGGCTAACTCGCCAGGAATGATGTCAAATATTACCGCAGAGATGTTAGGTTGGGTTAGGTTAGGTTATATTACGTTATTGATGTATATAAAGGTTCCACGGAGACGTAGAGACCATCTCGCCAGGAATGACGTCAAATATTACCGCCGAGATGATAGGTTGGGTTAGGATCGGTTATATTTCGTTATTGAAGTATATAAAGGTCCCACGGGGACGTAGAGACCAACTCGCCAGGTATGTTGTCAAATATTACCGCCGAGATGATAGGTTGGGTTAGGTTACGTTATATTACGTTATTGATGTATATGAGGGTTACACGGAGACGTAGAGGCCTACTCGCCAGGAATGTGGTCAAATATTACCGCCGAAATGTTACGTTGGGTTAGCCTAGCTTATATTATGTTATTGATGTATATAAAGGTCCCATGGAGACGTAGAGGCCAACTCGCCGGGAATGTTGTCAAATATTACCGCCGAGATGTTACGTTGCGTTAGGTTACGTTATATTAGGTTATTGATGTACATGAGGGTTACACGGAGAAGTAGAGGCCAACTCGCCAGGAATGTTGTCAAATATTACCGCCGACATGTTAGGTTGGGTTAGCTTTGGTTATATTACGTTATTGATTTATATAAAGGTCCCACGGAGACGGAGAAGCCAACTCGCCAGGAATGTTGTCAAATATTACCACCGAGATGTTAGGTTGGGTTAGGTTAGGTTATATTACGTTATTGATGTATATGAGGGTTACACGGAGACGTAGAGGCCAACTCGCCAGGAATGTTGTCAAATATTACCGCCGACATGTTAGGTTGGGTTAGCTTTGGTTATATTACGTTATTGATTTATATAAAGGTCCCACGGAGACGGAGAAGCCAACTCGCCAGGAATGTTGTCAAATATTACCACCGAGATGTTAGGTTGGGTTAGGTTAGGTTATATTACGTTATTGATGTATATGAGGGTTACACGGAGACGTAGAGGCTAACTCGCCAGGAATGATGTCAAATATTACCGCAGAGATGTTAGGTTGGGTTAGGTTAGGTTATATTACGTTATTGATGTATATAAAGGTCCCACGGAGACGTAGAGGCCAATAAGTCAGGAATGTGGTCAAATCTTAACGCCGAGATGTTAGGTTGGGTTAGGTTTGTTTATACTACGTTATTGATGTATATAAAGTTCCCACGGAGACGTAGAAGCCAACTCGCCAGGAATGTTGTCAAATATTACCGCCGAGATGTTACGTTGCGTTAGGTTAGGTTATATTACGTTATTGATATATATAAAGGTTCCACGGAGACGTAGAGACCATCTCGCCAGGAATGACGTCAAATATTACCGCCGAGATGATAGGTTGGGTTAGGATCGGTTATATTTCGTTATTGAAGTATATAAAGGTCCCACGGGGACGTAGAGACCAACTCGCCAGGTATGTTGTCAAATATTACCGCCGAGATGATAGGTTGGGTTAGGTTACGTTATATTACGTTATTGATGTATATGAGGGTTACACGGAGACGTAGAGGCCTACTCGCCAGGAATGTGGTCAAATATTACCGCCGAAATGTTACGTTGGGTTAGCCTAGCTTATATTATGTTATTGATGTATATAAAGGTCCCATGGAGACGTAGAGGCCAACTCGCCAGGAATTTTGTCAAATATTACCGCCGAGATGTTACGTTGCGTTAGGTTACGTTATATTAGGTTATTGATGTACATGAGGGTTACACGGAGAAGTAGAGGCCAACTCGCCAGGAATGTTGTCAAATATTACCGCCGACATGTTAGGTTGGGTTAGCTTTGGTTATATTACGTTATTGATTTATATAAAGGTCCCACGGAGACGGAGAAGCCAACTCGCCAGGAATGTTGTCAAATATTACCACCGAGATGTTAGGTTGGGTTAGGTTAGGTTATATTACGTTATTGACGTATATGAGGGTTACACGGAGACGTAGATGCCAACTCGCCAGGAATGATGTAAAATATTACCGCCGAGATGTTACGTTGCGTTAGGTTAGGTTATGTTACGTTATTGATGTATATAAAGGTTCCACGGAGACGTAGAGGCCATCTCGCCAGGAATGATGTCAAATATTACCGCCGAAATGATAGGTTGGTTTAGGTTAGGTTATACTTCGTTATTGATGTATACGAAGGTTCCACGGAGACGTAGAGACCAACTCGCCAGGAATGTTGTCAAATATTACCGCCGAGATGATAGGTTGGGTTAGGTTACGTTATATTACGTTATTGATGTATATGAGGGTTACACGGAGACGTAGAGGCTAACTCGCCAGGAATGATGTAAAATATTACCGCCGAGATGTTACGTTGCGTTAGGTTAGGTTATGTTACGTTATTGATGTATATAAAGGTTCCACGGAGACGTAGAGGCCATCTCGCCAGGAATGATGTCAAATATTACCGCCGAAATGATAGGTTGGTTTAGGTTAGGTTATACTTCGTTATTGATGTATACGAAGGTTCCACGGAGACGTAGAGACCAACTCGCCAGGAATGTTGTCAAATATTACCGCCGAGATGATAGGTTGGGTTAGGTTACGTTATATTACGTTATTGATGTATATGAGGGTTACACGGAGACGTAGAGGCTAACTCGCCAGGAATGATGTCAAATATTACCGCAGAGATGTTAGGTTGGGTTAGGTTAGGTTATATTACGTTATTGATGTATATAAAGGTTCCACGGAGACGTAGAGACCATCTCGCCAGGAATGACGTCAAATATTACCGCCGAGATGATAGGTTGGGTTAGGATAGGTTATATTTCGTTATTGAAGTATATAAAGGTCCCACGGGGACGTAGAGACCAACTCGCCAGGTATGTTGTCAAATATTACCGCCGAGATGTTAGGTTGGGTTAGGTTAGGTTATATTACGTTATTGACGTATAGGAGGGTTACACGGAGACGTAGATGCCAACTCGCCAGGAATGATGTCAAATATTACCGCAGAGATGTTAGGTTGGGTTAGGTTAGGTTATATTACGTTATTGATGTGTATGAGGGTTACACGGAGACGTAGAGGCCAACTCGCCAGGAATGTGGTCAAATATTACCGCCGAGATGTTACGTTGCGTTAGGTTAGGTTATATTACGTTATTGATGTATATAAAGGTTCCACGGAGACGTAGAGGCCATCTCGTCAGGAATGATGTCAAATATTACCGCCGAATTGATAGGTTGGTTTAGGTTAGGTTATACTTCGTTATTAATGTATACGAAGGTTCCACGGAGACGTAGAGACCAACTCGCCAGGAATGTTGTCAAATATTACCGCCGAGATGATAGGTTGGGTTAGGTTACGTTATATTACGTTATTGATGTATATGAGGGTTACACGGAGACGTAGAGGCTAACTCGCCAGGAATGATGTCAAATATTACCGCAGAGATGTTAGGTTGGGTTAGGTTAGGTTATATTACGTTATTGATGTATATAAAGGTTCCACGAAGACGTAGAGACCATCTCGCCAGGAATGACGTCAAATATTACCGCCGAGATGATAGGTTGGGTTAGGATAGGTTATATTTCGGTATTGAAGTATATAAAGGTCCCACGGGGACGTAGAGGCCAACTCGCCAGGTATGTTGTCAAATATTACCGCCGAGATGATAGGTTGGGTTAGCTTTGGTTATATTACGTTATTGATTTATATAAAGGTCCCACGGAGACGGAGAAGCCAACTCGCCAGGAATGTTGTCAAATATTACCACCGAGATGTTAGGTTGGGTTAGGTTAGGTTATATTACGTTATTGGCGTATGGGAGGGTTACACGGAGACGTAGATGCCAACTCGCCAGGAATGATGTCAAATATTACCGCAGAGATGTTAGGTTGGGTTAGGTTAGGTTATATTACGTTATTGATGTATATAAAGGTCCCACGGAGACGTAGAGGCCAATAAGTCAGGAATGTGGTCAAATCTTAACGCCGAGATGTTAGGTTGGGTTAGGTTTGTTTATACTACGTTATTGATGTATATAAAGGTCCCACGGAGACGTAGAAGCCAACTCGCCAGGAATGTTGTCAAATATTACCGCCGAGATGATAGGTTGGGTTAGGTTACGTTATATTACGTTATTGATGTATATGAGGGTTACACGGAGACGTAGATGCCAACTCGCCAGGAATGATGTCAAATATTACCGCAGAGATGTTAGGTTGGGTTAGGTTAGGTTATATTACGTTTTTGATGTATATAAAGGTCCCACGGAGACGTAGAGGCCAATAAGCCAGGAATGTGGTCAAATCTTAACGCCGAGATGTTAGGTTGGGTTAGGTTTGTTTATACTACGTTATTGATGTATATAAAGGTCCCACGGAGACGTAGAAGCCAACTCGCCGGGAATGTTGTCAAATATTACCGCCGAGATGATAGGTTGGGTTAGGTTACGTTATATTACGTTATTGATGTATATGAGGGTTACACGGAGACGTAGAGGCCAACTCGCCAGGAATGTGGTCAAATATTACCGCCGAGATGTTACGTTGCGTTAGGTTAGGTTATATTACGTTATTGATGTATATAAAGGTTCCACGGAGACGTAGAGGCCATCTCGCCAGAAATGATGTCAAATATTACCGCAGAGATGTTAGGTTGGGTTAGGTTAGGTTATATTACGTTATTGATGTATATAAAGGTTCCACGGAGACGTAGAGACCATCTCGCCAGGAATGACGTCAAATATTACCGCCGAGATGATAGGTTGGGTTAGGATCGGTTATATTTCGTTATTGAAGTATATAAAGGTCCCACGGGGACGTAGAGACCAACTCGCCAGGTATGTTGTCAAATATTACCGCCGAGATGATAGGTTGGGTTAGGTTACGTTATATTACGTTATTGATGTATATGAGGGTTACACGGAGACGTAGAGGCCTACTCGCCAGGAATGTGGTCAAATATTACCGCCGAAATGTTACGTTGGGTTAGCCTAGCTTATATTATGTTATTGATGTATATAAAGGTCCCACGGAGACGTAGAGGCCAACTCGCCAGGAATGTTGTCAAATATTACCGCCGAGATGATAGGTTGTGTTAGGTTACGTTATATTAGGTTATTGATGTATATGAGGGTTACACGGAGACGTAGAGGCCAACTCGCCAGGAATGTGGTCAAATATTACCGCCGAGATGTTACGTTGCGTTAGGTTAGGTTATATTACGTTATTGATGTATATAAAGGTTCCACGGAGACGTAGAGGCCATCTCGCCAGGAATGATGTCAAATATTACCGCCGAAATGATAGGTTGGGTTAGGTTACGTTATATTACGTTATTGATGTATATGAGGGTTACACGGAGACGTAGAGGCCTACTCGCCAGGAATGTGGTCAAATATTACCGCCGAAATGTTACGTTGGGTTAGCCTAGCTTATATTATGTTATTTATGTATATAAAGGTCCTACGGAGACGTAGAGGCCAACTCGCCAGGAATGTTGTAAAATATTACCGCCGAGATGATAGGTTGGGTTAGGTTACATTATATTAGGTTATTGATGTACATGAGGGTTACACGGAGAAGTAGAGGCCAACTCGCCAGGAATGTTGTCAAATATTATCGCCGACATGTTAGGTTGGGTTAGCTTTGGTTATATTACGTTATTGATTTATATAAAGGTCCCACGGAGACGGAGAAGCCAACTCGCCAGGAATGTTGTCAAATATTACCACCGAGATGTTAGGTTGGGTTAGGTTAGGTTATATTACGTTATTGATGTATATGAGGGTTACACGGAGACGTAGAGGCTAACTCGCCAGGAATGATGTCAAATATTACCGCAGAGATGTTAGGTTGGGTTAGGTTAGGTTATATTACGTTATTGATGTATATAAAGGTCCCACGGAGACGTAGAGGCCAATAAGTCAGGAATGTGGTCAAATCTTAACGCCGAGATGTTAGGTTGGGTTAGGTTTGTTTATACTACGTTATTGATGTATATAAAGTTCCCACGGAGACGTAGAAGCCAACTCGCCAGGAATGTTGTCAAATATTACCGCCGAGATGTTACGTTGCGTTAGGTTAGGTTATATTACGTTATTGATATATATAAAGGTTCCACGGAGACGTAGAGACCATCTCGCCAGGAATGACGTCAAATATTACCGCCGAGATGATAGGTTGGGTTAGGATCGGTTATATTTCGTTATTGAAGTATATAAAGGTCCCACGGGGACGTAGAGACCAACTCGCCAGGTATGTTGTCAAATATTACCGCCGAGATGATAGGTTGGGTTAGGTTACGTTATATTACGTTATTGATGTATATGAGGGTTACACGGAGACGTAGAGGCCTACTCGCCAGGAATGTGGTCAAATATTACCGCCGAAATGTTACGTTGGGTTAGCCTAGCTTATATTATGTTATTGATGTATATAAAGGTCCCATGGAGACGTAGAGGCCAACTCGCCAGGAATTTTGTCAAATATTACCGCCGAGATGTTACGTTGCGTTAGGTTACGTTATATTAGGTTATTGATGTACATGAGGGTTACACGGAGAAGTAGAGGCCAACTCGCCAGGAATGTTGTCAAATATTACCGCCGACATGTTAGGTTGGGTTAGCTTTGGTTATATTACGTTATTGATTTATATAAAGGTCCCACGGAGACGGAGAAGCCAACTCGCCAGGAATGTTGTCAAATATTACCACCGAGATGTTAGGTTGGGTTAGGTTAGGTTATATTACGTTATTGACGTATATGAGGGTTACACGGAGACGTAGATGCCAACTCGCCAGGAATGATGTAAAATATTACCGCCGAGATGTTACGTTGCGTTAGGTTAGGTTATGTTACGTTATTGATGTATATAAAGGTTCCACGGAGACGTAGAGGCCATCTCGCCAGGAATGATGTCAAATATTACCGCCGAAATGATAGGTTGGTTTAGGTTAGGTTATACTTCGTTATTGATGTATACGAAGGTTCCACGGAGACGTAGAGACCAACTCGCCAGGAATGTTGTCAAATATTACCGCCGAGATGATAGGTTGGGTTAGGTTACGTTATATTACGTTATTGATGTATATGAGGGTTACACGGAGACGTAGAGGCTAACTCGCCAGGAATGATGTAAAATATTACCGCCGAGATGTTACGTTGCGTTAGGTTAGGTTATGTTACGTTATTGATGTATATAAAGGTTCCACGGAGACGTAGAGGCCATCTCGCCAGGAATGATGTCAAATATTACCGCCGAAATGATAGGTTGGTTTAGGTTAGGTTATACTTCGTTATTGATGTATACGAAGGTTCCACGGAGACGTAGAGACCAACTCGCCAGGAATGTTGTCAAATATTACCGCCGAGATGATAGGTTGGGTTAGGTTACGTTATATTACGTTATTGATGTATATGAGGGTTACACGGAGACGTAGAGGCTAACTCGCCAGGAATGATGTCAAATATTACCGCAGAGATGTTAGGTTGGGTTAGGTTAGGTTATATTACGTTATTGATGTATATAAAGGTTCCACGGAGACGTAGAGACCATCTCGCCAGGAATGACGTCAAATATTACCGCCGAGATGATAGGTTGGGTTAGGATAGGTTATATTTCGTTATTGAAGTATATAAAGGTCCCACGGGGACGTAGAGACCAACTCGCCAGGTATGTTGTCAAATATTACCGCCGAGATGTTAGGTTGGGTTAGGTTAGGTTATATTACGTTATTGACGTATAGGAGGGTTACACGGAGACGTAGATGCCAACTCGCCAGGAATGATGTCAAATATTACCGCAGAGATGTTAGGTTGGGTTAGGTTAGGTTATATTACGTTATTGATGTGTATGAGGGTTACACGGAGACGTAGAGGCCAACTCGCCAGGAATGTGGTCAAATATTACCGCCGAGATGTTACGTTGCGTTAGGTTAGGTTATATTACGTTATTGATGTATATAAAGGTTCCACGGAGACGTAGAGGCCATCTCGTCAGGAATGATGTCAAATATTACCGCCGAATTGATAGGTTGGTTTAGGTTAGGTTATACTTCGTTATTAATGTATACGAAGGTTCCACGGAGACGTAGAGACCAACTCGCCAGGAATGTTGTCAAATATTACCGCCGAGATGATAGGTTGGGTTAGGTTACGTTATATTACGTTATTGATGTATATGAGGGTTACACGGAGACGTAGAGGCTAACTCGCCAGGAATGATGTCAAATATTACCGCAGAGATGTTAGGTTGGGTTAGGTTAGGTTATATTACGTTATTGATGTATATAAAGGTTCCACGAAGACGTAGAGACCATCTCGCCAGGAATGACGTCAAATATTACCGCCGAGATGATAGGTTGGGTTAGGATAGGTTATATTTCGGTATTGAAGTATATAAAGGTCCCACGGGGACGTAGAGGCCAACTCGCCAGGTATGTTGTCAAATATTACCGCCGAGATGATAGGTTGGGTTAGCTTTGGTTATATTACGTTATTGATTTATATAAAGGTCCCACGGAGACGGAGAAGCCAACTCGCCAGGAATGTTGTCAAATATTACCACCGAGATGTTAGGTTGGGTTAGGTTAGGTTATATTACGTTATTGGCGTATGGGAGGGTTACACGGAGACGTAGATGCCAACTCGCCAGGAATGATGTCAAATATTACCGCAGAGATGTTAGGTTGGGTTAGGTTAGGTTATATTACGTTATTGATGTATATAAAGGTCCCACGGAGACGTAGAGGCCAATAAGTCAGGAATGTGGTCTAATCTTAACGCCGAGATGTTAGGTTGGGTTAGGTTTGTTTATACTACGTTATTGATGTATATAAAGGTCCCACGGAGACGTAGAAGCCAACTCGCCAGGAATGTTGTCAAATATTACCGCCGAGATGATAGGTTGGGTTAGGTTACGTTATATTACGTTATTGATGTATATGAGGGTTACACGGAGACGTAGATGCCAACTCGCCAGGAATGATGTCAAATATTACCGCAGAGATGTTAGGTTGGGTTAGGTTAGGTTATATTACGTTTTTGATGTATATAAAGGTCCCACGGAGACGTAGAGGCCAATAAGCCAGGAATGTGGTCAAATCTTAACGCCGAGATGTTAGGTTGGGTTAGGTTTGTTTATACTACGTTATTGATGTATATAAAGGTCCCACGGAGACGTAGAAGCCAACTCGCCGGGAATGTTGTCAAATATTACCGCCGAGATGATAGGTTGGGTTAGGTTACGTTATATTACGTTATTGATGTATATGAGGGTTACACGGAGACGTAGAGGCCAACTCGCCAGGAATGTGGTCAAATATTACCGCCGAGATGTTACGTTGCGTTAGGTTAGGTTATATTACGTTATTGATGTATATAAAGGTTCCACGGAGACGTAGAGGCCATCTCGCCAGAAATGATGTCAAATATTACCGCAGAGATGTTAGGTTGGGTTAGGTTAGGTTATATTACGTTATTGATGTATATAAAGGTTCCACGGAGACGTAGAGACCATCTCGCCAGGAATGACGTCAAATATTACCGCCGAGATGATAGGTTGGGTTAGGATCGGTTATATTTCGTTATTGAAGTATATAAAGGTCCCACGGGGACGTAGAGACCAACTCGCCAGGTATGTTGTCAAATATTACCGCCGAGATGATAGGTTGGGTTAGGTTACGTTATATTACGTTATTGATGTATATGAGGGTTACACGGAGACGTAGAGGCCTACTCGCCAGGAATGTGGTCAAATATTACCGCCGAAATGTTACGTTGGGTTAGCCTAGCTTATATTATGTTATTGATGTATATAAAGGTCCCACGGAGACGTAGAGGCCAACTCGCCAGGAATGTTGTCAAATATTACCGCCGAGATGATAGGTTGTGTTAGGTTACGTTATATTAGGTTATTGATGTATATGAGGGTTACACGGAGACGTAGAGGCCAACTCGCCAGGAATGTGGTCAAATATTACCGCCGAGATGTTACGTTGCGTTAGGTTAGGTTATATTACGTTATTGATGTATATAAAGGTTCCACGGAGACGTAGAGGCCATCTCGCCAGGAATGATGTCAAATATTACCGCCGAAATGATAGGTTGGGTTAGGTTACGTTATATTACGTTATTGATGTATATGAGGGTTACACGGAGACGTAGAGGCCTACTCGCCAGGAATGTGGTCAAATATTACCGCCGAAATGTTACGTTGGGTTAGCCTAGCTTATATTATGTTATTTATGTATATAAAGGTCCTACGGAGACGTAGAGGCCAACTCGCCAGGAATGTTGTAAAATATTACCGCCGAGATGATAGGTTGGGTTAGGTTACATTATATTAGGTTATTGATGTACATGAGGGTTACACGGAGAAGTAGAGGCCAACTCGCCAGGAATGTTGTCAAATATTACCGCCGACATGTTAGGTTGGGTTAGCTTTGGTTATATTACGTTATTGATTTATATAAAGGTCCCACGGAGACGGAGAAGCCAACTCGCCAGGAATGTTGTCAAATATTACCACCGAGTTGTTAGGTTGGGTTAGGTTAGGTTATATTACGTTATTGACGTATAGGAGGGTTACACGGAGACGTAGATGCCAACTCGCCAGGAATGATGTCAAATATTACCGCAGAGATGTTAGGTTGGGTTAGGTTAGGTTATATTACGTTATTGATGTATATAAAGGTCCCACGGGGACGTAGAGGCCAATAAGTCAGGAATGTGGTCAAATCTTAACGCCGAGATGTTAGGTTGGGTTAGGTTTGTTTATACTACGTTATTGATGTATATAAAGGTCCCACGGAGACGTAGAAGCCAACTCGCCAGGAATGATGTCAAATATTACCGCTGTGATGTTAGGTTGGGTTAGGTTAGGTTATATTACGTTATTGATGTATATAAAGGTTCCACGGAGACGTAGAGACCACCTCGCCAGGAATGACGTCAAATATTACCGCCGAGATGATAGGTTGGGTTAGGATCGGTTATATTTCGTTATTGAAGTATATAAAGGTCCCACGGGGACGTAGAGACCAACTCGTCAGGTATGTTGTCAAATATTACCGCCGAGATGATAGGTTGGGTTAGGTTACGTTATATTACGTTATTGATGTATATGAGGGTTACACGGAGACGTAGAGGCCTACTCGCCAGGAATGTGGTCAAATATTACCGCCGAAATGTTACGTTGGGTTAGCCTAGCTTATATTATGTTATTGATGTATATAAAGGTCCCACGGAGACGTAGAGGCCATCTCGCCAGGAATGATGTCAAATATTACCGCCGAAATGATTGGTTGGTTTAGGTTAGGTTATACTTCGTTATTGACGTATATGAGGGTTACACGGAGACGTAGAGACCAACTCGCCAGGAATGTTGTCAAATATTACCGCCGAGATGATAGGTTGGGTTAGGTTACGTTATATTACGTTATTGATGTATATGAGGGTTACACGGAGACGTAGACGCTAACTCGCCAGGAATGATGTCAAATATTACCGCAGAGATGTTAGGTTGGGTTAGGTTAGGTTATATTACGTTATTGATGTATATAAAGGTTCCACGGAGACGTAGAGACCATCTCGCCAGGAATGACGTCAAATATTACCGCCGAGATGATAGGTTGGGTTAGGATCGGTTATATTTCGTTATTGAAGTATATAAAGGTCCCACGGGGACGTAGAGACCAACTCGCCAGGTATGTTGTCAAATATTACCGCCGAGATGATAGGTTGGGTTAGGTTACGTTATATTACGTTATTGACGTATATGAGGGTTACACGGAGACGTAGAGGCCAGCTCGCTAGGTATGTTGTCAAATATTACCGCCGAGATGATAGGTTGGCTTAGGTTAGGTTATATCTCGTTATTGATGTATACGAAGTGTCCATGTAGACGTAGTGGCCAACTCGACAGGAATATTGTCAAATATTACCGCCGAGGTGATAGGTTGGGTTAGGATAGGTTATATTTCGTTATTGAAATATATAAAGGTCCCACGGGGACGTAGAGACCAACTCGCCAGGTATGTTGTCAAATATTACCGCCGAGATGATAGGTTGGGTTAGGTTACGTTATATTACGTTATTGATGTATATGAGGGTTACACGGAGACGTAGAGTCCTACTCGGCAGGAATGTGGTCAAATATTACCGCCGAGATGTTACGTTGGGTTAGCCTAGCTTATATTATGTTATTGATGTATATAAAGGTCCCACGGAGACGTAGAGGCCAACTCGCCAGGAATGTTGTCAAATATTACCGCCGAGATGATAGGTTGGGTTAGGTTACGTTATATTAGGTTATTGATGTACATGAGGGTTACACGGAGAAGTAGAGGCCAACTCGCCAGGAATGATGTCAAATATTACCGCAGAGTAGTTGGGTTGGGTTAGGCTAGGTTATATTACGTTATTGATGTATATAAAGGTCCCACGGAGACGTAGAGGCCAATAAGTCAGGAATGTCGTCAAATCTTAACGCCGAGATGTTAGGTTGGGTTAGGTTTGTTTATACTACGTTATTGATGTATATAAAGGTCCCACGGAGACGTAGAAGCCAACTCGCCAGGAATGTTGTCAAATATTACCGCCGAGATGTTAGGTTGGGTTAGGTTAGGTTATATTACGTTATTGACGTATATGAGGGTTACACGGAGACGTAGAGGCCAGCTCGCTAGGTATGTTGTCAAATATTACCGCAGAGTAGTTGGGTTGGGTTAGGCTAGGTTATATTACGTTATTGATGTATATAAAGGTCCCACGGAGACGTAGAGGCCAATAAGTCAGGAATGTCGTCAAATCTTAACGCCGAGATGTTAGGTTGGGTTAGGTTTGTTTATACTACGTTATTGATGTATATAAAGGTCCCACGGAGACGTAGAAGCCAACTCGCCAGGAATGTTGTCAAATATTACCGCCGAGATGTTAGGTTGGGTTAGGATAGGTTATATTACGTTATTGACGTATATGAGGGTTACACGGAGACGTAGAGGCCAGCTCGCTAGGTATGTTGTCAAATATTACCGCCGAGATGATAGGTTGGCTTAGGTTAGGTTATATCTCGTTATTGATGTATACGAAGTGTCCATGTAGACGTAGTGGCCAACTCGACAGGAATATTGTCAAATATTACCGCCGAGGTGATAGGTTGGGTTAGGATAGGTTATATTTCGTTATTGAAATATATAAAGGTCCCACGGGGACGTAGAGACCAACTCGCCAGGTATGTTGTCAAATATTACCGCCGAGATGATAGGTTGGGTTAGGTTACGTTATATTACGTTATTGATGTATATGAGGGTTACACGGAGACGTAGAGTCCTACTCGGCAGGAATGTGGTCAAATATTACCGCCGAGATGTTACGTTGGGTTAGCCTAGCTTATATTATGTTATTGATGTATATAAAGGTCCCACGGAGACGTAGAGGCCAACTCGCCAGGAATGTTGTCAAATATTACCGCCGAGATGATAGGTTGGGTTAGGTTACGTTATATTAGGTTATTGATGTACATGAGGGTTACACGGAGAAGTAGAGGCCAACTCGCCAGGAATGATGTCAAATATTACCGCAGAGTAGTTGGGTTGGGTTAGGCTAGGTTATATTACGTTATTGATGTATATAAAGGTCCCACGGAGACGTAGAGGCCAATAAGTCAGGAATGTCGTCAAATCTTAACGCCGAGATGTTAGGTTGGGTTAGGTTTGTTTATACTACGTTATTGATGTATATAAAGGTCCCACGGAGACGTAGAAGCCAACTCGCCAGGAATGTTGTCAAATATTACCGCCGAGATGTTAGGTTGGGTTAGGTTAGGTTATATTACGTTATTGACGTATATGAGGGTTACACGGAGACGTAGAGGCCAGCTCGCTAGGTATGTTGTCAAATATTACCGCCGAGATGATAGGTTGGCTTAGGTTAGGTTATATCTCGTTATTGATGTATACGAAGGTTCCACGGGGACGTAGAGGCCAACTCGCCAGGAATATTGTCAAATATTACCGCCGAGGTGATAGGTTGGGTTAGGATAGGTTATATTTCGTTATTGAAATATATAAAGGTCCCACGGAGACGAAGAGGCCAACTCGCCAGGAATGTTGTCAAATATTACCGCCGAGATGATAGGTTGGGTTAGGTTACGTTATATTACGTTATTGATGTATATGAGGGTTACACGTAGACGTAGAGACCAACTCGCCAGGAATGTTGTCAAATATTACCGCCGAGATGATAGGTTGGGTTAGGTTACGTTATATTACGTTATTGATGTATATGAGGGTTACACGGAGACGTAGAGGCCAACTCGCCAGGAATGTGGTCAAATATTACCGCCGAGATGTTACGTTGCGTTAGGTTAGGTTATATTACGTTATTGATGTATATAAAGGTTCCACGGAGACGTAGAGGCCATCTCGCCAGGAATGACGTCAAATATTACCGCCGAGATGATAGGTTGGGTTAGGATCGGTTATATTTCGTTATTGAAGTATATAAAGGTCCCACGGGGACGTAGAGACCAACTCGCCAGGTATGTTGTCAAATATTACCGCCGAGATGATAGGTTGGGTTAGGTTACGTTATATTACGTTATTGATGTATATGAGGGTTACACGGAGACGTAGAGGCCTACTCGCCAGGAATGTGGTCAAATATTACCGCCGAAATGTTACGTTGGGTTAGCCTAGCTTATATTATGTTATTGATGTATATAAAGGTCCCACGGAGACGTAGAGGCCAACTCGCCAGGAATGTTGTCAAATATTACCGCCGAGATGATAGGTTGGGTTAGGTTACATTATATTAGGTTATTGATGTATATGAGGGTTACACGGAGACGTAGAGGCCAACTCACCAGGAATGTGGTCAAATATTACCGCCGAGATGTTACGTTGCGTTAGGTTAGGTTATATTACGTTATTGATGTATATAAAGGTTCCACGGAGACGTAGAGGCCATCTCGTCAGGAATGATGTCAAATATTACCGCCGAAATGATAGGTTGGTTTAGGTTAGGTTATACTTCGTTATTGACGTATATGAGGGTTACACGGAGACGTAGAGACCAACTCGCCAGGAATGTTGTCAAATATTACCGCCGAGATGATAGGTTGGGTTAGGTTACGTTATATTACGTTATTGATGTATATGAGGGTTACACGGAGACGTAGAGGCCTACTCGCCAGGAATGTGGTCAAATATTACCGCCGAAATGTTACGTTGGGTTAGCCTAGCTTATATTATGTTATTTATGTATATAAAGGTCCTACGGAGACGTAGAGGCCAACTCGCCAGGAATGTTGTAAAATATTACCGCCGAGATGATAGGTTGGGTTAGGTTACATTATATTAGGTTATTGATGTACATGAGGGTTACACGGAGAAGTAGAGGCCAACTCGCCAGGAATGTTGTCAAATATTACCGCCGACATGTTAGGTTGGGTTAGCTTTGGATATATTACGTTATTGATTTATATAAACGTCCCACGGAGACGGAGAAGCCAACTCGCCAGGAATGTTGTCAAATATTACCACCGAGATGTTAGGTTGGGTTAGGTTAGGTTATATTACGTTATTGACGTATAGGAGGGTTACACGGAGACGTAGATGCCAACTCGCCAGGAATGATGTCAAATATTACCGCAGAGATGTTAGGTTGGGTTAGGTTAGGTTATATTACGTTATTGATGTACATAAAGGTCCCACGGAGACGTAGAGGCCAATAAGTCAGGAATGTGGTCAAATCTTAACGCCGAGATGTTAGGTTGGGTTAGGTTTGTTTATACTACGTTATTGATGTATATAAAGGTCCCACGGAGACGTAGAAGCCAACTCGCCAGGAATGTTGTCAAATATTACCGCCGAGATGATAGGTTGGGTTAGGTTACGTTATATTACGTTATTGATGTATATGAGGGTTACACGGAGACGTAGAGGCTAACTCGCCAGGAATGATGTCAAATATTACCGCTGAGATGTTAGGTTGGGTTAGGTTAGGTTATATTACGTTATTGATGTATATAAAGGTTCCACGGAGACGTAGAGACCACCTCGCCAGGAATGACGTCAAATATTACCGCCGAGATGATAGGTTGGGTTAGGATCGGTTATATTTCGTTATTGAAGTATATAAAGGTCCCACGGGGACGTAGAGACCAACTCGCCAGGTATGTTGTCAAATATTACCGCCGAGATGATAGGTTGGGTTAGGTTACGTTATATTACGTTATTGATGTATATGAGGGTTACACGGAGACGTAGAGGCCTACTCGCCAGGAATGTGGTCAAATATTACCGCCGAAATGTTACGTTGGGTTAGCCTAGCTTATATTATGTTATTGATGTATATAAAGGTCCCACGGAGACGTAGAGGCCATCTCGCCAGGAATGATGTCAAATATTACCGCCGAAATGATTGGTTGGTTTAGGTTAGGTTATACTTCGTTATTGACGTATATGAGGGTTACACGGAGACGTAGAGACCAACTCGCCAGGAATGTTGTCAAATATTACCGCCGAGATGATAGGTTGGGTTAGGTTACGTTATATTACGTTATTGATGTATATGAGGGTTACACGGAGACGTAGACGCTAACTCGCCAGGAATGATGTCAAATATTACCGCAGAGATGTTAGGTTGGGTTAGGTTAGGTTATATTACGTTATTGATGTATATAAAGGTTCCACGGAGACGTAGAGACCATCTCGCCAGGAATGACGTCAAATATTACCGCCGAGATGATAGGTTGGGTTAGGATCGGTTATATTTCGTTATTGAAGTATATAAAGGTCCCACGGGGACGTAGAGACCAACTCGCCAGGTATGTTGTCAAATATTACCGCCGAGATGATAGGTTGGGTTAGGTTACGTTATATTACGTTATTGATGTATATGAGGGTTACACGGAGACGTAGAGGCCAACTCGCCAGGAACGTTGTCAAATATTACTGTCGAGATGATAGGTTGGTTTAGGTTAGGTTATATTTCGTTATTGATGTATACGAAGTGTCCATGTAGACGTAGTGGCCAACTCGACAGGAATGTTGTCAAATATTACCGCCGAGATGATAGGTTGGGTTAGGATAGGTTATATTTCGTTATTGAAGTATATAAAGGTCCCACGGGGACGTAGAGGCCAGCTCGCCAGGTATGTTGTCAAATATTACCGCCGAGATGATAGGTTGGGTTAGGTTACGTTATATTAGGTTATTGATGTACATGAGGGTTACACGGAGAAGTAGAGGCCAACTCGCCAGGAATGATGTCAAATATTACCGCAGAGTAGTTGGGTTGGGTTAGGCTAGGTTATATTACGTTATTGATGTATATAAAGGTCCCACGGAGACGTAGAGGCCAATAAGTCAGGAATGTCGTCAAATCTTAACGCCGAGATGTTAGGTTGGGTTAGGTTTGTTTATACTACGTTATTGATGTATATAAAGGTCCCACGGAGACGTAGAAGCCAACTCGCCAGGAATGTTGTCAAATATTACCGCCGAGATGTTAGGTTGGGTTAGGATAGGTTATATTACGTTATTGACGTATATGAGGGTTACACGGAGACGTAGAGGCCAGCTCGCTAGGTATGTTGTCAAATATTACCGCCGAGATGATAGGTTGGCTTAGGTTAGGTTATATCTCGTTATTGATGTATACGAAGTGTCCATGTAGACGTAGTGGCCAACTCGACAGGAATGTTGTCAAATATTACCGCCGAGATGATAGGTTGGGTTAGGATAGGTTATATTTCGTTATTGAAGTATATAAAGGTCCCACGGGGACGTAGAGGCCAGCTCGCCAGGTATGTTGTCAAATATTACCGCCGAGATGATAGGTTGGGTTAGGTTACGTTATATTACGTTATTGATGTATATGAGGGTTACACGGAGACGTAGATGCCAACTCGCCAGGAATGATGTCAAATATTACCGCAGATATGTTTGGTTGGGTAAGGTTAGGTTATATTACGTTATTGATGTATATAAAGGTCCCACGGAAACGTAGAGGCCAATAAGTCAGGAATGTCGTCAAATCTTAACGCCGAGATGTTAGGTTGGGTTAGGTTTGTTTATACTACGTTATTGATGTATATAAAGGTCCCACGGAGACGTAGAAGCCAACTCGCCAGGAATGTTGTCAAATATTACCGCCGAGATGATAGGTTGGGTTAGGTTACGTTATATTACGTTATTGATGTATATGAGGGTTACACGGAGACGTAGAGGCTAACTCGCCAGGAATGATGTCAAATATTACCGCAGAGATGTTATGTTGGGTTAGGTTAGGTTATATTACGTTATTGATGTATATAAAGGTTCCACGGAGACCTAGAGACCATCTCGCCAGGAATGACGTCAAATATTACCGCCGTGATGATAGGTTGGGTTAGGATCGGTTATATTTCGTTATTGAAGTATATAAAGGTCCCACGGGGACGTAGAGACCAACTCGCCAGGTATGTTGTCAAATATTACCGCCGAGATGATAGGTTGGGTTAGGTTACGTTATATTACGTTATTGATGTATATGAGGGTTACACGGAGACGTAGAGTCCTACTCGCCAGGAATGTGGTCAAATATTACCGCCGAGATGTTACGTTGGGTTAGCCTAGCTTATATTATGTTATTGATGTATATAAAGGTCCCACGGAGACGTAGAGTCCAACTCGCCAGGAATGTTGGCAAATATTACCGCCGAGATGATAGGTTGGGTTAGGTTACGTTATATTAGGTTATTGATGTACATGAGGGTTACACGGAGAAGTAGAGGCCAACTCGCCAGGAATGATGTCAAATATTACCGCAGAGTAGTTGGGTTGGGTTAGGCTAGGTTATATTACGTTATTGATGTATATAAAGGTCCCACGGAGACGTAGAGGCCAATAAGTCAGGAATGTCGTCAAATCTTAACGCCGAGATGTTAGGTTGGGTTAGGTTTGTTTATACTACGTTATTGATGTATATAAAGGTCCCACGGAGACGTAGAAGCCAACTCGCCAGGAATGTTGTCAAATATTACCGCCGAGATGTTAGGTTGGGTTAGGATAGGTTATATTACGTTATTGACGTATATGAGGGTTACACGGAGACGTAGAGGCCAGCTCGCTAGGTATGTTGTCAAATATTACCGCCGAGATGATAGGTTGGCTTAGGTTAGGTTATATCTCGTTATTGATGTATACGAAGTGTCCATGTAGACGTAGTGGCCAACTCGACAGGAATGTTGTCAAATATTACCGCCGAGATGATAGGTTGGGTTAGGATAGGTTATATTTCGTTATTGAAGTATATAAAGGTCCCACGGGGACGTAGAGGCCAGCTCGCCAGGTATGTTGTCAAATATTACCGCCGAGATGATAGGTTGGGTTAGGTTACGTTATATTACGTTATTGATGTATATGAGGGTTACACGGAGACGTAGATGCCAACTCGCCAGGAATGATGTCAAATATTACCGCAGATATGTTTGGTTGGGTAAGGTTAGGTTATATTACGTTATTGATGTATATAAAGGTCCCACGGAAACGTAGAGGCCAATAAGTCAGGAATGTCGTCAAATCTTAACGCCGAGATGTTAGGTTGGGTTAGGTTTGTTTATACTACGTTATTGATGTATATAAAGGTCCCACGGAGACGTAGAAGCCAACTCGCCAGGAATGTTGTCAAATATTACCGCCGAGATGATAGGTTGGGTTAGGTTACGTTATATTACGTTATTGATGTATATGAGGGTTACACGGAGACGTAGAGGCTAACTCGCCAGGAATGATGTCAAATATTACCGCAGAGATGTTATGTTGGGTTAGGTTAGGTTATATTACGTTATTGATGTATATAAAGGTTCCACGGAGACCTAGAGACCATCTCGCCAGGAATGACGTCAAATATTACCGCCGTGATGATAGGTTGGGTTAGGATCGGTTATATTTCGTTATTGAAGTATATAAAGGTCCCACGGGGACGTAGAGACCAACTCGCCAGGTATGTTGTCAAATATTACCGCCGAGATGATAGGTTGGGTTAGGTTACGTTATATTACGTTATTGATGTATATGAGGGTTACACGGAGACGTAGAGTCCTACTCGCCAGGAATGTGGTCAAATATTACCGCCGAGATGTTACGTTGGGTTAGCCTAGCTTATATTATGTTATTGATGTATATAAAGGTCCCACGGAGACGTAGAGTCCAACTCGCCAGGAATGTTGGCAAATATTACCGCCGAGATGATAGGTTGGGTTAGGTTACGTTATATTAGGTTATTGATGTACATGAGGGTTACACGGAGAAGTAGAGGCCAACTCGCCAGGAATGATGTCAAATATTACCGCAGAGTAGTTGGGTTGGGTTAGGCTAGGTTATATTACGTTATTGATGTATATAAAGGTCCCACGGAGACGTAGAGGCCAATAAGTCAGGAATGTCGTCAAATCTTAACGCCGAGATGTTAGGTTGGGTTAGGTTTGTTTATACTACGTTATTGATGTATATAAAGGTCCCACGGAGACGTAGAAGCCAACTCGCCAGGAATGTTGTCAAATATTACCGCCGAGATGTTAGGTTGGGTTAGGTTAGGTTATATTACGTTATTGACGTATATGAGGGTTACACGGAGACGTAGAGGCCAGCTCGCTAGGTATGTTGTCAAATATTACCGCCGAGATGATAGGTTGGCTTAGGTTAGGTTATATCTCGTTATTGATGTATACGAAGGTTCCACGGAGACGTAGAGGCCAACTCGCCAGGAATATTGTCAAATATTACCGCCGAGGTGATAGGTTGGGTTAGGATAGGTTATATTTCGTTATTGAAATATATAAAGGTCCCACGGGGACGTAGAGACCAACTCGCCAGGTATGTTGTCAAATATTACCGCCGAGATGATAGGTTGGGTTAGGTTACGTTATATTACGTTATTGATGTATATGAGGGTTACACGGAGACGTAGAGTCCTACTCGCCAGGAATGTGGTCAAATATTACCGCCGAGATGTTACGTTGGGTTAGCCTAGCTTATATTATGTTATTGATGTATATAAAGGTCCCACGGAGACGTAGAGGCCAACTCGCCAGGAATGTTGTCAAATATTACCGCCGAGATGATCGGTTGGGTTAGGTTACGTTATATTAGGTTATTGATGTACATGGGGGTTACACGGAGAAGTAGAGGCCAACTCGCCAGGAATGATGTCAAATATTACCGCAGAGTAGTTGGGTTGGGTTAGGCTAGGTTATATTACGTTATTGATGTATATAAAGGTCCCACGGAGACGTAGAGGCCAATAAGTCAGGAATGTCGTCAAATCTTAACGCCGAGATGTTAGGTTGGGTTAGGTTTGTTTATACTACGTTATTGATGTATATAAAGGTCCCACGGAGACGTAGAAGCCAACTCGCCAGGAATGTTGTCACATATTACCGCCGAGATGTTAGGTTGGGTTAGGTTAGGTTATATTACGTTATTGACGTATATGAGGGTTACACGGAGACGTAGAGGCCAGCTCGCTATGTATGTTGTCAAATATTACCGCCGAGATGATAGTTTGGCTTAGGTTAGGTTATATCTCGTTATTGATGTATACGAAGGATCCACGGAGACGTAGAGGCCAACTCGCCAGGAATATTGTCAAATATTACCGCCGAGGTGATAGGTTGGGTTAGGATAGGTTATATTTCGTTATTGAAATATATAAAGGTCCCACGGAGACGAAGAGGCCAACTCGCCAGGAATGTTGTCAAATATTACCGCCGAGATGATAGGTTGGGTTAGGTTACGTTATATTACGTTATTGATGTATATGAGGGTTACACGGAGACGTAGAGACCAACTCGCCAGGAATGTTGTCAAATATTACCGCCGAGATGATAGGTTGGGTTAGGTTACGTTATATCACGTTATTGATGTATATGAGGGTTACACGGAGACGTAGAGGCTAACTCGCCAGGAATGATGTCAAATATTACCGCAGAGATGTTAGGTTGGGTTAGGTTAGGTTATATTACGTTATTGATGTATATAAAGGTTCCCCGGAGACGTAGAGACCATCTCGCCAGGAATGACGTCAAATATTACCTCCGAGATGATAGGTTGGGTTAGGATAGGTTATATTTCGTTATTGAAGTATATAAAGGTCCCACGGAGACGTAGAGGCCAACTCGCCAGGTATGTTGTCAAATATTACCGCGTAGATGTTAGGTTGGGTTAGGCTAGGTTATATTATGTTATTGATGTATATAAAGGTCCCACGGAGGCGTAGAGGCCAACTCGCCAGGAATGTTGTCAAATATACCGCCGAGATTATAGGTTGGGTTAGGTTACGTTATATTACGTTATTGATTTATATAAAGGTCCCACGGAGAAGGAGAAGCCAACTCGCCAGGAATGTTGCCAAATATTACCGCCGACATGTTAGGTTTGGTTAGGTTAGGTTATACTACGTTATTGACGTATATGAGGGTTACACGCAGACGTAGAGGCCAACTCGCCAGGAACGTTGTCAAATATTACTGCCGACATGTTAGGTTGGGTTAGGTTAGGTTATATTACGTTATTGATGTATATAAAGGTTCCACGGAGACGTAGAGGCCATCTCGCCAGGAATGAAGTCAAATATTACCGCCGAGATGATAGGTTGGTTTAGGTTAGGTTATATTTCGTTATTGATGTATACGAAGTGTCCCCGTAGACGTAGAGGCCAAGTCGACAGGAATGTTGTCAAATATTACCGCCGAGATGATAGGTTGGGTTAGGATAGGTTATATTTCGTTATTGATGTATATGAGGGTTACACGGAGACGTAGAGGCCATCTCGCCAGGAATGATGTCAAATATTACCGCCGAGATGATAGGTTAGGTTAGGTTACGTTATATTGCGTTATTGATGTATACGAAGGTTCCACGGAGACGTAGAGGCCAACTCGCCAGGAATGATGTCAAATATTACCGCAGAGATGTTAGGTTGGGTTAGGTTAGGTTATATTACGTTATTGATGTATATAAAGGTTCCCCGGAGACGTAGAGACCATCTCGCCAGGAATGACGTCAAATATTACCTCCGAGATGATAGGTTGGGTTAGGATAGGTTATATTTCGTTATTGAAGTATATAAAGGTCCCACGGGGACGTAGATGCCAGCTCGCCAGGTACGTTGTCAAATATTACCGCCGAGATGATAGGTTGGCTTAGGTTAGGTTATATCTCGTTATTGATGTATACGAAGGTTCCACGGAGACGTAGAGGTCAACTCGCCAGGAATATTGTCAAATATTACCGCCGCGGTGATAGGTTGGGTTAGGATAGGTTATATTACGTTATTGATGTATATAAAGGTTCCACGGAGACGTAGAGGCCATCTCGCCAGGAATGATGTCAAATATTACCGCCGAGATGATAGGTTGGGTTAGGTTACGTTATATTGCGTTATTGATGTATACGAAGGTTCCACGGAGACGTAGAGGCCAACTCGCCAGGAATATTGTCAAATATTACCGCCGCGGTGATAGGTTGGGTTAGGATAGGTTATATTTCGTTATTGAAATATATAAAGGTCCCACGGAGACGTAGAGGCCAACTCGCCAGGTATGTTGTCAAATATTACCGCCGAGATGTTAGGTTGGGTTAGGTTAGGTTATATTACGTTATTGACGTATATGAGGGTTACACGGAGACGTAGATGCCAACTCGCCAGGAATGATGTCAAATATTACCGCAGATATGTTTGGTTGGGTTAGGTTAGGTTATATTACGTTATTGATGTATATAAAGGTCCCACGGAAACGTAGAGGCCAATAAGTCAGGAATGTCGTCAAATCTTAACGCCGAGATGTTAGGTTGGGTTAGGTTTGTTTATACTACGTTATTGATGTATATAAAGGTCTCACGGAGACGTAGAAGCCAACTCGCCAGGAATGTTGTCAAATATTACCGCCGAGATGATAGGTTGGGTTAGGTTACGTTATATTACGTTATCGATGTATATGAGGGTTACACGGAGACGTAGAGACCAACTCGCCAGGAATGTTGTCAAATATTACCGCCGAGATGATAGGTTGGGTTAGGTTACGTTATATTACGTTATTGATGTATATGAGGGTTACACGGAGACATAGAGGCTAACTCGCCAGGAATGATGTCAAATATTACCGCAGAGATGTTAGGTTGGGTTAGGTTAGGTTATATTACGTTATTGATGTATATAAAGGTTCCCCGGAGACGTAGAGACCATCTCGCCAGGAATGACGTCAAATATTACCTCCGAGATGATAGGTTGGGTTAGGTTAGGTTATATCTCGTTATTGATGTATACGAAGGTTCCACGGAGACGTAGAGGTCAACTCGCCAGGAATATTGTCAAATATTACCGCCGCGGTGATAGGTTGGGTTAGGATAGGTTATATTTCGTTATTGAAATATATAAAGGTCCCACGGAGGCGTAGAGGCCAACTCGCCAGGTATGTTGTCAAATATTACCGCCGAGATGTTAGGTTGGGTTAGGTTAGGTTATATTACGTTATTGACGTATATGAGGGTTACACGGAGACGTAGATGCCAACTCGCCAGGAATGATGTCAAATATTACCGTAGAGATGTTAGGTTGGGTTAGGTTAGGTTATATTACGTTATTGATGTATATAAAGGTCCCACGGAGACGTAGAGGCCAATAAGCCAGGAATGTGGTCAAATCTTAACGCCGAGATGTTAGGTTGGGTTAGGTTTGTTTATACTACGTTATTGATGTATATAAAGGTCCCACGGCGACGTAGAAGCCAACTCGCCAGGAATGTTGACAAATATTACCGCCGAGATGATAGGTTGGGTTAGGTTACGTTATATTACGTTATTGATGTATATGAGGGTTACACGGAGACGTAGAGGCCAACTCGCCAGGAATGTGGTCAAATATTACCGCCGAGATGTTACGTTTGGTTAGGTTAGGTTATATTACGTTATTGATGTATATAAAGGTTCCACGGAGACGTAGAGGCCATCTCGCCAGGAATGATGTCAAATATTACCGCCGAAATGATAAGTTGGTTTAGGTTAGGTTATATTTCGTTATTGATGTATACGAAGGTTCCACGGAGATGTAGAGACCAACTCGCCAGGAATGTTGTCAAATATTACCGCCGAGATGATAGGTTGGGTTAGGTTAGGTTATATTACGTTATTGACGTATATGAGGGTTACACGGAGACGTAGATGCCAACTCGCCAGGAATGATGTCAAATATTACCGCAGAGATGTTAGGTTGGGTTAGGTTAGGTTATATTACGTTATTGATGTATATAAAGGTCCCACGGAGACGTAGAGGCCAATAAGTCAGGAATGTCGTCAAATCTTAACGCCGAGATATTAGGTTGGGTTAGGTTTGTTTATACTACGTTATTGATGTATATAAAGGTCCCACGGAGACGTAGAAGCCAACTCGCCAGGAATGTAGTCAAATATTACCACCGAGATGTTAGGTTGGGTTAGGTTAGGTTATATTACGTTATTGACGTATATGAGGGTTACACGGAGACGTAGATGCCAACTCGCCAGGAATGATGTCAAATATTACCGTAGAGATGTTAGGTTGGGTTAGGTTAGGTTATATTACGTTATTGATGTATATAAAGGTCCCACGGAGACGTAGATGCCAATAAGCCAGGAATGTGGTCAAATCTTAACGCCGAGATGTTAGGTTGGGTTAGGTTTGTTTATACTACGTTATTGACGTATATAAAGGTCCCACGGCGACGTAGAAGCCAACTCGCCAGGAATGTTGACAAATATTACCGCCGAGATGATAGGTTGGGTTAGGTTACGTTATATTACGTTATTGATGTATATGAGGGTTACACGGAGACGTAGAGGCTAACTCGCCAGGAATGATGTCAAATATTACCGCAGAGATGTTAGGTTGAGTTAGGTTAGTTTATATTACGTTATTGATGTATATAAAGGTTCCACGGAGACGTAGAGGCCATGTCGCCAGGAATTACGTCAAATATTACCGCCGAGATGATAGGTTGGGTTAGGATAGGTTATATTTCGTTATTGAAGTATATAAAGGTCCCACGGGGACGTAGAGGCCAACTCGCCAGGTATGTTGTCAAATATTACCGCCGAGATGATAGGTTGGTTTAGGTTACGTTATATTACGTTATTGATGTATATGAGGGTTACACGGAGACGTAGAGGCCTACTCGCCAGGAATGTGGTCAAATATTACCGCCGAGATGTTACGTTGGGTTAGCCTAGCTTATATTATGTTATTGATGTATATAAAGGTCCCACGGAGACGTAGAGGCCAACTCGCCAGGAATGTTGTCAAATATTACCGCCGAGATGATAGGTTGGGTTAGGTTACGTTATATTAGGTTATTGATGTACATGAGGGTTACACGGAGAAGTAGAGGCCAACTCGCCAGGAATGTTGTCAAATATTACCGCCGACATGTTAGGTTGGGTTAGCTTTGGTTATATTACGTTATTGATTTATATAAAGGTCCCACGGAGACGGAGAAGCCAACTCGACAGGAATGTTGTCAAATATTACCGCCGAGATGATAGGTGGGCTTTGGTTAGGTTATATCTCGTTATTGATGTATACGAAGGTTCCACGGAGACGTAGAGGCCAACTCGCCGGGAATGTTGTCAAATATTACCGCCGAGGTGATAGGTTGGGTTAGGATAGGTTATATTTCGTTATTGATGTATATGAGGGTTACACGGAGACGTAGAGGCCAACTCGCCAGGAATGTGGTCAAATATTACCGCCGAGATGTTACGTTGGGTTAGGTTAGGTTATATTACGTTATTGATGTATATAAAGGTTCCACGGAGACGTAGAGGCCATCTCGCCAGGAATGATGTCAAATATTACCGCCGAGATGATAGGTTGGGTTAGGTTACGTTATATTGCGTTATTGATGTATATGAGGGTTACAAGGAGACGTAGAGGCCAACTCGCCAGGAACGTTGTCAAATATTACTGCCGACATGTTAGGTTGGGTTAGGTTAGGTTATATTACGTTATTGATGTATATAAAGGTTCCACGGAGACGTAGAGGCCATCTCGCCAGGAATGAAGTCAAATATTACCGCCGAGATGATAGGTTGGGTTAGGATAGGTTATATTTCGTTATTGAAGTATATAAAGGTCCCACGGGGACGTAGAGGCCAACTCGCCAGGTATGTTGTCAAATATTACCGTCGAGATGATAGGTTGGGTTAGGTTACGTTATATTACGTTATTGATGTATACGAGGGTTACACGGAGACGTAGAGGCCTACTCGCCAGGAATGTGGTCAAATATTACCGCCGAGATGTTACGTTGGGTTAGCCTAGCTTATATTATGTTATTGATGTATATAAAGGTCCCACGGAGACGTAGAGGCCAACTCGCCAGGAATGTTGTCAAATATTACCGCCGAGATGATAGGTTGGGTTAGGTTACGTTATATTACGTTATTGATGTATATGAGGGTTACACGGAGACGTAGAGGCTAACTCGCCAGGAATGATGTCAAATATTACCGCAGAGATGTTAGGTTGGGTTAGGTTAGGTTATATTACGTTATTGATTTATATAAAGGTTCCACGGAGACGTAGAGACCATCTCGCCAGGAATGACGTCAAATATTACCGCCGAGATGATAGGTTGGGTTAGGATAGGTTATATTTCGTTATTGAAGTATATAAAGGTCCCACGGGGACGTAGAGGCCAACTCGCCAGGTATGTTGTCAAATATTACCGCCGAGATGATAGGTTGGGTTAGGTTACGTTATATTACGTTATTGATGTATATGAGGGTTACACGGAGACGTAGAGGCCTACTCGCCAGGAATGTGGTCAAATATTACCGCCGAGATGTTACGTTGGGTTAGCCTAGCTTATATTATGTTATTGATGTATATAAAGGTCCCACGGAGACGTAGAGGCCAACTCGCCAGGAATGTTGTCAAATATTACCGCCGAGATGATAGGTTGGGTTAGGTTACGTTATATTAGGTTATTGATGTACATGAGGGTTACACGGAGAAGTAGAGGCCAACTCGCCAGGAATGTTGTCAAATATTACCGCCGACATGTTAGGTTGGGTTAGCTTTGGTTATATTACGTTATTGATTTATATAAAGGTCCCACGGAGACGGAGAAGCCAACTCGCCAGGAATGTAGTCAAATATTACCACCGAGATGTTAGGTTCGGTTAGGTTAGGTTATATTACGTTATTGATGTGTACGAAGGTTCCACGGAGACGTAGAGACCAACTCGCGAGGAATGTTGTCAAATATTACCGCCGAGATGATAGGTTGAGTTAGGTTACGTTATATTACGTTATTGATGTATATGAGGGTTACACGGAGACGTAGAGGCCAACTCGCCAGGAATGTGGTCAAATATTACCGCCGAGATGTTACGTTGCGTTAGGTTAGGTTATATTACGTTATTGATGTATATAAAGGTTCCACGGAGACGTAGAGGCCATCTCGCCAGGAATGATGTCCAATATTACCGCCGAAATGATAGGTTGGTTTAGGTTAGGTTATACTTCGTTATTGATGTGTACGAAGGTTCCACGGAGACGTAGAGACCAACTCGCCAGGAATGTTATCAAATATTACCGCCGAGATGATAGGTTGGGTTAGGATAGGTTATATTTCGTTATTGAAGTATATAAAGGTCCCACGGGGACGTAGAGGCCAACTCGCCAGGTATGTTGTCAAATATTACCGCCGAGATGATAGGTTGGGTTAGGTTACGTTATATTACGTTATTGATGTATATGAGGGTTACACGGAGACGTAGAGGCCTACTCGCCAGGAATGTGGTCAAATATTACCGCCGAGATGTTACGTTGGGTTAGCCTAGCTTATATTATGTTATTGATGTATATAAAGGTCCCACGGAGACGTAGAGGCCAACTCGCCAGGAATGTTGTCAAATATTACCGCCGAGATGATAGGTTGGGTTAGGATAGGTTATATTTCGTTATTGAAGTATATAAAGGTCCCACGGGGACGTAGAGGCCAACTCGCCAGGTATGTTGTCAAATATTACCGCCGAGATGATAGGTTGGGTTAGGTTACGTTATATTACGTTATTGATGTATATGAGGGTTACACGGAGACGTAGAGGCCTACTCGCCAGGAATGTGGTCAAATATTACCGCCGAGATGTTACGTTGGGTTAGCCTAGCTTATATTATGTTATTGATGTATATAAAGGTCCCACGGAGACGTAGAGGCCAACTCGCCAGGAATGTTGTCAAATATTACCGCCGAGATGATAGGTTGGGTTAGGTTACGTTATATTAGGTTATTGATGTACATGAGGGTTACACGGAGAAGTAGAGGCCAACTCGCCAGGAATGTTGTCAAATATTACCGCCGACATGTTAGGTTGGGTTAGCTTTGGTTATATTACGTTATTGATTTATATAAAGGTCCCACGGAGACGGAGAAGCCAACTCGCCAGGAATGTAGTCAAATATTACCACCGAGATGTTAGGTTCGGTTAGGTTAGGTTATATTACGTTATTGATGTGTACGAAGGTTCCACGGAGACGTAGAGACCAACTCGCGAGGAATGTTGTCAAATATTACCGCCGAGATGATAGGTTGATTTAGGTTACGTTATATTACGTTATTGATGTATATGAGGGTTACACGGAGACGTAGAGGCCAACTCGCCAGGAATGTGGTCAAATATTACCGCCGAGATGTTACGTTGGGTTAGGTTTGTTTATACTACGTTATTGATGTATATAAAGGTCCCACGGAGACGTAGAAGCCAACTCGCCAGGAATGTTGTCAAATATTACCGCCGAGATGATAGGTTGGGTTAGGTTACGTTATATTACGTTATTGATGTATATGAGGGTTACACGGAGACGTAGAGGCTAACTCGCCAGGAATGATGTCAAATATTACCGCAGAGATGTTAGGTTGGGTTAGGTTAGGTTATATTACGTTATTGATGTATATAAAGGTTCCACGGAGACGTAGAGACCATCTCGCCAGGAATGACGTCAAATATTACCGCCGAGAAGATAGGTTGGGTTAGGATAGGTTATATTTCGTTATTGAAGTATATAAAGGTCCCACGGGGACGTAGAGGCCAACTCGCCAGGTATGTTGTCAAATATTACCGCCGAGATGATAGGTTGGGTTAGGTTACGTTATATTACGTTATTGATGTATATGAGGGTTACACGGAGACGTAGAGGCCTACTCGCCAGGAATGTGGTCAAATATTACCGCCGAGATGTTACGTTGGGTTAGCCTAGCTTATATTATGTTATTGATGTATATAAAGGTCCCACGGAGACGTAGGGGCCAACTCGCCAGGAATGTTGTCAAATATTACCGCCGAGGTGATAGGTTGGGTTAGGTTACGTTATATTAGGTTATTGATGTACATGAGGGTTACACGGAGACGTAGATGCCAACTCGCCAGGAATGATGTCAAATATTACCGTAGAGATGTTAGGTTGGGTTAGGTTAGGTTATATTACGTTATTGATGTATATAAAGGTCCCACGGAGACGTAGAGGCCAACTCGCCAAGAATGTGGTCAAATATTACCGCCGAGATGTTACGTTTGGTTAGGTTAGGTTATATTACGTTATTGATGTATATAAAGGTTCCACGGAGACGTAGAGGCCATCTCGCCAGGAATGATGTCAAATATTACCGCCGAAATGATAGGTTGGTTTAGGTTAGATTATATTTCGTTATTGATGTATACGAAGGTTCCACGGAGATGTAGAGACCAACTCGCCAGGAATGTTGTCAAATATTACCGCCGAGATGATAGGTTGGGTTAGGTTACGTTATATTACGTTATTGATGTATATGCGGGTTACACGGAGACGTAGAGGCCAACTCGCCAGGAATGTGGTCAAATATTACCGCCGAGATGTTACGTTGCGTTAGGTTAGGTTATATTACGTTATTGATGTATATAAAGGTTCCACGGAGACGTAGAGGCCATCTCGCCAGGAATGATGTCGAATATTACCGCCGAAATGATAGGTTGGTTTAGGTTAGGTTATACTTCGTTATTGATGTATACGAAGGTTCCACGGAGACGTAGAGACCAACTCGCCAGGAATGTTGTCAAATATTACCGCCGAGATGATAGGTTGGGTTAGGTTACGTTATATTACGTTATTGATGTATATGAGGGTTACACGGAGACGTAGAGGCTAACTCGCCAGGAATGATGTCAAATATTACCGCAGAGATGTTAGGTTGGGTTAGGTTAGGTTATATTACGTTATTGATGTATATAAAGGTTCCACGGAGACGTAGAGACCATCTCGCCAGGAATGACGTCAAATATTACCGCCGAGAAGATAGGTTGGGTTAGGATAGGTTATATTTCGTTATTGAAGTATATAAAGGTCCCACGGGGACGTAGAGGCCAACTCGCCAGGAATGTTGTCAAATATTACCGCCGAGATGATAGGTTGGGTTAGGTTACGTTATATTACGTTATTGATGTATATGCAGGTTACACGGAGACGTAGAGGCCAACTCGCCAGGAATGATGTCAAATATTACCGCAGAGATGTTAGGTTGAGTTAGGTTAGGTTATATTACGTTATTGATGTATATAAAGATTCCACGGAGACGTAGAGGCCATGTCGCCAGGAATGACGTCAAATATTACCGCCGAGATGATAGGTTGGGTTAGGATAGGTTATATTTCGTTATTGAAGTATATAAAGGTCCCACGGGGACGTAGAGGCCAACTCGCCAGGTATGTTGTCAAATATTACCGCCGAGATGATAGGTTGGGTTAGGTTACGTTATATTACGTTATTGATGTATATGAGGGTTACACGGAGACGTAGAGACCAACTCGCCAGGAGTGTTGTCAAATATTACCGCCGAGATGATAGGTTGGGTTAGGTTACGTTATATCACGTTATTGATGTATATGAGGGTTACACGGAGACATAGCGGCTAACTCGCCAAGAATGATGTCAAATATTACCGCAGAGATGTTAGGTTGGGTTAGGTTAGGTTATATTACGTTATTGATGTATATAAAGGTTCCCCGGAGACGTAGAGACCATCTCGCCAGGAATGACGTCAAATATTACCTCCGAGATGATAGGTTGGGTTAGGATAGGTTATATTTCGTTATTGAAGTATATAAAGGTCCCACGGGGACGTAGATGCCAGCTCGCCAGGTATGTTGTCAAATATTACCGCCGAGATGTTAGGTTGGATTAGGTTAGGTTATATTACGTTATTGAGGTATATGAGGGTTACACGGAGACGTAGAGGCCAGCTCGCCAGGTATGTTGTCAAATATTACCGCCGAGATGATAGGTTGGCTTAGGTTAGGTTATATCTCGTTATTGATGTATACGAAGGTTCAACGGAAACGTAGAGGCCAACTCGCCAGGAATATTGTCAAATATTACCGCCGAGGTGATAGGTTGGGTTAGGATAGGTTATATTTCGTTATTGAAATATATAAAGGTCCCACGGAGACGTAGAGGCCAACTCGCCAGGAATGTTTTCAAATATTACCGCCGAGATGATAGGTTGGGTTAGGTTACGTTATATTACGTTATTGATGTATATGAGGGTTACACGGAGACGTAGAGACCAACTCGCCAGGAATGTTGTCAAATATTACCGCCGAGATGATAGGTTGGGTTAGGTTACGTTATATCACGTTATTGATGTATATGAGGGTTACACGGAGACGTAGAGGCTAACTCGCCAGGAATGATGTCAAATATTACCGCAGAGATGTTAGGTTGGGTTAGGTTAGGTTATATTACGTTATTGATGTATATAAAGGTTCCCCGGAGACGTAGAGACCATCTCGCCAGGAATGACGTCAAATATTACCTCCGAGATGATAGGTTGGGTTAGGATAGGTTACATTTCGTTATTGAAGTATATAAAGGTCCCACGGAGACGTAGAGGCCAACTCGCCAGGTATGTTGTAAAATATTACCGCGGAGATGTTAGGTTGGGTTAGGCTAGGTTATATTATGTTATTGATGTATATAAAGGTCCCACGGAGGCGTAGAGGCCAACTCGCCAGGAATGTTGTCAAATATACCGCCGAGATTATAGGTTGGGTTAGGTTACGTTATATTACGTTATTGATTTATATAAAGGTCCCACGGAGAAGGAGAAGCCAACTCGCCAGGAATGTTGCCAAATATTACCGCCGACATGTTAGGTTTGGTTAGGTTAGGTTATACTACGTTATTGACGTATATGAGGGTTACACGGAGACGTAGAGGCCAACTCGCCAGGAACGTTGTCAAATATTACTGCCGAGATGATAGGTTGGGTTAGGTTACGTTATATTACGTTATTGATTTATATAAAGGTCCCACGGAGAAGGAGAAGCCAACTCGCCAGGAATGTTGCCAAATATTACCGCCGACATGTTAGGTTTGGTTAGGTTAGGTTATACTACGTTATTGACGTATATGAGGGTTACACGGAGACGTAGAGGCCAACTCGCCAGGAACGTTGTCAAATATTACTGCCGAGATGATAGGTTGGTTTAGGTTAGGTTATATTTCGTTATTGATGTATATAAAGGTCCCACGGAGGCGTAGAGGCCAACTCGCCAGGAATGTTGTCAAATATACCGCCGAGATTATAGGTTGGGTTAGGTTACGTTATATTACGTTATTGATTTATATAAAGGTCCCACGGAGAAGGAGAAGCCAACTCGCCAGGAATGTTGCCAAATATTACCGCCGACATGTTAGGTTTGGTTAGGTTAGGTTATACTACGTTATTGACGTATATGAGGGTTACACGGAGACGTAGAGGCCAACTCGCCAGGAACGTTGTCAAATAGTACTGCCGAGATGATAGGTTGGTTTAGGTTAGGTTATATTTCGTTATTGATGTATACGAAGTGTCCACGTAGACGTAGAGGCCAACTCGCCAGGAACGTTGTCAAATATTACTGCCGAGATGATAGGTTGGGTTAGGATAGGTTATATTTCGTTATTGAAGTATATAAAGGTCCCATGGGGACGTAGAGGCCAAGTCGACAGGAATGTTGTCAAATATTACCGCCGAGATGATAGGTTGGGTTAGGATAGGTTATATTTCGTTATTGATGTATATGAGGGTTACACGGAGACGTAGAGGCCATCTCGCCAGGAATGATGTCAAATATTACCGCCGAGATGTTACGTTGCGTTAGGTTAGGTTATATTACGTTATTGATGTATATAAAGGTTCCACGGAGACGTAGAGGCCATCTCGCCAGGAATGATGTCAAATATTACCGCCGAAATGATAGGTTGGTTTAGGTTAGGTTATACTTCGTTATTGATGTATACGAAGGTTCCACGGAGATGTAGAGACCAACTCGCCAGGAATGTTGTCAAATATTACCGCCGAGATGATAGGTTGGGTTAGGTTACGTTATATTACGTTATTGATGTATATGAGGGTTACACGGAGACGTAGAGGCTAACTCGCCAGGAATGATGTCAAATATTACCGCAGAGATGTTAGGTTGAGTTAGGTTAGGTTATATTACGTTATTGATGTATATAAAGGTTCCACGGAGACGTAGAGGCCATGTCGCCAGGAATGACGTCAAATATTACCGCCGAGATGATAGGTTGGGTTAGGATAGGTTATATTTCGTTATTGAAGTATATAAAGGTCCCACGGGGACGTAGAGGCCAACTCGCCAGGTATGTTGTCAAATATTACCGCCGAGATGATAGGTTGGGTTAGGTTACGTTATATTACGTTATTGATGTATATGAGGGTTACACGGAGACGTAGAGGCCTACTCGCCAGGAATGTGGTCAAATATTACCGCCGAGATGTTACGTTGGGTTAGCCTAGCTTATATTATGTTATTGATGTATATAAAGGTCCCACGGAGACGTAGAGGCCAACTCGCCAGGAATGTTGTCAAATATTACCGCCGAGATGATAGGTTGGGTTAGGTTACGTTATATTAGGTTATTGATGTACATGAGGGTTACACGGAGAAGTAGAGGCCAACTCGCCAGGAATGTTGTCAAATATTACCGCCGACGTGTTAGGTTGGGTTAGCTTTGGTTATATTACGTTATTGATTTATATAAAGGTCCCACGGAGACGGAGAAGCCAACTCGACAGGAATGTTGTCAAATATTACCGCCGAGATGATAGGTTGGGTTAGGATAGGTTATATTTCGTTATTGAAGTATATAAAGGTCCCATGGGGACGTAGAGGCCAAGTCGACAGGAATGTTGTCAAATATTACCGCCGAGATGATAGGTTGGGTTAGGATAGGTTATATTTCGTTATTGATGTATATGAGGGTTACACGGAGACGTAGAGGCCATCTCGCCAGGAATGATGTCAAATATTACCGCCGAGATGATAGGTTGGGTTAGGTTACGTTATATTGCGTTATTGATGTATACGAAGGTTCCACGGAGACGTAGAGGCCAACTCGCCAGGAATATTGTCAAATATTACCGCCGCGGTGATAGGTTGGGTTAGGATAGGTTATATTTCGTTATTGAAATATATAAAGGTCCCACGGAGACGTAGAGGCCAACTCGCCAGGTATGTTGTCAAATATTACCGCCGAGATGTTAGGTTGGGTTAGGTTAGGTTATATTACGATCTTGACGTATATGAGGGTTACACGGAGACGTAGATGCCAACTCGCCAGGAATGATGTCAAATATTACCGCAGATATGTTTGGTTGGGTTAGGTTGGGTTATATTACGTTATTGATGTATATAAAGGTCCCACGGAAACGTAGAGGCCAATAAGTCAGGAATGTCGTTAAATCTTAGCGCCGAGATGTTAGGTTGGGTTAGGTTTGTTTATACTACGTTATTGATGTATATAAAGGTCCCACGGAGACGTAGAAGCCAAGTCGCCAGGAATGTTGTCAAATATTACCGCCGAGATGATAGGTTGGGTTAGGTTACGTTATATTACGTTATTGATGTATATGAGGGTTACACGGAGACGTAGAGGCTAACTCGCCAGGAATGATGTCAAATATTACCGCAGAGATGTTAGGTTGGGTTAGGTTAGGTTATATTACGTTATTGATGTATATAAAGGTTCCACGGAGACGTAGAGACCATCTCGCCAGGAATGACGTCAAATATTACCGCCGAGATGATAGGTTGGGTTAGGATAGGTTATATTTCGTTATTGAAGTATATAAAGGTCCCACGGGGACGTAGAGGCCAACTCGCCAGGTATGTTGTCAAATATTACCGCCGAGATGATAGGTTGGGTTAGGTTACGTTATATTACGTTATTGATGTATATGAGGGTTACACGGAGACGTAGACGCCTACTCGCCAGGAATGTGGTCAAATATTACCGCCGAGATGTTACGTTGGGTTAGCCTAGCTTATATTATGTTATTGATGTATATAAAGGTCCCACGGAGACGTAGAGGCCAACTCGCCAGGAATGTTGTCAAATATTACCGCCGAGATGATAGGTTGGGTTAGGTTACGTTATATTAGGTTATTGATGTACATGAGGGTTACACGGAGAAGTAGAGGCCAACTCGCCAGGAATGTTGTCAAATATTACCGCCGACATGTTAGGTTGGGTTAGCTTTGGTTATATTACGTTATTGATTTATATAAGGGTCCCACGGAGACGGAGAAGCCAACTCGCCAGGAATGTAGTCAAATATTACCACCGAGATGTTAGGTTGGGTTAGGTTAGGTTATATTACGTTATTGATGTATATGAGGGTTACACGGAGACGTAGAGGCCAACTCGCCAGGAATGCGGTCAAATATTACCGCCGAGATGTTACGTTGCGTTAGGTTAGGTTATATTACGTTATTGATGTATATAAATGTTCCACGGAGACGTAGAGGCCATCTCGCCAGGAATGATGTCAAATATTACCGCCGAAATGATAGGTTGGTTTAGGTTAGGTTATACTTCGTTATTGATGTATACGAAGGTTCCACGGAGACGTAGAGACCAACTCGCCAGGAATGTTGTCAAATATTACCGCCGAGATGATAGGTTGGGTTAGGTTACGTTATATTACGTTATTGATGTATATGAGGGTTACACGGAGACGTAGAGGCTAACTCGCCAGGAATGATGTCAAATATTACCGCAGAGATGTTAGGTTGAGTTAGGTTAGGTTATATTACGTTATTGATGTATATAAAGGTTCCACGGAGACGTAGAGGCCATGTCGCCAGGAATGACGTCAAATATTACCGCCGAGATGATAGGTTGGGTTAGGATAGGTTATATTTCGTTATTGAAGTATATAAAGGTCCCACGGGGACGTAGAGGCCAACTCCCCAGGTATGTTGTCAAATATTACCGCAGAGATGTTAGGTTGAGTTAGGTTAGGTTATATTACGTTATTGATGTATATAAAGGTTCCACGGAGACGTAGAGGCCATGTCGCCAGGAATGACGTCAAATATTACCGCCGAGATGATAGGTTGGGTTAGGATAGGTTATATTTCGTTATTGAAGTATATAAAGGTCCCACGGGGACGTAGAGGCCAACTCGCCAGGTATGTTGTCAAATATTACCGCCGAGATGATAGGTTGGGTTAGGTTACGTTATATTACGTTATTGATGTATATGAGGGTTACACGGAGACGTAGAGGCCTACTCGCCAGGAATGTGGTCAAATATTACCGCCGAGATGTTACGTTGGGTTAGCCTAGCTTATATTATGTTATTGATGTATATAAAGGTCCCACGGAGACGTAGAGGCCAACTCGCCAGGAATGTTGTCAAATATTACCGCCGAGATGATAGGTTGGGTTAGGTTACGTTATATTAGGTTATTGATGTACATGAGGGTTACACGGAGAAGTAGAGGCCAACTCGCCAGGAATGTTGTCAAATATTACCGCCGACGTGTTAGGTTGGGTTAGCTTTGGTTATATTACGTTATTGATTTATATAAAGGTCCCACGGAGACGGAGAAGCCAACTCGACAGGAATGTTGTCAAATATTACCGCCGAGATGATAGGTTGGGTTAGGATAGGTTATATTTCGTTATTGAAGTATATAAAGGTCCCATGGGGACGTAGAGGCCAAGTCGACAGGAATGTTGTCAAATATTACCGCCGAGATGATAGGTTGGGTTAGGATAGGTTATATTTCGTTATTGATGTATATGAGGGTTACACGGAGACGTAGAGGCCATCTCGCCAGGAATGATGTCAAATATTACCGCCGAGATGATAGGTTGGGTTAGGTTACGTTATATTGCGTTATTGATGTATACGAAGGTTCCACGGAGACGTAGAGGCCAACTCGCCAGGAATATTGTCAAATATTACCGCCGCGGTGATAGGTTGGGTTAGGATAGGTTATATTTCGTTATTGAAATATATAAAGGTCCCACGGAGACGTAGAGGCCAACTCGCCAGGTATGTTGTCAAATATTACCGCCGAGATGTTAGGTTGGGTTAGGTTAGGTTATATTACGATCTTGACGTATATGAGGGTTACACGGAGACGTAGATGCCAACTCGCCAGGAATGATGTCAAATATTACCGCAGATATGTTTGGTTGGGTTAGGTTGGGTTATATTACGTTATTGATGTATATAAAGGTCCCACGGAAACGTAGAGGCCAATAAGTCAGGAATGTCGTCAAATCTTAGCGCCGAGATGTTAGGTTGGGTTAGGTTTGTTTATACTACGTTATTGATGTATATAAAGGTCCCACGGAGACGTAGAAGCCAAGTCGCCAGGAATGTTGTCAAATATTACCGCCGAGATGATAGGTTGGGTTAGGTTACGTTATATTACGTTATTGATGTATATGAGGGTTACACGGAGACGTAGAGGCTAACTCGCCAGGAATGATGTCAAATATTACCGCAGAGATGTTAGGTTGGGTTAGGTTAGGTTATATTACGTTATTGATGTATATAAAGGTTCCACGGAGACGTAGAGACCATCTCGCCAGGAATGACGTCAAATATTACCGCCGAGATGATAGGTTGGGTTAGGATAGGTTATATTTCGTTATTGAAGTATATAAAGGTCCCACGGGGACGTAGAGGCCAACTCGCCAGGTATGTTGTCAAATATTACCGCCGAGATGATAGGTTGGGTTAGGTTACGTTATATTACGTTATTGATGTATATGAGGGTTACACGGAGACGTAGACGCCTACTCGCCAGGAATGTGGTCAAATATTACCGCCGAGATGTTACGTTGGGTTAGCCTAGCTTATATTATGTTATTGATGTATATAAAGGTCCCACGGAGACGTAGAGGCCAACTCGCCAGGAATGTTGTCAAATATTACCGCCGAGATGATAGGTTGGGTTAGGTTACGTTATATTAGGTTATTGATGTACATGAGGGTTACACGGAGAAGTAGAGGCCAACTCGCCAGGAATGTTGTCAAATATTACCGCCGACATGTTAGGTTGGGTTAGCTTTGGTTATATTACGTTATTGATTTATATAAGGGTCCCACGGAGACGGAGAAGCCAACTCGCCAGGAATGTAGTCAAATATTACCACCGAGATGTTAGGTTGGGTTAGGTTAGGTTATATTACGTTATTGATGTATATGAGGGTTACACGGAGACGTAGAGGCCAACTCGCCAGGAATGCCGTCAAATATTACCGCCGAGATGTTACGTTGCGTTAGGTTAGGTTATATTACGTTATTGATGTATATAAATGTTCCACGGAGACGTAGAGGCCATCTCGCCAGGAATGATGTCAAATATTACCGCCGAAATGATAGGTTGGTTTAGGTTAGGTTATACTTCGTTATTGATGTATACGAAGGTTCCACGGAGACGTAGAGACCAACTCGCCAGGAATGTTGTCAAATATTACCGCCGAGATGATAGGTTGGGTTAGGTTACGTTATATTACGTTATTGATGTATATGAGGGTTACACGGAGACGTAGAGGCTAACTCGCCAGGAATGATGTCAAATATTACCGCAGAGATGTTAGGTTGAGTTAGGTTAGGTTATATTACGTTATTGATGTATATAAAGGTTCCACGGAGACGTAGAGGCCATGTCGCCAGGAATGACGTCAAATATTACCGCCGAGATGATAGGTTGGGTTAGGATAGGTTATATTTCGTTATTGAAGTATATAAAGGTCCCACGGGGACGTAGAGGCCAACTCCCCAGGTATGTTGTCAAATATTACCGCAGAGATGTTAGGTTGAGTTAGGTTAGGTTATATTACGTTATTGATGTATATAAAGGTTCCACGGAGACGTAGAGGCCATGTCGCCAGGAATGACGTCAAATATTACCGCCGAGATGATAGGTTGGGTTAGGATAGGTTATATTTCGTTATTGAAGTATATAAAGGTCCCACGGGGACGTAGAGGCCAACTCGCCAGGTATGTTGTCAAATATTACCGCCGAGATGATAGGTTGGGTTAGGTTACGTTATATTACGTTATTGATGTTTATGAGGGTTACACGGAGACGTAGAGGCCTACTCGCCAGGAATGTGGTCAAATATTACCGCCGAGATGTTACGTTGGGTTAGCCTAGCTTATATTATGTTATTGATGTATATAAAGGTCCCACGGAGACGTAGAGGCCAACTCGCCAGGAATGTTGTCAAATATTACCGCCGAGATGATAGGTTGGGTTAGGTTACGTTATATTAGGTTATTGATGTACATGAGGGTTACACGGAGAAGTAGAGGCCAACTCGCCAGGAATGTTGTCAAATATTACCGCGGACGTGTTAGGTTGGGTTAGCTTTGGTTATATTACGTTATTGATTTATATAAAGGTCCCACGGAGACGGAGAAGCCAACTCGACAGGAATGTTGTCAAATATTACCGCCGAGATGATAGGTTGGGTTAGGATAGGTTATATTTCGTTATTGAAGTATATAAAGGTCCCATGGGGACGTAGAGGCCAAGTCGACAGGAATGTTGTCAAATATTACCGCCGAGATGATAGGTTGGGTTAGGATAGGTTATATTTCGTTATTGATGTATATGAGGGTTACACGGAGACGTAGAGGCCATCTCGCCAGGAATGATGTCAAATATTACCGCCGAGATGATAGGTTGGGTTAGGTTACGTTATATTGCGTTATTGATGTATACGAAGGTTCCACGGAGACGTAGAGGCCAACTCGCCAGGAATATTGTCAAATATTACCGCCGCGGTGATAGGTTGGGTTAGGATAGGTTATATTTCGTTATTGAAATATATAAAGGTCCCACGGAGACGTAGAGGCCAACTCGCCAGGTATGTTGTCAAATATTACCGCCGAGATGTTAGGTTGGGTTAGGTTAGGTTATATTACGTTATTGATGTATATAAAGGTTCCCCGGAGACGTAGAGACCATCTCGCCAGGAATGACGTCAAATATTACCTCCGAGATGATAGGTTGGGTTAGGATAGGTTATATTTCGTTATTGAAGTATATAAAGGTCCCACGGGGACGTAGATGCCAGCTCGCCAGGTATGTTGTCAAATATTACCGCCGAGATGTTAGGTTGGATTAGGTTAGGTCATATTACGTTATTGACGTATATGAGGGTTACACGGAGACGTAGAGGCCAGCTCGCCAGGTATGTTGTCAAATATTACCGCCGAGATGATAGGTTGGCTTAGGTTAGGTTATATCTCGTTATTGATGTATACGAAGGTTCAACGGAGACGTAGAGGCCAACTCGCCAGGAATATTGTCAAATATTACCGCCGAGGTGATAGGTTGTGTTAGGATAGGTTATATTTCGTTATTGAAATATATAAAGGTCCCACGGAGACGTAGAGGCCAACTCGCCAGGAATGTTTTCAAATATTACCGCCGAGATGATAGGTTGGGTTAGGTTACGTTATATTACGTTATTGATGTATATGAGGGTTACACGGAGACGTAGAGACCAACTCGCCAGGAATGTTGTCAAATATTACCGCCGAGATGATAGGTTGGGTTAGGTTACGTTATATCACGTTATTGATGTATATGAGGGTTACACGGAGACGTAGAGGCTAACTCGCCAGGAATGATGTCAAATATTACCGCAGAGATGTTAGGTTGGGTTAGGTTAGGTTATATTACGTTATTGATGTATATAAAGGTTCCCCGGAGACGTAGAGACCATCTCGCCAGGAATGACGTCAAATATTACCTCCGAGATGATAGGTTGGGTTAGGATAGGTTATATTTCGTTATTGAAGTATATAAAGGTCCCACGGAGACGTAGAGGCCAACTCGCCAGGTATGTTGTCAAATATTACCGCGGAGATGTTAGGTTGGGTTAGGCTAGGTTATATTATGTTATTGATGTATATAAAGGTCCCACGGAGGCGTAGAGGCCAACTCGCCAGGAATATTGTCAAATATTACCGCCGAGGTGATAGGTTGTGTTAGGATAGGTTATATTTCGTTATTGAAATATATAAAGGTCCCACGGAGACGTAGAGGCCAACTCGCCAGGAATGTTTTCAAATATTACCGCCGAGATGATAGGTTGGGTTAGGTTACGTTATATTACGTTATTGATGTATATGAGGGTTACACGGAGACGTAGAGACCAACTCGCCAGGAATGTTGTCAAATATTACCGCCGAGATGATAGATTGGTTTAGGTTAGGTTATACTTCGTTATTGATGTATACGAAGGTTCCACGGAGACGTAGAGACCAACTCGCCAGGAATGTTGTCAAATATTACCGCCGAGATGATAGGTTGGGTTAGGTTACGTTATATTACGTTATTGATGTATATGAGGGTTACACGGAGACGTAGAGGCCAACTCGCCAGGAATGTTGTCAAATATTACCGCCGAGATGATAGGTTGGGTTAGATTACGTTATATTACGTTATTGATGTATATGAGGGTTACACGGAGACGTAGAGACCAACTCGCCAGGAATGTTGTCAAATATTACCGCCGAGATGATAGGTTGTGTTAGGTTACGTTATATCACGTTATTGATGTATATGAGGGTTACACGGAGACATAGAGGCTAACTCGCCAAGAATGATATCAAATATTACCGCAGAGATGTTAGGTTGGGTTAGGTTAGGTTATATTACGTTATTGATGTATATAAAGGTTCCCCGGAGACGTAGAGACCATCTCGCCAGGAATGACGTCAAATATTACCTCCGAGATGATAGGTTGGGTTAGGATAGGTTATATTTCGTTATTGAAGTATATAAAGGTCCCACGGGGACGTAGATGCCAGCTCGCCAGGTATGTTGTCAAATATTACCGCCGAGATGTTAGGTTGGATTAGGTTAGGTCATATTACGTTATTGACGTATATGAGGGTTACACGGAGACGTAGAGGCCAGCTCGCCAGGTATGTTGTCAAATATTACCGCCGAGATGATAGGTTGGCTTAGGTTAGGTTATATCTCGTTATTGATGTATACGAAGGTTCAACGGAGACGTAGAGGCCAACTCGCCAGGAATATTGTCAAATATTACCGCCGAGGTGATAGGTTGTGTTAGGATAGGTTATATTTCGTTATTGAAATATATAAAGGTCCCACGGAGACGTAGAGGCCTACTCGCCAGGAATGTGGTCAAATATTACCGCCGAGATGTTACGTTGGGTTAGCCTAGCTTATATTATGTTATTGATGTATATAAAGGTCCCACGGAGACGTAGAGGCCAACTCGCCAGGAATGTTGTCAAATATTACCGCCGAGATGATAGGTTGGGTTAGGTTACGTTATATTAGGTTATTGATGTACATGAGGGTTACACGGAGAAGTAGAGGCCAACTCGCCAGGAATGTTGTCAAATATTACCGCCGACGTGTTAGGTTGGGTTAGCTTTGGTTATATTACGTTATTGATTTATATAAAGGTCCCACGGAGACGGAGAAGCCAACTCGACAGGAATGTTGTCAAATATTACCGCCGAGATGATAGGTTGGGTTAGGATAGGTTATATTTCGTTATTGAAGTATATAAAGGTCCCATGGGGACGTAGAGGCCAAGTCGACAGGAATGTTGTCAAATATTACCGCCGAGATGATAGGTTGGGTTAGGATAGGTTATATTTCGTTATTGATGTATATGAGGGTTACACGGAGACGTAGAGGCCATCTCGCCAGGAATGATGTCAAATATTACCGCCGAGATGATAGGTTGGGTTAGGTTACGTTATATTGCGTTATTGATGTATACGAAGGTTCCACGGAGACGTAGAGGCCAACTCGCCAGGAATATTGTCAAATATTACCGCCGCGGTGATAGGTTGGGTTAGGATAGGTTATATTTCGTTATTGAAATATATAAAGGTCCCACGGAGACGTAGAGGCCAACTCGCCAGGTATGTTGTCAAATATTACCGCCGAGATGTTAGGTTGGGTTAGGTTAGGTTATATTACGATCTTGACGTATATGAGGGTTACACGGAGACGTAGATGCCAACTCGCCAGGAATGATGTCAAATATTACCGCAGATATGTTTGGTTGGGTTAGGTTGGGTTATATTACGTTATTGATGTATATAAAGGTCCCACGGAAACGTAGAGGCCAATAAGTCAGGAATGTCGTCAAATCTTAGCGCCGAGATGTTAGGTTGGGTTAGGTTTGTTTATACTACGTTATTGATGTATATAAAGGTCCCACGGAGACGTAGAAGCCAAGTCGCCAGGAATGTTGTCAAATATTACCGCCGAGATGATAGGTTGGGTTAGGTTACGTTATATTACGATATTGATGTATATGAGGGTTACACGGAGACGTAGAGGCTAACTCGCCAGGAATGATGTCAAATATTACCGCAGAGATGTTAGGTTGGGTTAGGTTAGGTTATATTACGTTATTGATGTATATAAAGGTTCCACGGAGACGTAGAGACCATCTCGCCAGGAATGACGTCAAATATTACCGCCGAGATGATAGGTTGGGTTAGGATAGGTTATATTTCGTTATTGAAGTATATAAAGGTCCCACGGGGACGTAGAGGCCAACTCGCCAGGTATGTTGTCAAATATTACCGCCGAGATGATAGGTTGGGTTAGGTTACGTTATATTACGTTATTGATGTATATGAGGGTTACACGGAGACGTAGACGCCTACTCGCCAGGAATGTGGTCAAATATTACCGCCGAGATGTTACGTTGGGTTAGCCTAGCTTATATTATGTTATTGATGTATATAAAGGTCCCACGGAGACGTAGAGGCCAACTCGCCAGGAATGTTGTCAAATATTACCGCCGAGATGATAGGTTGGGTTAGGTTACGTTATATTAGGTTATTGATGTACATGAGGGTTACACGGAGAAGTAGAGGCCAACTCGCCAGGAATGTTGTCAAATATTACCGCCGACATGTTAGGTTGGGTTAGCTTTGGTTATATTACGTTATTGATTTATATAAGGGTCCCACGGAGACGGAGAAGCCAACTCGCCAGGAATGTAGTCAAATATTACCACCGAGATGTTAGGTTGGGTTAGGTTAGGTTATATTACGTTATTGATGTATATGAGGGTTACACGGAGACGTAGAGGCCAACTCGCCAGGAATGCGGTCAAATATTACCGCCGAGATGTTACGTTGCGTTAGGTTAGGTTATATTACGTTATTGATGTATATAAATGTTCCACGGAGACGTAGAGGCCATCTCGCCAGGAATGATGTCAAATATTACCGCCGAAATGATAGGTTGGTTTAGGTTAGGTTATACTTCGTTATTGATGTATACGAAGGTTCCACGGAGACGTAGAGACCAACTCGCCAGGAATGTTGTCAAATATTACCGCCGAGATGATAGGTTGGGTTAGGTTACGTTATATTACGTTATTGATGTATATGAGGGTTACACGGAGACGTAGAGGCTAACTCGCCAGGAATGATGTCAAATATTACCGCAGAGATGTTAGGTTGAGTTAGGTTAGGTTATATTACGTTATTGATGTATATAAAGGTTCCACGGAGACGTAGAGGCCATGTCGCCAGGAATGACGTCAAATATTACCGCCGAGATGATAGGTTGGGTTAGGATAGGTTATATTTCGTTATTGAAGTATATAAAGGTCCCACGGGGACGTAGAGGCCAACTCCCCAGGTATGTTGTCAAATATTACCGCAGAGATGTTAGGTTGAGTTAGGTTAGGTTATATTACGTTATTGATGTATATAAAGGTTCCACGGAGACGTAGAGGCCATGTCGCCAGGAATGACGTCAAATATTACCGCCGAGATGATAGGTTGGGTTAGGATAGGTTATATTTCGTTATTGAAGTATATAAAGGTCCCACGGGGACGTAGAGGCCAACTCGCCAGGTATGTTGTCAAATATTACCGCCGAGATGATAGGTTGGGTTAGGTTACGTTATATTACGTTATTGATGTTTATGAGGGTTACACGGAGACGTAGAGGCCTACTCGCCAGGAATGTGGTCAAATATTACCGCCGAGATGTTACGTTGGGTTAGCCTAGCTTATATTATGTTATTGATGTATATAAAGGTCCCACGGAGACGTAGAGGCCAACTCGCCAGGAATGTTGTCAAATATTACCGCCGAGATGATAGGTTGGGTTAGGTTACGTTATATTAGGTTATTGATGTACATGAGGGTTACACGGAGAAGTAGAGGCCAACTCGCCAGGAATGTTGTCAAATATTACCGCGGACGTGTTAGGTTGGGTTAGCTTTGGTTATATTACGTTATTGATTTATATAAAGGTCCCACGGAGACGGAGAAGCCAACTCGACAGGAATGTTGTCAAATATTACCGCCGAGATGATAGGTTGGGTTAGGATAGGTTATATTTCGTTATTGAAGTATATAAAGGTCCCATGGGGACGTAGAGGCCAAGTCGACAGGAATGTTGTCAAATATTACCGCCGAGATGATAGGTTGGGTTAGGATAGGTTATATTTCGTTATTGATGTATATGAGGGTTACACGGAGACGTAGAGGCCATCTCGCCAGGAATGATGTCAAATATTACCGCCGAGATGATAGGTTGGGTTAGGTTACGTTATATTGCGTTATTGATGTATACGAAGGTTCCACGGAGACGTAGAGGCCAACTCGCCAGGAATATTGTCAAATATTACCGCCGCGGTGATAGGTTGGGTTAGGATAGGTTATATTTCGTTATTGAAATATATAAAGGTCCCACGGAGACGTAGAGGCCAACTCGCCAGGTATGTTGTCAAATATTACCGCCGAGATGTTAGGTTGGGTTAGGTTAGGTTATATTACGTTATTGATGTATATAAAGGTTCCCCGGAGACGTAGAGACCATCTCGCCAGGAATGACGTCAAATATTACCTCCGAGATGATAGGTTGGGTTAGGATAGGTTATATTTCGTTATTGAAGTATATAAAGGTCCCACGGGGACGTAGATGCCAGCTCGCCAGGTATGTTGTCAAATATTACCGCCGAGATGTTAGGTTGGATTAGGTTAGGTCATATTACGTTATTGACGTATATGAGGGTTACACGGAGACGTAGAGGCCAGCTCGCCAGGTATGTTGTCAAATATTACCGCCGAGATGATAGGTTGGCTTAGGTTAGGTTATATCTCGTTATTGATGTATACGAAGGTTCAACGGAGACGTAGAGGCCAACTCGCCAGGAATATTGTCAAATATTACCGCCGAGGTGATAGGTTGTGTTAGGATAGGTTATATTTCGTTATTGAAATATATAAAGGTCCCACGGAGACGTAGAGGCCAACTCGCCAGGAATGTTTTCAAATATTACCGCCGAGATGATAGGTTGGGTTAGGTTACGTTATATTACGTTATTGATGTATATGAGGGTTACACGGAGACGTAGAGACCAACTCGCCAGGAATGTTGTCAAATATTACCGCCGAGATGATAGGTTGGGTTAGGTTACGTTATATCACGTTATTGATGTATATGAGGGTTACACGGAGACGTAGAGGCTAACTCGCCAGGAATGATGTCAAATATTACCGCAGAGATGTTAGGTTGGGTTAGGTTAGGTTATATTACGTTATTGATGTATATAAAGGTTCCCCGGAGACGTAGAGACCATCTCGCCAGGAATGACGTCAAATATTACCTCCGAGATGATAGGTTGGGTTAGGATAGGTTATATTTCGTTATTGAAGTATATAAAGGTCCCACGGAGACGTAGAGGCCAACTCGCCAGGTATGTTGTCAAATATTACCGCGGAGATGTTAGGTTGGGTTAGGCTAGGTTATATTATGTTATTGATGTATATAAAGGTCCCACGGAGGCGTAGAGGCCAACTCGCCAGGAATATTGTCAAATATTACCGCCGAGGTGATAGGTTGTGTTAGGATAGGTTATATTTCGTTATTGAAATATATAAAGGTCCCACGGAGACGTAGAGGCCAACTCGCCAGGAATGTTTTCAAATATTACCGCCGAGATGATAGGTTGGGTTAGGTTACGTTATATTACGTTATTGATGTATATGAGGGTTACACGGAGACGTAGAGACCAACTCGCCAGGAATGTTGTCAAATATTACCGCCGAGATGATAGATTGGTTTAGGTTAGGTTATACTTCGTTATTGATGTATACGAAGGTTCCACGGAGACGTAGAGACCAACTCGCCAGGAATGTTGTCAAATATTACCGCCGAGATGATAGGTTGGGTTAGGTTACGTTACTCTGAGATAGCGCGTTATATGAGGGTTACACGGAGACGTAGAGGCCAACTCGCCAGGAATGTTGTCAAATATTACCGCCGAGATGATAGGTTGGGTTAGATTACGTTATATTACGTTATTGATGTATATGAGGGTTACACGGAGACGTAGAGACCAACTCGCCAGGAATGTTGTCAAATATTACCGCCGAGATGATAGGTTGTGTTAGGTTACGTTATATCACGTTATTGATGTATATGAGGGTTACACGGAGACATAGAGGCTAACTCGCCAAGAATGATATCAAATATTACCGCAGAGATGTTAGGTTGGGTTAGGTTAGGTTATATTACGTTATTGATGTATATAAAGGTTCCCCGGAGACGTAGAGACCATCTCGCCAGGAATGACGTCAAATATTACCTCCGAGATGATAGGTTGGGTTAGGATAGGTTATATTTCGTTATTGAAGTATATAAAGGTCCCACGGGGACGTAGATGCCAGCTCGCCAGGTATGTTGTCAAATATTACCGCCGAGATGTTAGGTTGGATTAGGTTAGGTCATATTACGTTATTGACGTATATGAGGGTTACACGGAGACGTAGAGGCCAGCTCGCCAGGTATGTTGTCAAATATTACCGCCGAGATGATAGGTTGGCTTAGGTTAGGTTATATCTCGTTATTGATGTATACGAAGGTTCAACGGAGACGTAGAGGCCAACTCGCCAGGAATATTGTCAAATATTACCGCCGAGGTGATAGGTTGTGTTAGGATAGGTTATATTTCGTTATTGAAATATATAAAGGTCCCACGGAGACGTAGATGCCAACTCGCCAGGAATGTTTTCAAATATTACCGCCGAGATGATAGGTTGGGTTAGGTTACGTTATATTACGTTATTGATGTATATGAGGGTTACACGGAGACGTAGAGACCAACTCGCCAGGAATGTTGTCAAATATTACCGCCGAGATGATAGGTTGGGTTAGGTTACGTTATATCACGTTATTGATGTATATGAGGGTTACACGGAGACGTAGAGGCTAACTCGCCAGGAATGATGTCAAATATTACCGCAGAGATGTTAGGTTGGGTTAGGTTAGGTTATATTACGTTATTGATGTATATAAAGGTTCCCCGGAGACGTAGAGACCATCTCGCCGGGAATGACGTCAAATATTACCTCCGAGATGATAGGTTGGGTTAGGATAGGTTATATTTCGTTATTGAAGTATATAAAGGTCCCACGGAGACGTAGAGGCCAACTCGCCAGGTATGTTGTCAAATATTACCGCGGAGATGTTAGGTTGGGTTAGGCTAGGTTATATTATGTTATTGATGTATATAAAGGTCCCACGGAGGCGTAGAGGCCAACTCGCCAGGAATGTTGTCAAATATACCGCCGAGATTATAGGTTGGATTAGGTTACGTTATATTACGTTATTGATTTATATAAAGGTCCCACGGAGAAGGAGAAGCCAACTCGCCAGGAATGTTGCCAAATATTACCGCCGACATGTTAGGTTTGGTTAGGTTAGGTTATACTACGTTATTGACGTATATGAGGGTTACACGGAGACGTAGAGGCCAACTCGCCAGGAACGTTGTCAAATATTACTGCCGAGATGATAGGTTGGTTTAGGTTAGGTTATATTTCGTTATTGATGTATACGAAGTGTCCACGTAGACATAGAGGCCAACTCGCCAGGAACGTTGTCAAATATTACTGCCGACATGTTAGGTTGGGTTAGGTTAGGTTATATTACGTTATTGATGTATATAAAGGTTCCACGGAGACGTAGAGGCCATCTCGCCAGGAATGAAGTCAAATAGTACCGCCGAGATGATAGGTTGGTTTAGGTTAGGTTATATTTCGTTATTGATGTATACGAAGTGTCCCCGTAGACGTAGAGGCCAAGTCGACAGGAATGTTGTCAAATATTACCGCCGAGATGATAGGTTGGGTTAGGATAGGTTATATTTCGTTATTGATGTATATGAGGGTTACACGGATACGTAGAGGCCATCTCGCCAGGAATGATGTCAAATTTTACCGACGAGATGATAGGTTGGGTTAGGTTACGTTATATTGCGTTATTGATGTATACGAAGGTTCCACGGAGACGTAGAGGTCAACTCGCCAGGAATATTGTCAAATATTACCGCCGCGGTGATAGGTTGGGTTAGGATAGGTTATATTTCGTTATTGAAATATATAAAGGTCCCACGGAGACGTAGAGGCCAACTCGCCAGGTATGTTGTCAAATATTACCGCCGAGATGTTAGGTTGGGTTAGGTTAGGTTATATTACGTTATTGACGTATATGAGGGTTACACGGAGACGTAGATGCCAACTCGCCAGGAATGATGTCAAATATTACCGCAGATATGTTTGGTTGGGTTAGGTTAGGTTATATTACGTTATTGATGTATATAAATGTCCCACGGAAACGTAGAGGCCAATAAGTCAGGAATGTCGTCAAATCTTAACGCCGAGATGTTAGGTTGGGTTAGGTTTGTTTATACTACGTTATTGATGTATATAAAGGTCCCACGGAGACGTAGAAGCCAACTCGCCAGGAATGTTGTCAAATATTACCGCCGAGATGATAGGTTGGGTTAGGTTACGTTATATTACGTTATTGATGTATATGAGGGTTACACGGAGACGTAGAGGCTAACTCGCCAGGAATGATGTCAAATATTACCGCAGAGATGTTAGGTTGGGTTAGGTTAGGTTATATTACGTTATTGATGTATATAAAGGTTCCACGGAGACGTAGAGACCATCTCGCCAGGAATGTTGTCAAATATTACCGCCGAGATGATAGGTTGGGTTAGGTTACGTTATATTAGGTTATTGATGTCCATGAGGGTTACACGGAGAAGTAGAGGCCAACTCGCCAGGAACGTTGTCAAATATTACTGCCGACATGTTAGGTTGGGTTAGGTTAGGTTATATTACGTTATTGATGTATATAAAGGTTCCACGGAGACGTAGAGGCCATCTCGCCAGGAATGAAGTCAAATAGTACCGCCGAGATGATAGGTTGGTTTAGGTTAGGTTATATTTCGTTATTGATGTATACGAAGTGTCCCCGTAGACGTAGAGGCCAAGTCGACAGGAATGTTGTCAAATATTACCGCCGAGATGATAGGTTGGGTTAGGATAGGTTATATTTCGTTATTGATGTATATGAGGGTTACACGGAGACGTAGAGGCCATCTCGCCAGGAATGATGTCAAATTTTACCGACGAGATGATAGGTTGGGTTAGGTTACGTTATATTGCGTTATTGATGTATACGAAGGTTCTACGGAGACGTAGAGGCCAACTCGCCAGGAATATTGTCAAATATTACCGCCGCGGTGATAGGTTGGGTTAGGATAGGTTATATTTCGTTATTGAAATATATAAAGGTCCCACGGAGACGTAGAGGCCAACTCGCCAGGTATGTTGTCAAATATTACCGCCGAGATGTTAGGTTGGGTTAGGTTAGGTTATATTACGTTATTGACGTATATGAGGGTTACACGGAGACGTAGATGCCAACTCGCCAGGAATGATGTCAAATATTACCGCAGATATGTTTGGTTGGGTTAGGTTAGGTTATATTACGTTATTGATGTATATAAATGTCCCACGGAAACGTAGAGGCCAATAAGTCAGGAATGTCGTCAAATCTTAACGCCGAGATGTTAGGTTGGGTTAGGTTTGTTTATACTACGTTATTGATGTATATAAAGGTCCCACGGAGACGTAGAAGCCAACTCGCCAGGAATGTTGTCAAATATTACCGCCGAGATGATAGGTTGGGTTAGGTTACGTTATATTACGTTATTGATGTATATGAGGGTTACACGGAGACGTAGAGGCTAACTCGCCAGGAATGATGTCAAATATTACCGCAGAGATGTTAGGTTGGGTTAGGTTAGGTTATATTACGTTATTGATGTATATAAAGGTTCCACGGAGACGTAGAGACCATCTCGCCAGGAATGTTGTCAAATATTACCGCCGAGATGATAGGTTGGGTTAGGTTACGTTATATTAGGTTATTGATGTCCATGAGGGTTACACGGAGAAGTAGAGGCCAACTCGCCAGGAACGTTGTCAAATATTACTGCCGACATGTTAGGTTGGGTTAGGTTAGGTTATATTACGTTATTGATGTATATAAAGGTTCCACGGAGACGTAGAGGCCATCTCGCCAGGAATGAAGTCAAATAGTACCGCCGAGATGATAGGTTGGTTTAGGTTAGGTTATATTTCGTTATTGATGTATACGAAGTGTCCCCGTAGACGTAGAGGCCAAGTCGACAGGAATGTTGTCAAATATTACCGCCGAGATGATAGGTTGGGTTAGGATAGGTTATATTTCGTTATTGATGTATATGAGGGTTACACGGAGACGTAGAGGCCATCTCGCCAGGAATGATGTCAAATTTTACCGACGAGATGATAGGTTGGGTTAGGTTACGTTATATTGCGTTATTGATGTATACGAAGGTTCTACGGAGACGTAGAGGCCAACTCGCCAGGAATATTGTCAAATATTACCGCCGCGGTGATAGGTTGGGTTAGGATAGGTTATATTTCGTTATTGAAATATATAAAGGTCCCACGGAGACGTAGAGGCCAACTCGCCAGGTATGTTGTCAAATATTACCGCCGAGATGTTAGGTTGGGTTAGGTTAGGTTATATTACGTTATTGACGTATATGAGGGTTACACGGAGACGTAGATGCCAACTCGCCAGGAATGATGTCAAATATTACCGCAGATATGTTTGGTTGGGTTAGGTTAGGTTATATTACGTTATTGATGTATATAAATGTCCCACGGAAACGTAGAGGCCAATAAGTCAGGAATGTCGTCAAATCTTAACGCCGAGATGTTAGGTTGGGTTAGGTTTGTTTATACTACGTTATTGATGTATATAAAGGTCCCACGGAGACGTAGAAGCCAACTCGCCAGGAATGTTGTCAAATATTACCGCCGAGATGATAGGTTGGGTTAGGTTACGTTATATTACGTTATTGATGTATATGAGGGTTACACGGAGACGTAGAGGCTAACTCGCCAGGAATGATGTCAAATATTACCGCAGAGATGTTAGGTTGGGTTAGGTTAGGTTATATTACGTTATTGATGTATATAAAGGTTCCACGGAGACGTAGAGACCATCTCGCCAGGAATGACGTCAAATATTACCGCCGAGATGATAGGTTGGGTTAGGATAGGTTATATTTCGTTATTGAAGTATATAAAGGTCCCACGGGGACGTAGAGGCCAACTCGCCAGGTATGTTGTCAAATATTACCGCCGATATGATAGGTTGGGTTAGGTTACGTTATATTACGTTATTGATGTATATGAGGGTTGCACGGAGACGTAGAGGCCTACTCGCCAGGAATGTGGTCAAATATTAGCGCCGAGATGTTACGTTGGGTTAGCCTAGCTTATATTATGTTATTGATGTATATAAAGGTCCCACGGAGACGTAGAGGCCAACTCGCCAGGAATGTTGTCAAATATTACCGCCGAGATGATAGGTTGGGTTAGGTTACGTTATATTAGGTTATTGATGTCCATGAGGGTTACACGGAGAAGTAGAGGCCAACTCGCCAGGAATGTTGTCAAATATTACCGCCGACATGTTAGGTTGGGTTAGCTTTGGTTATATTACGTTATTGATTTATATAAAGGTCCCACGGAGACGGAGAAGCCAACTCGCCAGGAATGTAGTCAAATATTACCGCCGAGATGTTACGTTGCGTTAGGTTAGGTTATATTACGTTATTGATGTATATAAAAGTTCCACGGAGACGTAGAGGCCATCTCGCCAGGAATGATGTCAAATATTACCGCCGAAATGATAGGTTGGTTTAGGTTAGGTTATACTTCGTTATTGATGTATACGAAGGTCCCACGGGGACGTAGAGGCCAACTCGCCAGGTATGTTGTCAAATATTACCGCCGAGATGATAGGTTGGGTTAGGTTACGTTATATTACGTTATTGATGTATATGAGGGTTACACGGAGACGTAGAGGCCTACTCGCCAGGAATGTGGTCAAATATTACCGCCGCGATGTTACGTTGGGTTAGCCTAGCTTATATTATGTTATTGATGTATATAAAGGTCCCACGGAGACGTAGAGGCCAACTCGCCAGGAATGTTGTCAAATATTACCGCCGAGATGATAGGTTGGGTTAGGTTACGTTATATTAGGTTATTGATGTACATGAGGGTTACACGGAGAAGTAGAGGCCAACTCGCCAGGAATGTTGTCAAATATTACCGCCGACGTGTTAGGTTGGGTTAGCTTTGGTTATATTACGTTATTGATTTATATAAAGGTCCCACGGAGACGGAGAAGCCAACTCGACAGGAATGTTGTCAAATATTACCGCCGAGATGATAGGTTGGGTTAGGATAGGTTATATTTCGTTATTGAAGTATATAAAGGTCCCATGGGGACGTAGAGGCCAGCTCGCCAGGTATGTTGTCAAATATTACCGCCGAGATGATAGGTTGGCTTAGGTTAGGTTATATCTCGTTATTGATGTATACGAAGGTTCCACGGAGACGTAGAGGCCAACTCGCCAGGAATATTGTCAAATATTACCGCCGAGGTGATAGGTTGGGTTAGGATAGGTTATATTTCGTTATTGAAGTATATAAAGGTCCCACGGGGACGTAGATGCCAGCTCGCCAGGTATGTTGTCAAATATTACCGCCGAGATGTTAGGTTGGATTAGGTTAGGTTATATTACGTTATTGACGTATATGAGGGTTACACGGAGACGTAGAGGCCAGCTCGCCAGGTATGTTGTCAAATATTACCGCCGAGATGATAGGTTGGCTTAGGTTAGGTTATATCTCGTTATTGATGTATACGAAGGTTCCACGGAGACGTAGAGGCCAACTCGCCAGGAATATTGTCAAATATTACCGCCGAGGTGATAGGTTGGGTTAGGATAGGTTATATTTCGTTATTGAAATATATAAAGGTCCCACGGAGACGTAGAGGCCAACTCGCCAGGAATGTTTTCAAATATTACCGCCGAGATGATAGGTTGGGTTAGGTTACGTTATATTACGTTATTGATGTATATGAGGGTTACACGGAGACGTAGAGACCAACTCGCCAGGAATGTTGTCAAATATTACCGCCGAGATGATAGGTTGGGTTAGGTTACGTTATATCACGTTATTGATGTATATGAGGGTTACACGGAGACGTAGAGGCTAACTCGCCAGGAATGATGTCAAATATTACCGCAGAGATGTTAGGTTGGGTTAGGTTAGGTTATATTACGTTATTGATGTATATAAAGGTTCCCCGGAGACGTAGAGACCATCTCGCCAGGAATGACGTCAAATATTACCTCCGAGATGATAGGTTGGGTCAGGATAGGTTATATTTCGTTATTGAAGTATATAAAGGTCCCACGGAGACGTAGAGGCCAACTCGCCAGGTATGTTGTCAAATATTACCGCGGAGATGTTAGGTTGGGTTAGGCTAGGATATATTATGTTATTGATGTATATAAAGGTCCCACGGAGGCGTAGAGGCCAACTCGCCAGGAATGTTGTCAAATATACCGCCGAGATTATAGGTTGGGTTAGGTTACGTTATATTACGTTATTGATTTATATAAAGGTCCCACGGAGAAGGAGAAGCCAACTCGCCAGGAATGTTGCCAAATATTACCGCCGACATGTTAGGTTTGGTTAGGTTAGGTTATACTACGTTATTGACGTATATGAGGGTTACACGGAGACGTAGAGGCCAACTCGCCAGGAACGTTGTCAAATATTACTGCCGACATGTTAGGTTGGGTTAGCTTTGGTTATATTACGTTATTGATTTATATAAAGGTCCCACGGAGACGGAGAAGCCAACTCGACAGGAATGTTGTCAAATATTACCGCCGAGATGATAGGTTGGGTTAGGATAGGTTATATTTCGTTATTGAAGTATATAAAGGTCCCATGGGGACGTAGAGGCCAGCTCGCCAGGTATGTTGTCAAATATTACCGCCGAGATGATAGGTTGGCTTAGGTTAGGTTATATCTCGTTATTGATGTATACGAAGGTTCCACGGAGACGTAGAGGCCAACTCGCCAGGAATATTGTCAAATATTACCGCCGAGGTGATAGGTTGGGTTAGGATAGGTTATATTTCGTTATTGAAATATATAAAGGTCCCACGGAGACGTAGAGTCCAACTCGCCATGAATGTTGTCAAATATTACCGCCGAGATGATAGGTTGGGTTAGGTTACGTTATATTACGTTATTGATGTATATGAGGGTTACACGGAGACGTAGAGACCAACTCGCCAGGAATGTTGTCAAATATTACCGCCGAGATGATAGGTTGGGTTAGGTTACGTTATATCACGTTATTGATGTATATGAGGGTTACACGGAGACATAGAGGCTAACTCGCCAAGAATGATGTCAAATATTACCGCAGAGATGTTAGGTTGGGTTAGGTTAGGTTATATTACGTTATTGATGTACATAAAGGTTCCCCGGAGACGTAGAGACCATCTCGCCAGGAATGACGTCAAATATTACCTCCGAGATGATAGGTTGGGTTAGGATAGGTTATATTTCGTTATTGAAGTATATAAAGGTCCCACGGGGACGTAGATGCCAGCTCGCCAGGTTTGTTGTCAAATATTACCGCCGAGATGTTAGGTTGGATTAGGTTAGGTTATATTACTTTATTGACGTATATGAGGGTTACACGGAGACGTAGAGGCCAGCTCGCCAGGTATGTTGTCAAATATTACCGCCGAGATGATAGGTTGGCTTAGGTTACGTTATATCACGTTATTGATGTATATGAGGGTTACACGGAGACGTAGAGGCTAACTCGCCAGGAATGTTGTCAAATATTACCGCAGAGATGTTAGGTTGGGTTAGGTTAGGTTATATTACGTTATTGATGTATATAAAGGTTCCCCGGAGACGTAGAGACCATCTCGCCAGGAATGACGTCAAATATTACCTCCGAGATGATAGGTTGGGTTAGGATAGGTTATATTTCGTTATTGAAGTATATAAAGGTCCCACGGAGACGTAGAGGCCAACTCGCCAGGTATGTTGTCAAATATTACCGCGGAGATGTTAGGTTGGGTTAGGCTAGGTTATATTATGTTATTGATGTATATAAAGGTCCCACGGAGGCGTAGAGGCCAACTCGCCAGGAATGTTGTCAAATATACCGCCGAGATTATAGGTTGGGTTAGGTTACGTTATATTACGTTATTGATTTATATAAAGGTCCCACGGAGAAGGAGAAGCCAACTCGCCAGGAATGTTGACAAATATTACCGCCGACATGTTAGGTTTGGTTAGGTTAGGTTATACTACGTTATTGACGTATATGCGGGTTACACGGAGACGTAGAGGCCAACTCGCCAGGAACGTTGTCAAATATTCGTGCCGACATGTTAGGTTGGGTTAGGTTAGGTTATAATACGTTATTGATGTATATAAAGGTTCCACGGAGGCGTAGAGGCCATCTCGCCAGGTATGTTGTCAAATATTACCGCCGAGATGATAGGTTGGGTTAGGATAGGTTATATTTCGTTATTGAAGTATATAAAGGTCCCACGGGGACGTAGATGCCAGCTCGCCAGGTATGTTGTCAAATATTACCGCCGAGATGATAGGTTGGCTTAGGTTAGGTTATATCTCGTTATTGATGTATACGAAGGTTCCACGGAGACGTAGAGGCCAACTCGCCAGGAATATTATCAAATATTACCGCCGCGGTGATAGGTTGGGTTAGGATAGGTTATATTTCGTTATTGAAATATATAAAGGTCCCACGGAGGCGTAGAGGCCAACTCGCCAGGTATGTTGTCAAATATTACCGCCGAGATGTTAGGTTGGGTTAGGTTAGGTTATATTACGTTATTGACGTATATGAGGGTTACACGGAGACGTAGATGCCAACTCGCCAGGAATGATGTCAAATATACCGCCGAGATTATAGGTTGGGTTAGGTTACGTTATATTACGTTATTGATTTATATAAATGTCCCACGGAGAAGGAGAAGCCAACTCGCCAGGAATGTTGACAAATATTACCGCCGACATGTTAGGTTTGGTTAGGTTAGGTTATACTACGTTATTGACGTATATGAGGGTTACACGGAGACGTAGAGGCCAACTCGCCAGGAACGTTGTCAAATATTACTGCCGAGATGATAGGTTGGTTTAGGTTAGGTTATATTTCGTTATTGATGTATACAAAGTGTCCACGTAGACGTAGAGGCCAACTCGCCAGGAACGTTGTCAAATATTCGTGCCGACATGTTAGGTTGGGTTAGGTTAGGTTATAATACGTTATTGATGTATATAAAGGTTCCACGGAGACGTAGAGGCCATCTCGCCAGGAATGATGTCAAATTTTACCGACGAGATGATAGGTTGGGTTAGGTTACGTTATATTGCGTTATTGATGTATACGAAGGTTCCACGGAGACGTAGAGGCCAACTCGCCAGGAATATTGTCAAATATTACCGCCGCGGTGATAGGTTGGGTTAGGATAGGTTATATTTCGTTATTGATGTATATGAGGGTTACACGGAGACGTAGAGGCCATCTCGCCAGGAATGATGTCAAATTTTACCGACGAGATGATAGGTTGGGTTAGGTTACGTTATATTGCGTTATTGATGTATACGAAGGTTCCACGGAGACGTAGAGGCCAACTCGCCAGGAATATTGTCAAATATTACCGCCGCGGTGATAGGTTGGGTTAGGATAGGTTATATTTCGTTATTGAAATATATAAAGGTCCCACGGAGACGTAGAGGCCAACTCGCCAGGTATGTTGTCAAATATTACCGCCGAGATGTTAGGTTGGGTTAGGTTAGGTTATATTACGTTATTGACGTATATGAGGGTTACACGGAGACGTAGATGCCAACTCGCCAGGAATGATGTCAAATATTACCGCAGATATGTTTGGTTGGGTTAGGTTAGGTTATATTACGTTATTGATGTATATAAATGTCCCACGGAAACGTAGAGGCCAATAAGTCAGGAATGTCGTCAAATCTTAACGCCGAGATGTTAGGTTGGGTTAGGTTTGTTTATACTACGTTATTGATGTATATAAAGGTCCCACGGAGACGTAGAAGCCAACTCGCCAGGAATGTTGTCAAATATTACCGCCGAGATGATAGGTTGGGTTAGGTTACGTTATATTACGTTATTGATGTATATGAGGGTTACACGGAGACGTAGAGGCTAACTCGCCAGGAATGATGTCAAATATTACCGCAGAGATGTTAGGTTGGGTTAGGTTAGGTTATATTACGTTATTGATGTATATAAAGGTTCCACGGAGACGTAGAGACCATCTCGCCAGGAATGACGTCAAATATTACCGCCGAGATGATAGGTTGGGTTAGGATAGGTTATATTTCGTTATTGAAGTATATAAAGGTCCCACGGGGACGTAGAGGCCAACTCGCCAGGTATGTTGTCAAATATTACCGCCGATATGATAGGTTGGGTTAGGTTACGTTATATTACGTTATTGATGTATATGAGGGTTGCACGGAGACGTAGAGGCCTACTCGCCAGGAATGTGGTCAAATATTACCGCCGAGATGTTACGTTGGGTTAGCCTAGCTTATATTATGTTATTGATGTATATAAAGGTCCCACGGAGACGTAGAGGCCAACTCGCCAGGAATGTTGTCAAATATTACCGCCGAGATGATAGGTTGGGTTAGGTTACGTTATATTAGGTTATTGATGTCCATGAGGGTTACACGGAGAAGTAGAGGCCAACTCGCCAGGAATGTTGTCAAATATTACCGCCGACATGTTAGGTTGGGTTAGCTTTGGTTATATTACGTTATTGATTTATATAAAGGTCCCACGGAGACGGAGAAGCCAACTCGCCAGGAATGTAGTCAAATATTACCACCGAGATGTTACGTTGCGTTAGGTTAGGTTATATTACGTTATTGATGTATATAAAGGTTCCACGGAGACGTAGAGGCCATCTCGCCAGGAATGATGTCAAATATTACCGCCGAAATGATAGATTGGTTTAGGTTAGGTTATACTTCGTTATTGATGTATACGAAGGTCCCACGGGGACGTAGAGGCCAACTCGCCAGGTATGTTGTCAAATATTACCGCCGAGATGATAGGTTGGGTTAGGTTACGTTATATTACGTTATTGATGTATATGAGGGTTACACGGAGACGTAGAGGCCTACTCGCCAGGAATGTGGTCAAATATTACCGCCGCGATGTTACGTTGGATTAGCCTAGCTTATATTATGTTATTGATGTATATAAAGGTCGCACGGAGACGTAGAGGCCAACTCGCCAGGAATGTTGTCAAATATTACCGCCGAGATGATAGGTTGGGTTAGGTTACGCTATATTAGGTTATTGATGTACATGAGGGTTACACGGAGAAGTAGAGGCCAACTCGCCAGGAATGTTGTCAAATATTACCGCCGACGTGTTAGGTTGGGTTAGCTTTGGTTATATTACGTTATTGATTTATATAAAGGTCCCACGGAGACGGAGAAGCCAACTCGACAGGAATGTTGTCAAATATTACCGCCGAGATGATAGGTTGGGTTAGGATAGGTTATATTTCGTTATTGAAGTATATAAAGGTCCCAT